>CM021102.1:497167134-497838807 GCA_007115665.2 Sequoiadendron giganteum | reverse complement strand
AACCATCTGAGGCTTCAAAAAGATGGGCGCCCCTGGCCTCCAAGGGCGCTTTTGACCTCAGTGTTAGAATATTTTCAGGCATTTTCATCATTTTCACTGATAACTTGACCATATTTCACTTGACGTTTCCCGGTATTTGACAAAACTTCAGAACACGTTGACTGGCTCACTGCGGAGCAGACTGAATTCTGAGCAAAGGCTCCTGATGAACACTTTGTATAAAAACATCTTTAAACCTTCCTAAATCGAGGCCAGGGGCGCTTTTCCCAACCAATGTCATCCTTTACTGCAACTGGCAAAAATTACTCAACTTCCGGCTACGGATTGCCAAGACATCTTCTGAACCGGCTGAGACAGGGAACGGAAAGCTGAAGCTGACACGAACGAGACGAACATCTGAAATCATCAAACAGATTTCATTAAAGGTCTTAAAACCTTGGGCCAGGGGCGCTTTTGTCCTTTCTGAATAGTTTCTGATCAAGTCTGGAACCTCAAGTTTGACCACTGATGGCGGCAACTCGGCAACTCAGATTCACCTGCTAGTAGATGCGTCGCGAAGCTGGACCAAAAATAGAAACAAACTTCCTGAGTGTCACTTGATCAAAAGACTTCATTTGAATCTTCAAAAAGATGGGCGCCCCTGGCCTCCAGGGGCGCTTTTTCTCTTCAAAGTTATCTACTTTGCATTTCCCTCGTTCTGTATTGAATTTCCGTTTTCAGGTGTTTTACTCCTCCGTCGGACTGGATGGCTAGCTCATTGCGAAGCTATCGGGAAATTGGAGAAGTCATCTTGGTAGAAAATTTCACAAAAAGTTGAATACAGCTTTCATAATGATGGGCGCCCCTAGTTGAGAGTGGCGCTTTTGACCTCTAGACTTAGCCAATTTCACAGTACTTTTACCTCGTTGAAAATTTCCTCCGTCAAAAAGCATAATTTTCAACATCTTTCATCGTAGAGCGTTCTTCTTTGAGTTTCAAGCTTAGATATTAACACCTGGTACTGGCCAACTACCATTAATGACCTCAGAGGTCCTAACTTTTCTCCTAAAAAAGTTATAACTACCCACCAGCCTTAAACTGACTTTTAACTGAAACTGACTTCACCACTGTGATCGTGATGTGAAATAAGCCAATCAAAATTAATTTCAGCCAATTCTGACAAGTTCCTATTTTTTAGGGTTTCGGGCTAAAAATAGATTTCAGAAACCCTAATTTTCAAAATTTTCAAATTTTGCCAATATCTCTGTGGCATCACACTGACTAAAAGCCCATACTTTATTTGCCCAAAAACTGAGTTTTGACCCTACTTTTACAAGGTTTAGACCATTTTAAGCAAAATGCCTTAATGAAGCAAAAATTTTGGTTTGGGTACAACACAAGTGACAAATATGAATAGATTATCATATTTTTTCAGTCAAGTATATTACATATATCATCAAAGTAGTTTCTATTTGATTATTTTATTGTGTCTTTGAAGTTTAATAATTAAAGGGTGAATGAAACAAGTATTAATTCCTGAAACATCTCTTTATTTCATGGTTTTTTCAATTTTTTGAGTCCATGTCAATAATCAGCTTGCCAAGTCTGAGCCTTGTAACTATGATCACAACCCCCATGCCAAATCCCAATCCAAGAGCCAATTGCAACTTTTCCTGGCTAAAACAAATGCAGCTTTTCTCCATGTGGCTCGTACCATAGAGGTACAAGGAGTGGAATGAATGCATAATCAAACTCCTGAAGAGAAATTAGAAGTTGTTTGATTTCTCCAATTATCTAACACGCAACTATAAGAATCTTCATATTAAATCTGAAAAAATTGAGAATGCCCTCATTTCTAAGAAGCAAAGGAAACAGCTACATGAAACAATGCAGCAAGTTGTTAAAAGGGAAGCTATGGAACAACTACCATAATGCTCTCAGTGACTCTTCAAGCCTGCTCCTAGGCCTGTCAAGTCAGTCCAGACAACAATTCAAAAGATTGATGATCCAACTCATGCCAATGATGAAGACAAGGAGTTCTATGGCATAACTTTGCAGCCATAACTCATATATGTTGTCACTCTTAATATATCTTAGTTTGCTGGACTTTTACGGTTAATACTGCCCCTGGCATATTTGTTAGGCCATTGCTACATAGCTGTCCTTAGTTTATCTCGTTTTAACTGTTTTCTCTCAGTTTTTGTATCTTTTCGACTGCCTTGATTCCCTCCAAGAATTACATCTATGAGGTTCTATGGCTTGTTGTAAAGGGCAATCTTGCTCCTTATAATTAATACAATCTTTCTTTTTTATTAGAAAACAAGAGTTTTTTTTTATTTAGCTCCAGAACTTTGTTGCAATTTTAATCTAAAATGTACTCTAATGGAGAAGAGTTAACAATAAAAAGGCTGTAAACCTCCTTGATTGTAGCCTTGACAGGAACTCCAAGTACAGCTGCTCCATGAACCCACGCATCCTGCAAGACCTGCCAGAAAAATTGCAATTAGTTGCATCAAAGATAACAAAGGAAACAGAAAGCCAGAGTCAGAAAACTTAATCATTTATGCAAAAGAGTATACTAAAATGCAACAAAGCAAAAATTAATTTCAACAGTTAACACTGATTAAGAGTCATGCAGAGTCATGCAGCTCCATAGCAATTTGTATGCTAAGGCTGTGCCAGTCTAGATACTTTATACATCAGCTATAAATTAATGTGGAAATTCAAGCCTCATAAATACTTCTTCATTGGACGAGTTTTATGGTTTATGTTTCAGTTTACCATCAATGTACCAACTATATAACAAATATAGTTTTCATCCAAATTTATTCCTATCTTGATGCTATATTAGCATTTGGTTTCTGGTTATAGTTACTTTCGCTCTTTCTACTTTTCTCAAGTCAAGTCCAGCCCTGTAACAGCATGAACAAGTGTAAAACATTACTCTAAATAAAGAGTATTGAGAGAAAACATAATACATTATGAGAGAAACTGTGAAAATGAACAGGGAAATAACCTTGAAACCACCATTATATTAAGGGAAATCCATTTAATGATACATCATTGCTGTCAAGCATGGGAACCCAGGTAAGGACATTCAGCCCAAGTTAAGAATAGCCATTAAGCATGCCAGTCATACGCCAATAAAGAACCCAAAATACTCAATCCCTGATGCAAGAGGTTATGTCAGTTGCACAAGATTCCAAAATTGTTGACCTAGATGTTTGGAAACTACCAAGAAAGAAAAACACATTTGATTAAGTTGCACAAAGGAAAAATCTATTTTGTTAAGTTGAAAATGAGTTCTTATTTTGTTGTTTGTTTCATGGTATAGGTGGCATTTTGTCTTGGATGGCTGTTGCAACAAAATGCCACCTCTAGTATCTATATACTATGTTACAAGGTTTGCCCATTTCTAGGGATGTACCCATATCAAACCAGACTGGGTATGGATCCTAGGTCTGAACCCTCATGGGTATATGCCCAGGATTCATACATGAGTGATGAGAGAATGGGTTCATCTAGATACATTCAACACAGATCCACAGTCTTGGGGACAAACCCAAGGCATACTTAGGGCAAAGCCAAGCTGTAAAACCCCAAGAAAAAATACACAATAACATGCAAATCACAAAACAAAACAAAAATGGAATTTTTCTAGGACACAAAATTCCTGAACGACAATATATTTTTTGAATCTTTTTATTTATTTCAGTGGGATACAATGCAAAGAAAATCACACAAAAATAGATAGGACTGTAAGCTGAAAGAATGCACCTAGTGTTTGCATTACTGAATGATGGAATTTATTACAAAGAATAGCAAGCTGCTCATAAAATTTCCCCCTAGCCAAACCATCTAAAATTCCGACCAGAATCCCTTTGAATGTACAAGTATAGACATTGTATGAATCTGCCCATCACAATCAAAAAGCTGCACTGTCTAAAGTTGAGATCTAAAGGTTTTTGTCCTCAAATCTGCAAGCTTCTGCTGTTGCACAGCCACCTAAGAAGAATAGAAAATATATATATACTAAATCGCAAGATTCGAAATTTGAGTTCGAGTTCGGCAACATTGAAATTCGGATGAAGTTCGGCAAGGAAAAAATTCGACAAAAAAAATCAATACTAAATTCGCCTTGTATAATTTATTTATTTTAAATATAGGTAATATATCATATATCAATAAAATTGTCAAAATAGTTTAACATTGTTAAATAGATTTGAAATCATTATAAAAAAATGACACATTTATAAAATATAAACCATAAGAAACATATGATCACAATTGCAAAGATGTTTTTTGTCAAAAAGGTACAATAAGAGAAGACTTTAGAAATTCAAAAAAGCTCCAAGTCATCAAGAGCACTTAGCTGAGATGATGTAGCATCATCATCCATATCACTACTCAATTTTTCATCTAAAAAAATCAGGCTCATCTACAACTGCCACTACTATGTCTTTAGGAATTTGTTGTTGTGAAGAAGAGTCATTTGTTGATTTGTTCATGAACAATTTTAAATTGCTGCAAACAAACACAAGATCTCCAACTTTCCAGACAACAACTTATTCCTCTTTTTGGAATGGATGTGGTCAAAGCAACTTCAATTCCTCTCATAAGCCAATGAACTTGCTCCCTGACTCAATATTCGAATAGAAAAGTGTTGCAGCTTGGGGGTTTGTGCTCCACAAGTCATCCACCATCTATATCCAGGTACATCAATTCATGCCATGTCATATTTGGCTGCCAACATTCCAAACATCCCTTCTCCTCTTGTATTTCCAGCATTGATCTCTGATTAGTGTTGCAATCATTTGATTTGGTTCAAACTTGTCAATGGCTTCTCAAAGCTCCATCATAATTTCACAATCACCTCGTCTATCAATATGAAATAACTTAGGCTCCAAATAGCAAGTTGTTGCATGTAAAGGTGTGTGCATCATTTTCCATCTGCAATCAACTACCTCTCATATAAGCATATACTCTGCTTCTACATTATTTAGTTCTTTTTGAATAGCTTCCTTACAACAGTCCATGTTTAAATAAAATATGTCGAGGCAAGGAGTGTCACCATCAACCATACGAAGCACGTCAACAATTGGTCCACATACATTCAAAACCTTTGCTCCATTTTTGTCATGTCCCCGAAAATGTAACATTAATAAAAATGAATAAATATTAAAATATTATTATAATTATATCATTAAAATATAAATCTACAAATATTAAAATGCATATAAAACCAATATAAAAAATAAATATTAAGAAACAAATATATATAAAGTAAATATTAAAGAAAATTAACTTAAGAAGGCAGCGATTCTTATAATGAAAATAGGCAGTGATTAATACATATCCTAATTGCAGCGATTATCCTAAATTCAAAAAGCCAGCGATTCATAAATGTTTTGAAAATGCAATCAATGAAATCTAAAAGCTGCAGGGATGTGTCCCTTAGTAAGGAAAAGACACATGCCTTTTCCCCCATCTTGGGGGATATAAAAGGAAAAAATATTTTCAAAGGTGATCAGCAGAGATGGGAAGGAGGAAAAAGTCTTCAACAGCAGATGAAGTAATTAGGGGTAAAGTGTGATCGGGAAAAAAACGAAATATGGAGATTAGAGAATATAATAAAATCTACATATCAGCAACAGAAATATAACATTTACTAGTCATATATATATATATATATATAAATATCACAAAAACGAGACTCGCGACATATATCACAGAAACGAGACTCGCAAAGACTCGGCGAGTCCCGAGTCAAGTCACCCTGGCCGAGTCCTAGGGGCTCAGACTCAGACTCAGCCGAGTCCTACCAATAACTGGCAAGACTCGCCGAGTCTTGTGGACTTGCCGGACTTGCCAAGTCCAGGTGAGTCCCGACTGCAGGACTCGGCCGGCAAAGTCAAGTTAAAAAAGCAAAAAAAAAAACATAAAATAGTCTTTTAATTTGGTTTATTTTTTACTTATATTATCTCCCCAACCCTAAAAGCAACCTCATTTCATTTACGTAGCAAAATAGAAGGAGAAGAGAGAGTTTTGAAGAAAAAAAAGAGTTCATTGTAGGGCAATCAGCAAGAAATTGAAGACAAATCTAGGCTCAAATAGCATTTGGGAAGCTTCATACTAGTAAGGAGGTGCATTGAGAGCTAATTACCAACGATTGGAAGGAGTTTGCATTGCATTTCAAGCCTACTCTAAGAGGTAAGTTTGATTCTAATTGATTTTTTTGTGTTTTTTTCACAAAAAAATCATTGTAATTTGTAAAATCATTGTTTGTTTTTAGTTTGCATTTTTTTTTTACAAACCCTACTTGCAACTTAAATAATTTTAGAAACCCTACTTGTTATTGCAGCCACATTCATTTGCAATTCAAACCATATTTTCACAATGTTTCAAACCCCAAGCAGAAAAGACCCTGCTAGGAAATATGCTAAAATCTTTCCCGAGTAGAAAAAAGGAGAGGCAAAATATAAATATTGCAAAACAATATATCATGGAGACATACGCATTGCAAGTGCAATTAGAAACATTCCAATTGCAAAAATAAATGAAAAAAAGATAGAGGCAAGACTTGGCGAGCATTGGTGAAGTTGGAGATGCTTATTCCATGCCTCGATACCATCCTAATGCTAGTGCTTGTGCTACTACACCAGCTATGGGTACTCCTAGTGCTACCGCTACTACTAGTGGTAGTGGGAGTGTTAGCATTGACTCTAGAGCTCATAAATCTAGGGCGGATTCATATTTTGTACCACACAGTACTCCTAGTTCCCAATCATCGCTTGAGAGCATGGGTTGGAACAAGAACGCACATGATGCAATGAAGAAATCAATTGCAAAGTTATGGTACTATTGCACCATTCCATTCCATGTAGCCAGGTAATTCTTTTTTGTTTAATTGTTTTAAAATTTATATTTAAATTTTACAATCTAGATGTATCTCATTGTCGAATTTAATTTAAAGTTAAAACTTTTCACTTATACAATACTTATCTAAGTAACTTATTAATTTATTTATGACATGTTTTAGGTCTCCCTTTTGGCAAGATATGGTTGATGCCATAACCATATGTGGGGCGGAGTTCACAGCCCTTACGGAAGATGAATTAAAGGGCCCACTTTTGAGTCAAAAGGTGACAGATGTAAAAGCACGAATAGAGGAGCAGCTCTTGTAGTGGAGGATTTTGGGTTGCACCATCATGACTGATGGTTGCACCGATAGGAGAAATAGGATGCTGCTTAATTTTCTAGTTTCCTCCGCAAGTAATTGTACTTCCCTCAATGCATTGATTAATTTGAAATTTGAATTTGATTTAGTAGCCGATTTATGCTTTTTAATTTGTTGAATAATTTGTTTTGCTTCTTTTTTCAAGTGACACTATCTTCATCAAGTCCATTGATGCTTCAGCCCATGTCATAAATGTCACATACCTATGTGAGGCTATAGAGGAGGTGATAGCTGAGGTGGGCAAGGAGAATGTGGTTCAGGTGGTGACCGATAATGCAGCAAATTATGTTGCTACTGATAGATTATTGATGGAGAGGCACTGCGATGTCCCCATCACAAAGGGGCATTTGAGATAAGTACACGCTTGATATATTTATATCTTTAGATATACAATAACATGTTAAAAAAATACACATATCAATATAGAGATAAAATATAATATTATTATATAAAATGTATAGAACAATTAAATAATAATATTGTAATTATAATATAATATAAACAAGTTAATGATTTAAATATTATAAACATTATTAAAAATATACATATATAATTAATATAAAACATAAACATCAATTAATATTGTAACTATTAAATATAAAATAAATGTGTACCATATCAATATAAAAATATATTAATATGAAATAACAAATATAATAAATATATAGCCAAATTATTGTTATTACAATCTAGTATTAACTTAATATCAAAAAATAAAAATAATAAATAAATTTATAATCAATGCGCATCAAAGATTGTAATATATTAGAATAAAATAATAATAAGATATTAGCAAATTGGTTTTATTATTATACTTTAATGATAAATATGTTCAATAAAACATCAAAATAAAATAATAAAATAAGTATATAATCTGAAATATCATAATTATTAGTAATAATATATTATTTTCAAAATAGATATTATTGTGATAATAAGCCTTTAAAGGCAGCAATTAAATCTAACGAAGGGATATATTTTGTGAAAAGTCGCCTCTTTCACCAAACAATACATTCCCCCCATGAGTCACCTACCTTGAATGGTATAAATAGAAAGAAGGAAAATAAGGAAGAGGGGAGGAAAGACATGGATAAATATGATCTGCAATTCAGAGCACCAGCAACATTGATTGTTATGCATTGGAATATAGAGTCATTTAATATATATATTATCTAATAAGCATACAAGTATATATGCATAGATATAGATAAATTTTATAATGAATAAAGAATATATATATGAATAAGGAAAGAATAATTATATAAACATATATATATATGAATACTAATGGATATAAGTAAAAGAATAATTATATATATATATATAGATATATATGTATATGTATTATACCATTATCCACTAATGATGCTTGTTGCAATTATTAAACCTTATAAGTAATTGTGATTATTTGATATAAAAAATGAATAGATTTATGAATGTTTTTATCTTATGATTGATCAGGAAAAGGAGAAAAAGAATATAGTTTGAACACTAAACCATCATAAAGGATATCTTCAGAAAATCAGGCAAAGAATTATGGTAAATCACAAAGGGGGACATTACAGGCACCTTACTATATTTTGGACTCCATGTGCCGCTCATATTGGAGAATCTTGGCAAGCTCACATGGATCAAAACATGTGTGGATGCGGCAAAAAACATTTGCAAATTTGTATACAATCACACATGGGTCCTTAGCCTAATGAGACAATACACGGGGTTGAGGGAGTTGGCTCGTCCTGGCATCACTAGGTTTGCCACAAATTTTATCACATTACAATCCTTGATTCGGTCAAAGGAATCTTTGAGGAGCGTGTTTGTTGGTGAGGAGTGGTCTTCCTCATCCTATGCTAGAACCACTGTAGGGATTGATGTGACTAATTGCATTTTTGATGACCCAAGGTTTTGGGCACCAATAGAGGAGATTATGAAGGTAAAATTTAATTCTTCATTATGCTTAATTTTTATTCATATTTTACTTTTATTTGTTTATTTTCGTTCACACTTAAGTTAATGATTCACAATGTTTGCACTTTGCAGTTTATCAAAGCCTTGCTAGTTCTCCTACGAGTTGTTGATGGGAAGAAGCCCACAATGGGCTACATATATGAGGGCATAGATAGGGCCAAAGAGGCCATTAGATCTGTCTATGGTGGAGTTGAGGAGAAGTATCGTCCCATTTGGGAAATCATTTATAGGAGATGTCACCACCAGCTTCATAGGCCCCTCCATGCAGCCGCATGTTTCATAAATCCGGCCTTCCAATTCAGCCATGATTTTCATGCAGATAAAGAGATTCTTAGAGGGCTCTACTCAATGATAGAGCGGATGTTGCCTGTTGTTATTACACAGATAGTGCACGAGATAGATGCCTCCACTAAACCACAAGGAGACCTCTTTGCACGTCAATTGTGCAAAGAGAGTAGGATGACATTACAGCCAGGTAAAAATATATTTAAGGGCATAATTTTCATCCATTTATATTATAATTTATTATTAAATGTTGAACTTGAAAGTTGAAAGTTGAAAATTAAAATTGGAAATGCGATTGATTTTGTTTCTTTTTCTCATCTCAAATAGATGGTGGCATATGTTTGGTTCCGATACACTGAACCTTCAAAAGGTTGTCATTTGTATATTGAGCCAGCCATGCAGTTCATCTGGTTGTGAGCACAATTGGAGTATGTTTGAGCACATACACTCCAAGAAGCGCAATAGACTGTCAGTGGAGAGGATGAACGATTTGGTATATGTTCATTACAACCTTCGACTCAAATATAGGAAGATTTTTTACCAGGACTCCACCTTGATCAAGCTAAAGACGGTTGATCCACAATCTGAGTGGATAACTGAGGCTACAGATGTAGTCTTTGGTGACGAGGACCTTGATAGGGTGGACCAAGCAGATAGAGAGGTTGAGGATGTAGCCATGGCCAAGTAGGAGGCTAGAGCACAAGGAGACATAGCTAGAGTTGGTGAGAGTGGCATGGAGACACAGGCAGAGACTATGGCTATAGTTGCTACATCATCCAGGACCCTTAGACGCCTTCGTAGGAAGCATGTTAGCTCCACTATGCCATAGACTAGTATCTATTATTTTGATATTTCACATTTGCATGGAACATTTCATGTCATCGATTTCATATTCCATGAGTTTTGTATACATTTGACTATATTTATATATCTTAGTGTGTTATTTCCTTCAACAGCTCAGCTACAATTCGTGTACTTTATACTTATGTGATCGATGTATACTTGTGTATGTGATCAAATTTGCTTCTATTTAATGATGTTATTGTGTCTTTAAGGTTTATTCAATAAAGGATGCTGGAAACAAGTTTTAAATCCTTAAAAATCTCTAAATTTCTAGGGTTTTTTCATTTTGCCGAGTCCGAGCTAAAACCGAGTCTCGTAACTATGATATATATATATATATATATACGATTATTCAATACAGATGCTTGCAGCAATTATTGAGCCTTATAAGTAATTTTGATTATTTCATATAAAAATGAATAGATTTATGAATGTATTTATCCTATGATCGATCAAATGTAAGGTTGAAGGAAGCAAGTTAGGAGGATGCAGTCTATGAGCTCCCCCATGCTAAGTAGCCCACCTCAAAGATAGAATTGTCTTGGTTTGGACGTTCCTACCGGTTGAGGCCAAGGGGTGGGTAGTCTTGGTCAGACACTCATGCTCTTGGGCTTAGATGGGTTGAGTAGTTTACAAGCGCCCCTTTCAGGGCTTTCCTATCAAGCCAAACTATGATTGGTTGTTAGGATGGATTCAAGGAATGGCAATCATAAGAGAGATGGATAAGACAACATGGATAGGGAAAGCAGGTACAAGTGTATCTACTTAGTAGCCCACCCCAAGGGTGGAATAGTCTTGGTTAAGGGCGTTCCTGCCGCTTGGGGCCAAGGGATGGGTAGTCTTGGTCGGACGTCGTGCTCTTGGGCTTAGATGGATAGCTTCGAGCGGACTTATCATGCTTCTCATCCAATTCCTATCATGACTAAATCTTCCATTATGCAATTTGGTTATTGGTAGTTTAGATAGTCTCGGAATAGTTATGTATTTTAAATAGATGAGGCATTTATTATGTTCTAATCACATGAATTATATCTCCAATATTATCTAACATGATTGCAGGACCTAAAGCCAAGATTTATCTTGTTTGAAGCATTTAAGTGGCAAGTTATAACAATAACTACATTAAGCTTATGATTCTAAGGCAAGATTTAGGGCAATCTCAAAAGGGGACATTACAATTCGCATCAGAGCATCTTTCCTGCCATCCTGTGTATGCTTCATGCTTCCTTTGTATGTGTATTCGAGTGTATTCAAGTGTATGCTTTGTGGCTTATGTGTATTTGAGTTTATTCAAGTGTATACCTTATGGTTTATATGTATTCAAGAGTATTCAAGTGTATACCTTGTGACTTTTGTGTACTCGAGTGTATTCAAGTATATGCTTTGTGATTTATGTGTATTCAAGTGTATTCAAGTGTATACCTTGTGACCTATGTGTATTCAAGTGTATACTTTGCGATTTATGTGTATTTAAGTGTATTCAAGTGTATACCTTGTGATTTTTGTGTATTCAAGTGTATACTTATGACTTATGTGTATTCAAGTGTATACTTTTTGGTTTATGTGTATTCAAGTGTTTACTTTGTGACTTATGTGAATTCCAGTGTATACCTTGTGACTTGTGTGTATTCAAGTGCATACTTTGTGGCTTATGTGTATTCAACTATATTCACATGTATACTTTGTGGCTTACGTGTATTCAAGTGTATGCTTTGCAAACTACATGCTTTGTGACTTGTGTACACTTATGTGTATACGTGTATTCATGCAACTTATGTATTTAAGTGTATACTTTACGACTTACATGTATTCATATGTATGCTTTGTGACTTCATGTGCTCATGCATATACTTCATGTATTATTCACATATATGCTTCATGCTTCTTGTGTATACTCTATGTATTACGAGTATTTGTGCCTCATATTTATACTTTATGTATCTATGTGTTACTTCATGTATCTTCAACAAGATGTGTTTTTATAATTACTTTATGCTTAAAAACTATGAAAATGTTAAAAATGTTGTCTGCCTACTTGCTTGAGTTGGTTGCTTGCGTGCTTGAGCTACTTGCTTGTCTACGTGAGCTAACTGCCTACTTGCTTGAGCTGGTTGCTTGTGTGTTTGAGCTACCTGCTTGCCTACTTGAGCTAGTTGCCTGTATAGTTGAGCTACTTTCCTGTGTGGTTGAGGTGCATGCGAGTCTACTTCACCTACTTGTTTGATTACTTCAACTGCTTGCTTGTCTCCTTGTCAGTATATGTGCCAAATCAACATGGTGTCAGCAATTGAAACGTCAAATGCCAAATCAGCTAAGCCATGTCAGCTTTGAATGGTTCGATTTATTTAGGCGAATAAGATTTCAAACTTAGTGAACACCTCTTTCATTTAATTTTACTTTGTTGTACTTATTTTCATTCTTACACTACTTCAATTTTATTATGTAATTAAAAGACAATGCGTGTAACCTACAAATTAGTGTATTCACTTCTAAATTTAACATCCTGAGGAGATCATTCATCACCATTCAACCTTGAGGTAAACTGGTATGATTCAATAAATCAAATACACTTCCCAAATACTTAGTACCTAACATAGAAGAAAGATGATAGCCTCCAATTGAATTAAAAGATGGAATATGGAATTGGATAATAAGGTAAAACTATAAATTTAAAGCTAAACTCTTTTACATCCCTTTAGTTTTTCAATCACATAAATTTATATTTAAGTATGGGAGTGACAGATACTTGACCAAAACACTATAAGCTCCTCATTAGAAACAAACTTGCCTCAAACCTTGTTTTAATGTTTACACAAAATGAAACTTACTTTATCTAAACATCTAAGTCCTTTACACAAATGCAAAAGTAATTTGGCACTAAGGGGTGGATCTCGATATTCACAACATTCCCATCATGCATTTAGATTTCAACGAAAGGAAATAAAAAATTTGTATCATTGCCTAGGGTCCTTAAGGTAATGAAATGAGAGAAAACTTGTCTTAAGTAACAAATCTTGCCAATTACCAAAAAACTTGGTTTTGTCGTTGAGAGATATTGAGAAATAATAGTGCATAAGACAATAAATTGCCCACAGACGTTGGAGGATGGAATTAAACCTTATCGGTCGTAAATCAAGGCAAAGAATAATATGAACCACTCTCCAAAAACATAGAATCAAACATAACCAAATAATCGTCCTTTGGTTTAGGGTTTCCAATACTTATCAAAATACCACAACGAAAGCTAATAGTTAATACCATCACAAGAAAGAGCAATATTTAAAAATTGTAAATTTTAAATTGTGATTGCTTGAGGACAAGCAATCTTGGATGGGGTGGACTGTCATTTCCCCAAAAATGTAACATTAATAAAATGAATAAATATTAAAATATTATTATAATTATAGTCATTGCAATATAATACTACAAATATTAACATACATATAAACCAATATAAAAAATATATATTAAGAAAAAAATATGCATATTGTATTTATTAAAGAAAACTATTTTAAGAAGGCAGCGATTCTTATAATGAAAATAGGTAGTGATTGATACATATCCTAATTGCAGCGATTATCCTGAATTCAAAAAGCCAACGATTCATAAATGTTTTGAAAAGGCGAGCATTGAAGTCTAAAACCTGTGATTACCTTAGGGAGTGGTTAATGCAGCAGGGACGTGTCCCTTGGTAAGGAAAAGACACATGCCTTTTCCCCGATCGTGGGGGATATAAAATGAAAAAATATTTTCAAAGGTCATGAGTAGGGATGGGAAGGAGGAAAAAGTCTGCAGCAGCAGATGAGGTAATTAGGGGTAAAGTGTGATCGGCAAAAAAAAAAGGAAATATGGAGATTAGAGAATATAATAAAATCTGCATATCAGCAACAGATATATAACATTTACTAGTCATATAAATATATATATATGAATCCTAAACAACATCAATAATATATATATATATATAAACATATTTATGAATACTAATTGATATAAGTAGAGAATAAATATATATATATGTATATATTATGTACGATTGTTCAATAATGATGCTTGCAGCAATTATTGAGCCTTATAAGTAATTGTGATTATTTGATGTAAAAATTAATAGATTTATGAATGTCTTTATCCTATGATCGATCAAATGTAAGGTGGAAGGAAGCAAGTTAGGAGAAAGCAGTCTACGGGCCCCCCCATGCTACGTAGCCCACCTCAAGGGTGGAATTGTCTTGGTTCGAACGTTCTTGCCGCTTGGGGCCAAAGGGTGGGTAGTCTTGGTCGGACGCTCGTGCTCTTGGACTTAGATGGGTTGAGTAGTTTACAAGCACCCCTTTCAAGGCTTTGCTATCAAACCAAACTATGATCAGTTGTTAGGATGGATTCAAGGAATGGCAATCATAAGAGGGATGGATAAGACAACATGGATAGGGAAAACAAGTACAAGTGTATCCACTAAGTAGCCCACCCCAAGGGTGAAAAACTCTTGGTTTGGACGTTCCTACCACTCGGGGCCAAGGGATGGGTAGTCTTGGTCGGACGCCGTGCTCTTGGGCTTAGTTGGATAGCTTTGGGCAGACTTATTATGCTTCTCTTCCAAGTCCTATTATGATTAAAACTTCCACTATGCATTATGGGCATTGGTAGTTTACATAGTCTTGGAATAGTTATGTATTTTAAATAGATAAGACAATTATTATGTTTTGATCACATGAATTATATTTCCAATATTATCTAACATGATTGTAGGACCTAAAGCCAAGATTTATCTCATCTGAAGCATTTAAGTGGCAAATTATAACCCTAACTACATTAAGCTTGTGATTTTAGGGCAAGATTTAGGGCAATCTCAAAAGGGGACACTACAATTTTCCCAAAAATCATTTTTAAAATGATTTGCTCTATGTTCTTCCCCTTAGGACCTTTAGAAAGCGCTAAATTTTTTCCCACTCATTAGAACAAATAACAAACCTCAAAGTTGCTTCCTCTTCAACCACTATTTTCAAAGTAATATTAAATGAAGCAAAGCTTGTCTCACAAGGCCTCAACAACTCCCTAGAAGCATGATGCCTTTAAAGACTCAATGTGAGACAATGATTTCATATGAAATTTGCAATTGCTCTCCCTCTATGAATCGCTTCATGTACCCATGGCAATTCAGCCAAGTCATGAAGCAACAAATCCAAACAATGGGCTGCACATGTGCTTCAATATATTTGTGGGTACTTCTCTACAATCAGCTCCCCAGCTCCCACACAATTTGTTACACTATTAGTTACCACTTAAACCACATTTTCCACCCCTACTTCAAGAATGGATTCCTCTAATATTTGAAAAATATAATCTGAGGTTTTCTTTTGGTTCATGGAGTCAATCACCTTCACAAACACAACGCCTTCAGGACAAGCCACCAAAACATTAATCAATGGCCTTAGACATATCTAATCATCCATCACTCAATATAGTGCAACTTGTTGCCTTCCAAGAGGCTTTGACCTCACCTAAATTCTCAGTCACTATCTTTTGACCTTTGCAAAAGAGTTGTCCTAGAAGCCTCTGAAGAGGGAGGTGTGTACCCTTTACCAAACTCTACAACTTATTGAACTGCATTACGAAAATACGAATTTCTAGCTACATTGAATGGAATGGCACTTGAATAAAACAAATCAACTTATGCATCATCCACCTGTTGCTTCTCTGATGGTTTCCAAAAACTTTTGAATGTTCCGCTTTCTTTTGATACCCCTATGTCCTTGTAATGTCCCCAATTTTGAGTCGGCATAAATTAAATAATTAATTTAATGTTGTCAAGAAAAGGTTAAAATATTAAGACAACTTAAATTAATTATTCGTGCAAAAAAAGTAACTTATGTTTTGGGAAATTAAAATAAATGAATTAAGTTACTTATGAGGGAAATTCAAAAAAAGAATTAAATTTTAGATGAGAAGTTGGGGAAGACAAAGAGTTACAGGCTAAGGTGAATAAAAGAATTGTGGAGCTCATTGCTATCATGTTGGATTTTGGATTTTGGAATAGGCTCTTGTTGGTGAACGTAGTTCATAGCCTTTCTGAGGTGGGGAGACCTCTGAAAGAAGATTGGCTTCATCAGTGAAAGGTCTGCTCTGGCTGATAGCTGGAGAAGACATTCAATTTCCGCGCTTGGTTTTAAAGCGAATATTTGTTGATGAATTTTTCTAGCCTTTGAGGACAAATTTCAGTAGATTCTATGTTACACCCCGATTTTATAGCTAGTACTACATAGGGTAAAATGGTTGTAATGAGAATTTTGAAGATGAATTAAATATGTTGTACCTTGTTATCAATATGAGTGTTTTCACATTTCATGATTGTCTCATTTAATGTTGCTTCAATTGATGTTATCCTTGGTGAAATATAGCATTTTAAGGTTATTGAATTGTGACTATTCTAACTTTATAGATGTTTATGTATACTGCTTATGTTATGAAAATTTGACTGCCAAGAGCATGTGTCAATGGATGTAGGTATATGAACCATTTGTCCAGGTGGAGGGGAAGTATCACTCGGGAGAGGAGCTTGGTCGGGTAACCGGTAAAGTAAACTATTTGAGCATACACACACATCACTTTAGATTGAGTGAATTGAGTCAGTTTGTGTGGGTTATAGGTAAGTCATCCATAGCTTGTATGTGTTTTCCTTAGGAGTCTTGTTTACTTTTGTATGCATTTGCGAGTGATGTTTATCTATTTGCTTTTTGTGATCTATCTTGTGATATTACGATCATATGGATAGAAGTCATGTAGGTGCACCATACAAGTATGTTTATATATATGCACATGCGTGTCAGGAGGATCTAACGACACGTATACACATATAAATAGAGATACCACACTTACACACCTATCAATATGATGGTAACGGTAATGGATGTAAGAAAATAGGAAGTGGGCATATATACATATATATAGTATATACACGTATCCATAGGAATATGCACATCGATACAAGCGTATGTTGGCAAATGGATAAGCTCATACAGCTGCATCGATATGGTATACCTACACATATGTGTACATAGAGGTATATACAAGTATATATATGTATATATGCACAAATCTTGTATAATGTGGATATTAATAATATTATTATTTCCTCACAAATTTGCATATATATAATATTATTGCCTCACGAATTTACATATATATATATATATCGGATGTATGTTGACTAGCTCACAATATATATATTTAATCAATATATATATATGTGATTATATATTAAATATTATATAACGACCTTACTTGAACAAGATTTGTTGTGAAGGTTGTACTACTTGATCTGTGTATCAAACTCAAACAAGCACACAAATTTGGAAGAGGAATTAAGGCTCTCGGGCCAGAGCATGAATACTAAGATTGTTGTTCGCAACTCACCTCTCGATAAACGTCCTTCCCGCTGATTATAAGCAAGCAGTGAAGGCCTAGGAGCATTCTGACAGATTCAACTAGATGCAGGTGGAAGTATGTTTATGTATATGCATATGTGTGTCAGGAGGATCTAATGACACGTATACGAATATGTATAGAGATACCACACTTACACACCTATCAATATAATGGTAACGTTAATGGATGTAAGTAAATAGGAAGTGGACATATATACATATATGTAGTATATACACGTATCCATAGGGATATGCACATCGATACAAGCATATGTTGGCAAATGGATAAGCTCATACGAATGCATCAATTTGGTATACCTACAGATACGTGTACATAGAGGTACATACAAGTATATGTATGTATTTATGCACACATCCTGAATAATGTCGATATTAATAATATTATTATTATTGCCTCGTGAATTTAAATATATATATTGTATAGGAGCGAATTTGTACCCCTAATACAAATTCCCCTTTTACCCCTTTACACTTTAGAAAACCAAACTCGGAGGCTTAATTCCACATAAGCCTGCTCTGTTCACATCACACTTGGCGCCTATTTTGAGTGTTGGTGGAGGAGTTTCTGTCGGGGACGCCTGCGCAACGCGCAAACGTCCAAGCGGCGCGCTTACGTCCCTAGCAGATTCCTACGGTTGGAGTCTACAAAAACGGTACACTTCCTAGTGGAAGTCGAAGTGTAACGCCTTTCTTCAGCTAGCCGACCCGAATATGGCTGTTTTCTTCTATTCCTTCTTCATATTCTCCATTCATTCATCCATTTTCATCTTTGGTTGAAGCCTACACAATCTCTTCACACTTTGAGCATTCATCTACAAGCTTTGAACCACCATTTCACTCAAAGCAGCATTTCACACTTCATAGCAGCAATCTATCACTCCATCACTTTGATAGAGCAAGCACAGGACGAATCCATTGCAGCAGAGGCTTGAGTTCCTCTTATATTTCTCCTCCACTAGCCTTGAGCGCTTTGGACGGAGGTGGTAAGCTCCTCTCATCTTCTCTATTGTTTGGTTAAGTAAGCACATACTGTTTTGTAGTGTTTTTGGTGTACTTTTCTTGTATTCTTTCTTTATCACTCTACTTCTACATTGTTGCAAACTTGGTTGTCCGTGGAGGGGGCAACACCAAAATGGGGGTTTGACTGAGGCAAACCCCTATACAACCCCCCAACATTTTCCCTCTTTTTTGTGTGTATGCGGAGAGATCTTGGAGCAAGATGGCAAAAGGATTGTTGTGTGAGATCATCTTCATCACCCTTGCGGTAATCTACTTTCTTTATCACGTTCGTCTTTAGGTTTCTTATTTCATTGTCCTATTCTGCACCTTTAGAAATTCTTAGACTAGGTTGTTAGTCTGCCTTTTAGAGGTTAGACCTTGTCTGTGTGGTTTTCTGGTCGTACAGACGCCAGCACACCTGAGAGACGCCAGCACGCTGCGCTGTCGTCCAGAACCACACTTCTGTCCTCCGACAGAGAGCTACCCAAGACTCAAAGTTGACCCTGAAAATCAACTCGCCTAGTCTCCTCTTAACTCTCGGGTTTGCAGAGTGATCAAAGGACCTTATAGTCCTCATCATTCTCATCCTACCCATCCTAACACTCATTTAAGCTGAGGTAAGTTAGGGAAGCCATACTGCTCTTGGCCTTTCGTGACCTGGGGCCTTGCAGTGGTTGGTCCCCCTCTCTGTAGTGTACCGACACTCTGCTGATTCGTTTTCACTAAGTTTCATAGGTCTAATTTTGTTTTAGTTTGATATTTCTCTTTCTTGTCTTTGAGTTTGTTTGCCAATAATGTCAAAATGGTACTAAAGAGCATATACATACAATGAAAGCTTCAAATAAACTAAGCTACTGAAACAACTTGAGTACATTGCTCAATTTAGAAACCAAATATGTTTTCTTCATTACATAATAGATCACATAAAATAGTTGGCTTACATCAGATTTTAAAAGATACATCTTATGCCATAATTTTTACTTACAGCCATACAAGCACTGTGAATAGTGACTTGCTACAGTACCCGCCCCCAAAGAAGTGAACACAACTCTTGAGATCCAAACTTCTCTCAACCAAATCCAACATGTGAAGCTTCCTCTACCAAGTGTGCCCCTTTTTCGTGAGATTGCAGCCTCTTAGAAGAGGTGTTTTTTTTTATATGTGCTGATTAAAACCCTCAAGAAATGCAGCTGGTTGTAGCTTCCAAAAAACAGTCCCAAAATGCTCCACAAGCGAACAGCTCTTGTGCAAATGTGAATGGAGTCTATGGCAGTCCAAACCCTTTTGAAAATGGCTCAAATAACTGCAAACAGCAACTTGTGTCTCCAAAATGAAGCCACCAAAAATTGATCAGCAACTTTAAGGTGGTGTTTCACACCCTCAAGCAGCTCCAAACGAAGAACCAAGCTCCACCAAGTTCACCCATTGCAAGAAATCAGGAAACCCTAGTCTCCTTCTTCCTCCAGAGCAACACTTCCAAGTTTTCAACAAGCAAAATCATCTATGCATGAAGAGGGTCAAATTTCCTCTCTTGATATTTATAATTTTACATTGAAATCACTATTCATTAAAGTGAGCACTATTCACTTAAGTTATTTCTTTTTTCACTTTAGGAATGAATACTAACTGAAAAATATAAAGTGACCCCTTCCTTTTGAAGACACATGGTCCCTAGGCCAAGGATGGTGAAATTAAAGTTGAGTATCATAAATTTAAGCACAAGTATCATGCCAAACGCCACAATTCACCCTGCCACCATACACTGGAGATCCACACTGCAAATTGGCATACAAGTGCCAATCCACGAAACCCTCTATTCAGAACTATTAGCCTACGAGGGTCAAGAAAATAGGCTAATCCCCAACTCTGATGCTCGTGAAAAAGGGGACATTACACTCTCTTACATTTTTGGTGAACCCGACGTGAACTGTTTTGGTTCCGTTTTGCAATAATGAAAGCTCATTTCCTCGTATCCTAGGAGCGTTGTAGGTGTGAGTGTTGTGAGGCTTTTGCCTTACAACCCAACCTGCGACTCCTAGTAGACGTACTTGGAAGGTCCAAAGGTATTGCATGACGAAACCGGAATTGGGTCACCATCTTATCCCGTAAACCTTAGGATGCTCTGTGGAAGTACTATTAAGTGTGCGTGATGGCCTCTTTCTTAAATCATCCTATTCCCTCTGTGCAGATTGTGAGTAATGGTAGTAATATAACCTTCACTGCACAAGATCTGCCGATGGGCTTCAATAGGGAACCATCTCCTCTTCACATCCCTGCGAGGATAAATGCAAATACAGTAGCAGGTGTTGTCGTTGATCCGACATCTCAAATAAATGTTATAACTAAGGAGATCATGTTAATCAACTTCTTGCATAAAGATGGATATGATGCACCTGAAAGTACCGTCCACACGCACGATGGACCTTTCGTACCTCCTATAGGGAGTATTGTCCTATCAGTCCTCGTTGGACCTAAATCTGTGAACCTTAAGTTTGACTTCATCTCAGGGTCTGAACTCTTCAAAGTGAAACTAGGCATCCCCTGGCTGGTAGCTATGAATGCAGTTCCCTCGGTTGTACACAAGTATCTGAAATTCATCCATGGAGGTTCGATACACATTGTCCATGACATCAGTTATAGACTGTCGGTTACACGTGGCAGCTATACCTTGGATTACTTTTGGCCTGCACCTATTGGTCCTCTCCCGCCCAGGAAGGACCTCTTGCATAGCACATTTCAAAACTATAAGAAGGGGCGCTCTAGGACGAAAGTAAGATACCCTCCTTCGCCTTATGCTATTTCACATAGGGCTTGTCTAAAAACTGACAGTGATGCCACCAAGGCACATAGGAGAGAAGAAGAGAAGCGGTCTCGAGATTCTCCTTCTTCCTCTACTGTTGTTCAACTCGATGCTTCCTCTCGCTCTGTTGTGGTACCACCTACTTTTGTCTCGCGTTTGCGAGAGAATCCCATGGTGCCTGCTTGGCGAAAGCCCAAGCGTCCTGCATTTGAGCTTCCTGCCTTACCCACGGAGCCTAGTCTCGTTCAGTATGATAGACAGAAAGCCCCCCGTGGAGAGTCCTCTATGTTCCGACCTTCACGGCCCCCTACCGTTCCTACTCCTAAGACAGTGAATGGGAAGAGGCTCGCTGTCGAGGGATTGGACACGATTCCTCCTACAGTCTCTCAACCTACTCCTGCTCCCATCCAAGAGTCTGCCCCTCCGCTGGGAACACTAGCGGAGGATACTCCAATGGCTGAGCAGGAGTCCTCCGCTCCTTAGCAACCTCCGGCTTCTAGTTCGAAGAGTCACAGAAACCAACTTGCGTGTGAGCAAAAGCGTCGGCGAAAGGTTCTTCTGACCGAACAAGGCTCCTTTATAGAAGAAGGAAGAGGAGACGACCACTCCTGTATCAAGACCTCCTGCCGTGTCCTCCTCTCTCCTCCCTTCTGTTTCTGTTCGAACTAGCTTCATATCTCTTTTGGCTTCCACTGCGAGCACACATGTGCCTGGAAAGGTGCAGGTGTTCATCGCTCCTTCCGTGGAGCCGCCTTTGTTGACATCCGTTCCAAATGTCTCGCCTTTTCCAAAACCCGTAGATATGATTAACACTTCAGTCGTATCTGTTGCGGTTCTCTCTCCCTCTTCCTCCGCTCATCTTGCTTCGTCTGTGGGGAGTTTGCCTCCTCGGACGAAGAAAAAGGTGGAGTGGTCCCTCCAACAATGGGGGATGTAAGAAGAGCCCACCTAACCTATTTTGTCCTAGTGACAGAACCAATCCCAACCTCCCATGAGTTTGTCACCACTCTGGAATTGCTCGATGAGCTTAGCGGTGAACCTCGGGTGCAAACCCCTTCGTTCGTCCAGATAAAACATGGCACTCCCGTTAAGTGCATGTTTAATTCGATGGATGAAGTTTCGACCTTGTCAGCGATCTTCGCAAAGTTGTTGACCTTAGACCCACAAGAGTTGAGCAACGAAGACCTCACAGGTCCCTCTGCCTTAGCCCTTGTTGCGGGAGGATCGGAAGCTCCTCCTCTTAACATTCACCATTGCAAGCTCGTCATCCCTCCCCCTATGATGATCTAGAGTGGGAAGCTAACAACCTCTTGGTTGACTAGTGTTAGGGGGAAACCCTCTTCTTGATCTTTAGAATAGATGTGTATGTGTGTTGTAGCATGTGTTCCCCCGCGATCGTGCTATATGTGCCTGGATGACCCTCGTCACCCTTGTTGATGTTTTGATGCAGGCGTAGTGTTTGTGTTGTAAACCTTCTTCTATTTGTATCATCATTCTTCCATGTTTGTGATTGACTTTCGATAAATTGGGAACGATGCAAAGCGTTGGGGGTATTTAGGCTTCCTTCTGTGTTGACCCGATTTTTTTGTTTTTACTTTGTCTTTCGTGCATTCTTCCAGATCTAGTTGGGGATTGATGATCTTTCGCCTCTTACCACGGTTACCTATTATATATATAAATAAAGGCAGATCTGACTCCATGAAACAAGATCCCCCTGTGCTCTTTGTTCGTATTCGTTTCTTTTTTCCTGTCGCTTTCTCTTTATCTTTCTCTCTTCTTTGCTTGAGTTGTCCCTCTCATGTGTGACAACGCCACTTCTACATTACTTGGTCTTTAGAAAAGGAATTCGTTGCCAATGAATCTTTCCTCAAAGACCCTTCACACACTTTTTTGTTAGAATTGCATTCTCGACTTGAAACCCTAAGGGAACATGTTTCCTTCATCATGGGTTCGTAAAGAAAGGACTTGGAAACCTTCTTTCGAAGCGAGAACACTTTTCATCTTCCTCTCGGACGGGGGCATATCCTTCCTTTCGAATTCCTTAATGAAGTGACCATCTATCGAAATGATTCCTTGATCATGAATCAATTCGAGAAAGAAAGCGTTGGCTTTTGAACAGTGTGTCCCTTAAGTGGACCCCCTTTCTTCACGCCGAGTTCCCTAGGGACCCCTTCGAAAGTTTTATCTATAATAAGTTCTATGGCGTCTAGCTCAAGGGTAGCTCGACTAGACCTACTTCACGTCTCTACGTTTAGCTTGGGGGCAGCCCGACTAGACTTTACTTTTCAAACAGCACGTCCCTTGAGTGGACCCCTCTTCCTTTTGAAGGGTTCTCGAGGGACCCCTTTGAAAGTCTTCCAGCCTAGTGATGGTCTACGTGACTGTCCGTTCACAAGCCTGTACGGCCGCTTCCTGACATGTTTTATCTGCGAGTAAACATGTCTTTATTTCTGACTCTGTGGAGTCCCCTTCGCTTGGTCTCCCTCATGTGAGAGTTCTTGGGGGATACCTTCCTTGCAAGTCTATGGGTCTGTAAGGTGCTTTCCTGGTTTCCTTCATGTGAGAGTTCTTGAAGGATACCTCCCTTGCAGGTTTGTGAGCCTGTAAGGCACTTTCGTTCTTCAACTTTATAGTTCTACGGATCTATGAAGACCTTTCCTGCACTTTCAGGTTCGCCAAACCGTGATCTGCTTCCTTGTCGGTACAGGTATACATCTCTAACCTTACTACTACTTCTTCAATCTACTTTACCAAACCACTCATCAGCATTTGTTCTCGCTAAAGTGGGGGCAAAATGTATAGGAGCAAATTTGCACCCCTAATGCAAATTCCCCTTTTACCCCTTCACACTTTAGAAAACCAAACTCGAAGGCTTAATTTCACATAAGCCCGCTGTTCACATCACACTTGGCGCCTATTTTGAGTGTCGGTGGAGGCGTTTCTATCAGGGACGCCTACACGGCACACAAACATCCACGCGGCACACTTACGTCCCTAACGAATTCTTGCGGCTGGACTCTGCAGAAACGTTACACTTCCTATGGAGTCGAAGTGTAACGCCTTTCTTCGGTTGGCTGACCCGAATATGGCCGTTTTCTTCCATTCCTTCTTCATATTCTCTATTCATTCATCCATTTTCATCTTTGGTTGAAGCCTACACAATCTCTTCACACTTTCAGCATTCATCTACAAACTTTGAAACAGCATTTCACACTTCATAGCAGCAATCTATCACTCCATCACTTCGATAGAGCAAGCGCAGGAGGAATCCATTGCAGTAGAGGCTTGAGTTCCTCTCATATTTCTCCTCCACTAGCCTTGAGCGCTTTGGATGGAGGTGGTAAGCTCCTCTCATCTTCTCTATTGTTTGGTTGAGTAAGCACGTACTGTTTTGTAGTGCTTTTGGTGTACTTTTCTTGTATTCTTTCTTTATCACTCTACTTCTACATCGTTGCAAACTTGGCTATCCGTGGAGGTAGAAACGACAAAACGGGGATCTAACTGAGGTAGACACCTATACAACCCCCCAACATTTTACGTGGAGAGATCTCAGAGCAAGCTGGCGAAAGGATTGTTGTGTGAGATCATCTTCGTCACCCTTGCGGTAATCTAATTTCTTTATCACGTTCATCTTTACATTTCGTATTTCATTGTCTTATTCTACACCTTTAGAAATTCTTAGACTAGGCTGTTAGTCCGCCTTTTAAAGGTTAGACCTTGTCTCGGTGGTTTTCAGGCTGTACGGACGCTAGCGCACCGCGTTGTCGTCCCAAAACCGCGCTTTTGTCCTCCGACAGAGAGCTACCCGAGACTCAGAGTTGACCCTGAAAACCGACTAGCCTAGTCTCCTCTCAACTCTCAAGTTTGCAAAGTGATTGAAGGACCTTATAGTCATCATTCTCATCCCGCCCATCCTAACACTCCTTTAAACTAAGGTAAGTTAGGGCAGCCATACTGCTCTTGGCCTTTCGTGACCTAGGGCCTTGCAATGGTTGGTCCCCCTCTTTTATATATATATATATATATATATATATATATATATATATCAGATGTATGCTAACTGGCTCACGATATATATATTTAATCAATATATATGTGTGTGTGTGTGATTATATATTAAATATTATATATATATATATATATATATATGTTTAATATATTTAAACTATAGTTATATATATATAATAAAATATATAATTCACATAATTTAACTTTGGAAATCGAATTATTTCTTAATCATCATTAAACTTTGGGAAATCAAATTATTTCAGAATTAATTGAGCCCATTTAAATAAATGAATCAATTCCAACTCACGTATTGGACTTGGGCTTTTGAGAAGAATTCGAATTAGAAACAAATACGGCAAAGTGAAATCGTGCATCACCTGGTTATGATCACGTAGGGATAAATCCACAAAAGGCATTTAAATCTTTTGACCAGGTCAAAATTTGAAGCAAGAATACATCCAACGCAGTAATTGAACTATGTCGACTCAACCTGAAAGATAGTCAATAAGGGTTGTGTGTAAAAGAATTACGATTGAATTCTTCTCTGAAATATGAAAAACCCGCCATCTTATGAGTTTGGCACCACCTCTGAAACTATTTTTTGTAGGTGTTGATTTATAGAATTCTCCATGTGCTTTTGGAATTAGTCTTCATAATGTTGGCAGAATTGAAGGTCGGCTCACCATGTTAATTGCTAATTATGGACTGGAATTGGTGCCACCTACAAGTTGAACAAATCAAATGGCGGTGGTGTCAATTCACTTGCCATCGCTGTAGGGGATGTTGGAGGTTGGGCTCACTATAAATAGTTGCCCAACTCTCCTAGTTTGTATTCATTCATTCTGATTCATACTAATTCACCATTCACATTATCTTGTTTAGCTTTTGTCATTTGTGATTACCTTATGCTTCATTGCGTCTCACCTTGTGCATTTATGTATGTTCATTCTTCAATTTCTGAGTGAACAATCTTTGCAAGAAGGATTGGAGAAGTCAAATATGCTCTTGTGGCTCTACTTGTCACCTTGAGAAGATATGTTGAGGATTACAGTATCGAGTTGAGTAGACTATCTTTCCCATTACCCAGGATTGTGATAGACAATGGTATGGTCGATATTGATGACTCAAAGTCTTTTGGGTGTGTGATGCTGCAAGGTGTTGACTTCAGTCCTTCCAGGCTGTTCTTGGATGGTAACATTTGGGAGTCACAAGGGAGGTTAGTGCAATTTTGGCACGATGTTTTCACTGATGTGATCAAAGTGGTGCAGCATCAGCATGGTGGTTCCTTCTTGAGACAAACATGGAACCCTGGGATCGTACTTGGTTTCATATGGTTCAATTTAATTTTTTCTGGAGTGGTGGTGCTATTGCTTGAGGACAAGCAATTTTGGGAAGGACGGACTGTAATGTCCCCATTTTTAGCACTAGACTCTCCAATGATTAATAGCCTATCTCTGGTTGCCCGTAGGCTAGTCAGAGGCAGAATTAGGGTTTTCAATTGCTTGGTGGTTTCTTTTGAGAATTCAAGGGTTTGCATGTTGAAGTTTGGTAGTTTGCATTCCAGATTCCTTCTGGATTTTCAAAAAGCTTCACAGCGGTATGACATGCAACTACATCAGACAACTTTTCCGAACTTACTATTTTTAGTAAGTTATGATGGCTGCATGTTGGAGTTTTGCAGTTTGGGTTTTGGATTCCTTCTGGGTTTTCAAAGAGCTTCGTAGTGGTGTGACATGCAACTACAATGGAGGACATTTCCAAACTTACTATTTTTAGCAATATGCTATTTTTAGTAAGTTCTATTTTTAGCAGTGCTATTTTTAGCAAGGTATTTGCAGTTCAGTTCAGTGGCTATATCTAGCAAGTCAGTTTAAGCAGTTTGGCCTCCAACACCCTTGGCGCTATTTTTGGCAGTGTTTCAACAGCTTGGTATTATGTCTATTTCAGGCAGGTCAGTTGGAGCAGTTTGAGTCTTCAGTACTTTTGAGCTATTTTTGGCAGGTTTGTGTAACGTTCCCTTCTCAACATTGATCTAGCAGTTGGTCGTTAGCCTTCTGGAGACCTGTAGGCTACTCGTAGGTGGAAATTAGGGTTTCCTATCTTCTTGGAGGTTGTTTCATCGTTTTTTGAGGCTTGCCCTTGGAATTCCGGAGTTTTGATCATTGTTTCTTTCTAGGTTTTCAGAGAGCTTCGCAACGGTATAGCTTGCATGTTGTTCTGAGCAACTTCCTAAATTTACTATTTTTAGTAAATTCTATTTCTGGCAATGGTCCTTGTAAGTGTTAATCAAATCTAATCAGATTATAATTCTATGTGGATAATAAGCAAATCCTATATGTCAAATTTTGTGTATGTGTTTTAAGTCAGAATTCTAATGTTTTATTTCTGATCTTCTTATTGCAAAATATTAATGTATTTCGATATGCTGCAATAGAAGATTGAATTATGTTTTATATCTTTGAGGGGAGACACGCCTCAAGGAGAGACGTGTCTCATGAGAGGACGTGTCTCCACAAAGTGGAGACAGGTCCGCTCATGGGACGTGTCCCTTGAGCGCGCAGACTCCTCTTAGCCAATCGATAATTATCGGTGGCTAATCTCCGAACACCCACATGTATCTAGCAAACAGCGATTAGTGTATGTTAAGTTTGATCAGCATTTGATTTTGAATTTACTCAAGATTAGAATTTCGAATAGCTTACTTGTAGATATTATAGTAGATTTCAATTATATATAAATGATGATAATGCATAAATGCAATCATCATTTATATCTGACCGAAGCTACCTTAAATCAACACTCCCTCTTAGCTAGGGAAGATAACTCAAAAACAAGTAAGTAGAGATATCACCTTACACGTGATATCGAAGATATGATATGTTTCCAAAATTTGTCAAGTCACGTGACATTCTTCATAACACATCCTCATTATGGTATGTGCACTGACATCAAGTCTCATAATGTCTACCATAATATTTCATGGCATATCCACGGATATATATATATCCACCATGATTATCTCATAAAGATCATAATGATCTTCAACTGACATCAAGTCATCCTGATATCTATCAAAATGTCCACGACATACTATCATGACATGTCCACAGATATCACGTCACATGATATCTATCATGATAGTTCAACTAATCATTGTAGAGTCATCACTGTACAATGTCAAATACAAGTGTTCATTATTAGAAAGATCGTCACCTTTCAATAATGTACACAAGGGGAGAGAGGGCTCATAAAGTCATGGAGTCACACACATGACAAAAGAGTTTACACATTAAACATCTTTTAAATATATTAGTACAACTAAACGATTTGAATTTCAATCATAATATCAAATTACATTTCAACCATACCAAGTGTTGACGTGCTTTTTATGACAACGCCAGCACAGAATAAAGTTGTCCAACGGTCACTCTATTCTCTCTTGATCAAAGTGTCCCACATGCTAAGATTGCTTGAAAGTTCATGTGTTCGACTCCAAGGTTCCTTTTATCGCGAATAGACTCAGTTGGTTGATGTGTTTTGCTGGTTATTTCAAGGGGACTTACGTAGTTGTTCGATTCTGTGAAGCAATTAGGACATGAATGATTTGGCAATATTGTTCTGGTATCTAGACTGACTCGAAAATGCAGAATTTAAAGGGGATAGGGATAGGGATTCTACAAATCTACTTCTAAAGGGTGGAGGACGAGGATCGACTTAAACAATCTTCAAACCAAACTTTGCTTTGTCTCCTTTCGAACAACTCCGACAAAGTTGGTGCAATCTTCAAAGGATGAGAAAAGTGTTCAAACTATGACGCAACATGTTCATACCGTCAATACGATGCATACAAACATATGAACCACAATCGAAGTTAAGTGTCAATACTCCAGTTGACCACGCAAGGCGAACTTACCATCAGTAAGCCCGCTAGTGGTATGGATGAAAGAAGATATGTTCAAATCACAACGCCACACTCCACAGCTAACAACTACTTGCATGAAATAAAAAATCTATTTTACTCTATCTACCTTGAATTGGAAAGACGAAATGGCCTTGCTAGCTACTCATAACAAAGAAGAAATCACCAAGCAATGAAACTCTTTGTATTATGAAAAGTGTTCACAACAACCTTTTACAAAACTTTCAAAGGAAAGTTTTCTTCCCTCCTCAATCTAAAGCTAACTTCTAAGCTAAATGCTATATGCCTTCTACTCTCTAGCTCTGATCCAATTCCAATTCTAATCTCTATCTAATATTTACAAATGAGGGGGGATGCCCCTTTTATAATAAGTCCAATTCAGTGGACGGTTTAGATCGAATTACAATGAAGGGCTCAGATTGAGCCACCTATGCCCTAATTAGGGTTTATGCCCTAAAAACCGCCACAAAGAGGAGTGGGCAATGAATGCACAGAATATTCTCCACTCCCCTGCAGGAATCATAATGAGCAATTAATGCCCACTACCATCATCAAAAAGATCCTCATCAAGCAACGCGTTCCCACTGGCCTTCTCCCGGATAGCAAACTCGATCAACCGGGCCAATACTGCTTCAACCTCCTATGCAGAGATCGGTGGAATATGGTTGAGCTGGAACTCCAAGACTGCTACCGTCTGTCCGTATCTGGTGTAAGATTTCCTCCATGTCACTAAGGCGTCTTGGGTATGCTGAATTATACTAGAGAACGTGGAGACATTCTCAAAGTCATCCAGGACAAGTGACCTCGCAGCTGAGAAGAATGGAGGCAGTCTACTTTTCAAGCCATCAGCAGTTATCTCCTCTGGGACCAACTTTCTAGCAAATATGGCTTCTAATGTATTGAGGACTCCCCCCAAGATGTTGCCCATTGCTTTCCTCACTTTAGCTGAATCTGCCCTTGCTGCGTCGTGAAATCCACGGCCTGTGACCACCGAGGAGTACCAACTGGTGAAATCATACCTATCACCTCTCTGAATTACACCTCCATCCACCAAGGTTTCTAGAGGTATATGCATCAAAGCCCCCAAACGAAGTACAGTCTTCGTTTGATAGATGCGAGTATCACCCCAGGCCTGATCTACTATATCCATCCGTGCCAAAATACTTGAGGCCTGTCGATAAGCATCGGCAAGGTCCTCCATGAATTTCCCTGTCTCAGTATGAACACGGCTAACCCACTTGTCTGCCTCCGTTTCCATTTTCTTCAAATCCTCTAAGGCAACAACTGACTCATTCGGAAGCTCCGATGGACGTTCCACTGCCGGGTTTGCTGGTTCACCTGGACGTGCTAGATTTTGCATATATCCTATCAAGGTTTTGTGCTCCTTCTTCAATTTCTTATACTTCCCCTCCGTGCGGAGCATCCTTCAATGCCTGATAGGAGTTATCGAACTCCTCGATAACTTGGGCTCCCGTAGGACGACCCAACTCTACTGTGGTGATCACGTAATTTTCAGGCCTCTCCTCGGTTCGATCACAATCTTCCCTCGGAATAGCCACCTGAAGCGTGCGAGAGCCTGACTCGTCGGTCGAGATCTTTGAAAACTTTCGGGCCCTTTTCTTCTCTGGTGGCGCACTGATCCTCCTGAGGAACTCCTCCATCTCAATGGCCGGATCCATATCATCCTCGGGTTCTCTCCTCATTCTGTCGGAAAGCCAATCAGGCACTGTCTGCTGTGGATTACAAATGACAAGGGGCTGTTCTTCTGTTGCCTCCATCTCGTGCACTTCCTCCCTTCTTGCACTGGTTTGCTCGGGCTCATCCTCCTCTATAAGCTGAGTATCTCCCGACCCTTGGGTCCCCTGTTCTGTGTTTTCTTCTTCTTCCAAAGCCGTGTCCAACATCTGCTGAAAATGGGTGTCGGCCATTGTTTCCTCTTCCTCCTCCTGTTGGCCGCCCCTGGATAGACTGACACTAGCTGATTCCCGGGCGTTGGGCTGATCTACCTCCTCAAGTCCCCGCTCTTCCTCCAATCCTGCCCTCTGATCGGCAAATAATGAAACCACTCTCAAACTCGAAGACTGAGTTTGTGAGTGCACGGGTGATGCTTGTTCTATCCTCAACGGTATCGGTTGGGTTGGCACTTCTACTTGTGCCCTCGATGTCTGAGCAATTTGTTTCCCCTTTTTTACCGATAACGGCCTTGGGTCACCCATCAAGCTATAAGTAAGGGCGATCGACTTGCTCTTGAGTCTGCATACATGTCTGTCGACCCAAGTCCTGGTAAAAGTCATCACCGGGATAGAAAGCGTGTCCAAGTCCATGATCTCTGGCTCGGACCAATCAGGTGGTGGGACAGGAGTATCCCTAACTGAACCATAGTCGGGTTGCATGACGTTGACATCCTCCTCCACCTGGTCGGGAACTGGAATAATCTCACATTCTCTAATCAACTTGAGAGGAAGTCTGGAAAACATCCTTCTTCTTATCTCAGCCTCATCCACTGCATTTGCCCAAAAGTCCTCCAGATGAGCTCTGTGCCGGTATTCAACGTTCTGTATCATCCGGATGTTCCTGTAAGGATCGAAATCCTGCCTGCCTGTGTGATATGACAAATGATAAGATTGCAGCTCGTCCTCTGCCTCTCGGGCTGCCTGCAAAGAGGGACACACCTCAATGGAATTTCCCATGGTGATAGGGAAATCAAGTCCACCCTTCTTTTTCCTTTTCTGAATCTTATCGTAGGCAATCAATTGCCTAGATACCTCAAGCATTACTATGTGATCAGTGGGGTATCGTGGTAACCGATACGGATACGAAGTGAACCCCTGCAGCCTAATATATGTGAATTTCGGGAATTGGATGAGCCAATACCCATATTCCTCAATCAATGTCTGTGCTTCTTTAGATATTCTCTGCTGCGTCCTTTGCTGAAGTGTCCTCGCAATGTGCATTGTGAATGCATCATTTGCCCGTTTATAGTTGGCAATGTTAGCTAAATGTAGCTGTGTGCAGGCTTCGTGGATTTTGAATTGACCAGGGGCACAGCCGATTGGCTCCTTGTACGAAATCCCTCTGTACTTAGTCATTCTGGCCAACATGTAAATTACATATGAGCTCATGTAGAAAGTCTTCGTCACCTTCAGGCTCCTGAATTGCTCATCGATGTGGTTGCTAATCATCCTAGCCCAATCGACACACTCCTTTCCCTCCAAGATGATCTCGATGAAGTAGAACATCCAAGGCTGGAAAATGTAAGCCTGTGCACTCCCATTTACCCGGCTCAGCATCATTATCAAATCACAGTATTCTTGTTTCACGTCCTCGGCAATTATCTGCTTTGGGAGCTTAGTGCGGGGTGGCCTCGGCTTCTGCATCCAAACTCTGTTGATGACTGCAGTGACTCTTTCGAAAGAGGAAGAGTACATCTTATCTGCCCTCTTATTTGTCCTGTATAACATCTCCTCAGCAGTCGGAATCCCAAATGCCTCTCCGATGGCATCCGGTGTGAAGTTGGCGAGCAGTTTACCATCCGGAGAGACAATCGTCCTACGTTCTGGCTTGTAGTGATTGGCGCACTCCATAATTAGCTCCGGACACTGAATTGCTGGCGGAAAACTAGCAGCTGCGTAGATTCCACTCTTCATTATATTATGTGCCGTGACTGATGGTTGATGGCCCCCTAGCCCGAACATCCTCGATTTGAGTGCATTTAGATTAAATGAACCAAGGTTGGTGTCATTTAATCCCGCCAACTTTGAAACTATTGCTGACTTTGGGAGAAATGGCTTAGCGAGCCTTTTAATCATTGCCTGCCGGGATGAGCTAGCCTTGCCTGCTTCAGTGTTTGCAGCTCTGCCTGCGGCTCTGCTTGTTCCTGCAACATCCTTTGCTCCGGCCATCTGCAAAATAAAATAGAATAGCAATAAGCTAGGCTGCAGATTTTTTTAAATAAAATGAAGTAACCTCCGAGACGGCTGCGAACGTGGAGTTAGCTTTTTGAAAATAAAAACTCTCAGCATAAATTACTAACTCCAAACCTCGTACTGTATAAAAAACTTCAAGCTTATAAAGAAGCTTTCAACGACTGCACTTCCGACTGGCGAAGAAAATTGCAGCCAACTACCAACTTTCAGCAATGTGGATACTTTCTCAGCACAAAATGAATTAAATCCTTTGTCTCGACTTCGTCAACCTCAGCAACTTTCAACTTCTAGCAGCTCGAATAAGTAAAATCTGCAGCAAGCTTCAACTTTCGTGCAACTTCAATACTCAGCAATTTCGAAATAAATCCCCAGCACAATATAAATTTCTGCAACTCAACACTTTGCAGCAATTCAACACTCCGAAACTCTCAAAGAAATTCTCTCCTCAACAACTTCGAAAATATTTCAAGAACTTCTTCAGCAACTTCAACTTCAAAAAAAAGTGAGGAGAAATGAGAGAAGAGATTGTTTAAATAATTCTTCTCGGAGAATCCTGCTAAGTAGTGTTGGGGCTATTTTTAGCACCTTCATCAATTTTCCACTCTCTTCGTTCGGAATCTTCTAATTCAAGCGCAGTAGTGGGCTAGTCGTCAGCCGGTCATTATGGCAGTTGCCATTAATAATGATTCCTTCCTTGTAAAAATTTGAATTCTTCCTCTTAGTCTGCCAGTTAACTCTTGGCGATTTAAACAACTCGCGAGAAAAAAAATCACTTGACTTGATTTAAAATTCCATTTTAAAATCTCGCAGTGTTTAAATAAATTCAACTCGAAAAAATTCGTGGGAGTTGTAAATTTATTTCCAACTTTTAAAATGTCTGTCATTTAAATCCTCGATTTCATAAAATTTGCCTTAGACATTTTAAATTCTCTCTTTAAAATGTTCAACTCCGGGTGATTAAAAATTATTTGCCTGCTCGAAATAATTCATCCTCTGAGATTTAATTTCCATTAGGAAAATAATCTAGGCAAAACGAAATTCCTCTGAAAATATTAAAATTTCCCTTAGGAAATTAATTTTAAAATTCTGTCAATTCACGGGTGCCGTTTAAAGAGGTTCATTTAATTTTCCATTTGACCCATGGAAAATATTCATCAATATTAAATCTTCCCCTTGAAAAAAAAAATTCGTCATCCTTCAACTGCCTTTGGAAAATTTTAAAACTCGTCAAATTATCCTTCCATGCCAAGGGCGTATTTTTCCCTAGTGAAATGTTATCTCACTTAGAAAAATTTTCTAACATTTTCTCTGTTGGCATATCTGATTAAAAAATCTCCATGCCTTGTGAAAATTTTTAAAAAAAATCTCATCCTCCCTTAGGCGTATATTTTTTTTATGTGGAGTCCACTTTTAGAATATTTTAAATTCCCACACCTTAGTTTATTTTTCCAACCTCTCAACACTTCAAGGGCGGATTTCTTTCTTATTGAAATTTAAATTTCCAGGCCTTAGGAATTTTTAATTTTATCAACCCCTTCAAGGGAGCATTCTTACCTTGGCACTTTCGTTTTCAACACTTAGAAACCTTTTCTAAGTCATCACCTTCCTTTGGCGCATTCACCACTTCCAGCTTTCATTTCCTTGCCTTAGAAATTTTCAAGGCTTCTAACTTGCTTTTCTTGGGCGCATTTAGGCATGTCCACTTTTATTTTCCATACGTAGGCGTTTTTTTTACTTAACCTCTTGTTTCATGCCTTAGAAGAATTTCACTTAACAACTCTTGCAAGGTGGGCGCATTTACTAGGCCAAGCTTTCACTTGAGGGCGCATTTCATAGGGTGAACTTTTATTTTACACGCCTTAGACAATTTTGAAGTCACCACATCCTTCTTGGGCGCATTTTGACTAGCTCACTTTCAATTGAGGGCGCCTTTTGACCTTGTCAACTTGGGCGCATTTCCTTGGTGGAGATGGGCACATTTTGATACATGAACTTTCAACTTGAGGGCGCACTTGGAGGGGTCAACTTTCATTTTGTGCCTTAGAACTTTTTTCAACATTTTCAATGTCTTGAAGGTGGGCGCATTTTGACCCGTGAGCTTTCACTTTGATCACTTGGAATTTTCTTTGAGGGTCTTCACTTTACCTTGGGCGCAAATACTACCTCAAGCTTTCGTTTTATGCCTTAGAAGAATTTCACTTAACAATTCTTCCCCTTGGCGCATTTTAGAGGGCTTGCTTTTATTTTCACCATGGGCGCAAATGGGGTAGTGTGCTTTCATGTGAGGGCGCATTTCTACCCCTCCACTTTCATTTCAATGCCTTAGAACATTTTCCAACATCTTCAACAACTTGAGGGTGAGGGCGCATTTGAGGGGTGCCACTTCCGTTTCATACTTAGAAAATTTTAAAGCTATCAACCTTGAAGCTGGGCGCATTTTGACCCATGAGCTTTCATTTCCCATACTTAGAATATTTTTCATGTCTCTGCTTGCTATTGCTTTTGCATTCTATTTTTAGCAAGTTGTTGATTTCCTTGATTTTCAACCTCTAAGGCTCCGTTTTGCCTGAAAATTTCATCCTATGATCTTCTTCACCTTGTGAACCTGTTTTGCCAGTCCTCTGCCCTGACCTGCTATTTATAGCCACCTGCTATTTATAGTAAGTTTTGACTTTCTGACTTCAGTAGCTCCGTTTTGCCTGAAAGTTGCAACGCTTGATCTTGATAGCTTGAGTGTCACTCTGATGCCAACCTCGGGTGCAGAACCTGCTATTTATAGCCGTGCCCTGACTTACTAAAAATAGTAAGTTCTCCGATTTCGCTCAAATTTTGCCAGCAGGTACCTTGAAGTGTGCTGACATTGGTGGGGTGCTTCGTTTCGGCTATTTTTGGATTTTACCCCCTATAAAAGTGGAAACCCTAATTTGACTTGTATGTATCCCGAACGGTCTCCGTTTGACTTCGTTCCTTCTGCATGTCGTTCTGTTTGCTGAACTGGAGTGTTGGGGGCGGCTGCCAGAGTGTACCTGCTAAAAATAGAAACTGCCTGAAAAAGTGACTCATCCACTGCCGGATGGTTTTGCATGTCATATTGCCCGTGGGATCTCAAAAAACCCAGAAAAACCCAGAAAACTGGTCTGCATGCATGCACTGGCTAAAAATAGTAAGTCCTCAAAACTCGATCTTCTCCGCTTGCATGTCACCTTGTTGCAAAGCTCTCGAAAAACCCATAAAGAAAAACCCGACATGCGTTGAAAAACACTGCATGCGAACCCTAAAAATAGCCTCCGAAGGAACTCTGAAAGTGATCTCTCGGTTTGCATGTTACATCACTGCGAAGGTTTTGGAAAACCCAGAAGGATTCTCCAGACATGCATCTGAAAAGCTCATGTGGAAACCCTGAGAATGGCTCTTGAAGCCTGAACTGCCAAAAATAGCAAGTCGTCTGATCTGGCTCAAAATTTACGTGTAGGCAGCTTGATGTTACTCGGATGCAGTGGAACTGACAGAATTCCAAAATCTCAAAAAAATAGTCCCAAATTGAATACTTACTAAAAATAGTAAGTTGCCGGAATACAGTGAAAATTTAGGGGGACTCTGCTGGAAGTCTTCTGACTGCTGTACTAAGCTTAGATTTCAATTTCGTGACTCGGTTTGACCCTTAAAAGCCTGGATGGCGGGAAACCCTAATTTCACAGATTTGAACAATACTTTAACCTGGGTCAAACGACAGGACATCCCCGGAAGGACCAGAGACCAAAGAGAGAGCGAACCAAAGCCAAAGGACCAGAATGGAGCAAAATTTAGGGGGTCCCCATCTTGATGGGGTGATGTGTGAAAAAGGTCACAACACCAAGTTTCTTCCTGAAGTGTTCAACTTTAACTCTGGAGAGAGGCTTGGTGAGAATGTTTGTTGTTTGATCATTTGTACTAATATACTCCAACTAGATCACATTCCTTTCTACCATGTCTCTTACATAATGGTAAGGGATCTCAATATGCTTAGATCTATCATGGAATACTGGATTTACTGAAAGTTTAATGCAACTTTGATTATCACAATGGATAATAGTAGGATTCTAGGGCTCACCAAAGAGTCCCACTAGCAATTTCCTGACCCATACTGCTTCTCTTGCCCCCATAGAGGCTGCAATATATTCAGCTTTTGTCGAGTTTTGTGCCACTAAAGACTGTTTTTTGTTGATCCAAGAGATCATAGCCGATCCTAAACTGAAGCAACATCCTGATGTGCTTTATCGATCGGTTACACTTCCAGCCCAATCTGAATCAGAGTATCCATGTAAATCTAGTTGGTCATTTTTGTAATGAAGACCATATCCAATAGTGCCTTGAAGATATCTCAATATGTGCTTCATAGCAACAAGGTGAATTTCCTTTGGCTCACACATGAACTGGCTTAGAGCATTCACTGCATAGCAAATATCAGGTCCGGTGTTAACCAAGTACATCAATGATCCAATTATCTGTCTATATAGTGTGGGATCTGCAAACTTAGATTTTGCTGCTGCTTCTTTTAATTTGTGTAAGTTGGTATCCATAGGTGTAGACATGGGTCTACAATCCATCATCCCAAATCTCTTCAGAATATCAATAGTATACTTTCCTTGATTTAGTATGATGCCATATGATTTCTGCCAAACTTCTAAACCCAAGAAGTAATGTAAAATGCCCAAGTCTTTCATGTCAAATTCTAAAGTTAGATACTTTTTACCTTGAGCAATGAGGTGATCTTCTCCAGGCCCTGGGAGCCTGTTTAAGTCCATATAGAGCTTTCTTTAATCTGCATACATGTGAGTCAGGTTTATGTATCACAAAACCTTCAGCCTGCTCTAGATAGACTTCCTCTTCAATGGTCCCATTCAGGAAGGCAGTTTTCACATCCATTTGATGGATCTTCCAGCCTTTAGCTGCTGCAATAGCTATCACTGCTCTCACAGATGTTTACCGAGCAACAGGTGCAAATGTTTCTTCATAATCAATGCCTTCCTTTTGTGAAAAAACTTTGGCCACAAAACGTCCCTTGTGTTTTTCTATATTGCCATCAACAGCATGTTTGATTTTGAAGAGCCATTTGGAAGAGACAACAGATTTCTCTTTTGGTCTAGGCACTATATCCCATATATCATTTTTCAAAATGGACTGATACTCTTCCGTCATTGCATCCTTCCATACTTGATGTTTGAAAGCTTTTGTGACACTGGTGGGTTCTGAATTGATGATTTCATTCATTAGGGCAACATAGCTTGAGAACCTTTTGGGTCTCTTACTTTCCCTAAAGGTTCCCTTGGGTGATGCATGATTCTCAGCTTCTTTAATCATCTTCCTAGCCCAAAGTGGTCTCTTCGTGCTGTTGTCATTTGGATTCTCTTCTGAAGCAGATTGAAATTCACTTATTATTTCTTCAAGATACTCCCTTTGAATCTTAGGAGTAGGTTCCACTTCTAAAACTCTAGGGGAATTATGAATTTCTATCTCACTTGAACTCCTTGCTCTTTTGAATGCAATGTCTTCTTCAAAGATGACATCTCTGTTTAGTTCAATTTCTTTCTACCCGGGTATAAATATCCTATAGGCTTTAGAGGATTCACTATATCCCACAAATACCCCTTTCTTTCCAGAAGGTTCTAGTTTGAATCTCTTTTCTTTAGGTACATGAATGTAGACCGAGCAACCAAAGATCCTTAAGTGACTAATGTCAGGTTTTATATCAGTAAAAGCTTCTTCAGGAGTCTTGTTATCTAGATGAGAATGTGGATACCTATTTTGGATGTAAACAGCAGTTCTAGAGGCTTCTGCCCAGAATGAGGTTTCTATGTTCTGGTCAAATAACATTGCTTTTGCAGCTTCTACAATAATTCTATTTTTTCTTTCAGCAACACCATTTTGTTGAGGGTTGTAGGCTACTGTAAACTCCCTCGTAATCCCAGCATTCATGCAAAATTCCTTAAAGATTTCAGAAGTGTATTCCTTCCCATTGTCTGTCCTTAGAATTTTGATTTTCTTCCCAGAGAAGTTTTCAGTAAGAGCTTTGAACTCCTTAAACCTTTTAAGGATTTCTATTAACTCTTTACATTTAAGAAAATAAATCCAGGTCTTCCTAGAGAAGTCATCTATAAATATTAAAAAGTATAGGAAGCCTGCCATGGAGGGTACAGACATGGGTCCACATAAATCAAAGTGAACCAGTTCTAACACGTTTTTGGTTTTACTCAAACTATTATGGAAGGATCCCTTTGTATTATTTCCTAGGGCACACCCTTTACAAGCTCCTTCATGAGTTTGTTTTAATTTAAGCAATCCTGTTACTAGTTTTTCCACAGAGGGTAGGGCACAGAAATGAAGGTGTCCTAATATTCGATGCCAAATTTCATTTGAATCAGAAGTCTCAAGGGTAAGGGCTTGCTTGATGTCAATGCACAGTTTGTAGAGATAACCTTGTCTTATACCTATGGTTTGAGCTTTCTTTATAGTGGAGTTCTTTGGCCATGCCAGAACTTTCCCATCCATAAAGGTAACCCTATATCCATTGTCTTCAAGAGCAAAGATGGATACTAGATTCCTCTTTATTCCTGGTACAAATAAGACTCTAGTGAGTTGTAGGGAGAGACCAGATTTCAATTTGATGGAGCAAGTTCCAACCCCTTTTACAAGATGTGCAGAATCATCCCAATAGTTACTTTTTCATCAATTTCTTCAGTCATGGTGTCTAGGTGTTCTCTGAACCCTGTGATGTGCCTTGATGAACCACTATCAATTACCCAGTTGTTGATATTGTTAGATACTTGACTTGATAAGGCTAAATAGAATACAAATTTCTCAGAGTCATAGTCTGTATTTGTTTTTACTATTTTAGCAAAAGATGCTTGTTGTTTCGTTCTATCAGGGCACTTCATTGCATAGTGCCCATATTGATCACATCTGAAACATTGTATTTGAGAGATGTCTTTCCTCTTCTTGAATGATCCTTTTCCATAGGAATTTTTCTTTCTCTTGAACGATCCTTTCCCATAAGAATTCTTCTTACCCCTTTTATTAGATGTGTTGAGCACATGAATATCCTCATCTATGGGTTTCTATTTGTTTTCTTTTGTTGAGAGTCTTGTTTCTTCTTGTAAGCAGTCTGTTCTTAGCCTATCAAATTTAGGGAGTTTAGATCTCGCACTTATTCCTTGAACAAATGACTCCCATGAGTTTGGTAGGCCTCCAAGAGCTATTAGTGTTAACTCCTTGCTATCAATTTGATATCCAATTGTTGATAATTGATCCCTTCGTTCAATGATTCTTATGAAGTATGCATTGATAGATTCTCCTTTGTTTATTTGAACATTGTTAAGTTGCCTTTTAATGCAAGGGTCCTACTGGTGTTGTTTATTTCAAAGGTGCTCTCAAGGGATTTAAACATTAGATATGCAGTCTCATGTTTTGACAAAATAGGTACTATATGGTCCCTAACTGCATCTACTAAAATTTTCATGGCTTTCTCATTGTTCTCAATCCATTGATTTTTCTCTGGATCATCCTCTAGTTCTCTCTTGTTTTCTTTCGCAAATGAGTCTAACTTATTTCTTTTAGAATCATCATGATTCTGAATTTCCATGATGTGAAGTTGTTTGCACCTTCAAGACGGTCTTCAAATCTGATCACACTTGACATTACGAAGAATGTGATGTGTATTTGATTTCTTAAAAATACAATTTTTCTAAATAATCTGATATCTAGATTTGATTCGGATTTCTTCAACTTGGCTCTGATACCATCTAATTGTTAATCAAATCTGATCAGATTATAATTCTATGTGGATAATAAGCAAATCCTATATGTCAAATTTTTTGTATGTGTTCTAAGTCAGAATTCTAATGTTTTATTTCTGATCTTCTTATTGCAAAATATTAATGTATTTCGATATGCTGCAATAGAAGATTGAATTATGTTTTATATCTTTGAGGGGAGACATGCCTCAAGGAGAGACGCATCTCATGAGCACGTCTGCTCATGGGACGTGTCCCTTGAGCGCGCGGACTCCTCTTAGCCAATCGATAATTATCGGTGGCTAATCTCCAAACACCCGCATGTATCTAGCAAACAGCAATTAATGTGTTAAGTTCGATCAACATTTGATTTCGAATTTACTCAAAATCAGAATTTCAAATAACTTACTTGTAGATATTATAGTAGATTTCGATTATATATAAATGATGATAATGCATAAATGCAATCATCATTTATATCTGACCGAAGCTACCTTAAATCAACAGTCCTGTTGGCATCAGTACGTTTGGCTTTCCTCTTCGAGCAGTTCAGTTGGCAGTGTTGAGTTTGGTTCTTGAATGCTTTTTCTGGAGAGAAGTTATTTTAATTAAAATAATGTTATATTTTAATATTAAAGTCCCTTGGCCTAGCTTGATTACTTTTAAGTTGTTTTAAAAGGTGGACTTCATGGGTGGACGCCTCATCAGGGGGCTCAATTGAAATATTTGCAAATTAATAAAGTTGACTATGGAGAAAAGGGGGACGCCAACTTGAGGAGGATTATTATTTTAAAAAGTGAAATTATTTCATCCTTGGAATGGGACGCCATCTTTGTGTGGGAGTTGAGTCAACCTCAAATTTGAAAACGGTTTTGTTGTGACCTTTTCACACATCGCCCCATTCAAATGGGGACCCCCTAATTTTTGCTCCATTTTGGTCTTTTGGCTTTGGTTTGGCGTCTCTCTCTCTCTCTCTCTCTCTGATCTTTTTATCCTTTCGGGGATGTCCTATTCTTTGACCTAATTTGGAATTTTGGCTGTCTGTGAAATTAAGGTTTTCATTCTTCAGGCCAGGTTGAAGTTAAATTGAGTTGGCTAATTGACGTTTGAGCTTATCCTTGCTGTCAAAAGGATTCCAGCAGATTCCCACTGAATTTTCATTATGTTTTGACGACTTACTATTTTTAGTAAGTGTTCAATCTTGGAGCTTTTCATCAAGATTTTGGAACTTTGACTACTTCAGCACATTCAGGGTACTTTTAGATGCTCGTACGCAAAATTTGACCAGAATTGGACAACATGCTATTTCTAGCAGTTTCGGCTTTAGGAGCCATTTTCGGGGTTCACGCATGTGCTTTTCAAGTGCATGTCCGGAGATTACTTCTGGGTTTTTCAAAACCTTCTCGATGATATAACATGCAAACCGAGATGAGGACTTTCAGCAGTTCATCCTTCAGAGGCTATTTTTAGGGTTTGCATGTAGGGATTTTCAGTGCATGTAAAGATATTCCTCATGGGTTTTTCGAGAGCTTCGCAGTGATATGACATGCAAGCAAGATGGATCATTTTTCAAGGACTTACTATTTTTAGCCAGTGACCACATGTGGACCAATTTTCTGGGTTTTTTTGGGTTTTTTCAGTTCCCTTGGGCAGTTTAACATGCAAACTCATCCAGCAGCTGGTTGATCACTTTTCGGACGTTTACTATTTGTACCTCTCCCGACACTCCAGCTTCATAGGCAAAACAACATGCAACAGGAACCAAGTCAGACAAAAGTCGTTTGAGGCGCATGCAAGTCAAATTAGGGTTTCCATTTTTCTGCCTAAAAATAGGAGGATGAAATACTGGAGTTGTCAGAACAAAGTACCCCACCAGGATCAACATCTTTGAGGCAACCTACTGGCAAAATTTGAACAAAATCAGAGTACTTACTATTTTTTGTAAGTCACTTCATCGCTAAAAATAGCAGACAAGTGTGGACAACAGGTATAAACAAGGTAGCAAGGTCACAAGAAGCATAATCACGCCAGCTCTAGTTTCAGAACAGGTGAAAATCCATGAGAAATCATAAATCTCCGGAACTTGCTAAAAATAGATGGCAAGGATTAGCTGAAGGGCGTTGAAAATGTCCTAGTTTATAAGTGCAAACTGGCAGGAGGATATGGGAAATGCGCCCAAGAGTGGATGATGCTTGATGAAATTCGCTAAGTATTGGAAATTTCCCCTATACCTCCAAATACGCCCAGCTTACAAGTCAATGGGGAAAGCATGGTGATAAAAAATCTAAGTGCAAGCAAATTCCTCCACCCTACCTCAAATGCGCCCAAGGTAGAGAAATCACAAGGGAAAATATTCTAAGTGTTGGGAAATTCCTCCACCTTATGTGAAATGTGCCCAAGGTGTGAGAGGATGCTAAAAAATGCTAAGTATAAAAAATTCCTTCACACTACCTCATATGTGCCCAAGGCAAAAGAAAGTTCCTTCACATACATGAAAATGCGCCCAAGCATGGGGAAGACATGGCATAAAATATTCAAGGCGTTGATATTTCCTCCACCACATGTGAAATGCGCCCAGCTTGAAAGTGGAAGTAGCATGTATGAAATGCGCCCAAGGTAAAAGGGCTTGAGCATGAAAAAATGTCTAAGTATGGGAAATGAAACCTCACTAGTTGAAATGCGCCCAAAGCTGCAAGGAGGGTGAAAGGTAAATATCCAAGGCGTTGAAAGTTCCTCCTCATAGCTATTTATAATTCCCACGATTGTGGAAGGGACTAGCCTTGCTTTAGTCTTTCATTTATGTACTTACTTTCATGTACTGCCCGCTGAAAAGTGGAAGAGGTTGGCAAGCCGCCTAGTTACTTTATGTAATGCATTGTAACACCATTCTGCTGATTGGTTGAGCCGTCACCACACTCATGGATCCTCTAACCATATGCTCGCCCCTCCTCCCACATCGGGTCTTAGGGCGCATTCTTGGTTAGAATTATGTTACTGCAGTTTCAAGCTCTATGCTAACGATCCCCTTTCGAGTATGCTCTCACCTTGCCTACATTGGGATCTGGGTTGATCAAAGGAAAGCATTCCCTTCAGTTAGTTTGTAATTTCACTAATGTTAATGGGTGAAATTAATGTGAAAAAAATTGGCTAGCACATTTTAGTGGTATCATAGCCATGATTCTACCAACCTGTGTTCAGCAGAGTTCAGTTAACAGATGAGTGATAGAGCCCACAGATACTACACCAAAAGTCAGGCCGGAAATCCGCAGTTTCAGTTTGCGTCTACACCAGAGGCAGATACTTTTACAGAGGCCCTCAGAGAAACAGGGAAAGCAGTTGACAATGGTAAGGCGGTTGAAGAGATGACAGACAGTCTTAAGCAGGCCATGGATGAGAGAGATGATAGAATGGAGAAGAAGTTTGACGGGATGATTGACTTGATGTCTCGTTTGCTTGCAAGAATGGATCAACAAGTTGCTAATAATCCGCCCCATAACCAAAACAACACTAATGGTGAAAACAGTGGAGTTAATGAGAACAATGGCAATGGGAGAGATAGAACTATTGGCCAACATGAGGCGACTTCTAGAGGATCAGCCTTTAAGCCACTTCTAGAGGATCAGCCTCTAGGCCACTTTTCCCCACATTCACACAAAGAGAAGAACCAAAAGTTGAAGCTGCAGCACATTTTGCAAATGATGCCAGACAGGCTTACTTGGAGTATGCCTCCTTCCCTCCTGATTTCAAGGAACAGTGGACTTTTGATCAGTTCATGAACCAAAGAAACTAGAGAAATGGTGGAAGAGTTGAATATCGAGCTCCTATGGGTCCTAGAATGGATTACCAACAAGCTCTCGGGAAGGTGTCCTTAGCTCACTTTGATGGAAGTGATGCATCTACAGCCAGGGCGTGGGTACAGAAGCTGGATAACTACCTCTCTTTGAGACCTATGCCAGAGGAGGATGCAATAAAATTTGCCACCTTACACTTGGAAGGAGCTGCCCATAAGTGGTGATACCACGGTTTGGTCACTCTTGGCCACAACCTAATTAGAACATATGAAGAATTCACCAAAAAGTTGATCGAAAGGTTTGACACTAAGGATCCCGAGGTGAAGTTCAGGGAGCTTGCACAGCTGAAACATGGTTCATTGGAATCATACATTGGACACTTCCAAAGGCTTTCCGTGATGGTGCCCAACATCATCGAAAGAAGATTAGTAGTTCTATTCTCAGAAGGATTGATGGAACCGTTGAAGGGTTGGGTGAAGGCTTTTGACCCACCAAGCCTAGAGGAAGCCATTAAGAAAGCAAGGAGCATGGAGTTGTCCGCACCTAGGCCAAAGTTTCCATCCAAGCCTTTTCCACACAAGCGTGATAAAAGGCAATCTTCAAACCAGCACAAGAGATATCCTTCTAAGATGGATGATGAAGTTCGAGAGAAGCTTAGGAAGGAAGGAAAATGTTACACATGCAAAGAACCTTGGTCAAAGGGGCATAGATGCTATGGACAAGGCCACTCTAACCACATGGAGGCCTATTCTGATTTTGGATCAGAATCTGATCACACAGAGCAGCAATCTGATTTTGCTGAAAGTGAGGAAGAAAAGGACCTAGAAGAGGCTGAAGATGAGCAAGGGGGTGGGGGTACATTTGCCCAACTCTCTAGTTTCCAAAAGAATGAGTCTTTCAAGGTTCGTGGCCTAATTGGGAAGCATCGCATAGTTGCTTTGATTGACATTGGAGCCACGCACAACTTTATTGATGAAGGAGTTGTTGCAAAGAGGGGACTCAAGACTGAAGAATTTGAAGGTTTCAAAGTCATGGTAGCTGATGGGTTCCACATTTCCTGCACTCACAAGGTTTCCAACATGTCCTTGCAGTTGGGTAACCATGAAGTCAAAGATGGCTTCTATGTTGTTAGCATTGGAGACACAGATGTCGTTCTTGGCATTCAGTGGTTGCGTTCCCTTGGAGAAATCTCTCTAAATCTGCAAACAATGGAACTCAAGTTCCAATCCGATGGGAAGAAGGTGGTGTTAAGAGGTATGTCAAACGGGGGTCCTCAAATTGTCTCTCTCAAAAGAATGGAGAGGCTGATTCGGCATGATCAAGTTGAATGGGCTGCAGAGTGTATGGTTCTTCCAGCCAGTCTGGTTGAAACAAAGAGGGACTACCCACCTGATACTCAATCCTTGCTCACCAAAAAGAGTAAGGTGTTTGCTGATCTACCTCCTGGGCAACCTCCAAATAGGGGGTTTGAGCACGTCATTGAACAAAAAGAAGGGGCCAAACCAGTTATTACAACACCCTATCGATATCCTAAGAAACAGAAGGATGAAATTGAGAAGAACATAAAGGAACTCTTGGAGATGGGCTTCATTCATCCAAGCAAGAGTCCCTTTGCTTCAGCAGTTGTTCTGGTAAGGAAGAAAGATGGCACCATCCGCATGTGTGTGGATTATCGTGCCCTAAATCAAAGCACAATCAAAAACCAGTACCTCATTCCCCGAATAGATGAGCTCATTGATGAGCTACATGGTGCCAAGTTCTTTTCAAAGATTGATTTGAGATCGGGCTACTATCAAATTCGGATGAGGGGGTCAGATGTTGAGAAGACAGCATTCAGATGCCACTATGGTCATTTCGAGTTTTTAGTCATGCCATTTGGGTGACTAATGCTCCCGCCACCTTCCAGTCTTGTATGAACAGAGTCTTTCAGAAGCAGTTGAGGAACTTTGTATTGATTTTTTTTTATGATATCCTCATCTACAGCAAGACGTGGGAAGAACATCTCAAGCACTTCGAGGAAGTGCTTAGCATCTTAGAATCGAAAAAAATATTTGCCAAAGAATCCAAAGGTGAATTTGGAATGAAGGATTTGCTCTATCTCAGTCACATAATTAGTACTGATGGGGTGAAGGTTGATCCAGAAAAGATCAAGGCGATAGTTGATTGGCCACCTCCAAAGAACTTGACTCATTTGAGAGGATTCTTGGGTCTATGTGGATTTTACAGAAGGTTTGTGAAGGGCTACTCACCAAGTGTTGCTCCTCTCACTGACCTCACTAAAAAGGGAGCTTTCTTTTGGTCAGAAAAGGCACAAGTTACCTTTGATAAGTTCAAGAAGAACATGAGTTCTTGTTCGGTTTTGGCTCTATCGGATTTTTCCAAGTCTTTCGAGGCACAATGTGATGCATTAGGAGAAGGTGTTGGTGCTGTTTTGATACAAAATAAGCATCCGATTGTGTTTGAGAGCAGAAAGTTAAGAGGTGTTGAAAGGTCATACTCCATCTATGACAAAGAAATGCTTGCAATCATGCATGCATTAGCCAAGTTCAGACAGTATTTGGTGGGAAGCAAGTTTGTTGTCAAAACTGATCACAATAGACTCAAGCACTTCATGCACCAAAAGGATTTGAATGAAAGACAACAAAAGTGGGTAAGTAAGCTTCAAGCTTACGATTTTGGCATTGAGTATGTCAAAGGAAAGAACAACATTGTGGCCGATGCTCTATCTCGTAGGCCTCATTTGATAGACTTCTAATCTTGTGTTCTTAGCAGGCATTCTATCTTATTGTAAGTTAAACAGTAGTACTGACAGCATTCTTATCTTTTGGCTAAGCACTTTATAATTCCCACAATTGTGGAAGGGACTGGCCTTGCTTCAGTCTTTCATTTTTGTACTTACTTTCATGTACTGCCCGCTGAAAAGTGGAAGAGGTCAGCAAGCCACCTAGTTACTTTATGTAATGCATTGTAACACCATTTTGTTGATCAGCTGAGCCGTCACCACACTCATGGATCCTCTGACCATATGCTCGCCCCTCCTCCCACATCGGGTCTTAGGGCGCATTCTTGGTTAGAATTACGTTACTGTAATTTCAAGCTCTATGCTAACGATCCCCTTTCGAGTATGCTCTCACCTTGCCCGCATTGGGATCCGAGTTGATCAGAGGAAAGGGTTCCCTTCAATTGGTTTGTCATTTCACTAATGTTAATGGGTGAAATTAATGTGTTCAAAATGTGAAAAAAATTGGCTAGCACATTTCAACCTGAGCTTGAGTTGGGCGTTTCACTTGTGGAGGTAAAATATTTTAATAAAGTGAATTTTGATAAGGCTTGGTGGACGCCTTTAGGAGAAATAAGTGATTTTATTAAAGTCATTCACTTTATTATATTTGCACACCATTTTATACTTTATTAGCAAATTTAATAAAGCATATTACTTTCTTGATGTTGGACGCCTTGGAGACATGGGGAAATGAAATGCAAATGAGAATATTTTGAGGAGCTAAATACATTTTACAATGTATTTAGCACTTGATAAAGTGGGACGCCAAAGCTTATGTTTTATTTGCAAATTAAATAAAAGTTATATCTCCTCATGTTTGGACGCCCAAGTAAGGAGATAAATGAAGATTAAATAAAATGCAAATGGAAGTGGAAAAAAAGTGAATTTGAAAAGGAGATTTGGGCGCACTTTCTAGAAGCTTCTGGAGAATCATCTAAAAGTCTATAAAAGAAGGCACTTGCTCTTTCATTTCTCATCCATGAAGAAATTATAATGTTATGCTGCCGAAATGGTGAGTAGTTTGCTTCGAGGAATGCATACCTCCTAGCTTGGACTTGGTTTCTTGCTTGAAAGATAGCAACTAGCTAAGTGAGAAGACTGTTTTTTATTCAAAAGGACAAATTGAGCTTATTGTAATGGGGTCCCATGATGTTTTCTAATGTTTTTGATGTGTTTGTCAGTTTTTCATGTTGCTGATTTTGGTGTGGCTGAAGTAGGTTTTCATTCGTAGCTCTTTAGGCGAATTTTGTTGGCTTCTAGGAATTGGCCCATTCATTTCCTTGGCACAGGGCGCCCCTTTGTGCAAGTTTTGGGATTTTTCGTGGAGCCATTTATTTTATCTTGCAAGTCGACTTCTCTCCAAGTTGCACTTTTGCCTGGGAAGTCTTGGAAAGCTTTAGAAAAATAAATAACTATAGTTTGTAGTGTTTTCTCAGCCCTAGCTTGGTCGCCATCTCTCTAGGGGTCATATGCATTTCGTTTCATGTCATTTGGAGTAGATTTGAGTGAGTTATGAATATTTTAGTGAATCTCATAGTTGCTGGTCTAATATTTCAGTTCGTAGAAGTTGGGGTTTTTGGAGTGGTTTTTCATATTTGATGAGTTTTGAAGGTTGGAGATTGATTGATAATATTTGCAGCTACTTGGACATCTCTAATACTTGGATATTGCAGTTTCTTCTTCTCATTGTAAACTGTTTTAGTAGTACCGATCAGCACTTTCTTCTTTCTGCAAACTCTTTGTAATTCCCACGATTGTGGAAGAGACTGGTCTGCTCCAGTCTTCTTTATTTGCATTTACTTTCTTGTATTGCCTGCTGAACAAGCGAAAGGGGTCGGCAAGCCGCCCATTTACTTTCAGCACTTGCATTGTAATCATCATATTGCTAATCGGCCTAGTCCTCATCTTGCTCCCACTGAAATACGCGGTCGAGTTGCATACTTTCACTTTCCAGCATTGTACTTTCATGATTTGAAGTTTAACAATTCCAGGTGCCATATGCTCACACCTTGCCCAGCATTGGGATCCTGGTGTACATTCTTGGTGTAGGGTTACATTCCTGCAGTTGATTTGGGTTTGAGCTAACCTTAATGGGTGTCTGTGTATTGAATTGCCATTTAAAATTGAAAAAATTGGTTAGCACATTTCGTAGTGTATGTGATAAATGACCCTCAGTAGAACATACTGAATGAAACACTTTGGCCAAAGTAGTGCAATGTATGACATCCACTTAGACTGTGTGATGCTTGAGACTACACTGTCAATTCACCATGAACCCGTATTACATACTAGTTCGAGAATGTCGTGTTACTAAAGGATCTAGTTATGTAGGACACAACACTATGCTCGGTTGTCGTTATCAGTTACTCTACCAATCTCTTCACCAAAGGGAAGGGCCATCTATCGAAAGATAGATGTGCGGGGGACCGCATTAAGAGTCTGTGGTTGGCGGAAAAGCGCCCGAGTGATGCTTCTCCTCCACAGCAAGCGATCGAAGAACCAAGATATGAAAGGACGGATTCCTGGACATTCTTACTACTATTTGTTCAAAACCTCCATAAGTTATGTATGTAATTGTATGCTTTCTTACTCTGATATATATTTGAAAAGAAAAGGAATATATGTTGTATCTTGTTTGGGAATTATTTCAATAAAAGAAAAGAAATTTTTTATTGCAATGGCTTTATTACTCATTACTTTTACTTGGTGTAAAATTAAGAAATTTTTACTTTATGAAAGGGATAGGTCGTTACATGTGGTATCAGAGCTACCAAGTTTAACTCTGGAACCTATGAGCTCATCATTTTTCCTTTCCAACATTATCTAATGTTGTGAAAAATTCTTTTGTGAGGATGGTGCGTCTCAGATTCACTGCTCAAAAGTCCGTAATCGGAAATGAATGTTACTTCAAAGCCAAGAAGGAAAAAGAAGCCACCGTTAGAACCACTAAAGGAACCAACTACAATAACGCTATCTGGTTGAGTGATACCGAAACTTTTAGTCTTGCACTTTCTCAGATCAACGATGTGAAGAGGAAGATGAAGATGGAGGCTATGTAGAATTACCTACCAACCATCTCACCTGAAAAGTCAGAATCATTACCACTCTCCAAGGACATGCCTTCAAAAGAAAGTGCTAGTCCTGCATTCACTTTTAGGGATCCTAGGATTCTACCATTGGCTGAAGTAATATCAATTTCTTCGAGTAAAGAGTCTGAGGGATATACACCAAGGACACCGCCAATCGAGAAATGGTCTCATGAACAAATGTCGATGAAAAATATAGACCATTTTGTTGATGAACACCATATTGACATTACTTCTCGTAACTATGTATCGGATGATAAATCTGAGGGTTATTATCCTTTTTGGGATAGATACAAACAGATGAGAGATAAACAGAAAGATAGGGAACAACAATTTTCTCAGTCTGTAGGATACACTCCTTTAAGCTATGTGTCTGAGAGTGAATCCGAAGGATACTCTCCCCTTGACTATCTGAATAGTCAATCAATGTAATCGATAGGATATTGAAATCCTCATGTTATGAATAAAACTGTGTTTATCAAAATAAGTGTATACTTGATCATTTATGGAATTCTTGTGTTCATATGAATGTGTATTTTTATGTTTTTCATAAATTAATTGATAACATAAGTAGCCTAATATGGATAAAACATTCAGGTTAAACCAATCATTTAAGCATGGTAAGAATGCATGAGAGGACACCAACCAATCCCGGAACAAGTTAGGAGGTTGGAACAACGGGAATGGAAGCTAGGCTTGACCAAATCCTAGCAAGGCTAACTAATCTTGAACAAGGAAAAGCTAAGGATAGGGTAGAGAATGAAATACCCGTCAATAACCTAGAAGGAAAAACTTCTTCTCATGGGCAAGGTGAAAACCATAACCATGATAAAGAAAAGTCACCCACACCCTCTATGGAAAGGAATAAGAAGATTGTGTCTACCGAACTGTCAAGGGATATGAAGAAAATCATTCCACCTAAGTTTGACAGTAGTGTTCGGGGTGATGAAGCCGAAGTATGGCTCGTTCAGATGGAAAAATACTTCGAGATACGGAACAATGATGAAGTGACCAAACCAGCATGGGGTGCATATCAATTAGCAGGTGAAGCCTCTAACTAGTGGATGAACAAAAAGCTGGAACTTAGCATAAGTTCATGGAAACTGACTGGAGAATTTGTCAAAATTTTCTGCAAGAAATGGTTACCGCAGCTCTTCTATGACTAGAAACTCTCAGAATTCCAAGAGTTAAAGCAAGGGACCATGACAGTCCATGAATACTAGGAGAAGTTCACCCGACTTCTTCGTTATGTCCCCATCTATCACAAGGATGAGCGTTTCCGCATTCGGAAATTTATTTTGGGACTCAACAACTGGATTGGTGGAGAAGTAGATATGCATGGTCCCACCACAATGGTTCTTGTATACGAAAAATCCATCAAGCAAGAACAAAATCTTAAGGCAGATTCCAACTGGCAACAAAGAGAGCAAAAGAGAGATGTAGAAGTGCCCAAACAAACAGTTCCTAAGGAGGAATCTGTGCAAAATGTTGCGAAGCAAAAAGGGAAAAGATCTCGCTATAATGGAAAAGAGTTCAGAAGAGATCGGAAAAGAAATGGTTCAAACATTGGTAACACTAGGAAGGCTAGTGAAGGTACCAATAAGTTTGGAGAAGTCATTGAGAAAAGATGGCCGCCTTCAGGATGTTGTATATGCAAAGGGGACCATTATGCAAGGGAGTGTCCTAATAAAACTTCTGGTTCCCAACCATATGGTAACTCATTGTCCACTCAGCAAGCCATGCTTCAGCAGAGGATACAAGTTGTTATGGACGATTGACAAGCTGATTACCAAGCAACACCGGTTGAAACACTAGGTATACTGTCTGAGTTACCTATTTCTATTCTAATTGATACGGGTGCTATTGAAAATTTCATTTCACCTAGAATAGCTAAGAAATTATCTAGGAAGGAAGGGCACATGGCAATGTCTTGGAATGTAGAGTATGCAAACAATACAAGAGCAAAGGTGGATCAATGTCTTTTCAAAGCTAGGATAGAACTACCTAGTTTTACTACTGAAGTCAACCTTTATGTCGAACCACTAGGATCATATGATGTTATCCTAGGAATGAATTGGTTATGGAGGCATAGGGCCATAGCAGATTGTCATGCCAAGGCTATTGAGTGTCTAGATGACTATACACCAGAAATGTAACCCTACAACAAAAATCTAAGGAAAACTAGAGACACTAAACAGAGGACAAATCAAGCTTAAGTGTATAGATGAAATGGAAAGGAAAGCAAGCGATTGAGGGCAAGTAACTAAATAGGGCTGAAGATGGCAATGTCACAAATTTTATGATATTGAAGACTATCAACTATTAGTAGATATGAATATGGGACCATGAAAAATTCTTGGGTGCATACAATACTAACCTAGATAAATTGAAACATAACTAAGTACATTAGAATACTGACCCCATGTATCAACACAAAATCATGATTGGATCTTATAACAAATCAAATAACCTAGGAATGAATTGGTTATGGAGGCATTGGGCCATAGTAGATTGTCATGCCAAGGCTATTGAGTGTCTAGATGACTATACACCAGGAATGTAACCCTACAACAAAAATCTAGAGACACTAAACAAAGGACAAATCAAGCTTAAGTGTATAGATGAAACGGAAAGGAAAGCAAGCGATTGAGGGCAAGTAACTAAATAGGGCTGAAGATGGCAATGTCACAAATTTTATGATATTGAAGACTATCAACTATTAGCAGATATGAATATGGGACCACGAAAAATTCTTGGGTGCATACAATACTAACCTAGATAAATTGAAACATAACTAAGTACATTAGAATACTGACCCCATGTATCAGCACAAAATCAAGATTGGATCTTATAACAAATCAAATAATCAACAAAATACTCATTAAATATTTCTAACTACAAACACCATGGGAAGAGCCAATAGTAAACCATGCATTACTAATGACTAAAACTGCTCATCTATTTCTACTCACATAGGATGTCTTGTCTTAGCTTGTATATTGAGGTGCCCACATTTGAGAAAGTAAGACTGTTGTACGAATGCCTAAGACAAGTATTTTTTGAGGATAGAAATAGGCCCAGCCTAATTAAGATAGCCATGAATTTACAAGATGAAAGTGTGGCGTCATTATAATCATGCTAGTTATTAAAACATTCCATTCATCCATTTATAATTCAACTGTGAAAATATGGTGTAATCTATGGATAAAAACTGAAAATATATAGAAGTAAAAGAGAAGGTAAGGAGAAGATTTACTAGCTTATTTTCCACAGGATTTCCTTAAAGCGTGATCCTTGAGGCAGGGTGATCCCCTTTTGGGGTTCAAATCTTGTTAAGAACTTCTGTTGGTAAAATGCCTCTCCTCTAAAAGTTACTTGGTACCATCAGAAGCAGCATGTGAACTACTTGCTTGATGTTCCTCATATTTCATAGATAGTGTCTTGAATAGACTGTTCATGTGGCATACACTCTTTGAGGAGCAAGGAGCTCTTCTCTGTGATTTGGGTACTCCTTTCCTTATATACGTTCATGTAGCATTATAAAATTTCATTGGGCTGCATGAGGGATTACCATACATTTTATATATTTAAAACACTAAGCAAATGTTTTTCTTACTACTGCACTAGGCTTTTATGTCCCACTAAAAAATCTCACTTCATATGCCAAGTAGTTTTATCATTTTGTTTCCAAAAAAGTGAGCTTTGTTACATTTGCTTGTCTTATGCTTTTGCATAGATTAATGACTTGTGATAAAAGATATAAATTATTCCTGTAATCTTAAATTGTGTAATATACTAAGATGTTACAGGTATACAAAGATATTTTCTGTCGCACAAGATACTAAGAATAAATCTAAAAGTGCTAAGGCCATTTTGATTGAAAATAATATAGCATTTGTATTAAGCACGTTTTTGTTTCTTTGCTACAAGTGTATGTATCCTTAATCATTTCCTATCAGGCTTGATTGTTACTCCAATTCATGTTTTCTTCTTAAGACATTCTGTAATTGAAGTTTGTTCCATTTTCTTGTTGTGTCCATGCCTTCTCTTCCACTCTTGGTCTTCAGTGTGTCTTCTCATACTATTGTCTGAACTTTCATAATGTCCAACAGAGAAGGACATGCAGGACAACCAACAAAGACTGGGCCAACTGTGGATCAAACTAAAGTGGTGATGGAAATGAAATTGTAAAACAAAAATACTTATAGACAAAAATAGTATCTTTTATAAAGGTAAATTGATGAGCTCAAGAAAATTCTCACAAAGTAAACAATCATGTTAAATTTCATAAGGAGAAAATAACTGAGAATAAGCAAACCTTTTCCACATCTTCAGGTGAAACAAGAGGGCGTGCTGAATCATGTACACATACAAGATCAACCAATGAATCAATTTCCTGCAATTAGCAACCATGATGCTCATCAATGCCTCTTTGATAATTTTAATGATCTGACAAATTAAAGAGATAAAACAACTGAGGATAAATATACCATAAATAAGTTAATGATTAAGCTTCCTTTTCTTTTGGATTAGAGAAAAAATTCACCTCTTTGAGTGTTTATACACAATTTATCAGCATGTAAGAATCCTTCTGTCCAATTATGCTGGATTTTCATTTTCCACAGTTTGGATCTCACTAATGTACCCATCATCAGAATAAGACTAGAAATAGGGGCAGCAAGGGAGGCCAGTACTCTCCCAACAGCAATAACAGAGGGAGAGGACACCCCTCATTCCCTATCCATAGTAGTGGGGAGGAGGAAGAGGTAGAGGGACTCAATTGGTGGACTGGCCAATGGGTGACCAACTAATAGAGTTAAGAAAACTTCATAGGATACAGTTTGGTTGCAAATACTAAAATCAATGTTGTTAGTAAGGGCCAGAACTATCACAAGACCCTCTGTCTTTCCATGGATCGATTTCAGTGTTTGACTTGGGGTGGAACCAAGCTCTAGTTTGTGTATGATTTCCACTTGTCTCTACCCATCTATCTATCAAATATATGTCAATGGCTAATTACTTCATGGTACAGATACAAGATAGTCAATTTTGCAACTCACTTTCACATCTCCCTCAATAGCGACTCTATAGAAAGGAAGGTTGGAGAGAGAAGAAATGTCCTATAATCTGTTAAATTCCCAGATCCTAATTCACTAAGTCTAAGTCTTTAGTTCGATTTGATCTCCAAGAGCAGAATATCTATTGATTTCCATATTCTACTTTCAAGATCAAGACTCCCATATATATGGTTGAGAAAAGACACACCTTTTCGATTGATATGACTCTTGAAATTTTATCCCTTTTAACAAGGCCGACAATCAATCATATATATATATATGTATTTGATTTATTGAAAGCAGATTATACTTAGGATAGGAGTTTTGTTATCAATAATGATAATGTAAGATTGCAATCATTATGATCTCTGACCGAAGCTACCAGTCATCAACACTCCCTCTTAGCTAGGGAAGAGAACTCCAATCAAGTATTTATTGATATCACCTAACTTGTGATATCAAAAGATATGAAATGCTTTTGAAGGTGTCAGGTCTCATGACATACTTCATAACACATCTTCACTATTCAATACTCCCTCTAGGCTAAGGAAAATAACTTCCACTAAGTAAAAATGATATCACCTAACTCGTGATATCAGAAGATATGGTATGCATCTGAAAGTGTCAAGTCACATGACATTCTTCATAACACATCTTCATTATTCAACACTCCCTCTTTTAACTAGAGAGGATAACTTCCATCAAGTAAAATTGATATCACCTAACTCGTGATATCAGAAGATATGGTATGCTTCTGAAAGTGTCAAGTCACATGAAATTCTTCATAACACATCTTCATTATGGTATGTGCACTGACATCAAGTCACACGATGTCTACCATAATTCATGGCATATCCACGGATATATAAATATCCACCATGATTATCTCTTAAGGATCACAATGATCTACAGATGACATCAAGTCCCATGATATCCAAGAGATACTATCATGACATGTCCACAAATATCAAGTCACATGATATCTATCATGACAGTTTATCATTGTAGAGTCGTCACTTTACAATGTTACATACAAGTGTTCATTATTAGAAAGATCGTCACCTTTCAATTAATGTACACAGGGTAGTAGGCCCATAAGGTCATGGAGTCACACACATGACAAAAGAGTTTACACATTAAACATTTTTATGTATTAGTACAACTTATAAACAATTTGAATTTCAAGCATAATATCAAATTACATACCAAGTTTCTTCCCGAAGAGTTCAACCTTAACTCTGGAGAGAGGTTTGGTGAGAATGTCTGTTGTTTGATCATTTGTACTAACATACTCCAGTTAGATCACATTCCTTTCTACCATGTCTCACAATGGTAGGGGATCTCAATGTGCTTAGATCAAGGAGTCCCATGAGCTATTTACGAAGCCAAACTGCTTCTCTTGCTCCCATTGAGGCTGCAATGTATTCAGTTTCCGTTGAGCTCTGTGCAACTGAAGATTGTTTTCTGCAAATCCAGAAGATCATAGCCGATCCTAAGCTGAAGCAACATCTTGATGTGCTTTTCCGATCGGTTACACTTCCAGTCCAATCATATCCAGTAGTGCTTTGAAGATATCTCAATATATGTTTTACTAGGACCTTCCATTTGTTGTTGGAGTGCTCTACCAAATGAGCTACTGGCCCCTTGTGGCCAACCCATCATTAGTCTGGGTGTGGCTTATATCCAACACCCCCCCTTTAAGCCACACTGCGAATGCTTGGAGCTCTTCTGAAGTTAGATCCTGGGACCTGTCGTTATGGAGTCTCTCAACATGACGCCTCATCTCAGTCTTAGAGATGAACAAGGGCTTTCACCTCATATCTTAGAGAATTATGCATTACAATAAGTGAAGATGTGACTCCCTCTGAAGCTCTAATTACTTTTTCTTCGAAGGGATGACTTCAGCCATCCACATAGTCTAAAGGTTGCAAGCAGGGTCTTCATTTTCTTCTTCTTTTGAAAACAATTTCTTATGCTTCTGATCCGTCCTGAAAGCATTTAGAAGAGATTATAAATAGTTCATAACTATCCAAAGAAATATCATACAAAGTTTCCTATGTTAGGTTATACCAATAGCTTTCAATGAATAGTTTGAATTTTCAAGGATCTTATATTAGTGAACATAATTTCAAGAGAAAACACAATCTCTCTTTACTAATCACACAAGATTTGAATAACCAATGCAAAAGGATAACCCTAGATTTCAAAAGTATAAACAAAAGAATACTTATCTCAAGGAAATCAAAATCTCCTTAAGTGCTGCACATGAAAATCCTCAATTATATTTTTGAATCACTTCTCTACCTCCACATAGACTTCTCTTGTGTCGTCCACCTAATGCTACTCTTCCCTTTTGACTTTGATTAGATATGAATCTCCTTGGAGAAATCGTGGCATAATGAATCGGCCAGTATTTGTCTTTATACTGTCAGACCTATCTTTAAAGCAAGGCTCCCTTACTCACGATGGCAAGAACAAGACATGGGTCTTCCAGAAATGATGCGACTATCAGTCAGGAATTTGGACGGCCTCAACAGACTTCCCGTCACCCTTCTAACGGCATACATATGCTCTTGGTCGCGTCCGCAGACAGCAATCACTACCAATGTCATGTATATGGGATACGATAAAGAAGACCATTAATACTGTCTATTGGATGCTCAGATTGCATTAGTCGCTTGTAGAATCTTGTCTTCACTAGGTCAATAGACTCCTTATGGAGATAGACGTTTCATAAATACTGGCGGTGGTGGATGTTATCGCCAGAGATAACAATTAACAACGGCTTCAAAGTGTCCATACAACCTTTGATAAGAACACCTCCAAATGCCCGCTCACACCTTCTTTCCTTAATGCCAGCAAGGATGCAATCATCGATACCAATGATAGTCACATCTTCAAAGGATTTTGAAATTACGAAATGCAAAACATGAGAGTGAATAATTCAATGGTCATTCAGATAGCCCGATAAATCCAACCACATCATCTTCAAACTCTTCCAATAAACCCAAATATGCTAGAGCACACAGTTTCTTCAATTACCGGTGTGAGACAAACACCCAGGCAGCACCCAACAGGACAATACAAGCCACCAATGGCTGATTACACACAATATAGAGTATTCGATGATGAATAGATTTCAATACGTAATGGTGTATACATAAATACTCTCGTCTGATAATACAATAGAGAAATGTCGCTTAATGATAATCCTTCGGTATGCATATCCAAATATATTATCGGACTCTTAAGAAAGCAGCGGCGGTTCTATGCCCGATATTCTTTCCAGACGGCTCTATCTTCCAACGCCAATGATAAAGATGTCAATACCCGATATCAGAATGTACATGCTTTGGTATTGCTTCACAAATATCCACCAACAAAGTATCGAAATATCTTCCCTTATCTTGTTTAGACAAATCTGATGAACCTGCTCTGATACCATGTTAAATTCCCAGATCCTAATTCACTAAGTCTAAGTCTTTAGTTCGATTTGATCTCCAAGAGCAGAATATCTATTGATTTCCATATTCTACTTTGAAGATCAAGACTCCCATATATATGGTTGAGAAAAGACACACCTTTTCGATTGATATGACTCTTGAAATTTTATCCCTTTTAACAAGGCCGACAATCAATCATATATATATGTATTTGATTTATTGAAAGCAGACTATACTTAGGATAGGAGTTTTGTTATCAATAATGATAATGTAAGATTGCAATCATTATGATCTCTGACCGAAGCTACCAGTCATCAACATAATCAAATGTCAAGCATGTGTTCACTAGAACACTTTGCTTAAGACTTTCAATCAAGTAACAAGAAGATTCATGGGAATACACAAATGGTGTGGACCAGGTGACCAAGATGGAAAAAATATTTGAAAAATACAACTGCAACCAATGTGAATATGGCAGAACAATATTGAAATGTGGTAATAACGAGGCCACTAGTCAAGAAAAACCTGTACCAAAACCCACTAATAGAAAACAAAAGGCTACCAAATACTAGTGACTAAGTTTAACAAGGTATGGGAGCTAAGGAGTCCCATGTTCAAGAAAAAGCAGAACTAAGACAAAAATTCTTGTTTCCAATTCTAGCTTGTGCATTTCAACCCCATCTAACAAAATAAAAATCATTAAACACTAGCATATCAACTATAAAGGGATTGCTCACCCAAGTGCACAATGGATCATTGAAAGCTACAATCTCTATAAAATATCAGGCTACAAAAATTACACAGTAATCAGAGCACAATCATGCAAGTCTCAAGAGACCTTGCACATCCCTTGATATGCTTTAGCACTTTTGCGCTTTTATGGCACATACGCCTTTTACACTAGTCATTGTATCATCTTGCACTACCACACATGATTCAATATAGCTTTGCAGACTCCTAGCACCATCTACACATGTCACCTTCAATAAACTTATTTTGTAATTGTAATGTGCATTGTATAGATTTGTTCATCTCTTCACATTAAGGATGATGGTAGATAACTAAATAGTTGTGTGCTCACCACTTTCTAGTCATTGAATCAGTTTTCCTTGCCGCACTATCTATAACATCTATTATACCCTATTCATTGTTTATTGAAAATAGAAGTAGCATACATATTTGCTATAGTCTTTCACTTGCATATTTTCAATTGTGTGTCGGTTTACTAATCTTTTGTTTTTTTATGAATAAGCTATAAACCTATCTTTCTCAACATTGGTGTGTGTGTCCCCCAAAGCAATTGGCATTTGGACCATTGGTATTTGAGCAGATTTTCTTAATTTCAACCCATAACTGGTGAGAGCACAATCTCAATTGGCCAAGGGGAAACTTGAAGCCATGGAACCAATGATGTTGGAGATAGTAAGCGCAATGAATAAAGCCATTCACCATTTGCAAGAAGTGCTCAACATTGAAAGCTAGCTTGGGGAGCTAATAAATTAGGAGGGTAGACCCAAGTGGTTTGAATATAGAGTTTGTAGATGTCCTCTCTAGCGGTTCTACTGATGACATCCTCTATGGGAAGCATTCAAGGAGGCATCTAAGGAGTACATGAAAGGGGGTAGCTTATCAATAGAGATGCTAATAGAAAGAAGCAACCTAGTCTCCCAGTATCAACAAAGTTGGCATCTAGTAGGGACTACATAAAGCAATGTGGAAAAGTGAAGCCTTCCACTCATAGGAGGAAAGTGCTAAAAATGGATACCTCTCATCAATAGAAGTTGAGGCCCTCATGAATCGAAGTCCAAGGATGTAGAAAGAAGGCTTGAAGATAGTCTTAAGGCATTGAGGCTAGCAACAACTTTGGTTTGGGCAATGCACTGAGGAACTATTTGTTTGTAACAAACCATGCACTGTTGAGAGACTAGACTCTCAATATGAGCTCACTCAACAACCCACAAGCAAAGTCCCCAAACCTCTTTACCATACAAAATTGTAGGCTTGACAATTGTAACAAAGAGGCACAAATTTGGAAGAGATGTCCTAGAAATTGATCTTAAGACACTGACATTCAAAATAGAAAGAGGTATACCCCTTGCAAAGGCATGAGCAAGAGTTAGAATTAATACTAAAGGATGGACCAAAAACTTGGACACCCAAGTATTTGTAGGTTGATGTGATTTTTAGATGTTCCCCTTTGTAGAAAAAACTAGAATCTAGAGAGAGAGTGCTTGAAGATATTGAAAATTATGACCTCAATTTTACTAAGGTTGACCACAAATTGTTGAAGTTCACAAAAATGAGCAAGGGTTTCAAGTTGTTGCTGTAAGCCCTTGGCAAACTGTGAGAGGACAACATTGTCAGCAAAAAGAAGTATTGCTATAACCACCTCATGTAAATAAAACCATCATCTAAATGGCTATGTCATCAAAGATATTCTTCTAACTCATTAATGTAAATCCTGAATATGGTCAATGAGAGAGCACACCCTTGCTTGACCCCAACAATACTATTCAAAAAAATCATAAAGACCGTGAAAAGCATAAAAATGCCCATTAATTTTCTCATAATACCTCCAAACGGCAATATCAAAGAGTTTGGGATGTTGATATCTCTCAACTTTTAAAAAAGGAGGTGTCTCAAAACCAAGACAAAGACCTTTTTGAAGCCAACAAAACAACAAAAGCCTTTACAAGACATGTGACAAGCCTCCTCAATAATAGCTCGAAGTGTAAAGATGTGGTTAATAGTCTAGTAGCCCTTCTTGAAGCCTGCCTCCCCTTAGCTATGATATTATTCCTTTCCTAGCAGCTGCATGTCGAACACCATGGTATAAAGTTTGGCAAAACTAGCCCAATGATAATAGTCCTATACTTGTCAGGGATAGAGAGATCCTAGATGGCTAAATAGGGTGAATAATGTGTTGGGATGTAATGTCCCCCTTTTCGGCGTGATCTTGTTTGATGGTGGTTAGCCTATTACTTAGACTCTTGTAGGCTAACAGGATCCGGTTAGAGGGTCAGTAGCCATTTTAGTGGGTATTGTCATTGCCCATTTCTTCACTCTAGTATTGGTTTCAATACAAGCATTTATGGTTCAATGTTTGCCAGCTTTTGACGGCACGAAGATATATGGAGTTTGGAGAGAGTTATGGATATTTAAGTGATTTAAGTTAATTATTTAACTTAACGCTCTATTATAAAGTCAAATTGACTTTATAAATATTATATCACTTAAATATATCATAAAGTGATTTAAAATCAAATCACGTAAGTATAAAGTGCGCTCAACTTGGAAAAGGCAATTATTTAATTGCTTAACTATTGAAAAGTTATTAAATACATTTTAATGTATTTTATTTGAGAGCCAAGTCGTACTTTCTTGATACTCATGCCTTTTTGGGGATATAAGGCAAAAGGGGCAATTCAACCTCATGAAAATGATGATTATTTGAAATTGCTACTTTAATCTTCTCTGTGCATTTGTCTGAGACAAGGGTTACAGTGAATATCTTCCATTGGAGAAACGAGAGATCTTCAGTGTTTTGCAGACTTGAGGTTGTGAAACACCAGCCGAATCTTTGCTACAGAGATGGCTTCAATTCAGAAGTCAATTTGAGCTTCACCAGAGTTCTATGTTCAGTTTCTTTCCATTTTTCATTAAGGAAGGGTCTACAGTGGTTGAGGCGCCTTCATTCAGCAGATTTGGCATCTGAGGAGCAAGTCGTACATCTTCCTTGGCTGGCTGTACCATTTCAAGCCTAAGGAGTGGGCATCTGGGGTTGAAGCGTTTGAACTAGAAGGCTGAAACGCCTTCTTCTAGAGCCTTCTATCTTTTCCATCTTGGTCACCTAGTATTCTTCAGTCATTTGCTACAGTTCTGATAGGGAGAAACCAACATCAAGAGGTAGGCATTGGATTTCTTCAGTTTTTAGGGTTCTTGACTGGCAAGCTCCAGAATTTCTTATTTAAATAATCTGGAGGTTTTCGGGTATGTTTGTTGTATGTAATCCCTTTGTTGCAGTTGTTTAATACTTAATACAATTGCAGTTTCTCAATTTTTGCTTAAATTTTAGTTTTATCAACATTTTATGCTTGGCGCACTTCCTAAAAATGGTCTCAAAACTCATGAAAAACAAGCAAAACACTTAAACGGACAGTTTTAGTTCAGAAGTTGAGGTTGAGCCAGCTAGGCTCATCACATGGGACCATGAACATACCACCTCATTAAAGAGCATGGCAAAGGCAAGGGAATCCACACCATATTTGATGAATTCGGCTTGGAGACCCCATAATCAGCTGCTTTGCTGGTGCAAGTCTTTAAAATACCTCTTTAACAATAGAAGCAAAGAAGAGAAATGAGGATGGCAGAGGAGTGGGAGCAGTGACAGCAAGTTGGTTAGGAAAATCATCGAGGTAAATAGGTGTATAAAACTATCCGTACACAGTGAAGATGGGTTCAGCATGTGCAAAAATAACTTACACCCAATAATATGCTCCAATCATGGGTTACAGCTATCACTTGGCATCTGAAAAACAAAGATTTTGTACATACAAAATGTGCTAAAAAGGGATGCAAACTATGCTCATCACCCTAGAACTTTTATATTGTAACTGAAAGTATGTTTGAAATCCATTGACCTATTTCAGTCACTTGCAAACATTAACATAATTTATTTATTTCTTCTTAATTATCTTGTTCTTTCTTCTGGCATTTGTACAAGAATTGTGTACCTCTTCTTCTCCCTCATCAAAACCTAGATAGATAGGAAAATATTGTCAGATTGATAGAACTATTCATAGGAAGCTAGCATGAATACTAGGTGCACTTTCACATGAGGTAGGGACAATTTTTTGCATATTTCAATTGACAAGGAACTGTTTTGTTTTATTCCAGTATAAACAGTCATTTACATCAAAAGATAATTGAGAACAATGTAGGCCTTGGTACAGTTTTGATTATAATGTGCTCTTCGAAAGTTATTTTGTACTCCATTAATTTTCTTATATCTATTATAAATTGAGGTGATATCTTAGACCTTAGTTTTTCCTTTGAAGTTGTAAAGGTATGGCTTGACTGGTGTCAATTGAATCAAATTTAAATATTACTATAAAGTGGCCCATACTTGAGTTCAGAAGTGTGCTGCTATTATACGTGAGTACTTCAAAAGGTAATTTTACATCCCACCATGTTTACTTTCTTGCTACATGTAATCTAAAGACTTGATGATTTGATTCACTTGTTCTGTTTATCTATTTGATTGTAGATAGTCTACAAAAATCAATTTTAGTTTTCTATCAAATCCTCTCCCAAGTTTCTGCTAAAATGCTACACTAGAATTTCCCCAGCATCACTTCGTAATAGAAGCTTTCATATTTATTTGTGTGCCCAATCATCAACTTCTGTGTATTGAATCTTAAGCAATTAACATAAATTTTCAGACTCAGAAGTGAAACATAAAGAATGGGAAAAACAACTTTTGTGTGTTGAATCTTAAGAAAATTAATAGCACAATAAATGCTTGTAGTGGGTAAAGTTGAGAAGAGCTCAGTGGTAATATAATGGTTCATACTTCTTCCCTAACCTTGCATTATGGTCAAGAACAATGACATAATAAGTGAACGGGTAAAAATAAATTCATAATTACATTCTATAAACTATTTGATTAGAAATGACACCTTGTACACTTGCTTGATAATTTAACTAATCCTGTCTATACAGCAGGTTAATTCCTTGAGCTTGACATTATTAGTATAACTCCCTTTACTGTGTGTTTGTGATGGAGTAGATTCTTTTATAATGATGACCTGCTAAAAGGTAGTTGAAACAAAAGAGAAAACCCACTTTCCAATCGTGTGTCCATGATTTAATAAGAAGCAAAAAAATACCTGAAGCCCATTATATACTGAATCTTGTCTTTCTTTTCCTGGAGATGCAAACTTCAGATTTACCGTCACACTTTCCCGAGCATCTGCAAAATTGTCATATTTAAACCAGCCTAGTCAAAATCATAACATGTTAAATGCTAGATGGTTTAGCCTCCTATATGCATGTCAGAATATTTTAGAGTCACAGAACTGTGCAAAAAAAAAAAAGTATTTTGAAATATACAAGTAACATGTGAAGTGATTCAAGCTTCACCTTAGTTATAGAACCCAGGCTTCAATGCTAAGGTAAACATTCCAATTGCAATCTGTCATAGGATTTATGAGAAAAACCTTCCCTATTCTTTATCCCTTAATTATTTTAATCCCTAAGTAATTTTCGTTATCTTGAAAATATTACAGATATAACATAACTATTATAGATATCTTTAATGCATCAATGTAAAAGACAAGAGATATCAGTCTGAGGTGCCTATATAGGATTTGCAGCATAGGTCAGATATGCACCTTGAGATTGATATCTCTTACAATCTTTTAGATAGATGTATTTAAGATATCTATGCCAGTTAATAAGGTTTCCAAATAGATGTGTATAAAATCGGGTGTAATGAACATTTGACATGTAAATGACCATCAAATATTATCTTAACAGGTTTTAGTTATCCACTCACTCTATTGCAATCCCCCTTTCTGCCACCATAGTTATACCTATTGACATAATTATAAACTAGAGAGTGTGGTCCCAAATCAAAACATCTGGAGAAGAACTTTCCTTATAGCTGTTTATTTACTAAGTTGCCAGTTCGGGTACGGGTTCGGGTACGAGTACGGGTACAGCTACAGCAGTACAGCAATTTTTTTTCCTTGGATACGTTTACGGGAATATATAAACATGCTCAAAATTATAAATTTAATTATAAGAACAATGATACTCATAAGACACAAACATAATTGCCAATAAATTAAATATTTAAATACCTCATATAATCATTTCATAATCTGCAAAAATGTAAATACTCAAGTCTCAAAATGTCATTACACAATGAAAATTCAAATTACAATCAATATTTAATTTAGTAGTCTTCAAATTCGTCTTCATCAAAAGCATCAACGTCGTGGTCAACATTTGGTTCAATTTCATTTGAACCACAATCAATTGGATTGCCACTCCCACTAGGTGCCTCAAGTGCAGTAGTTGCCTCATCTATAGAAGCTAAGGCAAGTTGTGCAGCTATAGCATCTAAATCAGCACACTCAGGGACTAGATTCCAATTCTTTGTCACACCCTCATTGTATTCAGGTTTCTTAAGTAACAAGAGACGAAGGTTGGAGTGTATATAGACCAAATCCTTTGCTTTTTGTTGCACCCAAATGGTTGCGCTTGACCGAGTGGATGGAGTATATACTCCAATTCTGCTCGGCTGAAGAAGAAATCGCAACTATTGAGTTTGCATACAACATTTAGTATTTAATTTTACTTGCTGATAATATATAGCATAATAGCATTGAATGAAAAACTAAAAAATAAATAAATAAAAACATAAATACTGGGGAGAGTATTTTAATTGCAAGAGGCTGCAAGTAATTGGAGCCTTGACCATGTAGATACCACCACTCATCAGCATTTTTCCTATATTTGTCTAGAAGAGCGGAAACATCATGATGTTTTGAAGATATGAAGTTGCCAAACTCACTCAAGACAATACTTTGGGTATCTTCATCTGAAAATATCTTTCTAAATGCAGCCTTATAGCCAGCAGCAACCTCCCCATCTCTATATGGTAGCACCCTCCTCGGCAATGAAAGTACCTCTTTGCTATGATACTTTGGTGACAAAGCAAATGCTAAGAGATGTAAAGGGGTGGTCAGCTTGTTCCAACGGTCAACAATAATCTTTTGCACAGTTTTGAAAAATGTTTCCTCTGAGTCATGTTCCTTGGCATCTATTATTGATCTTATTTTCTCCACCATGGAATCCATGCCATCATAAATTTCACCCAAACATGGGCGATCAGTAGCAACATACCTAATCATGCTCATAATGGGCTCGGTGAAATTTAAAACATATTCCATACAAGCCCACCACTCATCATCTAAGATCAATGCTTTTTACTTTTTGGGCTCTTTTTGTGCTTGATTTCCTCCATACACTACACAAGATATTGATGACCATAGAACTCAAGGCCTCTTGCACCTTCACAAGTCATCTTAAGATGATTGAATGAGATGCAAACCAAGTTTCAGCAACCTAACATCATATAAAAATACATGTCACAAATCAACAATGAAAAATTAAAATTAAAAAATTAAAAATCAAATTTAAATTACCTTCAACAACTCCAACTTGGAGAAGGTCCTGAAGATGGCTTGTGACATATGATGATTAGTCACAAACATTTGGATCTCCTCGTCCTCCGCATAGATTTGTTTGACCCACTCAATTTGTGTGCCAATCTTTTGCAATATCAAATTGAGAGAGTGGATTGCACATGGTTCCCAAAACATGTGACTATATGTAGCCTCCACTATAGACCCAATTGCCCTACAATTTTTAGCATTGTCTGTTATGACTTGGACAACACTTTCAAACCCCACCATTTCAATGGCTTCCATGAGGATATTGGCAATAAAACTTACATCTTTTATTTGCCCTTCACAATCAACTACCTTCAAAAACATCACCCCTTTAGGGGACACTACTATAACATTGATCAATGGTCTATTTTTGTAATTTTTCCATTCATCAAAAATGATGGACACACCTGTTTCGGGCCATGTATCCTTGATTACTCTCAATGATGCTTGTATTGAAGATTTCTCCTTCGCCAATAAGGTGGTTCACACCTTTTCATACCCAAGACTAACATAATCAAAATTTGTATTGGAAATGGCTGTCACCGTTTCCCGGCAATAAGGTGATCTAACAAGGTTGAAAGGAAGCCCATTGCCATAAATGCAACGACAAATCTCCCTTGCTTCATTTTTTAAGGCATTTTCCAATGGGCCTCTTTTTCATGTAACCGAAACATTATCTCCTTCAAAAGATGGTGACATTTGGATGAAAGGATGTGGGCCAACCAGTTGTGATAAGCCACTAGGAGGTCTTTGCAAGCTTCTCTTGGCAAGAGGATGTGCCATAGAATTTGATTTATTACATGACATGTCAGCCTCCTCCTATTCTTTAATATAAGTCAATATTTGGTGTTTTGGGAACCCTTTTTTATTTGGCTCAAGGCAAACTTTTATTCCTTGTAAAGGAATAGCGCATAAATGAGCTTTCACTCGAAAGTACAAGCTCTTATACTGAGTTCCACATTGGCTATAATGCCAAACATAACCCCCACCACCGGGAATTTGTTGAATCATTGTCGTATGTTGCCAAAGAGGTGATGATGCATCATAATTCAATTGACTCTGCATTTGGCCCAACTGAACCAAAACTACCGACCATTGTGTATGAACCTAAATTTTTTTTTTTTTTAAAAAACATTACCAATTAACAACGCAACTGATTTTTTTTAGAAAAAATTGGCATTATAAGTTATAACCCCTTATTATGCATAAAAAGTTCTTGAAAAAATTCAAAACTTACCAAAATAACAAAAAAAAAATTGATCTTTTTTTAAAAAGACTTGAAAAATCTTCAAATAATTTATTGAAAATTTGAAGAAAAGGAAAGATTCACTCACCTTTGATGGTTAGATATTCTTTGTGCAGCTATTTCTCCCCTGTTGTTGTAGGTTGAACTCCTTCGTAACTCTCACCTTCGAAAAAAAGACAACCTTCAAAAATGAACAATGGCAACTTGGAGGCAAATAATGGTGTTTTTGGCCTTTTGTGTTTGAGAAATGACTTAGTTTAGGTGGCCAAGGCATCATATCACTTTGTTTAGGTTTGAAAAGTGTTTTTATTTTGTTTTGGGGACTTTTTGAGGCCCCTCCTCCATAGGTCCTCTTGGGTATGCTCGAGTACACCCAGGGTTTTGCTCGATCGCCTCGAGTACATTGTGGGTGTACCTATAAATGCATGGATGGGTTACCTTGCATTTCTATCATTGAACCACACCACTTCAATATCTACAAGGCCCAGGTCTACAATGATCAACATAGTTAATGTAATGCTAGGTTTATTTTACAATTTAATCAAAGGGTGATTAGATCTCCTTTTCAAAATGACTTCTTAAGGCATTACTTTATAAAAGAGTACTGAAGAGGGCAAAGACAAATAATTACATGATTTGCTTAAGCACATGCTTACAAAGTCACTTTAGGTGACTTTAAACCATAGTTCCAAGATTCGGACTCGCCTTAAACTCAGCAAGCTGATTTTTTACTCGAACTCGGACTTGGAGCCTAGACTCAGGCCAAACTCAGTAAATTGAAAAACCCAAGAAATTCAAAGATTTTTAAGGATTTAAAACTGGTTTCATGCACCCTTTAATAAATAAACCTTAAAGACACAATAACCTCATGAAATAGAAGCTACTTTGATCACATATACATTGATCAAATAAGTATAATCATAATTTTAGTTGAAGGAAATAACACATTTAGATATATAAACATTGTCAAATGTGTTGGCGTTTCAATTAGCGCCTCTAGAGTGCTTATTGGAAACGGACAGCTATTGCAAGTGTTATAGTACTTCTCTTCGAATTATAGAGAGGAAGATCTCTCTTTGCTGATGTTATACGTAAAAAAGGGTACAGTAAACTAAGGTTCCTATCTTTTTTACTCAACGGCAGGACACAAGGGTGTATAAACACAATGCGCCGTAGCTAAGGTTTTCTCTAGTTTCTGCAAATCTTAACTACGACTAAACTAGCTTCTAAACAATCCTATCTCCTCAAGATAAACAGAGCATGAGGGCATAGGAGCGAAATGGATGGGTTGGATCACTTGAATCCACCGTCTCCTTAGAATATAGCCGAGGCTCTAAACTATCGGATATACACTAGGATAAGGTTTTATGCAAGCGAACACTCTTTACGGTAAGTTGGATCTAAGACTTGCCAAGGAGGAGGAACCCCTATCTGAGGTATAGGCTGGGAAACAACTCACTAGAAACAACAAGGTACGATGACTTGGCTAATAGGATTCCCAAGGAGGTGACAACACCTATCCAAAGTGTAGGCTGAAAGACAATTCATTAAACAACATCACACGATAACTATCAATATCAAAATATCCGAGGAGGAACCCCTGTCCAAGGAGGAGATTGAAACAATAAGCTATAAACACAAGACATTTCGAAGAACTCAAATCTTTAGATCAAAATGCATGCGCCTTTTGATTTCCTTCTTCAAGCTTTTCGAACGAATTACAAAGAATTGGGACAGCAAAGATACGAAATCATAAACAATTGTGATCAACCAATTAACTCTCATCCAAGAGTGAACAAATATGCACTTTCAAACTTGTTGGCAACAATGGCGCAGCAATTTTGCGTAGTAAATAAAAGTTAAACAAATAATGAGCCCAAGCCTCTTATTTATAGAAACTCAAAGGAGTAGGCAACCCTTAAATCTCCTTGAGTGAACAATCAATTCTTGCCAATCAGCAAGAATTATTCCTACGTCTAAAAGTAGGTGAGCAAGCAGTTAACTGGAAATCTACTTCAGTTAATTGAAACCAAACAAAGAGTCAACTAGAAATCTACTTCAGTTGACTGAAACTAAACTACAAATGAACTACAATTACAAAATGTTCCAACAAAATAGAGATCCACAATTAGTGGAGATCTACAAATAGACATCCATAATTGGTGGGATCTGACATGCATGATCAGTGAGACATGGAGTTAACTAGGAATGAGGCATCAAGTTAACTCTTGTCACCATTAATGCTACTTTGAAGGGTAGGATGTCCTAGGTGGATGCTTTGACACCTCATCACCTCTAGTCAACAGTTGACTTCTTCTACTTCTTGCAATCTGCTTTTGATATTTGATCTTCTTTGCAGCTACATCATCCAACTTTGTTGACATGGAATGTGGAAAGTAGTGTGGTAGTAACCGGTGGCGGCTTTGTGTTTGGAATGACTACCTTCTATATTTGGCTATCCATTGAACGGTGATGTCATTCATGCCTATCAATCTGTTCAAATTGACCTCTGGGTGTGCCCGACGCATATTAGTGTCAGTCGTTTTCAGGAAATCATGGAGTAAGACCATTTTGGCATTGTATTCATCTTGGGAGAACTACATTTTGAAAACCTTGAAGATTGACTGTGCACACGATACTGTTCGGACAACTTTTTCTGGGACTGCTAAAAATAGCCTTGTCAAGGGTAATTTTTACAAAAAAAATGAGACGTGGGTTTTGTTGAGAATGATTTTCTAAACAAACCCAGTTCGTCAGAAATTTGAAAAAATGAATTTTTCTATGACATGCAAAGAGCCCTTCAGTGGCAGAGACAGCGAGGCACCAAAAAATGATTTTTCCCAAAAAAATTCAACACACGGGTTTTGTTCGTGCTTCAAAGCTGAACAAACCTAGTTTTTTTGTTTTTCAAAATTATGACTTTTTTCGAAAACCCTAAAAAATAGGGCCAGCAAGGCTACTTTTTTTGGAAACATCTAACATGTGGGTTTTGTTGAAAAACCTCTGTTGATCATACCCAGTTGGTCAGATCTGTGATTATTTGTTGTTTTATTCGACATGCAAGAATATATAAGACAAGAAAAGAGGAAAAAGACAAGAAGAATTTTGGAAGTTATCAATTGCCTCTCTGAATCTGTTGGAAAATTATGCCTGTGGATGCAACCACTTATACACTATCCCTCTATACAACTGATCTTCACAAATATGAAGAACGATGAAAACCCCTCTGTCAGATTCTTGAAAAGACGTCTTAGAGAAGAAAATACTATTCTTGGCTCCTCAACCTACAAAGAAATAATGAAGAAAGGATGCCTACATGCTTTGATATGTCAATTTGGAGTTGCAAGCATCAATTGGGCATCCAAAACCTGATTGGGGAGTTAATATGCCTGATCTGGAGTTTCCAACCCTGATTTCCACTGATTGTGAGACGTTTAGACATGAGAAGCCTTCAAAATCTCTAAATCAAGTCAATAGATCTAGCTTTGACCTTTTTTGGGCATCCCTTTTGAGTTTGAACACTTTTTCATCATTTTTTTATTATGAAGTGCCTTTGTTCGATCCTCACTCCCGTTCGTTCAATTGATCTTCAGTTGATGTTGACAGATTCACTACTAAGATGGAACAACCCTGATTAAATGTGCCTGGGAGCTGAAAAGCTCAAAGACTAAATCTAATGCCTTCTAATCAAGGGCGCCTTTCCTCAGCAGGGGCGCTTTTGGCTTAGGACTTAGACAATTTCTTGATTGTTCTTCAATTTCATCATTTTTGACCCTCCGTGTTCTGATTCGAGATCACTGCTGACTAGTGAGTCTGACGATCTCGCCGAAACGTGGGGTGGATAACTAGCTTAGTCTTGGAAAGGATGACTGGTATCCCAGCTCTTGAAAGTCAATTTAGGTTCTTCAAAAGCTTGGGCGCCTCTGGCTAGCAGGGGCGCCTTTGGCTTTTTGACTTATGATTTTCATGTTGTCAACCTTCGAGAGTGGCCCTAGTTTGATCTCTATTGTCAGGTGTCAGATTACTCTGTTGTCTTTGTTGCTGGTGTCGTTGTTGAGATTGATCATGACAGGGAATATCATCCTGGAGGTAACTAAGCTCATAAGTTGCATCTGACTACCCAAAAAGGTGAGCGCCTTTCTTCAGCAGGGGCTCTTTTGACCAACACTTAGCCAGTTTCTTGGCATTCTTCCTTCGGCTTTCACCGTTAGGTGTTTTCTGCTTGATCCCTGCCTCTGATTGCTTGGCAGGTCCTATGGATGCATAGCTGGATTGATCGTGAAGCTGAGAGAGAGCTCAGCAGATGCCATGTATACAACAGTGGTTGGAAACTTTATCAGGTGCTTCAAATTCAAGGGTGCCCCTGGCCAGTAGGGGCGCCTTTGCTTTGTTATGCATTGATTTTCCACTAATTGTGCATGCTCTGACGATCAACCGTTGTTGTCATTTGATATGTCTTGCAAGTTGGCTGACAGGTTCGTTCCGAGGCTGAGTTGTTGTTGAAGAGATCATCTGAAGACAAGTCTTCTTGAAAGTGACATCAGGATCATCTTGTTCAAGGGCGCCTTTCTTCAGCAGGGGTGCTTTTCCCAAGTGTAACTGCCTGTCCTCCTTGGTAGCAAGGTGTTGGTTTTTCCAGAGTTAGTCATTTTGGCATTTTCTGATTTTGAGAATCCCCTTCGTCAGATAGCATCTTTTCAGAGTATTTCTGCCATGGTTTCTTCGTTGAAGCTTTTAAAGCTTAACTTGCAACACCTGGTACTAGCCAATCTGCCATTAATGGTTGCGGAGCTCCTAATTTTATTCCTGAAAAATGAAAATAGACCCACCAAAGTAAAACTAACTTTTTGGTGATTTTGATTTGACTAGTGTGATCGTGGAGTCAAATTATCCTATCAAAATCATTTTCAACGAATTCTAGAAAGGTCCTAATTTTTAGGGTTTTCCTAAAAATAGGGGTTTGAAACCCTAATTTTCAAATTTTCAGAATTTTGCACACATGTTCCTTGACATAAATCCACAAAAGTTTTACCTTTTGTTGGACCTAAACATACTTTTGGCAACATTTTTACATGACTTAGATCATTTTAACAAAAATGTCTCTTAAAAGCAAAAATTTATTTTGGGTACAACAAAATGTATATAAAACTCATGGAATATGAAATCCATGGCATCAAAAAAAATATCAAAAGTAAAAATATAAGTCTATGGCTCAGAGGAGCTTGTATTACTCATCCCAACATCACAAGTCATGTGCTAGCGTCTAAGATAGGTCCTGGATGATGGTGTAGCCATGATATTTCCTTGTGCCTCAATGATTGGTGTGTATATTCAAGAGGAGTTTATTATTAAAATTTTCTTGAAGCCTTCAAGATTGCATGTTTTGTTGTCAAGCTCATTAACAAAGAGGAACGATTAAGTAAAAAGATAAATGGTTATGTTCTAGTTTGACCTTATCTAGGATACTAATAGATGGGATTATTCTATGAGTTGTCTGTGTAGGGCATGATTGATACTTTTTTGCATTATGAAAATGGCATTTCTTGCCAACTATGACTCAACCTGTATTCAATAGTACAATGACTATAGCATGCCAACTTTGCCTATGGTCATCCTTGTATACTTAACAGGTTGTCCAATGTATGAAACAAGATAATCCTTGATTGTGGATTTGATTGTGAAGATGCAGAAATTTGCAACAAGGGATATGTACTTTGTAGGTTTTATGATCATGATTCATCATTGGCCTATTACTTGCTTAATAGTCAAGGGGCAGTGCCCCTTGCGGGGGTCTGGGAGCAACGCTCCGAGCCAGGTCGAGGGGCACCGCCCCTCGTGGGGTCGAGGGGCAGCATCCCAGGCACACTGCCTATCGCAATACAGGGTGATGTCAAGGGGCAAAGCCCCCACCACCAAGCCCAAATGAAGACCTTCAAAACCACACAGACCTTCATGGCGCACACCATTTTCATATTTTTTTGTAAATCCTAGATGGGCCTATCATGACTCATAACATTGAAAGGTTGTAACTTTGTAAGTTTTTTTTTTAAAATTAATTAAAAATGGCCAAGTTTGTGGGTTGAGACTCCCCTAGACTCGGTGAATCTAGCAAGTCCACCAGACTCGATGAGTCTAGCGAGGACTCGGCTATCGAGTCTCCTAGACTCGTCAAGGGTGGCTCACCTTGAGATTGGCCGAATCTAGGCGATTATGGGCGAGTCTTGGAACTATGCTTTAAACAAATCAAAGACAACAATTAGAAGAGTGGAAATCCCATTGGCTCCTAAAAGCATCTTTTCAAAGGATTTTTTCAAGTCCCACTTGTTATAGAGAAGATGAAAGGGAATTAAGATAAAAGGAACATCATTATGTATTTAGAATCATTAACCAAAAGTCAAAAGGCGAAATGCATACATTACATTATATATTATGATGATTCTAAATGCTTTTAAAGAGCATTTCTGCCAATAAGACCTTATACACGGATCTTTTGAATGCATGAGTGTATTATGCATATTATTGCCCATTATATTTCACCCAAAATTCAATAGAATCACGTTTAAGCCATTTTGATAGAGTGCATAGATAATATATGAGATTTATTTCATCGAGAGTGAGACAAAGGTTTCATGATAGATCTAGCTATTTCAAACAACTCCTTTCTATGAATTCAATATCACTAGGTAGATTTGCAATGACTCCAATTTTCTGCATACAAATTTGAGAAATGGAGAATTCTATGGAATCACTTTTTCAATTAATATTCCATCTTATTTCTTGTCTTTCCTTGTTCATGTCTCTCTCGTGTTGTGTCATATCTACCTTCATACTTGTATTTCTAATTCCATCAAGATCACTTTGATTGTGATTCAACAATCAGAGGATTTCCAAAACTCCAACAATCATTTGCAAAGCATGCCATCCCAAAGCTTCCTGATCTTCTTGTCCACCATATTCCTCAATGAGTTCTTTCCCCTCTTCCAATGAGAAGCCACCGCACAAATACAACTATACAAGCTATCACTTGAAAAGTTGTGTACTTAAAGGATATGTCTAAAAAATTGTGCATCTCAAAATTGTTTTATCACAATAAAATATTCATTCTTAAATCCTCGTGCCTATAAACAATTAACACTTAGTTTATTTTTTTTGTCAAACAGGTTGTGGTCAATTATTAGGAATCCTTGGTTCTCATGCTAGAGACCAAGGTTCAATTCTCCCCAACGACATCTTATTGTCAGAATGGCATGCTGAAGTGATATCCTTGCTCTACTGATAGTGTGCAGTGTCCCTACAAGTGATGAAGGTGGAAAGCAAGGAGGAATAAGAAGTAGCTGCCCTGCAAGAATTTCAAAGGAGAAATGCATTCAAGCTATAGAAGCAAAGGATGAAGAAAGTCAAAGTGGATGCCCTACAAGACAAGAAAGAAGGCAAGAAGGCAAAGCATTCAAGTAATAGGAGATTCATAGGAGGAGAAAGAAGGAAAGATAGAGAAGCCTTACAACCATAGGTGCACACAAGAAGAGTAGGAATTTAAAATATACTTGTAGTGGTATTCCCCGCTAGTAGAGAGTTGGTTAAAGCAATATCTTGGCAAAATGAATTGTATGGGATGTGGATCCCATGAACAAACCCTCTCAATTCAAGGGTAGGGGGCCCAATAGCAAACCCCACTAATTAATCTAAAACAATAAGTAGTTTTTTTTTAAATTAAAGTTTAAACAACTTACACCACTTATTCTATCACAAATGTCTTTAACACAAAATAATTTGAGCCAGAACTATTCATTTAATCCCATTTAACACATAAGTTGCTCATCTAGCCTCATTTTCATAATAACTTTCTTCAAGAAAATTAATCAAATAATTGTACTACTCTTTCAAGATAAAACTAATCTACACATTTTCTTTAATTCATTAGTGCTATTTTAAAAAAGTGAAAAAAATACAAATTAAGGAAAGCCATTTGAATGTTAACTCATTCGGTTGTACTAAATAGGTAGTATTTCTTGCAATTGCTATGTTAGCTTGAGTAGATGGTAGGATTAGAAATAGGAGAAAACTATATTTTGTTTTACACCTTAAGAGAAATATGTGTCACCCATCAAAGGGCTCAAAACAAATATCCTTCTCAATGTAGATGGCACAATCATGAGACTATTAGTTTTTTGAGGTTGCTCGTGGATTGTGTCAATTAAGAGAAATTTGCAATTTTAAGCTCTAATTGATTTGAGAATAAAGAAATATACAGCCATTTGTGTGTGACCTATATCATCTCAACATTTTTCACCTTTTCTAAATTGTTTGTCTTGTATTAGTGTTCCTTTTTTCAAAATATCCCATAAATATTTCATCCAAAAAGGGAGCAAAGAGTTGACGCAACATCTAAGTACATTAATTCGGAATAATATCTCCAAGTTAACAATCATTGGAAGAAGCATGATATTCTTCCACAAAGTTCTCCTAACATAGATAGCCAAGAATTATCTAAAATGAAAATAAAACAGTCAATATATCTACATCCTTATAGCCTAAATTGTCGACAACAAGGGATAGTGCCAGTGCTTTAATTTGCACCTTTCAATGTGAAACAAAATAGAATAAATGTGCGGAAGAACCGCCATTCAAATTAGCAAGGGAATCTCCCTATAATAATAAAAAAAATAGCCTAATCTAAATAATATGTACTTGCTATTTACAATCTATATAGTGTTTTATGGGGTTGTTCACAATCATGTGCTAAATAAAACCAAAGTTGTGCCTTTTTGGATTCACCTGGGGAAAAATGGTGACACTAACTTCAACTCAAGGCAAAAGATTTTATGTTTTTTGCCTAACAGAAAACCCTACAATTACTACACACTTACATTGTCTAGCTAAAATCAAAGACTAAACAATGCGAGTACATATAAGGATTAGATAGATTTACACAACACAAAAACTTGGCAAATCAAAAGGAAAACAACACATACAAAGCTACCATTATTAAACTTCTCTAAACTTTGCAATAGAAAGCTTACAATGATATCAATTCAATTTACCTCCTTTATACAAACAAACAAGATATTATGAGGTAACATGTGTATTGAATTCAAAACCTCAAGACCCAACCTAATCATTACTGCAATATAAAGCTCTCAATAATTTAAATTATTAAATGATAAGAAAGAATACTTCAACATCAATTTTGGCAACAAGCAAGCATTACCATTAAGAATTTATATGCAAATGGCATTTAATTATAAGGCTTTAAAAGACATTGCATAAAAATAATTTAAAATATGTTGGCATTTCAATTCGCACCTCTGGAATGTGGATTGGAAACGGACAGCTATGCACAATTAGACTACTCTTCAAATTAGGAGGGGAAGCTCCCTCTTTGCTTATTATGCTTAAAAAGAAATACTAAACTACTGCCAATCTTTTTATTTTCAGCTTAAAAGCACAAGGTTATAAAACACTTTGCGTTGCAGCTGAGGTTTTCTCTGGTTTTGTAACTTCAAACTACAACTAAGCCTATTCTAATAACTCAAGTAAATTCAGAACCTAAGAATCAGAAGTAAACAAGGAATAATTGATTTGATACAAAAGCTTAAATAAACTTCCTTCCAGAACACACCTAAATACTCATTGTACTTATTAGATGTAAGCTAAAATAAAGATTGCGAAAGAAAAACAAAAGACAAAGCTGAGATAGATTTGAGACAATAGATTAGAGCAAGGTAGGCATGAGATTTATTTCCTCAAATTCTAACAGCAATAACACTTCTGGGACAATAGATTGTAGCAAAGTAGGCTTACAATATGCGATCAAACCAGATTACACTTGAAACAAAAGTGAACAAACACTAAATAACAAAGTTGCAGGCAAAATAGGCTCAACAATTTGTTATCACAACAACGGTTAAAAATAAATGGGCAAGGCTGCCCTTATTTATACACAAACAAGGAGTAGAGAACCCTAAAATCTCCTTGTTTTTAACAACTAGTCTTGCCAACATGCAAGCTTTTATTTTTAAGACTAAACAAACGATAGCTAACAGTTAACAACTAGACTACAATCAGTTAACTGAAAAAGCTCCAACTATACATTGATATTTCCAAAGAATAGATACGCATGAATGAGAACAGCAAATTAAACTCGGAAAAGGCATCGAGTTATCTACTGCTTTTAGTTCTATCCTTGGAAAACATTGCATGCTCCAACTAGTGGCTCACTGATTGATAATTTTGGCAGCTCTGCAACTGGAGTGATGACATCTATTTCTTCTACAGCTTTATGCTTCTGACGCTTCTCTTGAATTTTTCAATGGAAGAGTATTGTATGATGAAAACCGTGAAGTTTGACTGTGAACACGCCTATGCTCAAAAAAGTTTTGCACAAGAGCTAAAAACATATTGCTGATTTTTTCTTTAGAAAAAGGCAATTTTTTGGAAAAGAGTTGAGGTCTGGGTTTTGTAGATAATCATGTTCTAAAAAGAGACGCAAATCAACAAATTTTGAAAAAGCCAACTTTTTCCCAAACATGCAAGATCTCCTAAAAAATAGGGCCGAAAAACTCAAGATTGAGTTTTGTAAACAATCTTGTTCTGAAGAGACCTAGATCGTTAGATGTTGAAAAACTTAAGGATTTCCCAAACATACGTAATTTCCTAAAAAATAGGGATTGACATGCAAATTTTTAAAATTTTCCAATCTTCAAGAGGAGTTAAAAGCAAGTAGACCAAGATCGATGAAACTTGAAAATTTTGACCAATTGTTTCTAAAATGTAATGCCCTAGAAAAACAAACCATGCAAAAGCGTGCCTCTATGCTTCCCAATCTCGAATTCACGAAGAGCACTAAAAAATTACTTCGTCAGAGCCTCCAAATCTTGACGAGAAGAAAATTTTATGTTTCTTCCTCTGAAAGCTAACCTGCAAATTATGAAGAATGAATGCTCAAAGCTTTCTTGAGTAGAGTTTGGAGATGAAAAAGCACTTTGTATGTGAAACCCTATTTTTTTGGAGTCGATCCACAAGGATAGAAACTATGCATGCAAAAAATTGACTTCGTTTGCATCAAAAATTACTTTGTTTGCATCAAACGGTGACTTCCTCTTTTGTAGCTGCAAAAAGCATGCATGCAAATACATACGCATCCGATGACATCATCAGACACATAAAACCACAAAAGTGTTATTCATTTTTCTCTAGTTTTCAACTACGCATCCGATGACATCATCAAACACGTAAAACCTCAAAAGTGTTAGCCATTTTTCTGAGATTTTCAACTTTTACTTTGCTCTGTTCCGCATGTAGGTGATGACCCTTGTTCGGACGTCATTTCTCGCCAGCTGGTGAATGGCGAAGACAAAAAGTCAATCATTCTAGCAAGCCTGATCATATCTGAGTTGAGTGGTACCCTCTGCCAACCTCCCTTAATGCATTTGACTGATTTGCCAAGATCCGAAACTGAGCTAACGAAGAAGTTTTAACGTTTTTCGAAAAACGCAAAAAAAAATTCTAAGTGTTGGAGTCTTGGACGCCCTCCTTGAAATAAGGCACCCAAGATTATCCGACTTAGTTTATTTTTTGAAATTTTCAACTATTCTTTGATTTTCCTCGTTTTGCATGAAATGCTTCCATTTGATCTGCAATTCCTACTGTCCAACAGATCTTATGAATTGGATGATGGATTCATTGAAGAGCCTAAACATATCTGAGATAATTTCCAACTTTTCCCAACCCTAAAACTGCTTTTGACTACATTTGATTGGATCTTAACTCGGCCGAAGCGTCAAATTGCACATTTTTCGAAAAACAACAAAAAATTCCGAAGGCATGAAACCCTAGGCAGCCTCCTTGAAATAAGGCGCTTAGCTTTGCCAGAGATAGTTTATTTTTGTGTTTTTCAATTTTCCTCACCAACTATTCACCACCTTCATCGACCATGTTGATCATCATTGCTGACTACGACTGCGTTGATTGTCATTGTTGACTGCACCGCATTCACCGTTACGCGTGCATGATAAATGAAAGTGAGAAAAATTACTAAGGCATTGAAGCCTAGGCACCTTCCTTGAAACAAGGCGCCTAGGTTTACCAAACATAGTTTATTTTTTGCAAATTTCACTATTTTTAGATTCCCCTCCTTCGTTCACCATTTTTCGAGCATCTTTCCGCCGTTGATTGATCTGTGCAGCATCTAAGAATTTGAATCTGACACCTGGTAGATGGCCATCCTCCATTGATGACCTCGGAGGTCCTGATTTACCTTTTGAAAAAGCGAAATAGACCCACCAGAGAAAAATCGACTTTTTGACAATTCTGACTAGACCAACTTGATCGGAATGTATTTTCAACCCATCAAAATCAGTTTGAGCCCTCCATGCGAAGATTCTATATTTAGACATTTTCCTAAAAAAGTAGGGCCAAAAAATTGAGGTTTGGGTTTTGTGGACAATTTTGTTTTGAAGAGACCTAGATTGTTAGATTTTGAAAAATTTGAGGATTTCCCGAACATGCGTGATTTCCTAAAAAAAAAGGGTCAACATGCAAATTTCTATTTTTAGAAAATTTTGCCAACATCCTTTTAACAACAAATCTAGAAAAACCCAATGGACCGTTTAGTTTTTAGAAATTTCTATTTTTAGAAATTTTGACCTTTTTGACTTTTGACGACAATTTTTACAAGATTTTAACCATTTTTACAAAATACCTTAATGAAGCAAAAATTTTAATTTTGGGTATTACAAAATAGTAAGTGCAACTTCAACCATAGGAACTGAATGTTTGCATGCAATGCAAGCTTTAATACAAAATTCTATCCACTAATTCTAAATTGAATTCTGGCAATCTCAAATTAAACTACCAATAGAAATTACTACAAACTAACACTTAGAAGTCACATCTCCTACATGACAAGAGGCCTAAAAATAGAATCCTAAATATAGACAATCTAAAAAACACACATTGAGCTAAAATTAGATATAGCTATAAAAGCACGAGTTATAAATAGATACAACAAAAAAACAGTAAATCTCAAAATATGTTCCCTTTAAAAGTGGTGACTGCTAAGCAGGCTAAAAATAGATTTCTAAAAAGTGGGTTTGAATACAATTCTGTTGAACAATGTCCTCCATTGTAATCACGGCAGATCCTCTTTGTTGACCTCTTTGTACCAACCTCTAGATGGAAATATGCTTGTCTAAATACCTTAAAAACTTGAGCATTCATCCTTTGTCATATGAAAACCATACAATACTATACTCCCTCAAAATCCGCTTAAGTATTGCCATCTATATCTTCCAATAGTCTATCCTTCGTCAAACACCAAACTATGGACTTGGAAGCACTTTATATGAAGGATAAAGGAATGGTATCTTCTTACTATTTGCTCTTGTGATGAATGAAAACACCAAGGGGACTGTTCTAATGTTAGAAACTCAAGCATGGCTTTTGGGCATTACCAAGTGATAACAGGACATGCACATGATAATGTTTCATTTGAGATGCATTTCTGTTATTACTACCCCTGCTATTTCTACTGATCTGCTGCATTCCATCAACCAAGAAATTGTTGAAACAGTGATGAACCCTAACCAGTCCTTGAAATAACAACCAAAGAGATGACCCTGTAAGAATTTGAAACCTTGAAGTGACCATTCTCTACCCATCATAAATTGACTCATCTTCAAAGCACCTTCCGCATTGATTGTGTATTGGCAAGCTTGACTCTCTAGTGCTTGACTTTTTCTGAAATTAGTGTTCTGCAACTTTGAAAAACTCTACGGTTTGCTGATCTATTGATAGCTGATTTGCCTTATTCTCAAAGTTATAACTATTGGGAAGAGGCATGTTCTTCTATTAATAACTTGAGCTTTTGATTTGAAAAAGCCAGTTGGTTCTCTCAATGACACACATCTATATATGTGGTTTTCCAGACGTTTAACTTGAAGAACCTCACTCTTATCAGGTGAGTGCCTATCAATAGGATTCTTGATTCTTAATGAAGGCCTCTAGATGCAAACACCAATGGAATTGACTGTAACAACAATAACTTAAGAGTTAGCTTCTACCATTTATATTTACACCATACAATGCCTCTACTTACACATTTAAATGCCATAAACTCATGTTTCACTTGCAAATTTTCACTATCTACCATTAGGTAAATAGCTGTTTATCCTTGGCGATGATGTATGCATGACAGAATGGTACATAAAGCAAGCATTCAAGTGGATTTTGATACCACAAAACAATGTGCTCCCTTACAATTGTTTCAGCTATATAGTGCCTCTCCTATCCAGCGTAATTAAATCATAATTACAAATAAAAGGTTGCAACATAAGGAAACTTATATATAAATAATCACAATACCACAAGCCCAACAATTATGTGGCACAACACCATAAGATAAAACTCTGATCAGATTATATACTTCAATTGCTAAATAAAAGGAAATGAAAAGAAATAAATCAAGCAATGAACTAAGGAAAATATTTTACTAACCTTCAAATACATCTCTGTACGAAGAATCACAGACTGCAATAATTTCCTTGACTTCAGACATTTGAGAGAAAGTGAAGAAACTGCTTGGAAAAAGGAACAAACCATTAAGAAAATACAAACATATTTACCAAGCCCAATGTTCGCTAAGAGCGCTTAGCATAGATCTATTTATAGAGATGTTAACAACTACATATTTAAGAAAATATTTTTCCATTCACATTCAACATACAAACAAATGAGTCACTTGCAAGTTGAAGCATCACAACATATTTGACAAAACCTATGCCTTAAAAGATTATTTTAAGGGTCCAAAACATAGATATGAAGGAATGACACAGTAGAATAAAGCCTGAAAAATTTTTCCATGCTGAATTAAGGCTTGATCTGAAATTCACTAAGTTAGCTGGGTCAGCTAACAAGTTAACTAATCAGTTCTCAGATCAGGTTAAGTTAGCTGAATCAACTAACAAAGTAGCAAATCAGTTCCTATGAAGACTTGCAAGCTTGAAGACATTTATAAGACCCAATATTTTAAGAAAACATCTGCAACAAAGAGATCCGGACACTCAAGAGGCTGGTGTTAGCATAAAGAATACTCGACAGTGACCATTTCATTTGGAGCCAAAATAGTCTTAATAATTCAAGTGGGACTGAAATAGTCCAGGTACAATAAATGTTCACTGGCTGGTTTTGTCTGTGGCCAAAACCATTCCACATTAGACAAAATAGCAGAGACCAGGAATCCAAGGGGAGCTAAAACTGTTGGAATACAAGTGTTTCAGGTTATGAAGACTTGAGCTTCTCTTCAGAGAATCTTTGCACTCTTGTTTTATAAATAGACCCTATGAGGGACTGTAAAGACAATCAAACTTGTGTATTTTGTATTGTTCCTTGTTAAGCTAGTGCTTAGGGAATTGAGTGCAAGTATGAGTGTGTAATTGAGCAAGTAGGTATTGTAGCACTCTTGTTGTTGCAAAGTGCTACAAGAACCCTTGGGACAAGTCACTTGTAACCAATTTAATAAGGCAGTAGCTTGTGGAGGCTAAAACATTACTCTTCCTAGAAATTTTAACCCAAAATGGGTTTTCTCAATACCGAATTCTCTGTTTTACTCAAATTTCTTATGTGTTTGTCTTAGCAATCATTAACCTGGTTAAGAGAGAAATCTGCAAGGTAAGCAATGAAGTCATTGGGATGTTTGGTGCAGATTTCATTGAGGCTGCCTTCAGTTTATTTCCATATGAGGAGAATCGGCAAATAAAGTGGATGAGCATGAAGATGCATGAAAGGATCACCTCTTGGATTTCCAAAAGCGATAAAATATTGGTTCCAAGAATTAAAGGGGCCAAATAAGTTGCTCAAGGTGATGAGAAGAAATGAATTCAAAGAAAAGCTCTCCATCATAATTCCCTTGCTCAATTGTGTAACTATAAAAATGGAGGCGAGGACATTCAATTCTTAGATGTTCTACATCATGAATTCCATTTGTGAAGGTGAGATCTTTTTTGTTTGTAGTGTATTCATACGCAATTGTGTGAATTTCAACAAACACGCAAGTTTCACATGATATCAAACCTAATATATAGCATGATAAGGATTAGGTGTTTTGTTGACTTGAACAAAGTGGACTCCTGCAACATAACTTGAATCTACAAAGCATTATCTTCAATTGGAATACACTGAATCTTCAAAACACTATCACAAGATCAACACTGCCTTTTTGATGTATTATGTGTGTACTTTGGACAACCACTTGCGCATCAAGATATTAAAGCAAGCCAACATTACAATTTTAGACTAGGTGTATTGGTTCATTGATTTCCCCACCTCCGCATACATTAGTTTGCACGATTTTCTTGATACCACTACATGCTTCTTAGGTATCCTAGTGATCAAGTCATCGCGATGAAGTAATGTCACCAGCTATCTGAGGTGCATTTTTTGAGAGGAAAGCACAAGATAGGGATCTATAAATGACCAACTCTGGAGCCAAAAGCGCCCTTGCTAACCAGGGGCACCCATGAATTCAAGAGGCGAACTGAAATCATTAAGAATTGCAAAACAAATCATCTTCTCCAGAATTCTGCTAGCTTTCCGACGAATCGTCAAGCAAGTTCACCAAATTCATCAAACACCAACAAACGAAGGCAGAGGCAAAAGATGCTGAGGGCAAGAGTCATCAAAAATGGCAGTCTATCAAGGGAAAAGAGCCCCTGTAGGCCAGGGGCACCCAGAAAAGAAAGCTCTCAGAAGTCAGTCATCATCACATTCTGCAAGTGCTAACTTTCTACATGAATCCATAGATATTGGAGTCTTGAAATCTATTATAATTGATGCATGTGCATGGTTTAGATATTTGGGATTTTTCAGCCACAATAGTAATTCCTTAAGCAGAATTATTCATTAAAGGTAATAGCATCTGCTGGGTAAGATGGTGAGGAACATCACCATCAATATGACAGAGATCTTCGGAAGTCAACTGTTGTAATTCCAATACTTGTCAATTTATTTCTGTACCAGGAGTTATACATTATAGACTTAATGAATTGTTGCTGCATCATGACCATGACTTATTACATGCTATATGATACTTTTATCTGTTAAAGATTTGTAAATGCTTATAAAACAACAGCTAAGAATAATCCTGTTTATATGTGCTGGGGTTTAGAGAGCTGGCTGATATTATTGATGCATAAGTTTTAAGTTATTCATCACTTAGAGTTGAAGCTGTAAAGGCAGCTTACCTTTTTCTAGAAACGTCCAATATTTTTATTCACCTTACCATTTTTGTCAGGTCAAGAATCAAATTAATATGGTAGTAAAATATGAACAGATTCTTAAATTATAATTATGTTAATAATTAAATAAAATGAAATTAAGAATCCTAAGTTGCTGAATAACAATGGAGAAATTACTTGGTCACTACAGGTGGTGTTCTGTTCAAGGAACCAAGCCAAGCTATAATGGTAACATAAGGATGTAGATCTCTTATTCTAAAGAGGCCTATTATTGTTAGTTGAATCCAGAAAGAAAAACTAGATCTTGTATCCGCTGTAGCTAATAGGATAGTAAAAGTGTTACGAAGATATCAAGTCTGTTGTAGGAGAATCAAACTGTTTTGTGAACCATGCAATGGGTTAAAGGTTTAAACTTCAATTGTTTACCTTCAGGACCTTATTAGAAAAAAACTGATGCTATCTTCAAGGTACATGACACATATATGTATCTCAAAGATGTTTTTTGGAGAAAGGCTCACAAATACAAGTCAATTGAAGAAGGGAAAAGCTTCATGATCAATACATACAAAGAAAACTAAAAGATCTCCTTGGTAGATGCCCACCAAGACAACGATTGAAAAATGTTAAGTGGTAAATTTGTTTCATTTCTTTCAATGGATAAACGCAGTGATGGAATAGTTGAATGCGAGACTTCTTCTAGCAAATGGAAGAGTCATGGTAGCAGTTTCAAGGTACATGGCAAGTTGGTTTGGGAAGGCAAAAGTGGGTAAGGACAAGTGGTATCCAGGAGGCAAGATGAAGGAATTGTTTCCTCATCTATTGAAATTCTAAGGTTTTGAGCTAAGTTACCGGATTCGCACCCGGAGGCCTCGAACCCGGTCCGGGTTCGAACCCGATACGGGTTCGCCTGCGGGTGCGTCTTGGGTACGCACAGGGTGCGCGACCAGGCCTGTGGGTTCTCCCGGGTGCGCGCCTGGTCGCACACCCTGTGCATACCCAAGACGCACCCAGTCAATTGGTGCATGGACCCAAAGGTACCAGGCACGTACCCGGGCTTACCTCGAAGAACCCACGGCCCAAAACTTATAAAAAATATTTTTTTTTATTATTATTTTGTCTCCTAACCCTAATCCAGCCCAATATGAGGTGCACCATGGAGTTTTGTATGGTTTCAAAAACCTTAAATTGGTATATACGGCAGACTCGCCTACATCATGCACCAGTGAGGCCGCGATTCCTGACCCCCTAGGGGCTCATTAGGCAACCCCCTGAGGGGCACTGCCCCTAACCCATTGGAGACATTGCCCTCAAACTCCCATTGAATTTAATTGGTACTCTCCAAGTCCAAGTTTCCATAGTTTTCCTACAAGTCTTCATCTATAATATCGCATTTAAGGCTTTTGAAACCATACAAAACTCCATGCCGCACCTCATTTTTATGGGAAAGAGGAAGATGTAAATTTGTAAAATATATTAATATAGTATTTACTTTCAGTTTTACAAAAACAATTTTCTATTTTCATTTTGTTTAAGAATATCAACATCAACGCATTCCACATGAGGATGCCATTTTGTACCCAATTTGCTTTCAAATCAGTCAAATACAACTATGAATTGACATTTAATATTTATCTTTGGCATTTGGCATTGATCAATGATCAAGTATCATACTATGAAATGATTTAGTTTTACAATTATGTATATTTCTCTTTTTTTTTTGTATATATAATACATATATATATATACACGTACCCAAACCCCTAAAAAAATATTTCACGTACCCACGTACCGGGTTCTCGTACCCGAACCCGTCCCCGAACCCGAACCGATAACTTAGGTTTTGAGGACCAAAAGCCTCCTAATTAGTGTGTGATTGGAAATGGATCAAATTAAGTTAGTTGTGTAAATTAACACAATCACTAATCAGTTCTTTTGAAGGCTCACAAACTCAAAGACATTTCTAAGACCATTTGAGAGTTCTGAACACTCATGAGACTGGTGTCAGCATAAAGGATACTCATTGGTGAGCATGTCACCTGTGGTCAAAAAGGTCTTACTAATTTGACTAGGGCCAAAATAGTCACAGTACAACAAAGATTTGTAAGATAGTTTCATATGTAGCCAAAACCGACCCATATTAGACAAAATAGTAGAGTCCTCAAGACCAAGGGGAACTAAAGCATTTGAATCCAATTGTTTCAGATTCTAATGAATGTTGGGCTATTCTTTGAAGCATCCTTGCTCTCCAGTTGTATAAATAGACCTCTTCAGGGCTTGTAAAAGACAACTGATTTTTGTAGTTTGTATTGGCCCTTGTTAAGCCAGTGCTTCACAATTTCCAGAGCTGGTTTTCAGGTGTTGAAGTACTCTTGTTGTTGCAAAGTCTTCAACTTGTAACTAATTTGAAAAAATAGTGGCTTGAGGAAGCTTATATCTCACTCTTCTTGGATTTATTCATCCAGATTGAGTTTTTTCTAGTCTAAATTCTCTGTTATGCTCTACTTTTTTTTATATGTTTCAGTCTTGCTCATGTTCATTGAATTGCTTTTATATTTTAGCTCTTAAACAACTCAATTTAGTCTACTAAACGCTGCTTTCCTGAAACAATTTGTACTAAAACAGTCAGCAATTTATTTTAGCAAGTTCTGAAGATTTATGTTGATGAATGAAGTAAAGAAATATCCATACTAATTAGGGATAAAGACTAGAATATCAGGGTATCGTACCTATAAAGAGCAATAGGCATCCCTAATAATGGAAGATATTGTTTGGGTATACTTGCCTGCAAAAGATAAGAAATTATACGATCAAAAAATGCATGCAAATGAACCTTATGCAGTTAAATTAAAATAAAATCTCTATGTGATTACAGAGAAAACAATGTTTGCTTTTGTCCTTTTAATCAGCTCTATCAATCTCAAGTACAAAGAAAAGTTATAAGTCCCGTAAACATGCACTAGTAGCAACAGATTTCTAATATGCATAAAAGAAAATGAGAGAATGTATACACTAAGAAAGGAATAGGGCAAAACAGTTTGCTTGTAGACTCAACAATGACATGCAATGTAAGTTGGTCTGTAATAAAGTGATCAAAGAACATGAAAAAGAGGGCATGGAAGACATATTAGTGCGGAGATCTCCCCCTTGACTAGACCAACCACGTGGTAAAGTTTGATGGCTATAGGTGAACTAATGAAGGATATATAAGTTCTCATATATGATATAGGTATATGTGCCTAAGATGCTGATGTGCTTCAACATATTCCTCTTTTCTAAGTTCAGGCCTGTATTCAGAACAGTATTCTTTTAGCAAAGACCCTTTTCCCTCCCACAGTAAAGTCCCCTTGCCCTCCTAAGATAAATTAGCAAGCCATTGGTAAGACCTGCTGTAACTAGTGATAATGCGGAGAATATTTTGATGATCTGATGCAGAATTCACATCCCAGAAATTCTATTCATGTGTGAGGCTTCAAGGGTGAAAACACCTAAAAGCTGACTGTTTCAGCCAAAAACAAAATGGCCCTATATGTTAAAAATGGATGGATGCTAAGGATGCTGAATGACTAATGACTGTGGATCAGATGTGAAATAGCAAAGCAGAATGGTGGCAAAAGGAGAACCTAAGGCACACTAGAAAATCTTCTCGTAATAACAGCAAAGTGATTGCTATAGCCAAGCCCACCCCAATCTCAGGGTATCAATGAATGGGAGCTACACTACACCAACAAGCCCCTAGAGAAGGAAACGGTTAATGATCCTATTTATACATATAAAAAGAACACACAATGTTAGCCTCTTAAAGAAACATACTAGAATTACCTAGGCTAGGTTGTTGACTGAAGTAATTAGAAAAGACCCGATCTACCTTGAAAAGCAACATTAGACTTTTTATTAAGATGTTGTGAAAGAACTGGTTATAAAAAAGCATCTTCAAGAGCTTTCAAGATTATGTTGCTCTAGAAGATAACCTTTGAAGACGTATTGATGTGAAGAAAAGTTCATTACTTTATCATCAAGATTTCATTCCACAGAATAGCTGTTATAAATGATGCATATCCTTTGTTATATCTACTGTATTTTTGCTTTGTCATTGCTGCTGTAATTTCAGATGTTTGTGAAATGTTATTCTGCATACAGGTATCAATCAATATTGATGTAAGTATAGCTGTTTAGGCCCTACGGGATTTATATTGGTAAAACCAACATATCAGCTGAGATACATATATGTCAGTTTATGTACCAGAAGGTGTAGCAATTCAGGCTGATGAGTCATCAATTGGCAATAAGATGAATAAAAGAGATAATCACAGCAAAGCAGAAAGTGTAAGCAGATTTGTCTCGCTCTTGAGAATGAATCATCTACATGATATTGGTATTGGGCAAATACCAATATGGCCCATGGCAAGTAGATATGATTCTTAATCAGTCGGAGCAATTATCTATAGCACAATAAGGTCCATTGGCAGAACAAGGTCCATTTACAGGGTACGAGATAGTAGCTGCCACGGACGATTTGGAGCCACATGTCTATACCAGGCAAACGAAAAAGGGGGCAGTTCCCATCCATCCTCTCTACCCACTTTGATCTTGATGAAAATTAGGGGCATAAACATAAAAACATACTTTTGGTAAACTCTTCAAATGGACATTCTTTTTCAACCATTTACCATCTAATGCCATGCTACCGCCTACATAGCCCTACTCAAATGCTTAGCTTAGATAAAACATGTTATCCCATTGCGAGATAGTCCTTGGAAGTCAAATCCATTATCCTAATCTAGTAACAACATTTTTCACCACCTTCCCCATCCCTTACCTATCCATTTCCATCACAGTAGTCCACTTATCCATTAATAGTGTCCCATGCCTTGTTAGACACTGGGAGCAAGCAATTACAACCTACTTTGGAATAAATCTTGAAATATATCTTCTAGTTCACTTAGTGATCTAGATGCTTGTAATGTCCCCTCTCTAGTCAGTGGACCGAGAGTTAGGGTTAGCCTATGAAGTTGGTCTCCGTAGGCTAATGAGATGTTTAGAACTTTAGGGGACCCTTTGGAGGGTATTCAGGTTCGGCAATAGGCTTAGGGTATCCAGTTCAACCTATACAACTCAATGATCCAGTATATTGGTTGGTAGGTCTTACGAAGGCAATTCACGAGCATATCATTCATACTTACTATTTATAGTAAGTTATACCAAGTTCAATGGTCATCACACCTATAGTTGGAAATTGTGTTGGGAACACTCTCAAGGGTTATTGCTAGATTATTATTGAGAGTCGGTGGTTTAATTAAATTATTAAAGTCAAATTACTTTAATAATATTGATTATTAAAGTGACTTTATAATTTAACGTTATAAAGTGACTTTTAATAAAGTATTTTATAATTTGGCGTTATAAGGGGGAGAAAGTAACTTGTTATTAAAGTAATATATTTTAAGTTACTTTATGAATATTTTATTAAAAGGGCTCATGTTTCAAAAAGTAAATATTATTTTAAATGGCCAATTGCAAAAGTGGTGTTGGATTTTGAGAAGAGAAATATTGTATTATTTTAAAAGAGAATTTCCAAAACTTAGGCGCTAGGGTTTGAGGAGGTTGAAAGGCAAAAGCAAATGTTTATTGAAGCATTCATTGATATTTGATTTTTGCAAAATAGAGAGATTTGAGCAATAGGGTCTGCTAGTTTGGAGTTCCAAGCTATTTTGAGGACGAAAAACCCTCAAATAGGACAGAGTTTACAGGTGTGAGAGATCACCCAAGGACTCTTTTTTGGATGGTTTCACACAGAGATCATCATCTGAACTTCAACAGAATTTAGGAGAAGAATAAATCAGATATTTCCAGTTTTCGTTGACAGATCAAAAATAAAGGTTTTGAATTAATAAATTGCAGATTGCACTTCTTCCAGCTTGCACATGGGAATTGAGTTTCATTGTTTCCTTCACCTGGCACGTGGGAGATTTTCAAATCTTGTCATACATGATTACAATTGCCTTCATAAGAAGGCCATACAGATTTGCAGCGGCTTGAGGGGCTTAAATCAACAAAATCACCTATTTCAATTAGCACGTGGGAAGCTACAGGCAAACTGTACAGGTTGAGGACATGAAGGGTTTCCAAATATAGATCAATAAATGTTAGCAGCAAAAATTCCCCAGTTTGGAGGCATCTAAGGTAGCCCAACATATTAGCATCAATCTCGAGGTGAATCAAGTACAGATTTGGCAATGGCGTCCTAGGGTTTGACCAATCAGCTTGCTGGTTCAAAAGTCAGACCTGTGACTTTAATTTCCAGCAAATGGGTATGTTTGAAAAATGTTTTTGAAGCAATAAAAACAGTTGGGTTCTCTTTGGTTTAAGCATTTTCATATTTATTTCAATTTTCGGTAGCATATCTGGCAAAAAAAAAAAAAATCAGAATACAATCAAAACACAAAAATTTAAACTCAAACTCAAGGGGGGCATCATAGTGGTATCAAAGCTCAAAATCTCTTGTCAGCCTGTGCAATTAATTCATGAGTGAACAAGAACAGGCATTTAACAGGGGTTCAAGGCAATGGAAACCTCCGCAGCTGCCGGAGGGACAAACTATTACAGGTGCACTGGGTATTGACAATTCTCAAGAGTCACCCAAGCATTTATCCAGTTACAATGAAAGCATTGCAGGTGCAATGGAAAATACAAAAAAGGGACATGTCGGCTCCCTTAACCCCAACACTAGAACAAAGCGGAAGTTTGACACTATGTTGGACATGATGGTAGATCTCTTGCATAAAATGAATCAGAAAACTACCCTTGGCCATACAATGCATCCTGAGGAGATTGGTTGCTCCCATGCACAACCTAAGGACAGGTAGAGAACTCCACTCTTCCCCACATCTAGGCCCCTACAACCTACTTTCACACCTAGGATTGAGACACATGTTTGTCGAGAGTAGCCTCTGAAACAATCGGTGACCATGGTTGATGAGGTCAGAGCTAGCCATGTAGAGTATATTTCACTTCCTCCTGATATCAAGAATTTATTGACTTTGGATCAATTCCTAAACCAGAGGAGACAGAGAGCAATGGCAATTGGCAAATTGGAGACTAGACAACCACAAGGTACCAGAGATTTCCAACAAGCAATGGGCAAGATTTCTTTAGAGCATTTCGATGGTGGAAATAAATGCATAGCACATGCCTAGGTTCAGAAGTTAGACAATTACCTCTCCTTGAGGGCCATGCCTAAGGAAGAGGCAATCAAGTTTGCCATGTTGCATTTAGATTGCCTAGCTCACGAGTGGTGGTACCACAGGTTGGTAACATTGGGACACAAGTCAATCACTACTTACGATGAGTTCACTAATAAACTCATCAAACGCTTTGATAGGAGAGACCTACAGGTTTTGTTTTGTGAGCTTGCACAGCTCAAACAAGTTGGGTCATTGGAATCTTACATCTCAGAGTTTCAACGGTTATCAGTGATGGTTACAGGCATCTCTAAGAGGAGATTAGTGGTACTATTCAGTGAAGGTCTTTTGGAGCCTTTACAAGGATGGATCAAAGCTTTTGATCCACCATCACTACAAGATGCTATGAAGAAGGCATGGGATATGGAGCTTGCTGCCCCAAAAAGCAAGTTTCCATCAAAACCTCTCCCTTTCTCAAAAGATAAACCACAGAATAAATTTTTAGACCAGCAAAAAAAATCATTTCCAAAACTCAATGATGACACCATTAGGGACTTGAGAAGACAAAAATTATGCTTCAAATGCAGAGGACCTTGGGAATAGGGTCACGTGTGTCCTTCCAAGGGTACAGTAAATCAAATGGAATACTTTTATGCTAATAAATCAGATTCTGAAAATTCAGAACAGCAGACTCATCAGGAAGAAAATGATGAAGACAATGCATCCGAGGAGTCTGAAAAAGAAAGGGAAGAAGCACCACCTACAGCACAACTCTCGAGCATTCAAAAAAAGGGGTCATTCAGGATTAGAGGAGTCTTGAGTGGGCAGCTGTTGATTACCTTGCTTGATATAGGAGCCACTCATAACTTCATAGATGAGGGGCTAGTTGCTAGATGTGGCCTCAAGATTGAGGAGTTCCAGAGATTCAAGGTGAGAGTAGCTAATGGGTTCACACTCAAATGTAATCGGAGGATTCCAAATCTCACATTGCAATTGACTGACTATGAGTTGGCATGGGAGAGATGGATGTTGTACTTGGCATGAAGTGGCTTCATGCTATTGGTGAGTTTACCCTCAACTTGCGAGCTATGGAGATGAAATTTGAGGTTAATGGATAAAACCATGTGTCGAGGGGTATGTCTGATGGGAGTCTTCGGGTTATTTCACTCAAGAGAATGGAGAGATTGATCAAGCATGATCAAGTTGAGTGGGTTGTAGAGTGTTACACCTTGCCATCACAAGTAGAGCAGCAGAAGCATGAGTATCCATCAGATATACAAACATTGAGAGACAAACACAATAAGGTGTTTGAGAATTTACCACATGCGAGACCTTCTGACAAGGGAATTGAGCACATTATAGAGCTTGAGGACGATGCCAAGATGGTCATCATCACTCCCTACAGGCATCCCAAGAGGATGAAGGATGATATTGAGAAGACAATTAAGGAACTTTTGGAGATGGGTCACATCTGACCAAGTAAAAGTCCCTTTGCGTCTTCCATTGTTCTCGTGAAGAAAAAAGATGGCACTTGCAGATGTGCATCGATTATAGAGCATTGAATAAGAAAACTATAAAAAATAGTTACCCAATTTTGTGGATCGATGAGTTGATCAATGAGTTGCACGGAGCATGTTTTTTCTTCAAGATAGATCTTCAATCCAGATATCACTAGATTCGGGTTAAAGGGGAGGATGTTGAGAAAATAGTGTTTGGTTGCTACTATGGGCACTTTGAGTTCGTGGTCATGCCCTTCGGCCTGACCAATGCTCCCGCCACTTTTCAATCTTGTATGAACAGGTTCTTCAAGGATTAGCTGAGGAAGTCAATCCTCGTCTTCTTTGATGATATATTAGATTTCAACAAGACTTGGGATGATCATTTAGTACATCTGGATTCAATGTTAGGCACTTTGGAGAGAGCGTCTCTATAGGTCAAGGAATCAAAATGTGACTTCAACATATGAGAGAGTTGTTGTATTTGGGGCATATCATCAGTGACGAGGGAGTCAAGATGGATCTAGAGAAGGTGAAGGCTATAGTTGACTAGCCTCCTCCCACGAATCTCACGTAGTTTAAGGGATTCTTTGGGCTATGTGGTTTCTACTATCATTTCGTCAAGGGCTCCTCACAGTAGGTAGCACCACTTAACTAACTTGACGAAGAAGGGGGCATTTGTTTGGACTCTAGGGGCACATCAGTGCTTTGATAAGTTCAAACAATTGATGAGCTCATGTCCGATACTTGCTATTCCAAATTTCACACATCCTTTTAAGCTACAGAGTGATGCCTCAGGAGAAGGCATTGGTGTAGTCTTGATGTAGGATAAGCATTCGTTCGCATTTGAGAGCAGGAAACTTCGAGGTCTTGAGAGGAGTTACAATATTTATGATAATGAAATGTTAGCCATAATGCATGCCTTGGCAGCAAGTTTTTGGTGAAGACAAATCCTAATAGTTTGAAGCATTTCCTAAGTCAACATGACCTCAATGATCTGCAACAGAAATGAGTCAGCAAGTTGCAGGCATATGATTTCCACATAGCTTATGTCAAGGGCAAGAAAAATGTAGTTGTTGATGCTCTTTCGAGGATACCTTACTTGTGCTCTCTAGGTGAGGATGCAAATGATTGGAGAGATTCGATTGCAGCTTAGTATGCTAAGGATAAATGGGCTTCCAATCTCATTGATGGTACAATTGCAGATGACAAGTACACCCTTGTAAATGGCCTCATCATTTACAAAGGGAGGATTTTTTTGGTGCCTGGATCCTCTATGAAGAAGAGGATAATAAGAGCCTTTCATGACGTCCCTATGGCAAGTCACCCAGGTTATTTTAAAACCTACAGGAAAATTAGGGAGCGGTTCACTTGGAAAGGGCTCAAATCAGAGGTACTCAAGTATGTGAGGAGTATCCTACTTGCCACCAGAACAAACAGGAGCACTCTTTCCTCGCAAGATTATTACAGCCCCTAACCATTCCTAATCGGAAGTAAGAATGCATATCCATGGATTTCATCACGAGTTTTCCCAAAGCCCAAAGCAAGGACGGTATATATGTTGCGGTTGACAGACTCACAAATTTTGCACACTTCTTTCCAATCTCAACTACTTACACAACAATGCAAGTTGCTGATTTGTTTTTCAGAGAGGTATTTAGATTACATGGGGCTGCCTCAGAGTATAGTGAGTGATCGGAACAGCAACCACCCGTAGACGGATGGACAAACAGAAATAGTTAATAAGTGGGTGGAGGGATACCTCACGAACTACATTTCTAGGCAGAAAAAGGCATGGTTCAAGTGGTTGCATTTATGCGAGTATTGTTACAATACGACATACCACATATCTATACAGATGTCACCATTCATGGCACTCTATGGCTATGACGCTCCTAACTTTCTGGACCTGTTATTTGGAGATAGTAGGGTGCCTAGTGCTAAGGATTTATTACAGGACAGCCAGGACATCATGAGATCCTTGAAGGAGAATATACAAAATGCACAAAATCAATAGAAACACTATGCGGGTCAACGCAAAGTTGAGCGTTCCTTCGAGGTGGGTGACATGGTATATCTTATGCTGCAACCTTACAGGCAATCCACTCTTAGGAAGAGTGGCGTTGAAAAACTTAAACCACATTACTATGGTCCATTCCAAGTATCGAAGCAAATTGGAGACGTGGTTTATGAGCTGGAGTTGTCGACATAGAGCCCGGGTACACAATGTGTTTCATGTGTCTTACCTCAAAAAGGCTTTGGCGCACAATGTAACACCTTCTGCAGCATTACCACCTCTGGATGAGGAGGAGAAATTGACTCTTATTCCTGAGGATATCATTGACACCAAAGAGCACAGTTTGAGGAGACTTATCAAGGAATACTTGGTAAAGTGGAAAGACATGACGGTAGAGGATGCAACGTGGGAGAATGAGGCGATATTGCAGCATCCTGAGTTGAAAGTGCTTGAGGACAAGCAATTTCAAGGAGGGCGGACTATAATGTCCCCTTTCTAGTCAGTGGACTGGGAGTTAGGGTTAGCCTATGACATTGGTCTCTGTAGGCTAATGAGATGTTTAGAACTTTAGGGGACCCTTTGGAGGGTATTCAGGTTCGTTAGCAAGCTTGGGGTATCCAGTTCAGCGTATACAACTCAGTGATCGAATATATTGGTTGGTAGGTCTTACAAAGGAAGTTCAGGAGCATATCGTTCATACTTACTATTTATAGTAAGTTATACCAAGTTCAATGGTCATCACGCCTATAGTTGGAAATTGTGTTGGGAACACTCTCAAGGGTTATTGCTAGATTATTATTGAGAGTTGGTGGTTTAATTAAATTATTAAAGTCAAATTACTTTAATAATATTGATTATAAAAGTGACTTTATAATTTAACGTTATAAAGTGACTTTTAATAAAGTACTTTATAATTTGGCATTATAAGGGGGATAAAGTAACTTGTTATTAAAGTAATATATTTTAAGTTACTTTGTGAATATTTTATTAAAAGGGCTCATGTTTCAAAAAAGTAAATATTGTTCTAAATGGCCCTAAGTTACTATATGAATATTTTATTAAAAGGGCTCATGTTTCAAAAAGTAAATATTATTTTAAATGGCCAATTGAAAAAGTGGCGTTGGATTTTGAGAAGAGAAATATTGCATTATTTTTAAGGTGAATTGCCAAAAGTTGGGCGCTAGGGTTTGAGGAGTTTAAAAAGCAAAAGCAAATGTCTATTGAAGCATTCATTGATATTTGATATTTGCAAAATGGAGAGAGTTGAGCAACAAGGTATGCTACTTTGGAGTTTCAAGCTATTCTGAGGACAAAAACTCTTGAATAGGACGGAGTTTACAAGTGTGAGAGATCACCCAAGGACTCTTGTTTGGATGGTTTCACATAAAGATCATCATCTAAAGTTCAACAGGATTTAGGAGAAGAATAAACCAGATATTTCCAATTTTCGTTAGCAGATCAGAAATAAAGGTTTTGAATTGATAAATTGCAGATTGCACTTCTTTGAGCTTGCACGTGGGAATTGAGTTTCATTGTTTCCTTCACCTGGCATGTGGGAGATCTTCAAATCTTGTCGTACATGATTAGAATTGCCTTCATAAGCTGGCCGTACAGATCTGCAATGGCTTGAGGGATTTAAATCAACAAAATCACCTAATTCAATTGGCACGTGGGAAGCTACAAGCAAGCCGTACTGGTTGAGGACATAAAGGGTTTCCAAATACAGATCAGCAGATGTTAGCAGCAAAAATTCCCCAATTTGGAGGCGTCTAAGATAGCCCAACACATTAGCATCAATCTTGAGGTGAATCAAGTACCGATTTGGCAATGGTGTCCTAGGGTTTTGACCAATCAGCTTGCTGGTTCAAAAAGCAAACCTATGACTTTAATTTCCAGCAAATGGGGGTATGTTTGAGAAATGTTTCTGAAGCAATGAAAACAACCAAGTTCTCTGTGGTTTATGCATTTTCGTATTTATTTCAATTTCCGACAACATATCTAGCAAAAACAACAAAAAAATTAGAATACAATCAAAACACAAAAAAAATTTACTCAAACCCTAGGGGGACATCATAATGCCTTCCATGATAAACAAAGTTCCATACATTCTCCACCATTTGTAATGTCCCCTTTCAAGGTAGTCGGAGATGATCACTTAGCCTATTGTATTCCTATAGGCTAAATCAAGTAATAAGGGAATAAATCAAAATTAATTATTTTAAGTTTTTCAATAAAGTAATATTTTATAGATGACGTATTTTAATTAATTTATTAAATTGACTTAAGTGAAGTTTAAAAGAAATATCAGAAGAGTCACTTTATTATTTGAGCTTAATGAAATATTAAAAGGCGAGAATTTCAAAAGGCCTTCGGAAAATTTCTTTGGGGTTTTGATAAAAGAAGATTTTGGACCTCATTTTCATTATGCTTGATATCTTTTTCTATTGTGGATTTTGAAAGCTTCTGGAGGAGCACAACCCTAGGACAAAAACCCTAAGGGAGATCAATTTCAATGGTGAAACATCTTCCCTAACTGATAGTAGTGGAATCACATAGGTTTCACACTTGGTTTTATCGATTTGAGGTTTTCGAAATTTGTGAAGTCTTGCAAGCAAAACAAATTTCTGATTGCGGTGTTAGAAAGGATTTGCAAATTGAATGAATAAAATATTGCTGCATTCATTCATACCATTTCTAGTATCTGACAAGTCATACCATTATGGTGTACATGAGGAGGAATAGCGATGCATTTATTGGGACCTTTAATTAATTCCTAAATCCACCATAGCAATTCATGACTGAAATAACGAGGCGTGGACCTTTCTAAGGCAATGTGACCTAAAAGAAATTTATCTAAAGGAATCACAATTCACAAGACCGCTTCATATTTATGGTGCACTATACAATTTTGAAGGAGATTTGAAGGTGACGTGGGGATAAAGAGAGGCAGTCAAGAAGTCAAATAGTCTTCACCATCCTTGACCAACTACTAGTGTGGCATACCAATTGTTCATGCTACCGTACATCCTCTCCTGCAGCCATACCAATAGGTGAGGTTGGCGTACCATTTAAGGGACCAATCATACAATCTTGAAGTTGAGGAAAAAATTTATGGGGCATTGGGTACTCATCAGGTCAGCATTTTAAATATTAAAAAAAATTGTAAGTTTCATCAGTTATATTAATTATGAAAAATTTATGTGTATGAGCTTTATACCAGCAATGTAAGGAATACAAAATAATCTTTTGTTAAACATTTTATGCAACAAATTTATTGGAAATGCTATTATTATCATCATGGAAGAAAGGAAATGAGGTTACACAAATTCTCAAATCATTCCTATGAAACAAGTTGAAATTCCAACTAAACAACAGAACCTGTAAACTGTTTGACAAAATTCCTAAGCAGTGAAATATTGAAAATTTGCAAAAGTTTGGTGTAAAATTGGTTAAGGATATTTCAATAGTATCAGAGCCTTACAACCTATTACCTTGGAGGGTTATTTGATGATTGAATTAATTTATGAATTCGGCCAAGGAATATATTACTTACCAGCGAAGACAACATTTCCTTAGTTCAGATATTGAAGAGGAAGTAGATATGGGTGATAGACAAGAACGACAGAATCCTAGTACCATGGATACACTAAATGATTTGGCCAAGGGACAGCAACAGTTGGTTCACCTTATGACCCAAATGATGCATCAATACCAATAACAATAACATGGGCAATAATGGCAATGGCAATATGGAAACATAGGTTAAGGGCATAGTGGCACCAATGGGGAAGCAAGTAACTCTAATGTCCCAACAAACAACTCTAGGGCAGCAAGCAGGTCTACACATAGGCCCCTAATGCCTAAATTTATAGAGGCACCTACTAGAGGACAACCAAGGCAGCATGGAGTTAATAAAGGATTTGTTGATTATTTAAGGGAATATCAATCCTTGGGAAGGGAGTTCCATGCAGCTATGTCTTTAGCTGATTTTGCAACGTTAAATACAAAAATAGACCTCGAGGTGATAAAGGACATGGATCTAACCAAGATTTGCAACATAAGGTTGGCAAGTTGAGCATTCCTAATTTTGATGGTTCTAGCAAATGCATCGCATGATCATGGGTACAAAAATTGGATACTCATTTTCGACTTAACCCCATGTTGGAGACAGAGGCTATCAAATATGTACTCTTCATTTAGATGGAGAGGCCCATGAGGCAAAAAGAAATGAAAAAGAGGCAGAGGGAGGAGTTGGCGAGCATTGGTGGTGTTGGAGATGCTTCTTCCATGCCTTCGTACTGTCCTAGTGCTTGTGCTAGTGTTTTTGCTACTACACCAACTATGCGTACTCCTAGTGCTGCTACTACTACTAGTGGTAGTGAGAGTGTTAGCATTGGCCCTAGGATTCGTAAATCTAGGGTGGATTCATATTTTATACCACTCACTACTCCTGGTTCCCAACCGTCAATTGAGAGCATGGGTTGGAACAAGGACGTACATGATGCAGCGAAGAAAAAACAATTGTAGACTTTTAGTACTATTGCACCATTCCCTTCCATGTAGCCAGGTAATTTTTTTTTGTTTAATTGTTTTAAAATTTATATTTAAATTTTAGAATCTAGATGTATCTCATTACCGAATTCAAATTTAAATTTAAAAACTTAAAACTTTTCATTTTACAATACTTATCTAAGTAACTTATTAATTTATTTATAACATGTTTTAGGTTTCCTTTTTGGCAAAATATGGTTGATGCCATAACCATATGTGGGGCGGGGTTCAAAGCCCCTACCAAAGATGAATTAAAGGGCCCACTTTTGACTCAAAAGGTGGCAGATGTAAAAACACACTTAGAGGAGCAACGCTTGCAGTGGAGGAGTTTGGGTTGCACCATCATGACTGATGGTTGGACTGATAGGAGAAATAGGACACTGCTTAATTTTCTAGTTTCCTCCACAAGTAATTGTACTTCCCTCAATGCATTGATTAATTTGAAATTTGAATTTGATTAAGTGATTAATAATTTAATATGGCTGATTTATGTTTTTTAATTTATTGAATAATTGGTTTTGTTTCTTTCTTCAGGTGACATCGTCTTCATCAAGTCCATTGATGTTTCCGCCCAATTCAAAAATGCCACATACCTTTGTGAGGTTATAGAGGAGGTGATAGTTGAGGTGGGTGAAGAGAATGTAGTTCAAGTGGTGACAGATAATGCAACAAATTATGTTGCTACTGGTAGATTATTGATGGAGAGGCACCCTACTATATTTTGGACTCTATGTGCCACCCATTGCATTGACCTCATGTTGGAGGATATTGGCAAGCTCCCCTAGATCAAAACATGTGTGGATGCCGCAAAAACAATTTGCAAATTTGTATACAATCACACATGGGTGCTTAACCTTGTGAGGCAATACTTGGGGTTGAGGGAGTTGGCTCGTCCTGGCATCACTAGGTTTGCAACAAATTTTATCACATTGCAATCCTTGATTCAATCAAAGGCAGTTTTAAGGCGCATGTTTGTTGGTGAGGAGTGGTCTTCCTCATCCTATGCTACAAGCACTCCAGGGATTGCCATAGCTGATTGCATTTTTTATGAGCCAATGTTTTGGACACCAGCGGAGGAGATTGTGAAGGTAAAATTTAATTTTTCATTATGTTTTAATTTTTGTTCATATTTTACTTTTATTTGTTTATTTTCGTTCACTTAAGTTAATTTTTGCAGTATGCAGTTTAGCAAGCCCTTGCTAGTTCTCCTACGAGTTGTTGATGGGGAGAAGCCCGCAATGGGCTACATATATGAGGGCATGGATAAGGCCAAAGAGGCCATTAGATCTGTCTATGGTGGAGTTGAGGAGAAGTATCGTCCCATTTGCAAGATTATTGATAGGAGATGGCACCACCAGCTTCATAGGCCCCCCCATGCAGCTACATGTTTCCTAAATTCAGCCTTCCAATTCAGCCGTGGTTTCCGTGCAGATAGAGAGATTCTTAGTGGGCTATACTCGACAATAGAGCGGATGTTGCCTGCTGTTACTACACAGATAGTGCATGAGATAGATGCCTTCGCTAAAGCACAAGGAGACCTCTTTTCACGTCAATTGTGCAAAGAGAGTAGGACAACATTACAGCCAGGTAAAAATATATTTAAGAGCATAATTTTTATCTTTTTATATTATAGTTTATTATTAAATGTTGAACTTGAAAATTAAAGTTGGAAATGAGACTGATTTTGTTTCTTTTTTTCATCTCAGATAGATGGTGGCATATGTTTGGTTCTGATACACCGAACCTTCAAAATGTTGCCATTCGTATATTGAGCCAGCCGTGCAGTTCATCTGGTTGTGAGCGCAATTGAAGTATGTTTGAACACATACACTCCAAGAAGCGCAATAGACTGTCAGTGGAGAGGATGAACAATTTGGTATATGTTCATTACAACCTTCAGCTCAAATACAGGAAGATTTTTGACCAGGACTCCGCCCCGATCAGGCTAGAGGAGGTTGATCCACAGTCTGAGTGGATCACTAAGGCTACAGATGCAGTCTTTAGTGATGACGAGCTTGATTGGGTGGACCACGCAGAGAGAGAGGTTGAGGTTGTAGCCATGGCTGAGGAGGCTAGAGCACGAGGAGAAACAACTGGTGTTGGTGAGAGTGGCATGGAGACACAGGCAGAAACTATGGTTGCAGCTGCTACATCATCGAGGACCCTTAGAAGCCTTCGTAGGAAGGATGTTGGCTCCACTAAGCCATAGACTTGTGGCTATTGTTTTTGATATTTCATATTTATATGGAACATTTGATGTCATGGATTTCATATTCCATGAGTTTTGTATACATTTGACTATATTTATATATCTAAGTATGTTATTTCCTTCAGCAGCTCAGCTAGAATTTGTGTACTTTATACTTATGTGATCGTTGTATACTTGTGTATGTGATCAAATTTGCTTCTATTTAATGATGTTATTGTGTCTTTAAAGTTTATTCAATAAAGGGTGCTTCAAACAAGTTTTAAATTCTTAAAAATCTCTAAATTTCTAGGGTTTTTTCATTTTGCCGAGTCTGCACCGAGTCCGGGCGCCGAGTCTCGAGTCCCGAGTAGAGTCACCCTAGCCGAGTCTGAGTCGAGTTCGAGTCCCGATACTATGATCTAGATATTAATGCTAATAGATATGTTGTTAATATGGTGAATACAAGTTCCAATCTAGGGTTATTGCATTAGGAGAACATTCATTTGGAAAAGAAGAAACCTTAAACCTAATCTACAAGCGAATTTTAGGGAAAATCGGGTAAGGGACATTACAACAGCCCCCAAAAAAATTGAAAATTGCTAGCTCAAAACGAAATGGAATGCTTAGAAACTTCCTTTCCACTTTCTGATCACCAAGTTCCCAGTCTGGGCAAGGTGTGAGCATACAGTGTACGAGATTACAAATTCTTTTAAAAATAAGTAGCTGAAAGTAGTATCCACTTATCCAGTGGGGTTAGCCAGCACTTCCACTTTTCAGTGGGAAAGCTTATTCAATAATGAAAATGCAAGCAAGCTCTTTTACTTTTCAATGGTGAGTGAGCACAACAAAAGAGCAACTCTTCCACTTTTCAATGGCGAGTGAATACAACAAGATGAGAACAACTCTTTCACTTTTCAGTGGTGAGTGAGTGTCATAAGCCACTTGTTCAATGGGGTAAATATTAGCAAATAACAAGAGCAAGTCATTGGTGGTACTACCATCCAGTGTTACAATCCAAGGTGTGAGAAAGGAATGACTTTGGCAATATGGCCATCCAAAGCATTTACAACATTAGGCCATAAGCATTTTAAGCTCAGCATAAACATATCAAACAATGATATTGTAATGTCCCCGATTTAGCCCTACGCTCTACAATTGGATTTAGCCTATTTCCGGAAACTTGTAGGCTAAGCAGAATGGGAAATTAGGGTTTCCTATTTTATAGGAGGTTTCAGATGCAGTTTTGAGGGCTTGCATGTGTGTTTTTCTGACGCATGTCTAGTGGAGTTTTATGGGTTTTTGAAGAGCTTCAGGATGAGGTAACATGCATGTTAAAATAATGACATGCAATTTTGACTAATACCTTGCATGCAGGAAAGGTTTTTGGGTTTGTTTGGGTTTTCAGAAATCTCCAGGGTGGTGCGACATGCATCTGAATCTGACATCCTTTCCGAGCACTTACTATTTATAGTAAGTCATGATGGTTGCCCGATTTGTGCTTAAAAGATATTTGGAAACACTTACTATTTATAGTAAGTCATGATACTGCTCAATTGGCGTACAAATGTGGTTTTGGCAAACTTACTATTTATAGCAATGTGCTATTTTTGGTAAGCATATTATGGCAGTATCACTCTAGCAACAACTCAATCTTTTCCAGTTCAGTGTGGCCGATCAGTTTGGCTTTCTATTGAGTTGAAGTGAACTTACTATTTTTGGCAGTGGCTATTTTTAGTAAGTCTAATTTTGGCAGTATCATCATCTGCAGTTCAGCTGAGGTCATCATGCTATTTGTGGTAATCCTTCAGTTTCAGTATTGGCATTGGTTTTGGTTATCTCCTTGGACTAAGTGTTATACTTAGTCAATTTTGTGTTTCTAAGTTGTACCCCCACGCCTAAGAGTGATAACTTCATGTTGTTTTAAAGAGGGGACATTAAAGGGTCATGTTGAGCATTTAATGATTTATTAAATGCTTTATTGTTGCAAATTGAAATGGACACCTAAAGGGAAGGGGAATAATGTTTTATTATTTCACAATAAAGTGAATGGTTAAAGGTGGCGTCCCTTGGGAAGTTGAAGTGATTCGACTTCTTGGAATTTAGAGTGTTTCATTTGCCCATTGAAACTTATATATTGCTGCATTGTGGAGAGCTTATTATGTTATGTTCTGGAAAGCAAAGTTATGCTGCTGGTTTGAAATCCAGAATCCGGCTAAGGAAAAGCTTAGCAATTCTATTCCACTCTTCGGGCCTGAAACTATGGTTCCCTAGATGATGGATTGAGAGTGTGCTTCATTCAGAAGTACATATTGAGCTTCATTGTTGGAGAAATTGGTGTTATTTTCAGAATTTGTGTTTGCTGGTCCTTTCATGGCTGAAGGACATTTCTATTTACAGCTTTTTGTACAAACTTTATGGGCTTTTGGGTATTGAAGCAAACCATTACTAAAGCCTGGGTGACCCTTCTTACAAAAGATGGGAATTTATTTTGAAGTTCTAATTTTTCTAGAGAAGGCCGTACTTCTTCAAGGCCGTACCATTCTCATGAGTCATGCTTTGGGATTCAAGCTATTTGTAGAGGCTATGTTCTTGGTCAAAATTCGGCTTGAAGCTGATTGCCTAGCATTTGGATTGAAGATTTCGCAGACTCGTTGAAATTTGGTAAAGTGTGGTAAGAAATTTGAGCATTTTTTGGTGAATTATATCTGCTGGTTGGAAATTGCAGCTTGCTGGTTTATTTTATCAAATTTGTGATACTTCTGATTTGAATTATAAATCTTGTAATTGGAAAGATTTGAAGTTAGTGAAATCACTCCTTAATATTTGCTTGAATGTTCAATTGTAAAACATTGTAATTTGCAGAACTTTTACATTGTAAGGCTGAAAATAGTAATACTATTTCAATCATTTATCTTTTTGCATTTACTTGGGTTTAAGATTCAAACCTTTGTAACCCCTGGATGGTTTACCGCCAGTGTGGAAAAAGAACTTAGTTTATTTCTTTCATCTTACCCACTGAAAAGTGTAGAATTCCCACTCTTGAGTGGATGCCCGCCGCAGCGGATGAATTGTTATTTGTAATTCCTCTTATGGCTGGTTATCCGCCTATTTCATTTCACTTCAGTATTTAGCACTCCACCATATGTTAGCACCTCGCCTTCTAAAGGATCTTGTGTGCACATTCTTGGTGTTGAGTTTAGATTCTGTCTCTTTCAGTTGTAACCATTTCAATTATTGAATCAGTAGATCCTAGGGATCCTCTGACCAATGCCCGCCCCTCCTCCTTAAGTGGTTTTAGGGCGCATTCTTGGTTAGAGTTCTTTCTGCAACATTTTGGTTTTAAGCTAGCCTTAACGGGTGTGTGGTTACATTGTAATTGCTATTGAAAATCAAAAAAAATTGAGAGAGTATATTTCAGATATATCCGCTGTCATAAAGTGCTGATAAAGATTAACAATGTTGATACAATATAAACTACTGTAATATCCCCAAATGTTTCCAAATATCATGTAATTCAGTGAATCAAGTTCTCAACAAGAGATATACCTTAAACAAATGAAAATGGTGAAGGTTGCAAGTCTGATATCCTCTGCAACTTGTTGTTACAGGGCTAGACAGCGAAGGATTTCACTCAAAAATAACCATCATTTTATTCTCAAACACCACCAAACACTTTCTACATGGAAAGAGCACTTCAAACCTCATAAACAAACACCCCCAAAGCTCTAGAAAGATGTTACAGCAGTTTGATGTCAAAGTTTCAAGCTTGTACAGGTCTATCATACATCAAATCAGCAAGTTGATTGCTCAGAAATCACAACCCAAGTATACCCACACTAACAATGAACATGGACTATCAACCTTAGCTCTAGACACAATGAACTTCACTCAACACGTGCCAAAATATCATTAAATGCACTTGCAGGTCTGGAAATGGGTCTACAAACACATTGTTACAGTCAAGACAACAAGAATAATCATCCAGCAAGCTCGTTATCACACACCCAATTCACATGCAAGTCTACAACTTCTATTGTATCACTCTAAAATCACTATTAAACATATCATAGCATCATTATATTGTGAATACATTGATCTGGAAGGCAACACAGCCCCACAGGGTTTGATATTAAGCCATTTAAAATTGTTGGTGCAACATGAACAGTAGTTAAAATATGTAACAAACTTCATCAAAATGCCAAAATTCAATCTCAAAGTGCTGGAAGAGGATTAAGCAACCCTAGACGCCACCTAATGGCACTAAACAAGACCCCAAAATTAGACATTCAACTCCCAACAACTCTCACACCATCCTCCGCCATGGTACGGCTGATGCAAATAGTGTGGCCTCCATTAGCATCAAATACTCCACAAATGTACAGCCTGCAATGCAAGGATAAGGCATTAGAAACAACTGAAATAATATTCATCAAACCCTTATACCTTCAATGAATTTGTTCGACCAAGTCCGAATAATTCAGCAAGCCAAACTCCTCTGAAAACCAATGCAAATCTCACCCAAAAATTTGCACTTCAAAACATTTCAAAAATCTTCATACTAAAACCTGAAAACTACTACTCCATTATGCACATGGTGATTCCTAAATAGAACCACACCAACTAGCTAGGGATTATCTCTCAAATCTGAAACTAGAAATCAAATGAGGGTTTTTGTCCTCAAACAATCTTAGAAAGAACATGCAAGTTCAATCCAGCAACATAACAATAAAGGAAATCTACAACATCTCCAAATGAGCCCCCAACACCTCCTTTTATAGCTTTTTTTGTTGTTTTTTCGAAAAGCGTTTTCTATTTTCTGCTACTTTTCCAAAAAAGCATTTTTTTTGCTTTTTCCCAAAAAGCATTTTTTTGCTTTTTCGTTGCTTCTTTTGCAAAAGCACTTTTGCTTTAAAATAAATAATTCATTATGTGCAAACATTTAATCACCTTTCCACTGAGTTGTCTTTTAATTATTTCTCGACATTAGACAACATAAGTGAAATATTAATTAAATAACTTAATAACTCACCCAAGTTGCGGAAAGTACCGCAACGTCATTGGAATCCAATTCTAACCAAACCATGATGAAACTGAAGCAATAGGAAGATGATTGAATTCAACTTGGTGACTTTCAATGACCACATCAAAAGGTCTGATATCAATTTTGAAAGCATCAAAAGGCTCCAACTAACCAACTAAACTCAAACCCAAGAACAATTGCTCTACAAGACCGATCAAATACTTCTCCAAGAATGTTGAAGTTCTCCCTAACTAACCAATTAGCCTACGAAAGACTTGGAAACTGGCTAAATGTGCACGAGTTGGCTAAGCACCAAAAGGGGACATTACAATCATGGAGGCACAATCCTTGTATGCTAAGGCTTCCAAGTGTGAGTTTTAGGATGACAAAGATCTTCTACTTGGGACATGTAATCAGCGCGAATGGTGTTTGAAATGTGCCAACCAATTTTTTTCCTTGAATTGTCACAACACAAACCAGCACTACGCCAATTGATTAGCATTAGCTTCAAAGAGAATCAAATGAAATGAACTCAACACCAAGAATGTGCACACAAGACCCAATGTGGGTGTCATATGGTGGAGGAAACTGAATTATAACTGAAAGTAAATACAACTGAAAGCAGAAAGAGGCAATGAACCAGCCATGAGAAATTATCACGCTACCACTTAATTAGTGGGGGGGGAAACATTACAATTCAAAACTAATTCATCCGTTGCGGCAAGCATCCACCCAATAGTGGGAATTCGCCACTTTCAGTGGGTGATAAATGAGAGATTAGTTTGTTCTTTCTCCACACTGGCGGTAAACCATCCAGGGGTTACAAATATGTAAATTTAAACACAAGTAAATGCAGCAAATTAAATGACTGGAACAGTACTACTGTTTATAGTCTTACAATATCAAATAACTGCAAATTACAAGTGCTTTTGCAATATTAACAAAACCAAATGATGGAAGATAATCTCTCAAACATCCAGGACATTCAACTGCTGAATTATAAGCCAAAATCTGTTGTATGTTCATTCTGAAATAATGAACCAGCAAATGTAACATATCAAGATGGTTCAAAACTCTTACCGTACTTCACCAAGCTTCAATGAGACAGCAGCTAATCTTCATTAAATTGTTCAAATTATTTCCCAAAATTCTTCTATCACTTTCAAATTGCATACATCAAAACTGGAAGTATATATAACCCATGAATTTTAGCAAAACCTAGAAAGAGAGGGAGAGAGTTTGAAATATAATTTCAATTAATTTCAAGTTCAGACCAGCAAGCTATGACTCCACGAATTGCTCATATCTTCATCAACACCTCAACAAATTCAAAACACATACAACTCTGTAATTTGCCCAGCACACATGAAACCAACCAAAGACAAGGGACGTCCTGGGAAAGAGGTCAACCTTGTCTATAAAATTAAATGCTTGCTCATAAAATCTGCAAATGTGCAAAATGAGGCGCCAATAGCATAGGAATAGAATGCACAAATACCCACAACCAAAAATAAATCACATTGAAAGTTGTTCATGAATTTCTCCTACAGCAAATGATGAACCAGCAAACCATAAAACATGAAATCTTCACCAAAATCTCCACAATGAACTCAATATGTACTTTTGAACGAAGCGCACTCTCAATCCACCATCTAAGGAACCATAGTTTCAAGCCCGAAGAATGGAGTAAAAAAGCTAAGCTTCCCCTTAGCCGGGTTTTGAATTCAATCCAGCAGTATTTCGATGTAATTTTCCAAAGATACCCAAATGAATGAGCAATGGCCTGCTTTTATAGAATTGAAGGAGACTGTTGGCTTTCCATCCACCTCCAATTGAGACGCCCAATTCCTTTTTGCAATTAATTAATTTTTAAATCACCTTTATTCCCCCATCCAAGGCGTCCAAGACATGAGGAAATAATCAATAAAGTATTTAATCTTTCCTTAATGTGGCGTCCAAAGCTCAAAGAAAGATATTTACTTTAGAAATATTTAATTTACCTCCTGATGAGGCGTCCACCCTCCAAGTCCCCTTTTTAAAATAACATGAACTTATTATGCTAGGCCAAGGGGTCATAAACACATTAAAATAATTAAATGATTTAAATAAATCATTTATTCAAAAATGCACCTCAGAAAGCCAAATTCAGAAATACTCAATTGCTCTGCTCAAAGTGGAAAGCTTACTGTGCTAAAGCCAACCGGAGTACTGCTAATAATAGAACTTACTAAAAATAGTAAATTTTGGAAAGTTGCTCAACTCACTTTGCATGTCATATCATTGCGAAGCTCTCTAAAAACCCAGAAAAAATCTGCAATCCAAATCTCAAAACTCCAATGTGCTGGCTAAAAATAGCAAGTTCCGAAAAATGTTGTCAAATGGAATTGCATGTCACACCATTCCGAAGCTTTGCAAAAGCCCAAAAAACTTCACCAGACATGCATCAGAAACTCTTACATTCAAACCTTCAGAAAGGCTTCAGAACTCCAATAAAAATGGAAAACCTAATTTTACCTCAGACGAGCCTACGGGCTTCCGGAAATAGGCTATCAGTCACAGAAGCGAGTGTTTGGCTGAAATGGGGACATTACAGTGTTCAAGTTTATCATGAGAAGATACAAGCTATTATGGTTGGCCACCGCCGAGGACAATGACAAAGTTGAGGGGATTCTTCAACTTGTGCAATTTACTACAAGAGTTTTGTTAAGGGGTTCTCTTAGCTTGGTGCACCTCTTACAAATCTCACCAAGAAGGGAGCTTCCAAATGGACATATGAGGGTCAACACACATTTGACAAACTCGAGGAGGTAATGAGTACTTGTCCTGTTTTGGCTTTACCAAATTTCTCTCAAACTTTTGTCTTGGAGTGTGATGCTTCAAGTGAGGGAACTGGAGCAATGTTGATGCAAAATAGGCATCTTATTGTTTATGAGAGTCAGAAGCTCCGTGATGCAAAAAAATTATATTCCATCTATGATAAGGAAATGCTTGCCATCATGCATGCATTGGTAAAATTCAAACAGTATTCAATAAGTGGAAAATTTGTTATCAGGACAAACCATAATAGCTTGAAATACTTTTTAGAGCAGAAAGATTTGAATGAGTGACAACAGAAGTGGGTCAGTAAGGTGCACGCATACGATTTTGATACAGAGTATGTAAAAGGGAAGAAAAATATTATCGTCGATGCTCTTTCCAAAAAACAAAGAATGAAAATCTAAACACATAATTGACACCTTCTAGCTTGCTAAAACAAAGACTAGCTATTCAGTGCAAACAAGATTTTGACAGGAATAACAGCTGAACAAAAAACAACACACAATTCCTAGAACTAAATTGATGAGTTGCACATTAAAGATAGCAATTAGATGAACAACAACATCAATACAAAGCTTGACAAAGTTTCTCAGTTTCAATTTAATCAATGGAATTACAAACACAAGTGAAACAACTTGAACAACAGTTCCTTGAGCATAAGCATAGCAATCCACTATCTTCTCCCATCTTGTGCCCAAGATACTTATTTATAGATTGCAAATACCCAATTTTTGGGATTTTAGAGTAGTCATTATTTTATCTCAAAAAGCAAGCTTTAAAGTCAAGTGCTTAAAGGCTAATGAAAAGCTGGAAAGGAAAAACTTTAAAGCAAATCTAATCCTAAAGAAACAATAGAAATGAAACTACCTAAAATAGGCACTCCTCATTCTCCTAGAAATAGACATGACTGGAATAGCTCAGAAAATATACCAATATCTCAATGGCAATTAAACTTGCATATATAGGGAAAAAACTTGAAGATTTGGTTCTTTAAAACCTAGCTTTTTGCTGTCATGGCTCACTATATTTAGACAATGTGGTGCCACCTTTTTTCATGCAAATATGGATGATTTACTGCTGATGGCATTCTTCTTGGTAAAACCCATCAGGTAACTTTACATAGGCAGAACTTTTGGTTGCCTTAGCCAATTTTGCAAGCAAGCAGAAGTTTTCTGTTTTTTAATGGTTCAGCCATCAAATATATGCACCAATAGAATCCTTAGATGACCTGACCATGTTCAAAATGTTAGGGGGAAAAGTTAGGCGGCCAAACCCAGCTGGGTGTGTCCAAGATTACCTCTACCACCTTTCTGATCTAGACAGGGATTTCATATGGTCTGAACCAAGTCCAGAATGCAGCAGATGGAAATTTACTGTACTGTTGCCATTTAAATGCATTGCCAGGTAGAATTCTCACTCACTGAAGCCAAGTGGAACTTTCATGTGGCTTTGAAGCCTAGGCTTTAATAGCGGAGATATCATATGACACCTCAAATTTGCATGCATTGATTTTACCATTCAACCTCTTCCTTGCACAGTTTCTGTGTTTTGGCATTATGAAAACTCTGTGAGATTTAACAAAGTGATTAAACAAGGGTTAAGGGATAATCCACTGCAACATGTCTGAACTTTCTCTCTTCTCCATTCAACTTCTAGCATCGCTATTTTTTGCTGCACATCTCCCTGTCTCCTTTGCCATGACCTGAATGTTGTCTCTTGATTGAACTGTCCGTTTCTCAACTTTGATGTCACTGGTTAAAATATTTCCATTCATCTTCTTTCTGAAGAAGGAAAGGAAAGCAATGCAAAATGACTTTAGCTTCTGTTTTGTGTTTGAATTGTTAAGCTGCATATTCTTTGACTCTTCCCCTACAATCTTCCCACTAATACTGATAACAGACCCCACTGACTCTTTCCTTTGAAAGATTGAAAGATAAGATCTTCAAACTGTTTTCATCTTCTAGCAGCCCTTCCTTCCACTTCTCTGCATACTATAGCATGCTGAATCCTCTTTAGCATGTTGTCCCCTGGAATTTCCTAGTTTCCCAATATGTAAAAATTGGAATGATTCCTCCCAATTCATATACAATGGCAAAAAAAGGTGAAATTTGCATGCAATTTGTATAAGATTTTCTCTTTAGACCCCACACTGATAGCATTGTTTTCTTGAAATGCTATGAGGTATAGAACTTGAACAAAAAACTCCTCTTTATGCAATTGATTCATAAAATTACCATTGGCATCTATATGAAAAGTTAAACCTTTTTAAACACTAAAGATGTAAAAGTTAAAATTCCATATACAACCAACTGCAACCAAAAAATACTTTATAAGTTTATACTCACCCCCATTCGCTTTCCTTTGCCTCCAGCTAGTAAAATAACAGAGACGCTTTTTTGAGGTACCTCCTGAAAAATATCCAAAGTCAAACATCAAAAAAATGAATTCATAAGCCAAACTGAAAATAAAACAAAAATTAATGAAAAATGTGATTTCAAAAGAAAATCAATATAAATCTAAAATATGTAAAAGCCTTTCTCTAGAAAAGTTGTTTTTGCACAAAGAAAGACTACAAGAACCAATTTCAGCTTTAACATGCAGATCCTACCATATTCTGGCACTCACAAAACTTAGTGGTAAGTTTCTTACTCTATCTAATTTGTCTCATTCACAAGTCATTTATTTGGTTTACCATGGCAATCCACCAAGCAGAAATTTGTGTGTAATACAAAGGCATCAGACTACTATAGGTAGCTCCTACAAGTCAAATGTAACATCAATACCTTCATGTAGTCTGTGTCTAGGTTAGCATCTTGAACTACGTTTGTAACATTAAAGTTCTTATAAGATCAAACTCTTAACAGCTCCAACCATGCACAAATAAGTTCCTTGATGGTTCAGATTGGGACAAGAATTCTACCGTTAATAATAAAATTGAATTCTCTCAGTTTAATACAGCCTCTGGTTTAACTTGTTACGCCGAGAGGCGTAACCCTACAATGGTAGTGTTGTGACCTTTTTCACACATCACCCCATCCAAGATGGGGACCCCCTAATGTTTGCTCCATTCTAGTCTTTTGGCTTTGGTTAGTGCGTCTCTCTCTCTATCTCTGGTCCTTCCGGGGATGTCCTGTCGTTTGACCTGGGTTGAAGTATTGGTTAAAGTCTGTGTAATTAGGGTTTTCATCCTTCAGGCTTATTTAAGGTCAAACTGAGTTATAAAATTGAAATCCAGGCTTAGTACAGCAATCACAAAGCTTCCGGCAGGGTCCCATTAAATTTTCACTGTATTCCGGCAACTTGCTATTTTTAGTAAGTATTCAGTTTGAGGCTATTTTGTCGAAATTTTGGAATTCTGTCAGTCCCACCATATTCAGGTAACATCAAGCTGTTTGCACGTAAATTTTGAGCCAGATCGAACAATTTGCTATTTTTAGCAACTCGGGCTTCGGGAGCCATTTTCAGGAGTCAAACATATGATTCTTCATTGCATGTCCAGAGATTACTTCTGAGTTTCTCGAAACCTTCGCAGTGGTGTAACATGCAAACCAAGACGATCACTTTCAGAGTTTAGCCTTCAGAAGCTATTTTTAGGGTTTGCATGCAGTGTTTTTCAACGCATGTCGGGTTTTTCTTTATGAGTTTTTCGAGAGCTTTGCAACAATGTGACATGCAAGCGGAGAAGATCAAAATTCGAGGACTTACTATTTTTAGCCAGTACATGCATGCAGACCAGTTTTCTGAGTTTTTCTGGGTTTCTTGAGATCCCATAGGCAATATGACATGCAAAATCATTCGGCAGTGGGTGAGTCACTTTTCAGGCAGTTTCTATTTTTAGCAGGTACACTCTGGCAACCGCCTAACACTCCAGTTCAACAAGCAGAACGACATGCAGAAGGAACGAAGTCAAAAGGAGACCGTTCGGGGTACATGCAGGTCAAATTAGGGTTTCCACTTTTATAGGGGGTGAAATCCAGAAATTGTCAAGACGAAGCACCTCACCAACATCAGCACACTTCAAGGTACCCACTGGCAAAATTTGAGCGAAATCGGAGAACTTACTATTTTTAGTAAGTCAGGGCATGGCTATAAATAGCAGGTCTGCACCCGAGGTTGGCATCGGAGCGACACTCGAGTTCTCAGGATCAGGCGTTGCAAGTTTCAGGCAAAACGGAGCTATATGGGTCGAAAATCAAGGGACTTTCTAAAAATAGCCTGACTTACCCAAAATAGACGGTGAAGATGAAGGCAGGCAGAGGTATGAAAAAGTTTCTAAGTGTTCAAAGGCAAAAGTGGAAGTAGACATGTGAAAATGCGCCCTCACATGAAAGCTCCTCCATCAAAATGCGCCCAAGGTTATTGGAGCCTAAAAAAACGCCTAAGTATGGGAAGTGAAAGCTTCATAGGCAAAATGCGCCCAGCCAAGATGAATTTATAAAAATATTCTAAGGCAAAAACGGGAGTAGCCATGGCAAAATGCGCCCTCCCTCAAGAAGGAGAAAAAGCAAAAAAATATTTCTAAGGCAAAATCAAAAGCTCCACCTTGCAAATGCGCCCATCACCTTGAGGCCACTTCAAAATATTTCTAAGGCAAAAACAAAAGCACAAGGGTCAAAGTGCGCCCACCTTGAAGTTAAGGAAGCAAGTCAAAAAAAAAATGCGGCTAAGTATGAAATTGAAAGCTACCCTTCTAAAATGCGCCCACCTCAAATGAAAGCTCATAAGCTAAAATGCGCCCATGTTGGGGAGATGATGAAAGTATTTTCTAAGGCAAAATTAAAAGCTCACCCTAGCAAATCCGCCCACCAAGCAAGAAGACTTTGAAAATTGTCTAAGTCGCGAAATAAAAGTATGAAGAGCTAAATGCGGCCACCATGAATAGAAACTTGAGGAAGTGTTTGCGCTCAAGAAGAATGAAGAAGTTCCTGAGAACTCTAAGGCGTAAGAAATTTGTAATGAGCAAAATAGAAGCTTGCCACCCCAAATGCGCCCAAGCTGGAAATGAAGTGGAGGTGTTAGAAACAAGCATGGCACACAAAATGCGCCCAGCTTGCCTTGCTAAGTGCGCCCACTATGAGGGGGTTGATAAACAAAACGTGCCTAAGGCATGAAATCAAAGTCACATATGCTATTTGCGCCCCCACCTTGGAAAGGATAGTAAATATGTTTGAAATACGCCTAAGGCATTTAAAAAAATCAAAGTCCCACCTCTAATTTGCACCCATGAAATAAAAGTGGACATGGCAATATGCGCCCAAGGTTGTTGATTACTTAGAAATTTTCTAAGTCATGGCGTATGAAGGCATCAAGGGTGAAATGCGCCCAGCTTGTTGTAGAGGTGAGTGAATATTTTTCCAAGGGATACATTGAAAGCTTAGCATATCAAGTGCGCCCAGCTTATGGGTGATTCAAAAATTTCTAAGGCATGGAAATTTAAAATTGAATGAGAAAGAAATATGCCCAAAGAGTGAGGATTTAAATTTATTTCTAAGTATGTGGGCGAGGGGTGTATAAAAAATAATACCAAGAGGTCAAGTACGCCAGAGTTAGAAAATGTCAGGAATTAATTTTACTTTTTTCTAAGTGAAATAAATATTTCACCAGAGAAAATACGCCCTTGATGTGAATTGAAGATAATTTTCCAAAGGCATTTAAATGAAGTGGACACAATGACGAAGTTTTATTTCCAAGGCGGAAGCAACTGATATATTTTTCCGTGGGTCAAGTAAAGATTAAATGAACCCGTTCAAAAGGCACCCATGGGTTGGGAGTTTAAAAATTAATTTCCTAAGGGAAATTTTAATATTTTCAAAGGAAATTCGTTTTGCCTAGATTATTTTCCTAACGGAAATTAAATCTAAGAGGATGAGTTATTTCAAACAGGCAAGTGATTTTAAATCACCCGGAGTTGAATATTTTAAAGAGAAAATTTAAAATGTCTAAGGCAAATTTTATGAAATTGAGGATTTAAATGACAGACATTTTAAAAGTTGGAAATAAATTTACAACTCCCACGAATTTTTCGAGTTGAATTCAATTAAACACTGCGAGATTTTAAAGTGGGATTTTAAACCGAATCAAGTGATTTTTCTCGTAGGTTGTTTAAATCACCAAGAGTTAACTAGCAGACCAAGAGGAAAAATTCGAATTTTTACAAGGAAGGAATCATTATTAATGGCAACTGCCATAATGACTGGCTGACGACTAGCCCACTACTGCGCTTGAATTAGAAGATTCCGAACGAAGAGAGTGGAGAATTGATGAAGGTGCTAAAAATAGCCCCAGCATTACTTGGCAGGATTCTTCGAGAAGAATTATTTAAACAGTCTCTTCTCTCATTTCTTCTCACATTTTTCGAAGTTGAAGTTGCTGAAGAAGTTCTTGAGAGATTGAAATATTTTCGAAGAGGTTGAAGAGAGAAATTCTTTGAGAGTTTATCTTATCTCGGAGTGTTGCATTGCTGAAAGTGCGAAGTGCTGGAAAAAATTTTATCTACCGAGACTCTTTCTTTCGAAAGCTGAAAGTGTGTTGCTGCAATTTCGAAGTTGAAGGTTGAAGTTGTTTTCCGGAGTTGCTGGAAGATTTATTTGTTGAAGTTGCTGCAGAGTGTTGAGTTGCAGAAATTTATTATGTGCTGAAGATCTTATTCTCGGAGTGCTGAGGAAGTTTTTTTTGGAGCTGCAAAAGAGTTGCCGCAGATTTTATTTATTCGAGCTGCTGAAAGTTAGTTGCTGTCGAAGTTGAGAAGAAGTCGAAAGTTGCTGAGGTTAACGGAAGTTGAGGCAAAAGATTTAATTTATGTTGTGCTGAGAAAGTAACCACATTGCTGAAAGTTAGTAGTTGGCTGTGATTTTCTTCGCTAGTCAGAAGTGCAGTCGTTGAAAGCTTCTTTATAAGCTCAGAGCTTTTATACAGTTTGAGGTTTGGAGTTAGATAATTATGCTGAAGAATTTTCTTTTCAAAAGCTAACTCCACATCCGCAGCCGTCTCGAAGGCCATTTTATTTTATTATAAATCTGCAAGCTAACTTATTGTTATTCTATTTTGCAAATGGTTGGAGCAAAGGATGTTGCTGGAACAAGCAGAGCCGCAGGCAAAGCTGCAAACACCGAAACGGCCAAGGCTAGCTCATCCCGGCAGGCAATGATTAAAAGGCTCGCCAAGTCATTTCTTCCAAAGTCGGCAATTGTCTCCAAGCTGGCGAGGTTAAGTGACACCAACCTCGGGTCATTTAATCTAAATGCACTCAAGTCTAGGATGTCCGGACTGCGAGGCCATCAACCATCAGTCACGTCACATAACATCATGAAGAGTGGTATCTATGCAGCCGCTGGTTTTCCACCAGCAATTCAGTGCCCGGAGCTAATTATGGAGTGTGCAAACCACTACAAGCCGGAGCGTAGAACCATTGTCTCGCCGGATGGCAAATTGCTTGCCAACTTCACGCCAGATGCCATCGGAGAGGCATTTGGGATTCCTACTGCCGAAAAGATGCTCTACAGATCAAAGGAGAGGGCGGATAAAATGTACTCCACCTCCTTCGAGAGGGTTGTTGCGGTCATCAACAGAGTTTAGATGCAAAAGCCAAAGCCATCTCGCACTAGACTCCCAAAGCAGATAATTGCCGAAGATGTGAAACAGGAATACTGCGACTTGATGATGATGCTGAGCCGAATAAATGGGAGTGCACAAGCCTACTTCTTCAAGCCTTGGATGTTCTACTTCATCGAGATCATATTGGAGGGAAAGGAATGTGTTGACTGGGTAAGAATGATCAGTGATAACATAGACGAACAGTTCAGGAGCCTGAGGGGGACGAAAACCTTTTACATGAGCTCGTATGTGATATATATGCTGGCAAGAATGACCAAGTATCGAGGGATTACATACAAGGAGCCGATAGGCTGTGCACCTGATCAGTTCAAAATCCATGAGGCCTGCACACAGTTGCATCTAGCTAACCCTGCCAGTTACAAACGGGCTAATGATGCATTCACAATGCACATCACGAGGACCCTTCAGCGGAGAACGCAGCAAAGAGTATCCAAAGAGGCACAAGCATTGATCGAGGAATACGGATATTGGCTCATCCAATTTCCGAAATTCACTTACATTAGGCTGCAGGGGTTCACTTCGTATCCATACCGGCTACCGAGGTACCCCACCGATCACATTATAATGCTGGAAATATCTAGGCAGTTGATCGCCTATGATAAGATTCAAAAAAAGAAGAAGAAGGGTGGACTTGACTTTCCTATTGCCATGGGAAATTCCACTGAGGTGTGTCCCTCCTTGCAGGCAGCTCGAGAGGCAGAGGATGAGCTGCAATTCTATCATCTATCGTATCACACAGGCAGACAGGATTTTGATCCGTACAGAAACATCCGAATGATACAGAGCGTCGAGTACCGACACAAGGCCCACATTGAAGACTTTTGGGCAAATGCTGTTGATGAGGTTGAGATAAGGAAAAGGATGTTTTCCAGGCTTCCCCTCAAATTGATCAGGGAATGTGAGATCATCCCAGTTCCCGACCAGGTGGAAGAGGATGTCAACGTTATGCAACCCGACTATGGTTCAGTCAGGGATACTCCGGTCCCACCACCTGATTGGTCCGAGCCAGAAATCATGGACTTGGACACGCTCTCTATTCCGGTGTTGACTTTCACAAGGGCTTGGGTCGATAGACATGTATGCAGACTTAAGAGCAGATCGATCGCCCTTACTTATAGCTTGATGGGTGACCCAAGGCCGCTATCGATGAAAAGGGGAAAACAGGTTGCTCAAACACCGGAAGCACAAATAGAAGTACCAACCCAGCCGATATTGTTGAGGATGGAACAAGCATCACCTATGCACTCACAAACTCGGTCTTTGAGTTTGAGAGTGATTTCATTGTTTGCTGATCAGAGGGCAGGATTGGGTGAAGAGCGGGAGCTTGAGGAGGTGGATCAACCCAACATCCGAGAATCAGATAGTATAAGCGTCAGTGTATCTAGGGCTGGCCAACAAGAAGAAGAAGATGAAACAGTGGCTGACACTCGTTTCTAACAGACGTTGGACATGACATTGGAGGAAGAGGAAAACACAGAACAAGGGACCCAAGGGTCAGGAGATACACAGCTCATGGAAGATGATGAGCTCGAGCAGAGCAGTGCGAGAAGAGAAGAGGTACATGAGGCGGAGGCAACAGAAGAACAGCCCCTCGTCATTTGCAATCCGCAGCAGACGGTGCCGGATTGGCTTTCAGACAGAATGAGAAGGGAACCCGAGGATGATACAGATCCAGCCATTGAGATGGAGGAGTTCCTCAGGAGGATCAGTGCGCCACCAGAAAAGAAGAGGGCCAGGAAGTTTTCAAAGATCTCGACTGATGAGTCAGGCTCTTGCACGCTTCAGGTGGCTGTTCCGAGAGAGGATTGTGATCGAACCGAGGAGAGGCTTGAAAATTATGTGATCACCACCGTAGAGTTGGGTCGTCCTACGGGAGCCCAAATTGTTGAGGAGTTCGATAACTCCTATCAGGCATTGAAGGATCAGTTGCTCCGCACGGAGGGGAAGTATAAGAAATTGAAGAAGGAGCACAAAACCTTGATAGGATATGTGCAGAGTCTAGCACGTCCAGGTGAACCAGCAAACCCAACAGTAGAACGTCCACCAGAGCTTCCGAGGGAGTCAGTTGTTGGCTTAGAAGATTTAAAGAAGATGGAAACGGAAGTGGACAAGTGGGTTAGCCATGTTCATACTGAGACAAGGAAATTCATGGAGGACCTCGCCAATGCTTATCGACAGGCCTCAAGTATTTTGGCACGGATTGACATGGTGGATCAGGCCTGGGGCGATACCCGAATCTATCAGACGAAGACTGTACTTCGTTTGGGGGCTTTGACGCATATACCCCTGCAAACTTTGGTGGATGGAGGTGTGATTCAGGATGGTGACAGGTATGATTTCACCAGTTGGTACTCCTCGGTGGTCACAGGCCGTAGATTTCACGATGCAGCAAGGGCAGATTCAACCAGAGTGAGGAAAGCAATGGGCAACATCTTGGAGGGAGTCCTTAATACATTAGAAGCCATATTTGCTAGAAAGTTGGCCCCAGAGGAAATAACTCCTGATGGCTTGAAGGATAAACTGGCTCCGTTTTTCTCAGCTGCGAGGTCGCTTGTCCTGGATGACTTTGAGAATGTCTCCACTTTCTCTAGTATTATTCAGCATACCCAGGACGCCTTAGCGGCATGGAAGAAGTCTTACATCCGACACGGTCAGACGGTAGCAGTCTTGGAGTTCCAGCTCAACCATATTCCACCGATTTCTGCCCAGGAGGTCGAAGCGGTATTGGCCCGGTTGATCGAGTTTGCTATCCGAGAACAGGACAGTGGGAACGCGCTGCTTGATGAAGATCTTCTTGATGATGGTAGTGGGCATTAATTGCTCATTATGATTCCTGCAGGGGAGTGGAGAATATTCTGTGCATTCATTGCCCACTCCTCTCTGTGGCGGTTTTTAGGGCAGAAACCCTAATCAGGGCATAGGTGGCTCGATCTGAGCCCTTCATTGTAATTCAATCTGAGTCGTCCGTTGAAATGGGCTAGCTATAAAAGGGGCATCCCCCCTCATTTGTAATCCATTAGACATTAGATCAAGAATTGAATCAGAGCGAGAGTAGTAGGCATATAGCATTTAGCTTAGAAGTTAGCTTAGATTGAGGAGGAAAGGAAGTTTTCCCATTGAGGACTTTGTAAGAAGTTGTTGTGAACACTCTCATAATATAAAGATTTATCATTGTTTGGTGGTTCTATCTTCTATTGTGAGTAGCTAGCAAGGCTTGTTCGTCTTTCCAATTCAAGTGGATAGAGTAGAGTAGACTTTGTTTATGCAAGTAGTTGTTAATTGTGGAGTGTGGCGTTGTGATTTGAGCATATCTTCTTTCATCCATACCACTAGCGGGCTTACTGATGGTAAGTTCGCCTTGCGTGGTCAACTGGAGTATTGGCACTTAACTTCAATTGTGGCTCATATGTCTGTATGCATCGTAGTGATGGTATGAACATGTTGTGTCATAGTTTGAACACCTTTCTCATCCTTTGAAGATTGCACCAACTTTGTCAGAGTTGTCCAAAAGGAGACAAAGCAAAGTTTGGTTTGAAGATTGTTTAAGTCGATCCTCGTCCTCCACCCTTTAGAAGTAGATTTGTAGAATCCTTATCCCTATCCCTTTTTAATTCAGCATTTTCCGGGTCAGTCCAAATAGCAGAGCAATATGGTCAAATCTTTTATGTCCTAATTGCTTCACAAAATCGAACAACTACGTAAGTCCCCTTGGAATAATCCAGCAAAACACATCAACCAACTGAGTCTATTCGCGTTAAAGGAACCTTGGAGTTGAACGCATGAACTTTCACGCAATCTTAGCATGCGGAATACTTTGATCAAGAGAGAATAGAATGACCGTTGGGCATTTTTATTCTGTGTTGATGTCGTCATAAAAAACACGTCAACAGGTAGCAGCCCCTATAGGAGGCCAGCGAATGTAAAGGTGTAAGAAAAAAGAAATGATTCGTATTCTGCCAGCTATTAACGATCAGAATAACAACGCAATTCATTTTTTTCATTTCTGTAGCTACGTCTGCAGTTGCATTTAACAAATCATCTTCCTCAAAAGCAAGCGTGAGTAGCAAAACCGATATCTACAGCTTGGCATCGTTCTTGTAAAAATGGATTCTAGGCGTCGCTACGTGGATTTAACAACGCTGATGGAAGATTGTTATCTTCCTGCGGCTACCATTTGATATTTTCAAGAAGGAAACTTGGCGGAGCTTCTAGATCCTTGCTTGGATAGCGGTAGAATTGCAATGGAGGAGGTGAAAAAGTGGCGGTGGTGGCACTTTGTTGAATTCAAGAGGTGATCAAAATGAGACCAAAGGCTAGCTCCGTCACCGATACGCTCGAATCGGCTCATGAAAATCTAGGAGCCACCACTGATTTCTATGCAATCTACGCTTGCAAGGCAACAGAATATCTGGATCGTGTTGGTAGATGGTGTTATACCCAAAATGAAATTTTTGGCATTCTGCTCAAATTGAGCTAAACAATGTAAAAATGCCATCGAAAGTATGTTTTATGTCAAAACAAATATGAAATCTTTGTGTGTTTCTATCAAGGAACCTATGGTTAAAATTCTGAAACAATGAAAATTAGGGTTTTACGCCCCTATTTTTAAGGAAACCCTTAAAAATAGGACCTTCCCGGAAATGATTGAAAATAATTCAGATAGGGTTAATTGCTTTCACGATCACACTGATCAAGTTAGAATTATCAAAAAACATGTTTTACTCTGGTGGGTCTATTTCTATTTTTCAGGAACAAAGTTAGGAGCTCCGCAGCCATTAATGGTAGATTGGCCAGTACCAGGTGCTGAAAGCTGAACCTCAAAAGCTTCAACGAAGAAGCCATGGCGGAAAAGGTCAAAAAGATGTTTCAATGAAGGAGATTCTCAAAACGGAAAAGGCCAAAATTTGGCTGTCTGGAAGGTGCACGTTTTGTCTACCAAGGCAAAACACAGTCTACAATTGAAAAAGGTGCCCCTCTTGAAGAAAGGCGCCCTTGGATCTCAGAGGGCAAATGTAACCATTTGGCATCTTCAACTCAGTCATCCTCTTCACTTTCATGCCGACTCGACAACGAAACAATCAGCAAAATCATCTGATTCAGGGATCATTGACCAACCGTCAGCAAAGTATGGAGGATCCATCAACGACGAAGATGCCAAATCAGAGAGCTTCAAGGTAAAAGCGCCCCTGCTGGCTAGGGGCGCCCCTCAGTTGCAGGCACCAAATGAATCCATAAGCAGCAACTCTATACATAATATCTTTCCAGCTTCCTCCCAGCTACGTGATCAATCTGATACCAGGTCCATAAGACACACCAAACGATCATGAGTTGAGATCAAGCAGGAAAAGCCAAAATTGAAGAACTAGAAAGATAAGCCAGAAAATGGCTAAGGCATGGCTAAAAGCGCCCCTCTTGAAGAAAGGCGCCCTTTCTTGAAGGCATCCAGATTCAACCAGAATCTTCACTGCCTCCCAGGATGACCTTCTCAGCTATGACCTATCTCGTCAGTAGGACTATCAGCAATAACTTCTGACAAATCAAACATCTGATGAAGGAGGTCAAAGTCAGGCAGTTCACAGCATGAAGAAATTCAATCAAAAGCTAAAATCGCCCCTGCTGGCCAAGGGCGCCCTTTAGTTTGAAAGACCTAAACTTGCCAGCTTCAACTGAGAAGTCAGTCATCCTGAGAAAGACCAAGCTAGCTACCCGATGCATCGTCAAGTAGAGTCGTCTGATTCATTTAACATTGGAAACGTCAGATCAAAGCAAAGAGGGTCTGAAAATATCAAAACGAAGAACAGTCAATAAAAATTGACTAAGGCATTGTCAAAAGCGCCCCTCTCAAGGAAAGGCGTCCTTCTTTCTGAAGGCCTAAACTCAGTTTTCTAAGTTAATCCCTCTCAGGCATATCTCATCGTGTTGATCCCACCTCAACAACAGAACTGCCAGCCACTGCCAGAGATCAACTGAGTAACCTAAATCAAAGATCAAACGGGAGCACTTCAGCTTGCAAAATGAACAAAAATGATCAACTTCAAGGATGGACGCTAAAAGAAGTCAAAGCAAAAGTGTTGACTTGAGTTAGCAAATTTGGAGCCAAAAAGAGACCAAACACTCCACAATCAGTGGAAATCATCTTTTGGAACTCCAAATCAGGCCTGAATCATGAGTTGTCTTCCATACTTGATGGATCTTAACCCTAAATACCTTATATTCATGCTAGGCGTCCCTTTCCTCATTATTCTTTTTGCAGGTTGAAGGATAAAACATCAAATAGCTCCCAAGAACACGTTTTCAAGATCTGACAGAGGTTTTGGACGGATCTTCAATATTTTTGAAGATCAGTGGCAGTAAAAATATTCTTCCCCGAAGATTGCTTCCAGAGACAGATTATTGCAAAGTGGCAGTTTATAACTTTCAATCCATCTTCTGTCTACTTCCTTTATTTTTGTCTATATTTCTTTGCATGTCACAGGAAACGACAGATAATCACAGATCTGGCCAACTGGGTATGATCAACACAGCTTTTTCAACAAAACCCACATGTTGGATTTTTCCAGAAAAAGTAGCCCTGCTGCCCCCTATTTTTTAGGGTTTCCGAAAAAAGTCATAATATTGAAAAACAGACAAACTGGGTTTGTTTAGCTCTGAAGCACAAACAAAACCCATGTGTTAGATTTTTCCGAGAAAAAACATTTTCTGGTGCCCCTACTGCCTCTACCACCAAAGGGCTCTTGCATGTCAAAGAAAAACAGGTTTTTCCGAATTTCTGACGATCTGGGTCTGTTTAGAAAATCATTCTCAACAAAACCCATGTCTCAAGATTTTTCGTAAAAACTACCCCCGGCAAGGCTATTTTTAGCAGTTCCAAAAAAGTTGTCCGAGCAGCATCAAGTGCACAGTCAATCTTCAAGGTTTTCAAAATGCAGTACTCCCAGGTACAATACAAGACCAAGACAGTCTTATACCATGATTACCTGAAAACGACTGACACAGACTTATGGCAGAAAAATCCAGAGGTCAGTTCTGAAGACTTGGAGGGCATGAACCAAATTACGTTGCAAAACATCGAAAAATCCAATTTATTCCAAGCTGCGTCTATTCTGATCACCTTACAGAGCATTGAGTTTGTAACTACTTGCACAAAGCATTACAACCTAATTACAAGAGAGATCCTGTCAGTGGACGAGAGGGTGATTTGCAACTTGAAGCCGATGGACATAGAGACTTGTTTTGCAATTCCACCATGCCCTACCAAGAAGGTCATATCAGTGACAGAATGCGAAAAGGCGTTCGAAGCTTCGAAGGATGAGTGTTCGCTTATAATGGCTGAACATTGGCTGAAAACAAAGAGAACCAGTTTGCCTAGATTGGTTGGTAGAGGAGAATTCAAAGATGAGTACGGAGTGTTAATCACCCTACTCAGCAGAGTCACTGGGCAAAAGGAGGGGAAATCCTCCCAGCCGTGGATGTTCTACATTATTGGCAAAATAATCAGCAGGAAAGAACATTACGACTGGGCCTCTCTGATCAGTGACACACTCCACCAACAATTCACCGGATTTCTAGAAGAGCACCGTTTCCACATGTGTTCTTACCTAGTCTACCTGATAGCCTTCCAAGGCGATTTCAAAACACTAAACACTGTGGGAACCCTAGGTGTGCAAAAGGTCCAAGAATACTTTCCTCGCCTGGAGTTCACTCTAGCGGAAAGACACTTCAAAAAGATAAATGACCTTTTCACTATGCACACCGTGCACGAGCTAGACCATGAGATGCACGTTCGTATTTCACCAGCAGCTAAGATAGCAATGGTAGACTGGGCGGATTGGTTCATCCAATTCCCCACTTTCACCTACATACGCGTGTATGGCATCAATGGCCACCCCGCCATAATGCCATGCTACCCCTCAGGTAGGGTAGTGTTCATGGAATTCTTGAGGTAGTTGGTTGAGGTTCACTCTTACCTTCGCATAAAGAGCATAAAAAAAAAAACTGCTGCAAACTTTCCTTTCCAGATGGGATTCTACAGATGCAGAACTGCAACCGATGCAAGGTTGATAAGCCAGGAAATAGTGAGATTTAATCTCAAGTACCTCATTGACAGGAGGCCATCCTATGACCCCAGAGGCATCTTCACAGCTCACCTTGAGCAAAGATCATCACATGAACCTTTCATGGAGGATTTTTGGGTCAACTGTGAGGATGAGTACGAGGTGAGAGGAAGGAACCACAGCAGATTCAAGCTCTCGCAGATTGCAGAATTCATGTCAGAAGACATCGAGGGCTTATCTGAGGACGAAGAAGAAGTCATTCTTTCTTCCTTCTTCACGGGTCTAGTGGATTCGCAACCACTCGACAAAGTAGACTAGTACGCGAAAGAGAGTACGTCTATTGAGGAAAGAACGGGTAGAATAGTTCGACACAGTCAACTCTACCTTGACAGTAAAAAGACAAGGAAGGTAGTACTTCCCCGATCAAAGCCGCCAGCGGTTCAGTTTACACTACCTTCTAGGAGGAAACCTAGACAAAAGAAAATGAGCATTCTACCAGAAGGAATGCAGATGTCAGGGAGCACATGGGGAAGAAGAGAGATTGCTAGCACAAGCCGGCAAGAGGTACAGGTGGAGACAACCACCAATTTAGCTGAAACAGTTGAGACCGCTGCAGCTACACCAGAGCCAGTAATTGAAATAATCGCTGCAGAGATGGAATCCATTGTAGAAGAAGTTGCAGCAGAAGCAGTGCCTGTGATAGAAACAGAGCCACCAACTTCACCACCATCACAGAGGTCACAAAGTCCTATTGATTTGGACTCGCCACCACAAGGCATTACCACGGCACAGTCTCGTTCTTCCAGCATTCAGGGGGCCTATGTTCCTCCTCCCAGCGATGCTAGCCGAGATTCTATCTGGCTGGAAAGCTCGCTTGGGAGGAAGAGGGAGAGACCTTCTTATCAGCTTGACATCTCTGAATTCCACCATGTCCCACAAGACATGCCGGCAAAGAAGTTGAAGAAGCAGACATATGTAGAGAAGAATGCAGAGAACGAGGTTATCATAGAGACTGCTGCCCCGCCTGAAGACAAAAATATACATAATGTGAGGGTTGAGGATGTCATGCTTTCAAAGGTGAACCTTGGAAAGACCACTCGACAGGTGGAGGCAGACCTTCTTGGAATCGCCTCAGCGAGTGTCAAAGAAAGGATGACAAAGAATGGACAAGACAAAGCAGCCTTGAAGGCTGAAATCCGTCAACTAAAATTGTACATTTCTAGTTTGATACATGACACTCCAAACTGCTCGACCTTGCCTCAAGGACTATTGGATCTCCCAGCTGAAAGAAACCATCATCAGTTGATTACATACGGCAAACACTTGAGACGTCAAGTGGATGAGTTTGTCGTCAAAGGACGGTGTGTGTTGGCAGAAGCATATCAGCTAAGAGACAGGGCACATGGACTTAGATCAAAAATCCAACAATCAGATGTAAAGGCAGCTCAAGAGAGGCCGAGAGGAGGCGACATTTGCTGATCTATAACAGGCATATGAATCAGTTACAACCACTGAGAACAAACACCATCTCTTTGAGTGGAAAGAACAGGTGGCATACAAGGTGAGAGCCTACGATGCCAATTCAGTGGAGCTGATTGATTATAGACGCTTTGTCGCCGATATTATCAACTTCGCAAGAACGTTGGTAATATCCTTCCCTGAGTTAGAATATCAACGAGAAGGAGGAGAATATGTTGAGCTTGAAACGGTACAAACACGTTTCCAAGATGTCATCCGATCTTCATTCCTTGAAGATCCCAATGGTTGCAAATTAGCCAAAATTGCAGCCATATCTATCCAGTTAGATGAAGCAGCTGCCCAATGCATAATCTATCAGCAACAGCTTACGATAGGTGAAGAAATGCTTAGACGCCACATAGTCACCTTGAAAAGCATTAATTGCCCGGGGGCCGAAGAGGTCAATGACTGGATAGAGACTTTGTTGACCAGTGGTGAAGAGGTGTAAAGCACCAAGGAAGGACAACCTACCCTCCAAATAGCATTAAATATGACTGAAGTCAACTTGATGCCCCTTTCCAAGTTGACTCCAGATCTCCACAGATTATGCATGTCAGATCCCACTAATCTAGGATGTCAAATTGACTCCCACGATTTGTAGATCTCAAATCTCCTTTAAAGGTGGATGTCTATTTGGAGACATATTTGTAATTGTAAGTTCACTTTTAGTTAGGTGACAGTCAACTAAGGTAGACTTCCAGTTTGACTTTTGTTTAGTTTCAGTTAACTGAAGTAGATTTCCAGTTAACTGTTTGCTCACCTACTTTTAGACATAGAAATAAATCTTGTTGATTGGCAAGAACTGTTTGTTAACTCAAGGAGATTTTAGGGTTGCCTACTCCTTTGAGTTTCTACAAATAAGAGCCTTAGGTTCTTTATTTGTTTTTTAACCTTTATTTGCTAAGCAAAATTGCTGCACCATTGTTGCCAGAGTTAGCTTGTTTATATCTATTCACTCTTGGATGAGAGTTCGTTGGTTGATCGCAATTGTGCATGATTTTGTGCCTTTGTTGTCCCGACCTTTGTAATTCTTTGAAGAAAGCTTGAAGAAATAAATCAGATGGCGCATGCTTGCTTGATCTAAATACTTGAGTCTATTCATGGTCTTGTTTGCAAATAGTGTATTGTTTCAAATCTCCTCCTTGGACAGGTGTCGTCACCTCCTTGGATATTTTGTTATCAATCATATTATCGTATGATGTTGTTTAATGATTTGTCTTGCAGCCTAGACTTTGGACAGGTGTCGTCACCTCCTCGGGAATCCTGCTAGACAGGCCATTGTTTTTTGTTGTTTCTAGTGAACTGTTTCCAAGCCTACACCTCGAACAGGGGTTCCTCCTCCTTGGCAAGTCTCAGATCCATTTTACCGTAAAAGAGTGTTTGCTTGTATCGAGCCTTATCTTGGTATATATCCGAAGGTTCAGAGCCTCGGCCGTATTCCATTGAGACGGAGGATTCAAGTGATCCAACCCATCCATTTCGCTCCTACGCCCTCATGCTGTGTTTATCTTGGGGAGGTAGGATAGTTTAGAAGCTTAGTTAGTCGTAGTTAAGATCTACGGAAACCAGAGAAAAAGCTTAGCTACGGCGCATTGTGTTTATGCACCCTTGTGTCCTGCCGCTGAGTAAAAAAGATAGGAACCTTAGTACACCCCTTTTTTACAGTAGAAAATCAGCAAAGAAAGATCTTCCTCTCTATAATCCAAAGAGCATGTACTAACACACTTGCAATAGCTATCCATTTCCAATAAGCACTCCAGAGGTGCTAATTGAATCGCCAACAAATGGAAATACTAATCAACAATCATGGTGATAATTAACTGGTTATTTCTTTTCTATTCATTGTCTTTCTTAGTTTTCTGTATGTAAGCTTTGTTTTGTTCCAATGGTTTAGACTATGAGCGGCCCAAGTGAAAAAGTGTTGCCTATAGAAATAAGCACTTCTGGTTGATAGGGGGTATAAGTGGTCATTTGGCTACTATCTTACAAGGATCGCTGAAGGTTATTGCAGGAACAACGATCTCCCGTCAGGCATTAGCTTTTTCACATCCAAAACCAATCTAGAGCACAATATAAAAACTAGAAATGGCTATGCTTTTCTCGTGATATGTAACATTACTCTACTTACTTGCACACACCAAGCTATAAGGAAAATCAGAATAATCCCAAAGTTGCCGTGGAAATAGAAACCATCGTCAGAGTAATATATTTGAAATCAGGGTCTACATTGTCAGAGGTTCCTTGTGTCTCTCCAGCAGAAAGTAAATTTACATTTAACAAGACAAAAAATATTTAATGAGATAAGATGTGTGATGCTGACTTCTACCACCATTAACAACTAAATTTGGCCTATATGATATGTTGGAAATCTCTAAACTGGATTGATTTAAGAGTTAGAGTTAATTGTTTCTGCGACCTGAAGGGGCATGATTATAAATTTAGTTCAAAAAATAGACAAACATTATTAACAGAGTTGATCTCAACCTTAAAATGTAAAAAGAAAATTAACAAAATTCCATCCATGCACTTACTGTTCACAACAACAACCAAATAGCAAAATAGATCAATGACTTATTTGAAAATATTGGGAAAAAAAATTCAATAAAAACCATAGAGTTGTTGATCAACTTTTTTTAATTCTACATTTTGATTGGATAAAAAGGTCACAAATAATTGCATATTAGTATATAGCAAAGCATAGAACCTAATCAAAATACAGTTATACATGGTGCTATATGTCAAAGAAATACAATTTAAGCGATCCAAATGGAAATGTTGTTTCTATTAAAATAATCCTTTAATTCCTCTGAAAGAGTCCAACAGTGTTTGTAACTCTTGGGTGGAATAGTATATCCAGAGACACTACAGGGAATGATTTAGTGCCTCCTATTGTATCAATACAAGGATGAGTATCCCAACTTTGGGAATTCAATGTTTCCTTAATAAACTATTAAACACTCATCTGTTGCCTTAATAAATTATCTAGAAAAGCACAAAGCATTTTTTTCAAAGCATTCATCAAGAAACCTACTTAATTAAAGGAGCTTTCAAAACATTTATAATTGTTTTATTAAAATGGCATGTTTGAAACCTATATAACCTATTTGAAACCTAGAGCAACATATTCATGTTGAATATCATGTTTGTCCACATTCAAATTTGGTGATTATTTCTTCTTATTATTATTTAATTATTTGAGATCTCAAAATGTATTTCATTTCAAATATATCACAATTTATCTCATAATATTTTGATGCATGCTCATATTATTCTTACACATTTTGAAATATGGCCAATCAACTATGTATGTATAATGTTGAGATTCCCACTATCAAACCATTGTGGTGGAACATATTTATTTAACATATTAAAAGAAGTTTTCACTAAAGAAATAAAAGGTATAATTTTATGTTAAAATTCACGAATATGATGATCCAAGTATATAGAAAGTACTAACATATCAATTTAGGAATCTATCTTTTAAAACATTTTTTAGTTGTCATTTAATATTGTCAAATAAATCACAAATTAAGAAGAGACGATCTAACACAAGTTCCATAAAACTTACACATTATATCAAATTTTAATTAGAATGATCAAATGATGATAATTTAAAAAGTGAAATGTATCGTAGTTTAACATTTAAATATATGATAAAAGATATGCATTAAATTATTTCACATAAATAAGAAATATTTTTAAAGGTAATCATTCTTAAGTAGATGTGAAATATATAAATAAAGGTTATCAAATTTTATCTTATTTCAAATATCATACTTCAAAATTTCTTGATCTATCATGAAGGCTAACATCAAGTTATTTATAATAAGATAAAACTATAATTATAGTTAAATATTAAATAATAAGATAAAATTATAATTATAGTTAAAAATTAAATAATAAGATAAAATTATAATCATTATTTATTTAAACATAAAATTAAAAAAATATATTTGCAATAAATTTATAATTAAAGTTAAATATAAATTAAGGTTAGGATTAGTATTCAATTAGGGTTAGGGTTAGTTTTAAGGTTCAATTAGGGCTATGGTTAGGGTTCAATTAGGCTTAAGGTTAGGGTTACAATTCAATTAGGGTAAGGGTTAGTGTTCAATTAGAGTTTATGGTTAGGGTTAGCATTCAATTAGGATCAAGGTTCAATGAAGGTTCAATTAGGGTTAGGGTTAGTGTTAAATTTCAATTAAGGTTATAGTTTAATTAGAGATATGGTTCAGTTAGGGTTACTATTAGGATTAGTGTTAAGGTGCTATTAGGGTTAGGGTTAGGGTTAGGGTTAGGGTTAGGGTAAGGATTATTTTTCAATTAAGGTTAGGGTTCAATTAAGGTTTAGAGTTTAATAAGGGTTCAATTATGGTTAGGGATAGTGTGAGGGTTCAATTAGGGTTTCATTTTAATTAGGGTTAGGCATCAATAAGGATTATAATTAGGGTTTGATTAGGGTTAGTGTTACAATTAGAAGTAATATTCAATTAGGGTTAGGGTTATTATTTAATTAGAATTAGGGTTCAATTAGGGTAAGAGTTAGAGTTAGGGGTACAATTCAATTAGGCTAGGATTCAATTAGGGTTACAATTAAGGTTATCGTTAGGGTTCCATTGGAGTTAGGGTTTAATTAGGTTTTAGTTAAGATTTTGTTTAGCATTACGATTCTCCAATAAAGATTACGATTATGATTAGTCTTAAGGCTCAAATAATATTAGGGTTAGGGTTAGGGTTCAGTTAGGGTAAGGTTTAGTGTTCAAATAGGCTTAGGGTTCACTTAGGACTAAAATAGCGTATGCTTACGATTAGGGCTAGGGTTAGGGTTTGTGTTTTACAATAAAAATTAAGGTTTTTTTTAGGTTTGGGATTCAAATAGGATTAGGGTTAGGGTTATGAGTCAATTAGGGTAAGGGTTGTTAGTGTTTGTAGCTTAGGGAGATATTTTCTCCTAAGTTAATATAATAAATTATTATTAAGGCAAGTCGGCCTTATTACAAAATCATATTTTTTATTTGCTATTTATCAAAAAGGCCGACCTAAATAAAGGGTCGCCTAGGCCGGTATATATTCAAAGTGATGTTATTTCATTCTATGATCAATTCATTCTCATCCTCATTCGCACCTTCAAGGAGCAGTTCGATCTTCCAACAGCAGATGGCCATGCTTGAGAAGCAGATCAGATTGCAATACTCAGTTGTATTAAGAAGAGATTCTCATCATTTATTGTATCAAGTTCGCCCTTGAGAAGGGTCTAATTGTAAAGCAGATTTCTGCTCTTATTCATTTGATGTATAAATATAAGAGATACATTGTTGTTGGGTTTTTCTCCCTCGAGTAGGAGGGTTTTCCCAGGGTAAACTGCTGTGTTAATTGTCTATTGTGTTGTGTATTTCTGCTTATGTCATTTTTTATCCTAAAACTAACATGGTATTAGAGCAAGATTCTGAAATATCCCGATCAGATTTGACAAAGCAATTTTGGTTGCAAGACTCCTCTAACATAAAAAGAGTGATATCTAGGTGCTCCTAAAAGTGTTGCAAGTGTGCCACCTAAATGCTCTCCCCCTTGGACCTCATGCTCAACCTCGTCCACAGCAATCTCTAGTTCCACTTCTTCTACCTCAGACTCCTCATAAGAAACCACCTCTATATAATGTATTTGCCCCTTTCCCAAGCATCTGTGGCCTAGTTGCCATGACTCTCTGCATGTGAAACATAGCTTTTACCTACAGAGTTCATTCTTGGATGCCTCACTTTGGTTTGGCTTGGGGGGTAATACCTTGGGTAGAGGCATGCTCTTTTGAGGAGGCCTTTTTGCAGAAATGGGAGTGCCTTCTTGGAATAGAATTTGTCCTTAGCCACTAAATCCTCCAAATTTAGTGCTCTCCTAATAGCTTCTTGCAAAGAACTCAAATAAAATGCCCTTACCAACCCTTTAAGGGGTTTGAATAGGCCCTCTACAAAAAGGACGATGAGTCTCCTTTCTATCACATTTGGAACCATCACTAAAAGCCTCTGGAATTCTGCTACATAGTGTTCCACAGTGCCCTCTTGCTTCAGCTGTGCTAGCTTTGTGAAATGAATCTTTGGGTCCCTCCTATCGAACCTTTTCATCAATCTTTGGCTGAATTCTTCTAAGGTAGTGATTGAATCATGTCCTTAGGTCACCATGCCATGATACCACCATTCATGGGCCACTCCCTCTAGATGCAAGGTAGCAACTTGATGGCCTCTTCTTCAAACATTGGATTCAAAGAAAAGTACGTGTCCAATTTCTGCAACCAAGCTATTGTTGAATAGCTTTCAAACCCATCAAAAGTAGGGACTGTAATCTTCCCAAGCGATGTTGTATATCCTTTTGGGGCTTCTCCTCAAACCTATCCTCCTATGCCCATTCCTTGTCTTCATCTCATAGTACTCCACAAAAGACATGTCACGATGGATAGCAATGCTTATAGCATTATACTCATCATGATATCTTGTCATTTCATCTCCTTGAGAGGGCTTCTCTTCTTCCACGGGTACTGCCTCTCTTCTTTCTAGAATTTTGGCCCTAAAGGTCCTTGGGTTTGGGTTAGATGAAACCTTGTCACCACCGGAACTACTCACTTCAATACCATACTAAATAGGCCTACTAGGACTCAATTGTTAATTCAGGCCTCTTAGTAGTTGGACCATCTCAGCCATAGTGTCCCTCATATTAGTCTGAAACTCTTTGCTTTCCCTAATGAATTCTTGAGAGTCGTCTCATCTCTATCACCCATCGTTGTCTTTATTCTCCTCCCTTTGTTGATACCTTAATTCTCTGACACTCAAGCTCATGAATCTGCATTACAAACACAGGCTGGCAAGATACAAAGGCTCTAATACAAATGAAATGTACCTAGGGCTGCCTAGAGATAATCTACAGTATTTTTCTATGAATTATTGCACTCAACACAGTGGAATAATTATAGGAAAAATCATATCCAAACTCAGATTTATGACAATTGATCCAAGTATCTTTTATATCATAATCATACATGGATATAGCAATTTTGTCCTCTTGAATAAACAAACCAGTTACAAATGGGTACAAATGCTCATCGCCTACAAATCTAAGCATGGGTTAACTGCTTACTAAGTTTTGAGTCCACTTCTGAATTTGTGCCAGCCCATAGTAACTCTGATTTGCACCAATATGACTCAAACATGCACCTTGTATCTCAAATCTAGCGTCAAACTGAGTTGTGTCAATCGCTGGTCTACTAGAGTTAGATCTAGGTCAGACTACTAATCTTTCTCCTAGCACTAGGAACTGTGTTGGGCGCTTGCACCAACAGCACCTAATTTGTCGACTACCAAGAATTAGCACTTCGCTTGTAGGGGTCTGCCTTTAGCACTTCAATTGTTTATACTTTTAGGGTGGTTTCAGCAATAGCCAATCCACAGGTCACTCTTGGTCTCATACATCCTTCAATCCAAGCCACAATACATGTAAATGTCACCAATAGATAGTTCAACATAACCTGCAATTTTTGGGTGAAATTGCCCAAAGTGAGAGTAGGGTTTGCATCCTACCTCATACTGCAAACTGGGGTTTTCATCCCGGAAATCAAAGCAAGTTTTACTTGATAGAATTTTTCAGCATGTCCTAATCATCCCCTAAGCCTTCATCGCCACCAATATATTAATACCCCTATGCACACCACATTAGAAAACCTAGTTGGCCAAGCAAAATACCCCAAATCGACCCAAAAAATATTTAAATTATTATTTATTTATTTACAATTGCCGCCCAAAAAGAGAAACAGGTCGGCCACAAAAAAGACTATTTTATCAATTATTAATTATTATTATGACTAGTGTTTAAAAACACTGTTATAGCAGAAATAAATTTTCTTATAGTGTTGGTGTGCAAGGGACATGACAAGCAATCCAAGTAACAATGGAAATAATGACAACAATGGTAATAATGCTCAAGCAAGCAATACAAACAATCCAGCTAGCAACATTTTTATGGCAAAAAGTAGATCTTTCAAACCCTTGATGCCTACATTTTTGCAAAATGAAGCTGCAATTGGAGGAAATCAGCAAAATGCGAAAGAAGGTTATGTGGATTGGTTACACAAATACCGATCACTAGGAGAGGAGTTTCATGCAACCATGTCTCTACCAAACTTCTGTCAACTCAATTTGAGAAATAGACCTCGGAGAGATAGAGGTCCTCAAAATTGTGATTTACATAACTATCTATCCCCACTTTTGATGGTTCAAGAAAATGCATTACACATTATACTGTTGAGCGTTTTTTCATTGATGTCAAGTTGGTGTGAGCTACCTGCTTGTCTACTTGAGTTGCTTGAGCCATTTGCCTGTGTGTTGAGCTACCTGGTTGTGTGCTTAAGCTACTTGGTTGCTTGCTCAAGCGACTTGGTTGTCTACGTAAGCTGGTTGGGTGTCTGCTGCAGCTGGTTGCCTGTCTGCTTCGTCAGCATCTTTTGTCAAGTCAGCTTGATGAATCATCTTAGCCATGTCAGCAGTTGAAAAGTCAAACTTCATTTGGATAAATCCTTCTATGGCTCGATTTATTGGCTTTATAAATGTTTTGTATATTTTGATGTGAGGCGGCTAAATTAAAAAGGATATAGCATTTTTTATTTGGTCAACGGCTTGGAGTATTAATGGAAGATTGTTTAAAGAATACTATAGCGACTATATATCTTCCATTATTTATTCTATTGGCAGAAATGTTATATGCAATTATTCTTTGAGGTGGCTATATTTTTATGAGAAGGTTGAATATGATTTTTTAAATCATATGAGAGAAACTGTTATTGAATTAATGTAGCGCCTTAGAAGTCTGACACGGGGCTATTAAAGAATTTATTCTTGGCTTGTTTTCTGCCTTCTACATTTGAGTGGACAGCTTCAGTTTTTATTTCTGTCAAAACTAAATATGGGTGGATAATATTCTCCTTATATGGTGTGTTCACCACTATTCTCAACGATTCAATTTTATCCCTAGCGTAAATGAATATGAGCGGCTGTCATTATGAATAGCAGGGACATTTCTTTTCTCTGGTGTCTTCATTTATTGAATGAGATAGGCAGTATGTGGAGTAGCGTTCAGAGATAATTTTATTTTGGTTACACTAAAATTAAAATAGGAGTGAGCAGATTATAATTTATCGACTGCTTCAGTATCTTATGCCATTTCTTTATTGTGTGGCAGCAGATATGTCTAAAAATAGCTCGTCTTTTTGTAGAAATCGATTTTTGAAGTCCTTGAGGCGACTCAAGGAAATTATAAGATTTCATCTCATTTATGTGGCAGCTCCTTTATACTTATTTCCCTATCAAAGTTGTGACCCCGCCATGTTTAAAACACCTTCATTAATAGCGTCAGCTTTTCTACAGGCGAAAATCGTGTGGTTTTTAGAATGATTATTGACTTCATGAGAATCGGATATATGGTTGTCGATGTTGTGATTTGAAGAGAGACATATTGTGAGTTATGATATGCGTTGAGTTTCTGGGTGAATAATAGCATAACATTGCTTCTATTTTGTGTGCACAGAAAGGCTAACTATATGCAGGAGAATTAAAAATTTGTGCAGTTGTCGATGAAGTCTTGAATATCTTTTATTGAGGGGCTTTCTTTTCTCCGTATTCTTTTGTTCCTGGTGTTCATACTTGCATATGGTGTTTATGATGCTTTCAATGTTCTGATTTCTGATTTATATGGTTCATCTGGTTTTAAGTTTAAAAAGTTTTGAAATACTGATTCACCTCACCCCCTCCCCCTGTCTCAATATTTCCTGTGTGCTCTTCATATACCATCTACAAAATTAACAAATTTACATAACTATCTATCCCCACTTTTGTTGGATGAAGAGGGAAAATTGGGCTTAATTCCGGAAGCCATCATTAATGTCAAGGAGAAGAGACTTAAAAGCATGAGTATTCTAGAATACTTGATTCGTTGGAAGGATTTTCCTACAAAAAATGCCACATAAAAAGGAGAAAAAATTATTCAGCATCCAAATTCACAGTTGCTTGAGAACAAGCAATTTCGGGGAGGGAGGACTATAATATCCGCTTCTTCGACCTAGGCATTCGGGGAAGTACCACTAGCCTATTTTATTCTTGTAGGCTAATTTGTGGAAGTGAAAAGGGAATAATTCAATTAATTAAATTAAGTTCCCTTAAATTATTTTTGTGAATGACTTGTATTTAATTGATTTTTATAAAGTGACTTAAGTCGGGTTCAAAAAGCAAAAATAAAATAAAGTCACTTTATGTGAGCCTAAAAGATTATTATTTTAATGAAAGGTAAATTTTAATATAAATTCTAAAAAGTTCCTTTGGAGGTTATAAAAGAGGAGAAAGGAGCTCATTTGGCTATCTTGGTTATTATCTTTCTCTTATTGTGAAGTTTGGACTGCATGTTCAACTCAAAACCCTAGGATGAAAACCTTGAGGGTAAATTGGCTTTGGAGATGAAAGATTTGTTCCTAGTCAATTGTGGTGGGTCCAAATAGAGTTCACAATTGTACTAAATGTTCAAAAGGTGAGAAATTGTTTTGAAAGGAAATATCTTTCCAGCCATCGGAGATTTGTAGGACCAAATTTATTGAAGTTTTGTTACCAAAAATAAATTTGCAAAGGTTTATGCAATTTCCAGTGTATGGATGATTGGTCTTAAGGCATCCAAAGGAGTAGTTGGCCGCCATTTGTGAGAGAAACTCCAATCGTGGGTTTGTGAAGACTCTCCTAAAGGTACGTAGCTCCAATTAATCTAGACACAGCTTGAAGAGGAGAGAGTCTTAAGTTTGGAGGGGATTTGCTTGCACCTGTGGGATGTGGTTTCATTTGTAAAAAGGATGCCCAATTTTAGGAAGTCGACCCACCTACAAGGGCCTAAACACCTTGTCAAAACCCAACGCCATTCCATTGATAATAAAAAGGGGTCGCACCAAGTTTTGAAGACATAAGGGAAGGTGTGGAGGTGAAATAAGGAGGTTCGGAATGCCTAGAACAGGCTAGAGCAACTTCAATGACTTGCAACACCTTGGTATCTTCATTGTACTATCAACTCAGCCTTAGTCTATCAATTGACCAGCCGCCTAGTTAGTATCATCTCTCCAGCAAAGTTATACCAGGTTAAGGTAAAGAAATGTTGTTCAATTCTAATCTTTGTACCCGGATTTCTGCCATTGATGATAATGTAATCAGAAATTTATGATAAAACATATGCTGTTGGATGTTATATTTATGTTGGTATCTCTAAGTATTCTATTAGCATCAATTCTGTACAAAATAATTTTATCATACATTTATGCGAACTCTTGGAATTCACAAAACAAAAAAAATCAAACATCATAAACCCAATCCAAGTCACTACATATTGTGAGCCAAGATTTATTACATTTAAAGAAAAATAATATCTTGCTTGCCCATATTCAAGATAAACATAAATGTTTGCTTCCTTCAAGTAAAGATGATTGTTGATTTTATTTTAACTTCTATGACATAGTTGAGCACCCATGGCCCCATTCAAAGTAGTAATGAGCCTTTGGTATGGGCCTATCAATGTTTAAACTATAAACATATCCTAGTGGATTTAAGGGATAGATCTTAACTAGAAAGGAAGTGGGTGGTAAAGTATGATCATTACCCCTATGCCTTTCTATACAATGAATGAACACCTATGCCCAGTCAACTATGTGAACTATGATTATCTTATCCTTGGAAAACTGTGAACCATAGTTTGCAAACTCGTCGAGTACTCTGCAAAACTCACCAAACTCGTGAGTCTTTTGGCAGCCGAGACGAGTCGACCAAACTCGCGAGCCGAGTCTCGAAGAGTCTTTCCGAGTACTCAACCGAGTCTCAGAGAGTCTTGTCGTGTACTCGACCGAGTCTCGGAGAGTCTTGCCAAGTACTCGGCTGAGTCTTGGGCTCGGACTCTTGGTTTGTAGGGAAAATGCCCAGGCAGTGTTTGAAGTAAAAAAACATAAAAAAAAATCATTTTTAGCTCTTATTCGCCCATTTTGCCAAGCCAAACATCAACCTAGCAAGGAAATGAGTTGAGAAGAGAAGTTTTTAGGACTGAAAGTTGATCGAATCATCAACAAGTAATTGGATGCAATGGAGAAAAGCAAAGACACTTTTGAAGAAACAATCCATTATTGTTTTGATATTGTAGAACCTTCTAGTTTGAGGCCTGAAAAATTAAGTTACTTTAGGAGGGGAAAGAGGAAGATGTAGATTGTATTTGGTTGTATTTGGTTGTTTTTTCATTTTGACATATCATTATATGTAAACAATTATAAATTTATAATGCTGTTATACATTTGAAACTATGAAATTTCAAAATTGAGAGTTTGAGGATCATATGACATGTGTAATGTTTGAATTATGACAAATTGATAGTCAAAATAGGCTTGTATGTTGTCTAAATGCATTAATTTCTTTTTTTTGGTGTAATTATAAGGTTTTTTTTTTGTCAAGTCTGTGCCGAGTTTTTTGCTTAGTCTGTGTCGAGTCCTAAGTTCGAGTCAAAATTTTGGGCAGCCGAGTCGAGTCCAAGTCTAAGACCTAAAACTATGCTATGAACTTCTAGTCATGATGTTATGCCATATAGTTGGTTGTGATGTGTTCATACTATCTTTCCTTCTATTAATAGGATTCCTTAGTGAGAAAATTATCTTTCTTTAAATGGAAACTTGATTATTTTAAAGTTCAAATTGTTGACTTCCTAATTCCCTAGGCACAAATGAACACCCATAGACCCGCAAAGGGTTTGACAAACTCTTTTGTATGGCCTAAGTGTTCAAGGATACCCTAGTTGGAATTATGGAATAGTGATAATGCTTGAAAATGTTGTACGACAACAAGGCCTTAGTAGATCAAGTTGTGGCCATGACCAGTTGGGGAACAAAGATTAAATTCCTAGAGGTTGTTGGTTTAGGTAGGCAACTTGCAATTGTGGCTCAATGGTTGGGATTGTACACCTAATGTATCCACGCTTGGGCCCATGATATGTTATGTTGTGACTGTGTTGTGAATAGCATTGATGTTTGGGGATTGAGTGTATTTGTAAGCTTGTATTTGGAACCAAGTAGCACACACGCCATCTTCATACCCCATGGAATGTGTTACCTAGCTATGAGGGTGACCAGGTGGAACAGTAATTCCCATGGGATTCCCATGGGCTATGTTTCATTGGTCGCAGTAATGGATGAGAACACACAAGCAAATGTTTCGTGACTTCCTTAACTCGATAATAATGTGTAGTTAATATTTGTTTGTACAATTTATGTTTGAGAGCGAATAGGCCAATATAGGATGTCTAGTAGTGATCTTGTTAATGAGAACTAACTTGCAGGAGTGGTTGAGCCAAATAGGTGATGTAGCCGAGGAAATGTACCAAAGGGAGATCTCTACCAAGGTGTGGATGATCTTCAAATTATAGAAGAGAAATGAACATATGTCCCAATCGGATGTCTTAGTAGCATCTGTCACATTGTAGCTAAGGACACTAGGTGTAATTGTAGTTGATTGATGAAATATGTATTGACATGTTGTAGCTGGGAATTCTTAGTATATTGGCAAATAAATAAAGTAATGAATCTCTAGATATTGTAGACAACTTAAAGTGAAGTGGTATCAATCGACTATGTAATCTCTTGTTTGTACTTTGGAATTCAATCCCAATGGATGCCAACTAAAGCCCTATCGTTTATATTTATTTTACGAGGTCTCATCCAAGAAGGTGAAATGGTCCTAAAGGTTTGAAATCGGCTAACGATAACTATTTGTTACTTGTGATTATAATATGGTGAATGTGGTATTTGTTTGCATCTTTTAATTTATCTGTGAATGGTTTAATTAGGGAGTGTTGTAAATGTGTAGAATAATCTAGGGATATATCTTAGAATTATTCAAGACTTAGCATTCTTGTGGTCATGTTTTTTGTTAAACGCAATCATAGTTGCAAAGAATTCTCTTGGTAATTGGATAAGTTCATTATGTGCTTTGAACTAAGTGAAATTTCCCCATGTTTATAGCTGCAAGAGTACACCATGGATGACCTACTTGATAATGAATGAGCTAAGGAGCTATTTAATGAATGGTTCATAAGATACAACACTTGTTGAAGGCTTTGTCAATGAGGTAGCAAGCTAAGTGGGCTTGATCTTGGGAAATCTCCGTGGTTAAATGCACATGAGTCAGAATAGTATTAAGATGGGTTACCTCTTCAGAAATCATGATGTTTTACCTATATGAGCCTCAACTAGATGCAATAGCCAATAAGTGTCTAGTGAACTATTCATGCTAATGAGAGATGGATTCTTGTGAACCACTGCTGGTGAAATATGAGTCAATGAGATTGACTCAAAAATTATGCAGTTGAATATGGATAAAACGTCAGATAAAAGGAAACTTCTCAAATGATCTTGATTACTGTTATTCTTTTTACATTCCCCTTGCAGGGTACCACTGTTGTGTAATCGAAAGTCCAGGAAACAGTCTAACACAGGTGCTACGGTCTATATATTAAAATTCAATATCCAAGATTAATGAATCGCTTGTGATGGTGTACTATTTCTGTGGAGCTTAACATTAGAAAGAGGGAGAGATTAATAGGCGTGTAGAGAAATATGATCTGTGTTTGCATTGAATTAGGTGAAGACACGATGATGGATCATGAAGTATATTCAAACGTTGATGTTAAAATACATACACAGTTTTCTCGGTAAAATAATACTGCATATAAATATTTCGAAGCATTCGACAATGAGGGGCGAGAAGAATCCCATATACCTGGAAAGCATCAGCATCAGTAGTCCTATCTGCAAGCGTAGCCCTTATCCTTATAGTTGAAGAACAAGTGAGCCCTGCACATGACTAACAACACTCGCTCATTTCCTCTCAATCACTGCAAATTTTTGGTAACATGCATAACTTTACCTCTAAAATAGAGAGCACGTGTACGTGTCTCTCTCCTTCTCCTCCCCCCTGATGTTGCAAATGAGATTGAAGAGCAAGAGTGGGCAGGAATAATAAGAGCACGGCTGCAGCGACTGCTGCACTGTGCCAATGTTTTGTCCATTGTCTGCCCGCTTGCTTGCTTTTCTTTTTCACCTCTTCGCCACCAATGCTGCTCTGTGCCTTGGACTTCACCTTACCCGCCCTCCACAACAGGAAACAGTGAATAATCCCATGCACATTAATGGAATAATCCCGTAAGCTGCGACAAAATAAGAGCATCTAATAACAAAGCCGGTCTTGTTTTAGTCTGCACCACGACACCTTAATTATGTAAATTTTTTTGCGATAATTGGTATTTGTGAGGGAATAAATCCCCTTCACATAAATTTAGACTAATTATACAAATGCAAACAATAAGCCAGTCACTTGAATTACCTAGTTACACCTTGGGCTTGACGGTGGTCGATAAGTGGAAATTAAAATAAATTAAAATAAAATGTTAAATGGAATATTATGTTTATTATTATTAAATATTAATATTTTGGCATGTAAATTATTGTCAAATTTAAAGTAAAAGGTAAGAACTTTTGTAACACATATCCATGTCATTACACTTCACCCCTTGTTATTATTGTAAAATGTCTCTTGATATTAATAATATATAGTTGGATTTTTATTTTCTAAGACTACAGGAATCGGGTAGCACGACCCTTTATTATTTGCAGTGCACTTGGTAAACTTTTTAATGTGACCGGTGGCGCTAGCGTGGCACGCGCTTCGGTACCATGTGGGTGGGGGATTTAGTTGGATTTTGACAATAAAGAAATGTTGTAATAAATATTAAGAGATGATTCATCAATATTCTATATTGTTTTAGACAACTCAAATAAAGATATTTAGTATGAAAAAATCATTGTCATTTTGTTCATATCTATGTTTACGGAATTGATCCCCACAAGTGCGGAAGTGATATTCTATACAAAAATGACTATAATTCGCAGGCATGATCTTGCTAGTTTTTTACTATTTGCAACATGTTCACCTTGGTGTTTGTAAGGATTTATAGTGTTTACAAAGACCTATGAGGATTTTTTGGATTGCAACGATCAAGTTCTCCTTAGTCAAACCCTTGAATAGGTTGACTTTATGATTCTAAACGAAGATTAAAAGATAGCAACCAACCATGCAATGGTCTTAGAATATATCAAGGGAAAACAAACCAAACACACAAATTAACATAAATATGTGTTGACTCACAACTATAGTGAGGGAGGGAAACATGGACCTATTTTGTAAAATTTGAAGTTCAAAGTTTAAAGATCAAATATGAGATTCCGAAATTGACTTAGGTCAAGTCCATACTTGCAATTATGATCCAAGGTGGGAATGGTAAATGTGGGATTCAAGGATGAAACTTTGGGGATAAGTGATGACAAGGATTATGAAATTAGTTAAATTTACACATGAATATGCCACTTGTAGGCTAATTATTATATTAGGACACTTTAATCAAAGCAAGTTCAAAACATAAGGGAAAAGGGCTTGGGTATGTAATTTTCATCATTACATTATGTCTCCACTTAAATGGGCATGCAACCTAATAGATGCATGTGTATCAAAGTAAATCAAGCAATCAACCTAAAAATTATTTTTTTTTTCATTTAGTAAAAGAATGTGTAGTTCATGTAAATTAACGGATTATCCTTCAATTATTCTTGCCATAAGCACTTCATTGGAACATGCAAAATAAAGAAAAAGTATGCAATGAGTAGCATTTGTCACACAATTTGAGAAAACATTAATTCTGAATTGCTTGAGAATCAACTATCTTCAAAAAAGTAAATAGAGAAGGATGAGAGATTCTGCCTATTATAAAAAGTGATATAAAATTATGACTAGGAGGAAATGTAGAGGGACTCCGACCAAGAAAATAAAGTTTTACAAAGCTCCCCTAGATGTCGAGATGAGTATGAATCTTTCATCACAAAACACAACTTAGAGAGGAACATTAGTGACATATATCGCTCATCTCCAATTGGTTGTTTGAATGCACATGACAACTGAGAGGGGGGTGAATCAGTTGTACCTTAAAACTTTAAACCAATCACAAACATTTAGATCCACATTAATTCAATTAACCCTTAATCTGTTAGAATGATTTATCATGAAAGCAGGTAACAGAAATAGAACCAAAGTAACACCATGCACAATGAAACACCATATTTATGTGGAAAACCCAAAATGGAAAAACCACAATGAGGATTAGCTCACAATATAAAGTAATATCAACACCGATTACAAAGGGCTCACTACTGGAGGGCTCATTGCCCAAAAGAAAGAAAGGCTCACTACCAAAATAGAAAAGAAGATAGAGAAGAGTGTTACAATGAGAAATCCATCTCAATGCAATAGAAAAGTCCACCACAACATCACCAAGGCCTTTGCAGTCTTACTGAAGATAGTAAACACCTTATGCTCACTACATCCAATAATCTAACTCATAAAAGATCACACTGCACTGCACAAATTTGCACCTCACAACTCTGCAATTCGCATCACACACATCTATCTTATCATCCCCCAACAACTCAACTCATATTTATACCACCTTCATCCTTGAAAATTGTTATGCCCAAAAAAAAAAAAATTGCTTCATTAAAGCATTTTGTAAAAGTGGTTAAAATCTTGAAAAAATTGTTGAAAAAGTCAAAATTTCTTTAAAAATAGAAAATTTCTATTTTTAAAAATTTCTAAATCTCTTTTTAGAAATTTCAAAAAATAGATGTGACTTAGGGTTTTTTGGGTTTGTTGTCAAACAAATGCTAGCATAATTTTCTAAAAATAGAATCTTTATTTCCAGGTTTCAAACTAATTTTGATTGGTTGAAAATATGTCCCGATCAGGTTGGTCCAATCAGAATCGTCAAAAGGTTCAGTATTTCTCTGGTGGGTCTATTTTGCTTTTTCAAAAGGTAACACATGAGCTTTGAGATCATCAATGGAGGAAGGTCAACTGCCAAGTTTCAAATTCAAAGTCTCAAATGCTACATAGATTGATCAACAACGAAAAAGGTCATGAAGAACAGTGAAAGGAGGAGGGAAATTCAAAAAGTTGAAAATTGTAAAAAATATTCTAATACTGGGAAACCTAGGCGCCTTATTTCAAGGAGGGTGCCCGGTTTTCAATGCCAGCCAATTTTTGACTTCTGATGATGGTCAACGTAGTCAATAAAGGCGGTGAACGGAAAGCAAGAGAAATTTGAAAATCTTGAAAAAATGGTTAACTTTGGAGATGTTGGGTGCCTTTTTCAAGGAAGGCGCCTAGAGATTTATTCCTTAGTTTATTTTTTCCATTTTTCAAAAAACGTGCAATTTGACTCTTAAGCCCAATTCAAATCCAGTCAAAAGTAGTTTTAGGGTTGGGAAAAGCTAGAAATCATCTAAAATATGTTTAGGCTCTTCAATGAATCCATCATCCAGTTCACGGGATCTGTCGGACAATGGGAATTGCAGATCAAACGGAGACATTTCATGCAAAATAGAAAAAGTCAAAGAAAAAATTGAAAATCCTCAAAATAAAACTAAGCATGGAGATGTTAGGCACCTATTTTCAAGGAGGGCACCCAAGTATTCAACACTCATTTTTCTTTTTGCATTTTTGGAAAACATTAAAACTTCTTCGTCAGCCCAGTTTCGACTTTCGAAAAATCAATCAGATGCAGTAATAGAGGTTGGTAGATTGACTGACTTTCAAACTCTATTATTCATCGGTAGCCCAAAAACAAAGATCAAACAAGGGTTGTCAGCTTCACACAAAACGAAGAAAGCAAAATTTAAAAATCTTGAAAAAATAGTTCTCTGGAGATGTTAGGTGCCTTTTTTCAAGGAGGGCACCCAAGTGTTCATGCCTTAAAAACTTTTTGACCCCCGCCATGCTTTCTTCCATTTCGGTCTTCGTCGACACCTTTGAGGGTTTGCAATCACGATCAGATGACGTAGGATGTCGGTATGAAGTTGGGGATCACTTCAACAATGGTCAAAGATGAGATTGCCATGTTCAAACAAAGATTATCAATTGACGTGCCAATTTATCGGAACATCAAAGACAAAAGCATGCTGCAATGGAGGCAGAAACGAGGAGAAACTAAAAATCATGGAATTTTGGCTATGTTTGGTGAAGCCAGATGCCTGTTTTCAAGGAGGGCGCCCAAGTCTTCATGCCTTGGCCATTTTTCAGTTTTCATCATGTATTTTTCAAAAACGGTCGTCATATGCATGTGCTTTTTACAGCTATGGAAGAGGAATTCACTATTTGATGCAAACAAAGTCAAATTTTTGATACAAACAAATTCAAATATTTTTGCATAGACTCCAAAATTTTAGGGTTTTTGCATGGAAGTGCTTTTAATCTCCAAAACTCTATTTAAGAAAGCCTTGATTATTCATTCTTCACAAATTGCAAGATAGCTTTCAGAGGAAGAGGGTCATAAATTTCTTCTCATCAAGATTTAGAGGCTCAAACGAAGTGCTTTTTCAATGTTCTTCAAGGATTTAGAATTGGGAAGCACATAAGCACTCTTTTGCATGGTCTAATTTTCTAGGGCATCACATTTCAGAAATAGGTGGTCAAAATTTTTAAGATTCATCGATCTAGGTCTACTTGTTTTTCACTCCTCTTCAAGATTGGAAAATTTTAAAAAAATTGCATGTCAGCCCCTATTTTTTAGGAGATCATGCATGTTCAAAAAATCCTCATATTTTCAAAATTTGACAATCTGGGTCTCTTCAGAATGAAATTGTTTACAAAACCCAGATCTCAATTTGTCGACCCTACTTTTTAGGAAAATTGCTATTTTTAGGAGGTTGTACAAACATAGGCATGTTTAAAGTCAAAAGTCAAGTTTTTTGACATGTAGTACTCTCTAACAAAAATTGGAACCAAATTAATGTTGCTCCATGATTTCTTGAGAACATTTGAAACTGACTTACATCATGTGCTTCCAGTGTTTGATTTGCATGCTTTGGAAGGCATAGGAAACATTGTAGTCGAGAATCTTGATCATTTTGGGTTGTTGCAGCAACTTCTATCCCCATCTCGATGCAAAGCCTTAAATTCGTAATTGCTTGTATTAAGCATTACAATCCAACTTAACAAGAAATCATATCAACAGATGGGTGTATTATTTGCAGCCTCAGGCCAAAATATATTGAGAAGTGTTTTGCAATACCACCATGGACAAAAAACTTCATCATATCTATTGAAGAATGTGGAAAGGTGTGGTATGCACAAAAGGACAAGTGTCAAAAAAGAATGGCTCAGAAGTGGCTAAAAGAGAAGCAAATTACTTTGCCAAGGAATGTTGGGCGCGGTGGGTTCAAGGAAGAATTTGCAGACATGATTACTTTGCTCAACCAAGTCACAGGTCAAGCAAAGGCCAATAAATTTTACCCTTGGATGTTTTACATCATTTCTCATATTGTTGACAGAGCAGAACACTATGATTGGCCAACATTGATTAGTAACAATTTCCATCGTCAAATGACAGAGTTCTTCAAGGCTTGTGAATTCCACATGATATCTTACCTTGTATATCTAATGGCCTTTCAAGGCAAGTTTAGAGGTTTAAATGTCATTGGAATTTTGGGTGTCCAGCATGTGTATAATCATTACCCACAATTAGAGTTTTCAAAATCTGAGCAACGTTACAAGCGAGTGAATGATCTATTCTTGGTGCATACGATGTGAGATCTTGATGATAAGTTGCATATAATAATTTTAATAGATGCTAGATTGACAATGGTGGAGTGGGTTGATTAGTTTATCCAAATCCCCACATTCTCCTACATAAGAATATATGGCTTCTCAGGTGATCCAATTATGTTACCTACATATCCAATGGATGAGGTTGTGTTCATGGAATTTCTAAGGCAAGTGCATGAAGTACACACATTTTTGTGTAACAGACGCAATCTTAGATTTAGTTTCCCTTTTGAGATCAGCATATACAGATGTAGATCAACAACTAATGCTAAGTTGATGAGTGAAGAAATGTCAAATTTTGGTCTCAAGATTTTCAAGGAGAGACGCTCATACGATCCTCGTGGTGTCTTCATAGCCCATCTTGGTTAGAATCATATGAATGTTCCTATAGTTGAATATTTTTGGACTAATTGTGAAGATGAGTTTGAAGTGCGAAAGCATAATTCAAGTAGACTTTCCCTTCAATAGATGGTTGATTTCATCAAAATATGTGGAAAGTCTTTCAGATGATGATAGGGAATTTCTCCTTCTATGTATACCTGAGATTAGGTCGAGCAATGCCCACTTTCACAAGTTGATTGGTTTGCCAAAGAGAGCACCTCAATTGCAGAAAGAACGAGTCAAGTTTTCAAGAACAGTAGAATATTCTTGAGAAGTAAGAAGACATAGAAGGTAGCTATTCTAGTTGCTGAGCCACCAATAGTTCCATCATCTCTACCTTATTCTTCTAAATCAAAACCAAGAGTGAAATCTATGAGAAATCCTCTAGAAGATACCAATATTAGCAGAATGATGAAGAGCTTAAAGGAAAAAGAGAATCGGTAGGAACAGTCAGCAGATGCACTAGAAGTTCTAGTTGACTCAGTGCCATGAGTTGAAGTCATTCCTTCATCTCCTATTCTTCCACTGTTGTTGAGGCCTTCTCCTATTCATATAGATTCAGAAGTTGATTCACCAGTTCGCAACGTCTTAACACCTATTGATCCATTCGGAGTTGTTGGAGCTAGAATCCATCCTCCTAGAGAAGTTAGTAGACTCCTCGTCTTAGCTTGAGAACATGTTGGGTAGGAAGAGGAGGAAGCCTTCTTATTAGTTAAACTTTTCAAAACTTGATAGCGTCTACCAAGACACAACATATAAGAAACTTAAGAAGAAAGTTCATATGGAGAAGAATTCTAAAGGTGAGATTATCCTTGAGTTTGCCACACCTCCGGAGGACAAGAATATAGATGAAGTTGAAATTGATGACTTTAAAGTTGTCAAGGCCAATCTCAAAAGAAGCACCCGACACACTGATGTGAATCTCTTTGAGGTTGTAGCTAATAATCTGAAGGAACGAGTGCTCAAGGATGGAGAAGATAAAGCAGCCCTAAAGGCTGAGGTTCAAAAATTGCGGCAATATATCTCAAATCTCCTTCATGGTACTTCACAAGCCACCTTGTTGCTTCCACAAATTCTGGAGTTACTTGCAGATCAACACCAGCTAAGTCAGTTGGTAATCTATGAAAAACATATGAGAGATTGGGTAGAAGAATTCATCACTAGGGGAAAATTTATACTTGCAGAGATGTACCAATCAAGGTATAATGCCCATGATCTTCACTCAGGAATTCAAGAGTTTGAGAAGAATATAGCGGAAAGGAAACCAAGAGATGAGATCATCATTTATGACTTGAGGATGGCTTATGATTCATTTGTTGCAAAAGAGCATAAGAAGAAGCTTTTTTCTTGGAGAGAATAACACCTCTTCAAAGTAAAAACCTATGAAAGAACAAATGTAGAATTGAATGAATATAGACATAAGGTTGCTAATACCCTCAAATTCATAAGAACATTTGTCTCACAAATCCCTTGTTCATGTAGTCATGAAGATGGCACTTACTTTGATCTCGGTGAAGTACAAACAGAGTTTCAGAATCTCATCCGTGGTAGTTTTAATGATGATCTTGTTGTTGGCAAGATGAATCACATGGTCACAATATCAAAAAAAAATGATAAAGCACCTGAAGAGATAAGAGAATTTCTAAGTTTGATCACAAATGATGAAGAGATGCTGGAGAATAGTATATTGTTCTGGATAGTATCAGTGTTCTTGATGAAGAGGTAGTTAACAGGTTTTTGGAGTATGTGGTTTCTCAAGTTATCAATGAGTGAGCCACCAATTGGAGCATGCAACATTTTCCAAGGATAGAACTAAAAGCAACAGTTAACTCGATGTCTTTTCCAAGTTTAAATTTTTGTTCTCTTTCATGCATATATATTCTTTAGAAATATCAAATGTATAGTTGGAGCTTTTTCAGTTAGCTGATGTTAAGAGTTGATTAGTTGTTAGTTATCTTTTGTTTAGTATTAAAAATAAAGCTTGCATGTTGGCAAGTCTAGTTGTTAAAACCAAGGAGATTTGAGGGTTCCCTAATCCTTGTTTGTGTATAAATAAGGGCAACCTTGCCCATTTATTTTTAACCATTGTTGTGATAACAAATTGGTGAGGTTATTTTCGCCCGCAACTTTGCTATTCAGTGTTTGTTCAAAAAAATTCAAGTGTAATTTGGTTTGATCGCATATTGTGAGCTTATCTTTGCTACAATTTGTTGTTGTAGAAGTTTATTTATTGTTGGAAATTGAGGAAGGAAATCTCATGCTTATTTTGCTCTGATCTACTGTCTCAAATATATTTCAGTACATTGTTTCGTGTTTTGTTTTCATTATCTTTATTGCAGTTTACATCTAATAAGTACAATGATTCTTTAGGTGTGTTCTCGAAATGAGTTATTTAAGCTTTATGTTAATCAAATCATTCCTTGTTTACTTATGATTCTCAGGCTCTTAATTTACTTGAGTTATTAGAAGCATCCATAGTTTTAGGCCTAGTTGTAGTTGAAATTCTGGAAAAGTGAAAACCTCAGCTACAACGCAAAGAGTTTTATAACCTTGTGCTCTTAGCTGAGAATAAAAAGATTGGCAATAGTTTATTATTTAATTTTAAGCATAATTAGTAAAGAGGGATCTTATCCTCCTAATTTGAAAAGCATTCTAACTATGCATAGTTGTCTATTTCTAATTCTCATTCCAAAGGTGTGAATTGAAACACCAACAAAAACATTGTCCAAGGTCATTTATGCACCTCAATCATGTAAATTTAAATTAGTTCATCACCAAAACATTCTTGTAGTGGAAAGGAATGAAGGTGGACCACAACAAACCTTAGCTAGGACCTAAATCCATGCATACACACCATGCCATGCTTCAATAAACATTGAAGCAACTCCACAATCAGTGTAAACACCCAAGGTCAATTGAACCTGTGTTAACACCATTAACATTTAAGTACATACTTCCTCAAAACCAAATACGACTCACGGACACCACATAATACTTGAACACAATCTAGAATATTCCACAAACATCTTGAAATCCAATAAATTCCTTCGCAACAACTTTCACTTGAAGAATGTAAACACCTAGTACACTCAAATAATTTTTCATACACTGCAATTCAAGAAACCGACTTTTGAAGCACCAAACCTCAAACAATTTCAACTAAAAAAAGATACAAACACTATCAACACCCTTCTAGATTTGTAAGACCTGAAACCACTTTACAGAGAAATGCAGAGCAAAATCATTTTTCCCATACACCTCTACAATACACAGTTCACACACCTTCCTCCGCACAATGATCCACCACACCAAATTTTGAATGCAACACCTCTGATCAACATATCCAAACCGCACAATCAGATCTTCAACATAGAAGAAATATGGGACCAAACCAGAACACTATTCTGCAACACATAACACCACTACAACACATTGTTTCCTCTTTTTATTCATTTTTTCTCAAAAAACACTTGGAAACAAGCACCAGAGACACATCTTCAACACTTCCTAATCACCACCAATCCAACTGCAACATAACAACTCAACCATACATCCATAGGGAGAATCTTATCAAAGCAACACTAGAGGTTGCACCAACAACTTACTAATGACAACATAATGAAACTAATCAAAGCATCATCAAAGACATCAACTCAATACCAATTGCTCATACTCTTGATATAATCTCCTGCTCATATAGTTGACACCAATGACAACACCAAAGCTTGTTGACATCAATGACAACACCAACTATACATACTTGCAACAAGTTGTACCCATAGAATTCAAGGACTTGAAGGAAAGGGGAAAAAAAAAGAGATAAGAATGCTTAGATAACAAAAGATATCATTGTATAGTTATCTTGCAAACACATAAGGTGGAGTTATTCATTAAGGCATGTAAAAGGTCATTCCTAATATTGGGAAATGACAAGGATAGTCATAATTTACAATAGAAAAGAAGTGTGCAAACCCCTAAAATTATGTGATAAGCATGAAGATATGTGAATAAATTTTCCCTTAGTGTATGTAAAGGATAAGAGAATGATGGTCATGACTGCAAGATAAGGATCATATAAGAATATCAATCATGCAAGTGCATCTATAATGTTGCCTCTAATATGGACAAGTGGTGGGATAAGGATGTGGTGAGAAACAAGGTGAAACTAATACAATAAAGATTTATACAAGTGTATAAAAATTTGAAATATTTTACTTTAGATTAGGATTACGATAATTTTATTATGTGATTGCATAAAATTAGCAGTCAGAAATAAACTAGTAAACCATGTCAACATAATATTTACGTGTAAAAATTATTTAAAAAAAAAACTCCAGATAAAAAAGTTATGTATTAGTTTTCAAGAATGAAATATATCTAGAACACACTAACACTCTCTTCATTCTAATAATACTCCGGTATTACGTCAACAACACTTGTGTACCTATAAAATGATCTCATCTAAAACCATCATCTCATACTCTTGATATATAGGCATAGAGATAGAGTGATAGATATGTTGCAAGGTGTGTGCCCTTAGTCTCCTTGTGTTGTGCAGTGCAACACTTGGGTTTGTGACATGGCTTAACTGCCTCCCATGGATTCCTTAACTCTAGTGGTTGTATTGGACATCAACAGGTCGATCTTTTGGTGCAACGGAAACCATCTGTGCAACAATTAGTATCAAAGCTTGGGTCATAGGTTTGAACCCCTCACTTACATTGGGGGGATCATTGTAAGGTGTGTATCCTTGGTCTCCTTGTGTTGTGTAGAGAAGTGCTTGGGTTTCTGACATGGCTTAACCGCCTCCCATGGATTCATTAACTCTAGTGGTTGTATTGGGCGTCAACATGTCGATCTTTTGGTGCAACAATAACCGTCTGTATAACAAGAGAATGTGTGCAATAAAAAATAAATGGTTAACCATAATAACGGATATCAAAGCCATGGAATTATTCAAAAACCCCACGTCCACCTTGGAGATCATCTTTCAACAATAGAAAATGCATCAATGACTTCACATGAACATCATATGGGTACAATTAATTAACTCCCAAAATAGTGAACACATATGCAAAGGAATCTTTGATGTCATAATCCACAACAATTTATATCTCAAGTATAGTATTCTACAATAGAGTGGCTAACCCATGTAAGTCCTTTTTATCATACAAGATTCTCCACTTCTCAATCCTAGCACCTAAAATTGAAGGGAAAGTGCATTAAATGAGTCCAAAGTCAATCATAAACAACATCAAATTATGCTCTATCTTCTTCATCAATGTCTATGACAACTAATGCCAAAATTCATAGGGAATCTCAATTATAATTTAATTTCCAAATAATCCCTAGCCTGCATCCAAGGACACTTTCCAAGATTGTTGGAGACACAAGAATTATACATAAGATTGCAAGGTAAATGGATTAATAATCCTAACTTTCTCCCACTTGGAATCATAAATTAAAAATATATCCATAAGTAGAATAAATATAGTTAAGTACAAGTATCAAGTCACATGGCCTTTTATACATTGAGAGAACTTATCCCTAGTTAATGGCTTCGTTAGCAAATCTATAAGATTATCCAAAGTATCAACCTTCTCTAACAAGGCCTTACTATTATCAATAATTTATCACACAAAGTGATACTATACATAAACATTCTTAGTATGAGAATGATACATAGGATTCTTGGCTAAAGAAATAGCTCTCTTATTGTCAGATATGATTCTATCAATCCTACAATCAAAACCAATGCTTGTATTGAGTCTCTCTAACTAAATTTCCTTCTTAGAGATATGTGTAACAATCATACACTCTACGTGTTTGATGGAAGAATTATCCATGAGATAAACTTTTACTCATCCAACTCATCACACCTCCAAATAGAGAGAAAACATGACCACTAGTGGATGTTCAACTATCTAGGTCACTTTCCCAATCTACATCAAAAAATACATACATATGTCTAATGAATTATCCACATCACTAGTTATATGATAACACAAATAATGATTAGAACTTCCACACTAATATGTAAATACCTTGTTAATGAAATTCCAATACTCTTTATCAAATTTATCTACATAAGCTTACTTAAAAATCCCATTGCTTGGGAAATATCTAGTCTAGTACAAACCATTACATACATTAAACTACCAATACCACTACCAATAGCATAAATCATATTAGACCATCAAAATCATCATCATATTTAGGACACATGTCTAAAGTAAGCAACAATAGGAAATGGAATACTCACTAGTCTATAGTCATGCATATTAAATTATCACAAAATGGTATCCACATACTTACTCTAACTCAACCAATTCTTTATGTTTACCTGATCCTTGTTAATCTCCACCCCAAGAATATATTTTGTAGCCCAAAATTCCTTCTTGTCAAATGTTCTATAATTTTTAGTTTTGAGCTTTTGGATCATCATATTGTTGTTAGCAATAAACAACATATCATCCACATACAAGATAATGATTAGTAGTTGATCATTAATAATTGTAATATAAACACAATGATCTTCCCGCTCCTAACACAACCATTTCAATTCAAAGGCATCACATTTTTGATACCACATCTTGGGTGAATATTTCAGACCATGCAATTATCATTTCAAGTTACAAACTAATTGTTCATTTCATTTCATAGTAAAACCATTAGGATATCACATATTAACCTCCTACTTAAGATATTCATGCAAGAAAGTAGTTTTAACATCCATTTTCTCAATCCCAAAATCACAAGATCAAGTAGTGGATAAAAGGAATTTAATAGAAGATAACTTAGTAACAGAAGATAAATTTTCACTAAAATCAACTCTCTCCCTAGGAGTAGCTCTTGGCTATCAATCATGTCTTGTACCACTCTAACCAACCATCTACACTGAAATTATTTGTATATACCCATTTTCTACCAAAGGGCTTTCTTCCCCTAGGAAAACTAGCGAGATCCCATTTTTCACAATTATCCAAGGTCATCATATCCTCCTACATGGTTTGCATCCAAGATTCACTATCCTTTGAGAAGAGATCCTCCTTGAAAGATCTAGGCTCATTGTCTTTATCCTACAAATAAAACACAACAAAAATTTGATGGGATATAATTATCAATTCAATTTCATTATCTTGTGGACATCCTTGAGGTAAGCTCCTAATGGGCTTTACATATTATTATATTTTCTCATCCCATATATCATCATTTAAACTCTCATCTAAACCCTCTTCTTCTTCTCCATCCTCTGATCCATCTAAATTTTCTTCCACATGTGAATCTTTCTAATTTTATTTCCAAGTGCATTATTTTTGTTCTTTATTTTACTTTTGTTGAACTCTTCACTTGAATAAGCTCTAAACTCCCTAAATTTTTACATATCTATAAAAAATGATTTCGTGGGTTAGAGGATTCCAAGTATTATAAGCTTTAACATTCTCATTGTAAGCAATGAAGATGTATTTCTAAGCTTTTGGATCCAATTTAGATCATTTTTCCTAAGGCACATGAACATAAGCCTCACAACCAAATATCCTTAAATGTGAAACTAAATGATTTTTACATGTCCACATATCACAAGGAGTTTTATCAACAGGAGTTAAACAAAGAGATTAATTAATTAAATAATAAGTAATAATTACAACCTTTACCCAAAAGCACCAATCTAGCTTCATACCACTTAGCGTACTTTTAGCTCTTTCCATTAAGGCTTAGTTCATCCTTTATGCTACCCCATTTTTTTGGGAGTGTAAGTTGTATTCTTCTATTGAACATACATACATGCTTATAGAATTTATCAAATTCCCTAGAAAAATATCTCCCACCATTGTCAAATCTCAACACACCTATCTTATATTTTGTTTGATTTTCAACTAAGGCTTCAAATTCTTTAAACTTAGCAAAAAATTAATATTTTGAATGCAAAAAATAAAGTCAAGAATATCTAGAGACATTAGTATTGGATGTAACTAATAACAAGATTTATCTATTAAATCTACATCCATCAAACCAAACATATATGAATAAATGGTTTCTAATGATCTCTTATCTTTATTGCTTCCATTAGGAAATGAAGATCTATGATATTTTCCAAATACAAAATGCTCGTAGAAATTATTTTTAACAACAATATATAAATTATCAACCAACTTTTTATTAGTAATGATCTTAAGAACTTTTTCATTTATGCAACCCAAATATTGGTGCCACAACATAGATGCATTTTTAATTCCATATACATTGGTAGAATTATGAAATACATAGGCATTTAGCCTATTCAAAGTCCAAATCTAAGATCCTCAATTACCGTGTTCCCTTTTACCAACTTGTAACCTATAATGCCTTTGGCATTTGTGCCTTTTTATTTTATTGTTGTAAATATATCCCCATTATTAATTATCATTACACCTTATTATTTTTGTTGTTAGGTGTTCTTCAATACTTTGTATTGGAATCTCTATTTTGATTGTATATTTTGTGATGCATGAGGTACTTTCACGTTTAGATTTGGTAACATAACTTATAATTTATTTTACCTTTACGTATGTGTGCAGATGTTAGTATTATTTTGTTGACATTCTAAATTATTGTTGCTTCTCAAATTTTCATGTTTGGATGATGTGTATTGATTTCAAGTTATTTTAGATGTGATGATTATATGATGTATGTGACATTGTACTCTATTGTATGATTATGCATTTCTTTGGGTATTATGTATGGTGTAGGTACACTTTACACATGGTTTGAGTGTGTAGGTATAGAGTTATTTTCCCACCTAAGTATGCAAGCATGGTTATTCCTCTAATGGTGGTTATATCATAGATGTCACATTGGGTTTGATGTGTTTTTAATCCCCTGGTGTACTTAAATAAAGTGTGAGATGTGACTTGTGAGAACTCATGTGAATATGGATCTCAATCGGTGGCAATTTCAAAGTTTGCATGTGTTGCGTGTTAAACTATAAATTCATAATTTTAATCATGATTATATTTTTTTCTAGTTGCATAGATTATATTTTGATGGATATTACATTTTGATGATGTTTTATGTATTGGAAATTTGAGGATTTGGAAAGAAAAGGGGGAATCGCCAATTAATTGCATTGAAAATTATATTCAAATTATTTTAGTTAGTTAAAATATTTCATTGCTTAAAAGATAAAATTAATTATTCATTGTTCTTGGGAATGAGGAAATGACTTAAGAATTTAAATTAATGGATAATGTTGTTTGGTAAAAAAGGAAAAATAAAAAATTGAAAATGGAAAAAGATGGATAAAGGAAAAGGGCTTGTCTTGTGATTTTGTAACCTATAATTCAATTATTAGGGCATACTTCTATATTTTTTCAGTTGCATTTGATATCCTCATCGTGTTTTGTAATGGAGTTCAATCCCACATAATGTAAATTATGGGAGTAATCAATGGATTGCAGTCCTATATCCTAAATTTTTCATCATTTATTTAATATACTTGGTTTGTGAAATGAATATCCCCTTATCTGATTACAAAATTTGCAACCCAAGAAAGAAAGACAACTCACCAATCATAGACATTTCAAAATCCTTTTGCATGCCTATTACAATTTCCTGACACATCTTATCATTTCTACCTCCAAAAATAATGTCATCCACATAAACTACAACAATCAACTAATGATCACCTTCAGTTTTAATGTATAGATTGTTGCCAACAATACCCTTTTTGAAACCCTATTATTGTAGATACTTGTCCAATCTTGAGTACCAATCCTCGAGGCTTGTTTCAGCCTATAAATCACCTTCTTTAGCCTACATACATAGTCCTCATTCTTTAATAGGAGAAACCCTTTTGGATATTCAATATACACTTCTTCTTCCAAGTTTTTATTACTAAAAAATGATTTAAAATCCATTTGATAGACTCTAAAATTATTGAAAGAAGCGAATGCTAAAAACATCCTCATAGCCTCCATAAATGCATCATGGGAAAAAGTTTTTTCGAAATCAATCCCTTTGACTTGAGCATATCCCTTGCATACTAATCTTGCCTTGTTCCTCACAACTTGGCCATCCTCATTCAACGTGTTCCTGAATACCCACTTAATGTCAATCACATTTTTATCCTTAGGTCTTGGGGCAAGTTCCCAAGATTCATTCTTCTCAATTTGATTTAATTATTCTTCCATAGATTTTACCCTATACTTGTCTTCTCGGGCTTCCTTATAATTCTTAGGTTCCATTTTAGAGAGAAATAACAAGTTTATATGTTTAGATGTATTGGCTAATGTCCTCCTTGTTTGAATTTCTACATCTCTATCACCAATAATTAGATTTTTTGGATGATTCTTTTAAACAAATATGGATGGAGTCTTGGATAGTGCTCTTGATGGAGTTTTTGTATTTCTTTGTTCAACTTCTCAATTTTTAACTTCTTCCTCTACTTCTTCTTTAACACTATCTTCTTGATGATCAAATTCTTGTGCTATTTCTTTTCGATGCCTTTCTTCATTAACTCTCACATTTGCACTTTCAACAATTTTATACAATATTTTTTTATAGCATTTATAAGCCTTGCTTCTTGTAGAGTATCCAAGGAAGATACCTTCATCACACCTAGAATCAAAATTTCCCAAGTCTTCATCATCTTGCCTGATATAGCATTTGCTCCTAAATACCTTAAAGTATTTCATTGACGCAGGCTTCCCTTCCAAAGTTCGTATAGAGTTTTTCTATTGTTCACCATGATTTGTGCTAGATTTAAAACATAAACAACTACATGCACTACTTATTTCCACAAGGTGTTAGTAAGCTTAGACTCATTCAACATTACTCTTGTCATTCCTTGGACTATCCTATTTTTCCTCTCAACAACTCCAAATTTTGTTGTGGAGTTCTTATAGCTGAATATTATCTTATTATTCTATGTCGTTCACAAAATTCTTCAAAATCATTTGAGGTGAATTCTCCTCCTTTGTTTGATCTTAGGAATTTTATTCTCAAACTAGTTTCATTCTCTACCAAACCTTTAAATGTCTTAAACTTCTCAAGAGCTTCTGATTTTTCTTTTAAGAAGGTAATCCAAGTCATCTTAGAATAATCATCTAGTAATAACATGAAATATCTTTGATCTTGTAATCTTTTCCTCCTTTTGGCCCACATAAGTCAATATGTGTAAGTTTCAAAGGCTTTGATGTAGAGTACTCCTTTGATTTGAAACTTGACCTTGTTTGCTTTCTAAACTAGCACTATGTTGTACCCAAAACAATTTATTTGCTTCATTAAGGCATTTTTATTAAAATGGTCTAAATATTATAAATTTGTTGTCAAAAGCCAGTTGTAGGTCAAATGAAGCATGAGATTTTTGTGGGTTTACTATCTAGAAGATATTGGCAAAATTTAAAAAAATTAAAATTAGGGTTTTCGAGCCCCTATTTTTAGGAAAAACCCTAAAAAATAGGATCTTTCTGGAATTGATTGAAAATAATTTTGATTGGTTTATTTCACGCCACGATCACATTTGTCCAGTCAGAATCAAGAAAAAGTCAGTTTAGCTCTAGTGGGTCTATTTCACTTTTTCAAGAGAAAAGTTAGGACCTCTGAGGTCGTCAATGACAGATGGCCAGTGCTAAGTGTCAAAATCTAAGCCTCAAACCCTTTAGTGAAGATTCTATGAAAAAAGATGCTCGAAAAGATGCTTTACATTGGAGGGGATTTCAAAAGTTGATAACGTTAGAAATTTTTCTAAGTCTGGAACATAAAAGCACCCTTGCTAGCCAAGGGCGCCCAAGGTTTCAAAGGAACAAATCAAATTTTTGGGGTTTGTCACTTCCAAGAAGTCCTCTCCAAAATTCTTCCAGCTTTGCGACAAACCTGCTAGCCAATCCAAGAGATCTTTCTAATGCCTGAATTTGAAGATCAAATGAAGAATGGAGAAAGACAAAGGGAAATAAAATTAGTCAAATTTTGACTTACACTGATGGGGAAAAACGACCCTTATAGCCCAGGGGCTCCCAAAATTTTGAGGCACCAAATGCAACTTTTTGACCAAATGACATCTAAAATGTTTGTCTCGTACTTAATCAGGCTTCACAATGAGTTTTTCAACGAATTAATCAGAGTTTCCAAACAGTCGGAATCAAGAGTTAGACATAAGGATTTAGTCATGGAAATCAAAGTGAAAATGATCAAGTCTAGAGGCAAAAAAACCCCTGTAGCCTAGGGGCTCCATTGAATTTGAGAGGCCAAATATTGTTGTTAACATTTGCAAAACTAGTCATGTTCTCGACAATTTTGCTAGCATTCTAGCAAATCATCAAGCAAATCCATTCAATTTGTCAAACATCAACAAACAACAACAAAGGTAGAAGATTTCGAAGGTCAAAAAATTGGCAGTCTATTATGGAAAATGACCCCTATAGCCCAGGGGCACCCAAGAATAAGAGCCATCAGATGTCACTTTTTGCATTAACTACCTCTACATGATCTCATTTGATTCAACTTAGCTTTGTAACAAACTTGTTTTCCAATCCATGAAACATATCAAATGGAAGCACTGTCAATCATTCGAGCACGTGAAACAGAGGATGAATTAATGAACATTAAGGCAAAAGCACCCCTATTGTCCAGGGGCACCCATCATTTTGAGAAACTAAATGAAGTTTCCAGAAGCTATCTTTTCCAAGGCATCTTCTCAGTAGCCTTTCAGCTTCACGATGAATCCAGTTGCAAGCTCACTGGACTCGTCAAACGCTCGTGAATGAAGATCAATCGTAAAACGTTGGAGACGAAGGAAAGATTGAAAAACATGGAAATTTGGTTGTGTGGTGAAAAGAGCACCCTTTTGGAAAAGGTGCCAAACTTTTTGGGCCCTCAGATGTAGCTTTCAGACTTCGTGACTCCCAAGAACATCTCTTCAGACTTGATCCAGCTTCACAATGAATTTGTTAGCTAAGCTTCAGGATCAACCGGGCATCCAGAATTTAGGGTCAAATAGAGGTAGATCGTCACAAAAAAAGTTGAAAATCTTCAAAAAAATTCTAACTCCTTCAAGATTTGGCATGAAAAGTCAAAGTGGGCCCAGTTGACTCTTAGTTTCGACTTTTGCATGCTTACTCTTGCATATGGCGTCCTAAAATTAGAGGAAAAATTTCAGTTGATGAAGCATGCATAGTAATTGACTCCTCAATTAGGATTGGTGCACCTAACAACACTCTCACCTCCAAAATGGATATTTATTCAAGAATAGGTGTCATTTCTCCATTATTTCTTGTAGGTTGAAGCTAAAATCAGCAATTTTTTGTCCAACGCATTTTGAAGGAGCAAACTGAGGCCATTTTCAGTGTTCTTCACAGCTCTAGGTTCATATTGCACAAGAGGAATATTTTTTCATGCTTCATCTTTCTAGTACGTTATTGGCAACAAATCATCAAATTGGGTGTATACAAAGGCATTTTTCTCAAGGATTGAAAGAGGCAGTCAATAACTTCTATCTTCTCCCCCTCACATTTCCTCTATCATTGTCTTAGGTTTTCTCTCACATGTCCAAGTAAACGAAAAATTTTCATAGATCTGGCCATCTAGGTTTGTTTAGCTCTCAAGCGCCAACAAAACCCATGTGCCAGTTGCAGGAAAAAAGCTTCTGCAACCCCTATTGCCCCCTACAATTTCTATCTCGAGAGATTATTACATGTCATAGAAAAAATCACTTTTTTGAATTTCTGACATTGTGGGTTTGTTCAAAAAGATAGTCTCTAGAAAACCCATGTGCTAGATTTTTTTTTGAGAAAACGGCCCCATTGCTCCCTATTTTTAGGATTTTCAAAAAAAGTAGTCATTTCAGAAAATGAAGACACTGGGTTTGATTAGCACATTGGTGACTACAAAACCCATATGCTAGTTTTTTTTGAGAAAAATAGCCCTTGCAACCCCTACAACTTTTGTTTCTAAAAAAGTTATTGCATGCCCGATGAAAAGTCATTTTTTCAAATTTCTGATGATCTGGGTCAGCTTACTAATACATTCTCTACAAAACCCACGTCTTAGAAAATTTCATGAAAATTGCCCCTCTACAAGCTATTTTTAGCCTCACCAAAAAAAGTTGCTAGAACATACCCGTGTTTATAGTCAATAGTCTAGTTTTTCAGTATGCAATTCACTCAAACTGAATTGAAGACCAAATCGGTCTTGATTCACAATTTCCTGAAAATGGTTGACACTGATTTGCATCGGGTACACCCATAAGTCAACTTGGACAAGTTGAGAGGCATAGACCAAAGCACGTTTTAGAAAAATCAAGCAAAGCGTCAGAAGCATAAAACTATAGAAGAAACGAAGGTCATCACTCCAGTTACAGAGCTGCCAAAGTTACCAATCATTGAACTGCCAGTTGAAGTGTGCAAATATTTCCAGGATTACTCAAGTTGCTGACAAGCAGTAAACTAACAGTTGAGGCATGTGATGACCTCCAGATGATGAGGTAGTTAACAATTTCCTGAAGGAGATGATTGTTTATGATGGCTTGGAATAAACAGTCAGTTAGATCCTACGATTTTCCCCAAGGATAGAGTCAAAGACAACAGTCAACTCAACATCAACCAATTTACTTATTTTAATAGATATTAGGGGGATTTTTTATCTTAAATATGTCCCTTACGACTTTCTTATTTATAATCTTCACAATGTTATCGAAGTTCAAATGTTCCATTCTGTTTTGGCAAAACCAACTAATCTTTTTGTTCCATGTAGCATTTTTCTCCATTAACTCCACTAAGAATATAGAGATTATTTGAAGTTCTGCTAGCATCTGCAAAAAGTTTCCATATTCTTGTCTTTCTAATTTCACAACCACTAAGATGAAATGTAAGTGTGTTCCCTTGATCACATAATTGACTCACTTAGAAGATTATGCTTCAACCCTTTAACATATAATACGTTTTTTGTCCTCGTCTTTCTATTGTCAAAACTAAGAGTGTATTTTCTTGTTATTCTTTCCATAACATTATCTCCAAACTTAACAGTGCTTCCATTTATCTCCTTCAAAGTAAGGATCTTTCTTTTATCCCATGTCATGTGGCTTGAGCACCCACTGTCAATATATTATTGATTTCCTTCATTTAGCATATGAAAGGTTGCTTTTACTAGCATGGATTTCTTAGTCATTTCACGTTCCTTCCAAACTTTTGAAGCTTCCTCTTTTGGCTTGTCATGAATGTCCTCCTTGTTTTGTTTTGGATGTACGACAAAATCACTTCTAAAAGAATGTTTTGTATGACCAAAATTATTACACTTGTAGCACATGATGTTTTAGTCCATTAGAGGTGAAAATAGACTATAATTCATTTTTAAGAAACCCAAATACCTCCTTGCATGAACTCTACAATCCATCTCTTTATGGACAAATTTGTTGCAAAAGAAACAATAACCATAAAAGGAATGTTGAAACTTGTTCATTTGTGCTTGCCTTCGAGGAATTTCTTCTTTGAAATCTTCATTGTTACCTTTATGAGGGATATTGGTTTAATGAGTGATATTACTTTCTCTTTTCTTAGAACTATCACCATTGATGGAGCTTTTGAGCACATCTACATACCCTTTGGAATTCTCTTCATTTGTCTTCTTTGGCAAATTTGTAGTCTTAGCTTGAGCCTTCTTTGATGATATTTTTCTTTTCTTCAAAGCCAAAGCTAGTCTTGATGAAAGGTGATCTTTGTGAGTTGCTAATATTCTCTAGAATTTCAAAGCTCTTTTCAAAATTCATGCTTCGATTTAATTGATCATTTGATTTCTCCAACTCCTTCCCCAAGGAAACAAATTCATGCTCCAATTTCTCACACTCCAATTCCTTTGCCTTTAGTTGATATCTTACAAATTCTTCAATTTGTTTTACTTCCTCAATTTGGATCTTTAGGTCCATGATCATATTTTTTGATTCTTCAAGACTTTGATATGATTTCACCTTAGTTTCGTTATCTTCTTGAAGCTGTGAATTTAACCTTGAATTTCTCTTCTTGAACTCCTCAATCTCATAATAGGAAAATTTGAGTTCTTTCTCAAGATCCTCTTCTTCATCATCTTCAATATGATCTTTTAAATATCCTTCTTTTATTTTGTCTTCACCACCCTTAGCTTATATCACCATGAAGAGTATTTATTCTCTATCCTAATAAGAGAGGCTTCCACTACTTTCTTTGAATGAGCTACTTGCTTCTTGGATGTAAAGACTCTTCTTATATCTTCAAGTTCTTATTTTCATGCTTGCCCTGTGTGATCATTTTCTTGTTATAGTGATATTTCAATCTTTTCATTTTTCTATATTTTTCTTTCTCTCCACTACTCTCACTCTCGACCTAAGGACATTTGGAAGAAAAATGTCCTAAATTACCACAATTGAAACATTTAAGGGTATACTTAACTTTGTGGTTTCCAGATCCTTTCTTGTGCTTCCTCACAAAGTGTGATTCCTCTTCATCACTTGAACTTTCACTTGATTTGTATCCTTTATTCTTCATCTTCTTGGATTTTTTGTAGGTGGCTTCCCATTTTGATGGCTTCTCCTTCTCCATCCCCATTTCATATGTAGTGAGGATCCCATGCAACTCGTCCAGCTTCAAAGTGTCTAGATCCTTCATTCCCTTGATGGAAAAAAATTTCAAATCATATCTCATGGGGAGAGATGATAATACCTTTTGCACAATTATTGCATTCTCAAGCTTTTCTTCAAGACCATGGATAGGGTTGACAATTTTGTCCATGCGTAGTAGATATGCAATAATATTTTCTTCGTCATTCATCTTCAAACTCTCAAATTGTCCACTATGGGTTCGAAGATTGGATTTCTTAACCTTGTTGTCTCCTTCATATATACTTTTTAACTTATCCCATATGTTAGTCGATTTGCAATGCATAACCTTCACAAACTTCTATTTGGATAATCCACACAAAATTGCATTTTTGGCTTCAACATTGTTCTCATTTTCCCTCTTTTTGGCTTGATCCATTATTGGGGTTGCATGAGGAGTATATCCAAATTCAATGGATCTCCAAATATTATATCCTAGAGCATTCAAATAAGTCTCCATCCTTATGCTCCAAAATGCATAATTTGATCCATCAAATAGTGGTGTGCCCTATTTGAGGAAAATCCACATCCTTTAGCCATGTGTGCTTCCAAGATCTACCTTCAAGTAGTTAGGCTAACTCGAAAGGAATCCGCTCTGATACCAATTGATGAAAAACACTTATAATAAGAGGGGGTTGAATCTGTATAGATCATAAATTTACTTTTTCACAACTTAAGAAAATAGAGCAACATTACTTCAAACCTTAATTATCCATAAAAATACCATATATGCAAGATCTATCAATTAAGAACACACATAAGGGACACACTATTTTACATGTAAACCCTTACGATAAAAAACCATGACAAAATATTACTTGTATAAATCTTCTTACAAAATTCATAGGCACCAACCCTCTGGTGATTCTAATCCCCACCACCTAGCACCAACTCAGTAAGAGACACCAATCTCTTGTAATGAGAGGCACCAACCTCTCCAAAGCTTGCTCCAAAACTTCACTTAGTTTTGATCCAATTTTTCATTAATCTTTACTCCAAATCTCTGCTCAAGTTCACCTTATATCTCTACTCCAAAATGATACATTTTTTGATCCAAATTCTACTCCAAATTAGGCACAATGTCTGATATAAATCTCCCATAAAGGTTTGATTTAAATTAGACATGATGTTTTCTATAAATTCGCCTTAAATGTTTACTCCAAATTAGGCACAATATCTGCTATAAATTTGTCGTAAAGGTCTATTCCAAATTAGACACAATGTGTGCTATAAATCTACCTAAAAGGTCTACTCCAAATTAGGCACAATGTTTGCTATAAAATTTCTCTTCTTCTCTTCTGCTCTTAAAAGAAATGAATTTGCATTGAAGAACTTGTTTTCTAACCTCCAAAATAACTTGTATTTATATCCAAATCACACACTTTATCAAAAGTAGCTCAACCAAGATTTTACATAAAAATTATTTTAAATATTTAAATTCACCTTTCAAAGTAGGTCGACACCTTTGATAAAAATTAATTTTAATTTCTACATTTTGAATCTAGTGCTGTCATAAGTAGATGGAGGTCAACCCTAAATAAATTAAATCACTCTTATTATTCCTTTTCTTTAATCAACAAAAAATTCATCTCGAAAGTCTTCCTTTGACATCAATGATAATAATTCTAACAATCTTGTCGACACACCTTTGACATCAATGACAATATTTCTAACATAGCCAAACTAAAGTTTTGGAAAGCCTATTTTCCCATATTTATAAAAATCTTGTGAGTTATAAAAAGGTGATTTGGCTTCTAAACTTAACAAAAACTTGTAAATATTATCTTGCATATTTTTTGGGGGATCAACATTCAAATATAATACAATTTGTGAGTTTTTTAAGGCACAATTAAAGTGCCTTGTTGTGTGTGCATCATGGATCGTAAAATTAATTTGTTAACTCCACATAATTTCCACACATAGAAAGTCAAAATACATATTCTTCAATCTAAGGGATTATGACAAATGGTCAATAGACAACAAATGCATTTTAATAGATATTTTGAACAATTTACTTATCAAAACAAGTTAAATGAAGCAATGAGAATAATAGGTCTTCTTGTTTCTAAAAACTTGCAATTCAATATTGCATAATGTACAACTCCTAAGCAAATGTGAGACAAGTTTAAAGATATCTTTGGTACAGTTGATGAGTTTAGAATACTACAACTACATGTTGAATTAACAACATTGTCTCTTGGTACAATTTAAGTCTTTTCTTTTTCAACTTAAGGGTTGTGGTAAAACAAAAACAGATAAAGAGTGTGTCTTTTTGGTTTTGTCAAAGCTAAAAGGTCCTTATTAGATATTTGCTTCTTCTTTACTCTACAATACTCTTGGAACGACACATGTAATGCCTTCTTTCGAGAAATTTTGTGATATACACATGAGAACAATCTAAGTTAATATCTATGGATGCTATCACCTCTTCAAAAATTCAAGCATTAGTTGCTCAATCATCTAAGAGAAAAAAAACTAAGGATCAAGTTAAGGGATCAAAATTAGAGACTCCCTCAAATTCACGTCCCTCATCAAAAGGGAAAAATTATAAGGAGAAGCCCAAATGTATTCATTGCAAGAAACTAGGGCACAAAAAACACCAATATTATAAAAATGAAATTGATGAATTGAGGCATCTTCTTCAACAAAATCAAATTCAATTTCTTACATCTAGGACAGGCGGTTCTTATTTTTATTCATCCACATCATCCCTATAGTTAGGAAAGGATAAGAATAAGGGCATGACACTCTTTTATTTTGCAAACAACACATCACATTTCTTCCGCAAATGACACATCACATACGTGGCTTCTTGATTCTGGAGTATCCACCACATGGCTGCATCAAGGGAACTATTTTTCACATTTGAGACTTGTTCATTCCCACCAATATTGATGGTGAATAACACCTCTATGCCAACTCTTGGAAAGTGACCTATTGATATTGGAGAAAGAAAATTAAATGATGTGCTTTATGTACCTTTCTTATCCAATAATCTCGTTTCCATTTATCAGATTACACAGTGTCATAGGAAAAACAGTTGAAATCACAACACATTCTATGATCATAAAAGATTTGCAGAGTAGAGACATTATTGCCACATGTAATTTTGATCATGATTCTAGATTATACTCCTTTTTTTTCTTTGGTTATGTCAACTTTGATGATGGTTTGAGTATAGATGATACTTATACTTTCAATATGCACAAGGAGATACAATTTGGTTATTTGAACCTTGGGTTTTTATCCTCCTCATCAATCACTTCACCTTACATTGATATCACATCTCCTTCACATTCTTATTCTTCAATATTGAGTGTTCCTACATCATTGGTTTCTTATGATTCAAGATAATAGGATATTCATAGCTGTGTTTCCACTACAGTTGATTGGGATGATTACTTACATGGCATATTAGACTTGTTTAGTGAATTCCATTTTACAAAGTTGGTAGACACCTTTGATGACAACCGTATCAATGTTGTTACCAACACATCTACATATTTGGCTTATACTCTACATTAGCCTTCTCATGGAGCATTTGAGCAACTTTCAAAGATTTCATCATTGTCTTTGGATCTTGTGCATCATTCAAAGACTTCTATTCTTCTCACATGGGACTCGATTTCATGCGTCAGCTGCAATTTGTCTTCTTCCACAGGAAATAATGTTGACATTGAAAGGATCACATTTTTCATTCTTCTTTGAGCATCACTCAACACTACATGTTTTATGATCTAATGAGGGGGCCTCCACAGTCTCTTTGTATCTCTCCTATGGAGGGAATATTTCTTGTATCTATGAGATAGAAGAAGTCCTTGGGAGGTCATCATGAGTCCTTCTATCTTTTCACTTGTACATTTTATTTCATTGCATCATTTATCTTTTAGAGAGGGGTTTTTATTTCCCATTAGATTTTTCTCCTTTACTCCACTTTATGAGAAATTTATACATGAGTATCTAACATGACCTAGTAATTGGGACTCATCATCTATGCATACATTACTCCCTAAGTTGCACTTAGGGGGGGTGTTAGTGTCAATAGAATTATTATTCACCTAGTTAGCTAATCACCTTTCTAGGATTGACCTATTCACACTTAAAGGGTGATCCCACAATATTGGTTTACAATTTTTGGGCAAACTAGACACTGAATTGATTTTTTTAACTAAATCTTCACTTTCGGGCTCCTATAGCAGCTAAATCGTGAGGAATTTGAAGATGATGCAAACTAGTAATTTGTGATGTTTTGTCTATAGATTCTAAATATTATTTTTTCAAAATTTATGGAATTAGATTGCACTTCTTTTTCCATCTCCTTCAAAAACTAGCTTTTAAAAAAAAAACAACATTTTTAAGGAGTGACGCTCACCGTATACAACATAATTTTTTTTGTATGAAGGATAAAATTCTACTTTTTTGAATTTAGATTTGTGACTATGATATCTAACACTTTCATTTGGTTTCATAGTGTTTTATTAAATATTTTTTTCTTAATCAAGTTTCGAAGTCAAACCAATTACAATTCAGACATAGGCGGACCATATACAACATAACTTTTTCTGTATGTATCAAAATTCAATTTTTTTTAATAGATCGAGAACATCAATACCCAACCTGAACATATTTTTCAAAATTTTATTTTGATAATCTGTTATTTTTCCACATGTGTAGAACATAGAGCTTAATTTTTGGTGAAAAACCTATGTTTAATAAAACTAAAAAAACACATATATAATAAAACCAAAACATATTGAAATTGTATTCATTGGATCTCATTTTGAGGACTACCTGATTCCAGTTGGGTTTGTGAAATCTCCGCCATTTTCATCCTCAACCCGAGCTTCGAAGGGAAAAAATTTGGAGATTTGTTGTGTCAGAGGGTGGGAAGGTGGGGAAAGGGGGGTTTGAGTGAACCTAAGGGGTTTGAGCGAACCCCCTTTCCACAATGGGAAAATGTGGGTTCCCACATTTAAGGGGTTCACTCGAACCTAGAGTTCGTTTGAACCCTCCAAAACGATTTTGTTTTGAATGCGGTCATTTTTTGGAAGTTTTCCTTCCTCACTCCAATTGTAAACCACTTTTGTGGGTTCACCCTATAGCTTAAGTTTACTTAGATTTCTTATGCTTTTGTCTCACTTCATAGCATTGAGACATGTGTTCTCATCACTTGAGAAACCTATTGCATGTATATTTGACACTTGCTCACACACTTGTCAAGTGAGCTCACAAGTGTTGCACATTTGGAGGGGTAGCTAGTCATTGTCTCTTACCTTCTCACCTCATCTACCTTGCCTATATAAGCAAGACTCATCATTGTATATTTACACTCTTCATTTGTGTGTTGATAAAAATACTACCGTGCTTATATTTCATTCACTAGTGGAAGGTTGTTTCATGCTTTTAGATCTTGGCATTCCCCAACATGAAGATACAAGGCTGATAATGCTGATGTGTAAACATTATCATTTGTTAGGGTTTTTAAGGTTCTAGGTTTTATATATTTAAACCCCAAAATAAAAATAGCAAAAAATATTTTCCTTTATATTTAGGGTTTATAAGAGCTCGGCTAAATACATTAAAATTCGTCCACAAATATTTGTATAATATTTTATTGGGAACTTTACAATTTTTCCACATATACTATAAAAGTTGTCTATAACAAAGGCCTTTATTTCTTTGTTATTTTTTGGGCACATACTTAGTTGAATGCCCCATTTGTTCATCCTCTTGACATTTTGTCTCATCCAACATTTCTTTCTCTTGTTCAAGACTTGTTTGATGCCAACCTTAAACCACCTATTTGTCTCCATCCATTCAACTTTTTTAGATAACTTATGCGATGCACAATAACAATTGCCTCAATAAGGAAGGTTCTCATTTTAGTAAGAATAACCTCATAAGGGACTAATGTTTTGAGTTTGAATATGCTTGTGATCTTGTGTTTTAAATCCTCTCTATTTGCTTCCATTTTGCCATTAAAGTGTTACTAGCCCAAACTTCACATCCATAGAAAATCACTCGAATAACGAAAAGCCCAAAAAGAATTTGTATAGTTTTCCAATCACATAATTTCATCTCCTAACATCTATTCTGCAAAGCATATAATGCTCTCCATCCTCCCAAAATTCTCTTCTTTCTACAAGTATCCCATTTGAGCTTCTTGTTGAAGTGAATACCAAGATATTTACCCCCTGTCCCCATGTCGTTGCTTAAGTCCACAAATTTCTTTGCCTCCCTTTTTACATTTGCCTCCAATTTTCCCACTTTCTACCTGCACAAAATATTATTAATACTATTTATTTCATTATTTTTTGTACTCTAAATTATATAAAAAGAAAATTTGTAGAAGGCAAAATTTTGAAGTAAACAGACAAGGATGTTCTTGTAAGAAAAATGCATTGCACTAGTTAATTACATAAACTCATGATGCAAATAGGCAATGGATAGCCAAATCCTTTAACCTACATACTATTATTGACATCACATTTCCACAATCCATTTTAGTTGATATATTGCTTTTGGATTTGATTGTGTTAGAGATTTTTTGCATCAACATTTTGAATCACACTCCATGATCCATTATCGGGATAAGAGAGCCGAAGGAACAAGAGTGAGTCTGCAACTTTCTTATTAAGTTTAATCCTTAGCCATTCTAACTGTTTAGCTTCATAACATAATTCCCTCCCATGAAAGGGGTATCAATTAATGACAATCACATTTCCACAATCCATTAAATTTATGTTCATAATTTAAAAAGAAAAAATAATAATTTAAAAAAAAAATTACAGAATTGAAAAAATTAAATTTAAGTTGATTGTTTAAAAAAGAAAAGAAAAAATTATAATCACCAGCTACACAAATTATTCCTTAAAATGTTGAATAATGACTACTAGTCAAAATAAGCTACTGCCATTCTACTCACTCCAAAATATTCAATTAGAAATAAAAGTTCAGCTGCTCCTTTCATTGAAGGTATCTCTAGAGACCTACAGATCTACTTCCTTGCAAAATTGCTCTAAGACATATAGATGCTCTTGAGATTTGATTTTGGCCAATCAAGCGATGATTGCAGGAGTTTGTTGTGTGATGAGGCGGACATATCCTTGTTTGTGTGTGAGGGGAAGCCAAGGCCAACCCCGCTATGGCCATAATAATCTGGAGAAGATAGTGAAGGCCAAACAGAAGGCATTGGAAGCAGAGCTTAGTCAAACAAGTGGTGGACAGCTGGAAGCGAGGCTCACCTCTGTGCAACCCAAGTCAAATCCATTTCTACTGCTGGAGCGCCTCGTCAATATCAGACTCAAAGGATTCACTGCAATCATAGTGGAGGTGGAGGCGGAGGCGGCTTCAGATACGCTTCGATGCAGTGAGTATGTCAACTGGGGAGCTGATGCCATTGCTATTGCCGCTAACATCAATGCAATTGCAGTGCCGCACATTCATCAACTCTCCGCAGGTGAGCGCTGAGGACATATACATATTTCATATTAGTTACTAATATTTCTTGAGAGACGTAACGAAGTTGTTGTTTTTCATGGACGACAGCATTATCGGTACCTGTCATGGGTGCAGATTGGATTATTCATCCACTCCAGGTAACCTTATGCTATCATTCCTCTTTATCCAATCCCCTTCCCTGCAAAGTTAGGTCCATTCCCTTCTCAATTTGAAAATAGCGATGGCTGCCAGTCACAATCTTCATTTCAGCTTTCTGATTGGAAGCCTTCAAGTAGCGTTGTGATGAAAGTCCCTAAATTGGAGATTGTCTGTTATGTAATTGAGAGAGTTTGGACCTCTTTTGAGTATCAGTGTGGAGTCTGGACGTTGTCTTTTTCATCGGAGTTGTACCATGCAGTTGACAATAACTGGATGGTCTATCATAATTTTCAATTATAATTGTTCGTCTTGATAGATGCAAAGACTACATGGAATTTCTATATAATTCATTCTAAATTAAGAGCGTCCATTAATTGATTGATAATTTGCTCTCATGGTTCATTATGAAGTGTGAAACATTACCCCATTGACTTTGACGGACAGTATTTTTTGCAGATCATCAACAATGACAAATACTACTTATCAGACATTCTCATATTTAGATTAGATAATTGTGAGCTACAAACTAACAAGGGTCGATGGCATGCGCTGATTAACAGTATCTTCTAAAAAGCTGATGCATTTTTGGGTCAGCAGGAAGATTGAAAGTAGTTGCAGTAGCTGATATTTGGTATAAGGCCGAATGGAATTAGAACAAACAGTGTTAATCTGAGGCTTATCATTTGAAAATCAATCATGCTGATAATCTAAATTTGTTAGCTTTATGTGATTGGTTGATAGGTGTGTAATGCCACTTCAAATTTCCCATTCTAAACAGAATCTCCTCTGACGGGAATGGGGAAGCGTAGGAACACAAAAAGGTGTTTCTAGGAGTATTCCTGAAATTGGAGGATCAGTATTTGAATAGGAATTTAGTATGGACATTGGGACGGTGATTCATTCCTCCAGAGCAAAGCAAATGTTTACAGTAACTTTTAACTCCTATATCAAGTGCCTGAAGTCTGCACATAGTTATATCTGTAAAATGAAGATTTATTAGCACGCGGCTTTAACATATGATGGACAAAAAAAAAAATCTTTGAGCATTTGACATAAAAATTGACCTTGAATATGGCCTTTGGCTATCAAAGCCAAGCCTAGCATGTTTAGATGTGCAGTAGAGTACTTTTTTTAGATGGTCATAACCTCATTTCATAGTTTATTCCATTATGTGCTGCAAGGTTTAGGGTGCTCTGAAACAGTAATTATTAGTTACAATGCAGATTGCTCAAACGGCTGAAGCTGGAGCCTCTGCTGTGAGACTGGTGTATGCAGTCCTTAAGAAAGGTAACGGGGCATATAATTCGTATCAATATCATTGTTTTCATAGTGAATTTAACTATCCTAATAATATTGAACTGTCTATATTCCTTAAATTTCTCAGGGACACCAGCTATTTTAAGTTACACACAAGCTTTAGGACTGGATGCTATTGTTGAGGTTTGTTTTTTAATGGTTGCATTTGTATTGGGAAATTTGCTATGAAATTATGCTTAAGGCTCCTAAATTTCTTGCTAAATCTGCTTTTTTATTATCGTACTTTTTTGCTGAGATTTTAATGCCAAAATTGCAAGCCATTGGATGCAGGTCGTCAACCTTAAAGAGCTGGAAGAGGTTGCAACATTAGGAGTTGCTACTTATGGCATCAATTTGTCTGTTGGACTTTCTGTATATACTTTTCCCTAATCTTTAACCTTGCCTCACATTCAATCTGGAACAAAGGGAAAAAATTTCTTATTGTAAGATTTATGTTTCTATAATTTTAATGGAAACAGTACTGCCATCTGTTTCTCTGTGTGTGAAGATTGAAAGATTTTGAACACCTATAGAAGAATGAAAAATAATTGAAAACTAACTTATTGGAGGTACCATAGTTTGCATACTCGGACTTGGAGAGTACTCAGCAAGCCCAAAATTTTTGAATCGGCAAAAACTCGGCAACTTAAAAAGTAGTAAAATTTCTTATAAAAACACTTTTTTTTTGCAAAATTCAATTACAAAACTTAAACTATTCATTAAAATCTTCAATTTTTACATATATATTTAATACTTAATAGTAATCTATGTATATACAAACTTAATCTATTCGTTATAATAATGTTCATTAAACTGTTTAGAACTTTAGTGTTTAAAACTTTACACTATCAATATGCACAAACCTGTTGACTGTGTATGATAATGTGTAATATCAGTCGACAGGTTTGTGTATATTGATAATGTGTAACAATGTAAAGTGTAAACAGTAATATCATGAAACTTGAAAGAGAATAAAAATTCCGAACTTACCTGTAGCTGCAAATTGTGGCGAAAAACCAGTCCAAATCGCGTCAAACTTGCAGTGTCTGTAAGACCCACTAAACAGGGGTTTTATAAGCATGAAATCATGTCATACACGCATCCAAAACACGCCAAAAAACGTGTTGAAATCGCACGAAAAAGGCACATGAAAAGCGTGTTTCATTCTCGTGAGTTGTTGTAGGGTTTTTTTGTGAGTAGCAGTAGGATATTTAGTGAGTGTTAAAAATCGGCTATTTTTTAGAAAGCCCGAGCTGTGAGTAAAAGCGAGAGTTACTCACCCAAGCAAAATACCCACGAGTAATCGCCGACCTGACGAGTACTCGTCGGGTTTGTAATCTATGGTAGGTACATTTGACTAGATTGCATCATGTGTTTTTTGTTAAGAGTTTGGTTCCTTCACTTCACAATGAAACCATTAACTATATTTCAAGACTATGGAGGGCAGTTTGGGAAAGGAGACTGGGAAAGATATTCAATTAAAACCATAGTTACTAGAATTAGACTCAGTAGTTGATTTTGTACTTAGACTCGACAAATTGGAAAAAACCATGTCTTTTAAGGATATATAGCTTTTTCTATGCACTCTTCACTAAATCAATTTTAAAGACATAATCAATTGCAAGCAGGGAAACCCGGGGATGCATTCCCAACATTTTTTGGTGCGTCCCCCGTTTCCAAAATGTTTTGGGGTTGGGGGGATGCCTAGGGGATGTCCCCGGGTCATTCCCAATTTTTGAAAAAGCACAGGGGACGTCTTTAAAACTTGGGGACATCCCAAAAACAAAAGGGAACAGCCAGCTGCCCCTATGACAAGTGGGGGTGTTTGTGACGTCCCCCAACTGTTCCAAGTGTGGTGAGCCATCCCCATTAAAAAAATGTTATTATGGTACTCATCACCAACTATTTTATCAATGTTGGATAAAGAAAATTGACTTCATATGCCAACAATCCCCATATGTCAACTCGCCTTGAATGAGGAGGAAATAAAATGAAACATTATTTGTTTTTGTATTTTCATATTGGAGTTGAAAGTGAAACTTGCAGCCTTTGAGCATTTTGTTGTAACTTGTATATTATTTTTAAAACTCATATGCATATTGACAATGGATTATGAAAGCAATTAAGTTTTTACATTTGCTAATTTGTTTGACTCTCTTGTGAATTATCAATTCAACACATATTATGTATTAGTATCTATAATGTATATGATAAATGCTTTATCAACGTTATCATAAAAATATTTTGAAATTTACCTATATATTTTAAATTTTCCCTATTTTTATATAGTCATCCCCTACTATCCCCAAAAATGGCCCAAAAAAAGCTGTCCTTGAAATTCATCCCCTGTCATCCATGTTCTGGAAACTTGGGGTAATTTTACAAGCTGTTTGTTGATCACATACACAAGTATACATTGAGCAAATGAATAAAAAGTTGGATTTGAGCTGAAAGGAACAACATTTTTAAATGTATAAACATTCTTAATTTTTGTAGGTGCACAAAACTCATGGATTATAATATCCATGGCATAAAAAACAAAAATCAGAATTAGTTATATGTTTGAGAGGAGCTTGCATCACTTGACCCAGCATCAATAGCTCTATGGTGGGTCTTGCACCATTGTTTTAGCTTGCTACAGAGAAAGGGTTTTGATAATGGAACTGTGAAAGATTTATGAACAAAGGAGTAGAGAGAACAAGCAATTGTGACATCCAAGGTATGTGAGGTAAATTTATTAAATTTTCTGTTTCAGAATATAAGCCATTGAACATGAAGGAATCTGGACCTATAGAAGTTAAATCCGAAAGATTGGATGGAAGATGCTACTTGATTGACTGTGACTTGGAATCTCTAGAAAATTGCAGTAGAGGGCACCAACAAAGTAACAATAATCTATTCTTCTGTTGGATTTGATTGACAGCCCTTGTTGATTGAGTTGGTTGTGGAGAGACTGTTGTTGGAGTTTTAGGGGTCGTACCATCAAGGAGTATGGCATGCAAACCAAGGAGAAAAGTGTTGTTGTTTGAGGGATTATTCCTTAGCATTTGGAGGTGCCTTGATCATAAATGATGTTTCTAAGTCTTTGTATGGTGGACAAATGAAGTTATGTGGATTTCTAGGCAATATACCCTTGCTGTCCTAGGCGCACTAGCAGCAAATACTAATAGTTTATAAACCTATACCTGGTCTGTTTATCATTTCAAACTTGCCAAATCTCATTTTAACATATTTGGGTGTGTGTTAAGGAGTGTTGAAGTGATTATTCAATGTAGTTGGTGATTGGGTGTTTTCCAAGTGTTGTCTTCTACATTTTGTAGTGTGTTTCAGATGCTTTCAGACTTTCTTTGGCAGTGTTAGCAGCAGATAATAATGTCTACAAACCTATGCTAGCATTTTCCCTTATCCTTGTAAGGTCCTCTGCTGTTATTTCATGGCTAAGCTGATTATTTCATGCCATTTGATTCACTTTTGATTTGCTATAGCAGTCCTGTCATTATCAACACTTCATATCAGTAGTTATTCCTCTTAAACAGTGTTTATATTGCATATGGACTAATCTTGTAATACTTTAGATGGTTATACTGTCGAAGAGCTAATATTTCTATGTATTTTATATTGTAAACACTAGATGGTAGTGAAATGACCCCCTTATAATTTTTTCAATTTTTTGCAACACTTCAACCATGGCACCTGTCAGCGTTAACCAAAATCAAATCAACTACTAAAAGTAACCCTACGCCAAGAATGTACACCAGGATCCTGTTGTGACCTTTTCACACATCGCCCCATCCACAATGGGGACCCCCCTAAATTTTGCTCCATTATGGTCTTTTGGCTTTGGTTTTTTGGGTTGTTTTGCGTCTCTCTCTCTCTCTAATCTTTATGTTCTTCCGGGGATGTCCCATTGTTTGACCTAAGTTGGAAATTTTGGCTAAGTCTGCGAAATTTGGGCTTTTATTCTTCATGCTTGTTTGAGGTCAAATTGAATTGTCAAACTGAAAGTTGAGCTTGATACTACGATCACAACGCCCCAGGCAGGCTCCCATCAAATTTTCACTAAATTCTGGCAACTTACTATTTTTAGTAAGTGCTCAATCTAGGATCTTCTTATCAGGATTTTGGAATTCTGACTGCTCCATCACATTCAGGGTGCTCCAAGGTACTTGCACGCAAAATTAGAACAGTATTTGACAACTTGCTATTTTTAGCAAGTCTGGGCTTCAGAGATAGTTTTCAGGATTTGCATGTGTGCTTTTTCAATGCATGTCTGGAGAATCTTTCTGGATTTTTCAAGACCTTTGCGACGATATAACATGCAAGCCGAGATGGTGACTTCTGGTAGTTTGGGCTTTAAAGGCTATTTTTGGGGTTTGCATGCAAAATTTCTCGATGCATGTCAAGATATTCCTTATGGGTTTTTTGAAAGCTTCGCAATGATGTGACATGCAAGCAAAATTGATCATTTTTCAGAGACTTACTATTTTTAGCTAGTGCCCGCATGTGGACTAGTTTTTGGGTTTTTCTGGGTTTTTTGAGATCCCTCGGGCATTGTAACATGCAAACTCATTCGACAGCTGATTAGTCACTTTTTGGGCATTTACTATTTTTAGCAGGCACACTTCTGCAGCCACCTGAAACTTCAGTATCACAAGTAGAACAACATGCAGCAAGAATCGAGTCAAACTAAGGTCGTTTGAGGCACATGCAAGTCAAATTAGGGTTTCCTACTTTGGTGCCTAAAAAGAGGGGTAAAAAGCAGAATTTCGAAAAACGAAGGTATCCCACAACGATCAACATCCTTCAGTCAATCTACTAGTAAAATTTGGGCGCAATCCGAGAACTTACTATTTATAGTAAGTCACCTTCGGAACAGGGCTATAAATAGCAGGTCAGCACGAGGGGTAGGTGTGAACAGGTTCACCAAGCGATGAGGACCACGTGGTGAAAAATTCAAGTCAAACGGAGCTGCAGAAGTCAAGCAATTTTAGGGTTTGATAAAAATAGCAGGAGGGCTAAAAATAGCAGATGAGCCTAGGCAACAGGTATAAATAGGGTAGCAAGGTCACAAGAAACATATCACGCCAGCTCCAGGTTCAGAAAGGGTGAAAGGCCACGAAGAGTCACACATCTCCAAAATCTTCTAAAAATAGAATGGCAAGAGGTAGCAAAGGTGTTGAAAGTTTCTAAATTTCTAAGTTGAAGTTGGTAGGAGGAGAGTGAAAATATCTAAGTGTTGGGAAATTTCCTCCTCACACCCTCAAATGCGCCCTTGGCATGAAGGAAGCTTTAAAAAGTTCTAAGTATGAGGAATTCCTCCTCATACCCACATATGCGCCCTTGTATGTGGAGAAGAAATAGCATAAAATCTAAGGCACAAGCAAACTCCTTTTCCCTACCCTACCATATGCGCCCTTGGCATGAAGGCTAGTGAAATGCGCCCAAGGCATAAACAAAGTTCCTCCTCCCTATGTGAAATGCGCCCAAAGAAGAGGAGGCAAGGTAAAAAGTTTCTAAGTGTTAAAAGTTCCTCCTCCACCCTCTAAATGTGCCCATCATGAGAAAAAAGTTTGAGAAAGGTTTCCAAGTCAAAAAAATGGAAGTAGCACCCTTCAAATGTGCCCTTGGCAAGAAGGAGGCTTGGAGGAAAATATTCTAAGTATAAGCAAATTCCTTCACCACATGGGAAATTCGCCCAAGCTTGCAAGTCAAAGAGAAAACGAAGTGAAGGAAAATATTCTAAGTATAAAAGTTCCTCCTCCATAGGTGAAATGCGCCCAAGTTTGAGAAGACATGGCAAGAAAATCTCAAGGCGTTGAAAGTTCCTCCACCACTAAGGAAATGCGCCCTCAAAGTAAGAAAAGTGGAGGCTAGTAAAATGCGCCCAAGGCATGAAATTTCCTCCTCCCTAGGTGAAATGCGCCCAAAGTATAAAAGTTCCTTCTCATAGTGTGAAATGTGCCCAAGCTTGCAAGTCAGAGGAGAACGTGGTGATGAAAACATTCTAGGCGTTGAAGTTCCTCCTCCCTATAGGAAATGCGCCCTCAAGGTGTAAGCAAGGAAAATGTTGAAAATAATTCTAAGTATCAAAATGGAAGTTCCCCCTTCAAAGTGCACCCTTGAAAGAAAGTGGTGGTATGAGAAATATCTAAGGCATGAAAAATAAAAGTGAGACCTCCTATATGCGCCCTTGAAGGAAGTGGAGATATAAAAGATTTTTTTAAGTCTTTGAAAATAAAAGAAGGCCTTGTGAAATGCGCCTAGCAAGGAGTCATCAAATGCGCCCACCATGAATGAGATAAAGGTATGAAAATTTTCTAAGGCAAAAAACAAAAGTACAAGGGGCAAAATGCGCCCACCTTGAAGAGGAAGGGACTTAGAAATTTTCTAAGTCACGCAAAGTTAAAGCTCAAGCCTTCAAATGCGCCCAAGGGGTGAGTGTGTCAAGAAATTTGCCTAAGGCATGGAAACTCAAAGAAGATCCTTCGAAGGGCGCCCAAGGGTGGAAAAGCTAAAATAAACATTGGCAGAGAATATTTTTTTTTCAAGGGTGAGAAAAATTAAATGTACCCCTTCGTGTGCACCCTTGAGCAACAGAGTAAAAAATAATTTTTTTTAAGGGGGTCTTTGAATATTTTCTAAGAGAGGTATGATTTTGAAATTTTTATGCCTAGGATTGTGATTTCAAAATGGGTGTCTGCCTTGTGATTAATAAAGTTTTCTAAAGGCTTAGATGGATGAAATTTTCTAAGGCATAGAAAAGAAGGCAGAAGAGGTCAAATGCACTCAAGCTCGAGATAGGTGGAATTCTATCCAAATCATCAAGCTCCTAAGGGAAGGTGGACAAGATAGGTGAATGAAATTGCTAAGGCAAGAGGATGAAAACATCGGGATGGTATGCACCCAAATGTTGAAAAGTTATGAAAGTTTGCTGGAAATGATGAACTCTATCAAGATCCGGAGATCAAGCAGACCTTGAAAGTCAGAACATGGAAACTAGGTAAGTGAAGTGAGTTTATATTATAACTGTTCTGATGCTCTTCTTTTTGTTTGTTTTGTAGGAAGAAGATGTTGGAAGAAACGGCTAAGTGATGGGATTTCTCCAAAAGGACCTAAAATGCGCCCAACTCAAGACGGCATGCGACAAAGTAACGATGAAGAAATTAGGTGAAAAGTTCCCAAGGAAAAGGGAAATGGCGGTGAAGATTTGTCTAAGGCGTTAAGAATGTGATGCAAAAGAGGCTAAATACACCCAGGGCAGTGGGCTGGAGAAATATGAAAATTATAAGGAAGAAATGCATCTAGGAATTAGAGCAACAAGAGGACTTAACGGAGAAATTTTTTTTGCAAGGAGGGTTCGAACTGAGTGTTGTTGTGTGCTTGCCTCCTCCTAGCGCAACAGAATTGGCAGGTAGAACAGTGGGAACCCGTTTCTGGACGAGAATCTTCTGGAGGACAGTGGGCATTAATTGATCATAGTGGTTCCTGCAGAGGAGTGGAGAATCTTCTGTTCATTTATTACCCCACTCCCCTCTTTGGCGGTTTTTAGGGCAAAAATTCTAATTAGGGCATATGTGGCTCAATCTGAGCCCTTCATTGTATTTGAATCTGAGCCGTCCGCTGGATTGGGCCAACTATAAAAGGGGCATCCCCCCCTCATTTGTAATAGATGAGATTAGATTAAGAAATCAGAGAGTAGAGAAGATAGAAGTTAGGATAGAGAGTAGAGCGTAGAAGTTAGCATAGCATAGATTGAGGAGGAAAGAAAGTTTTCCCATTTGAAGACTTTGTAAGAAGTTGTTGTGAACGCTCTCATAATATAAAGATTTATCATTGCTTGGTGGTTCTATCTTTCGTTGCGAGTAGCTAGCAAGGCTTTTTCGTCTTTCTAATTCAAGTAGCTTAAAGTAAAATAGATTTTATTTCATGCAAGTAGTTGGTAGTTGTGGAATGTGGTGTTTAATTTGAGCAAGCTTCGCTTATCCATACCACTAGCGGGCTCACTGATGGTGGGTTCACCTTGCGTGGTCAACTGGTACATTGTGAACTTAACTTCAATTGCGGTTTATATGTCGATATGCGTCATTGTGATAGTCTCTGCATGTTGAATCGTGGTTTGAATATCTTTTGTTATCCCTTTGAAGATTACACTAGTTCTACGGAAGTTGTCTGAAGTGAGGCAAAGCAGAGCTCGGTCTGAAGTTTGCAAGAATCGATCTTCGCATTCCGCATTTAGAGTAGATGGTAGCATCTCTAATCCTTACATCCTTTTACATTTAGCATTATCAGTTAGTTTAAGAACCCGAGCGTCACTGACAAATCTCCCGAAATTTGAGAATCCTTTTCTTCTGAATGAGCAACTCACGTAAGTCCCCTTGGAATAACCAGCAAATCACATCGAGCCAACTGAGACTATCCCTTGCATAAGGAACCTTGGAGTTGAATGTATGATCTTTCTAGCAATCTTAGCATGCATAATACTTTGTTCAAGAGATGATAGAGTATCCGTTGGGAAACTTTATTCTGTGTTGGTGCGGTCATAAAACACCCGTCAACAGATCCCAATGTTGGGCAAGGTGTGAGCATATGGCGTCGAGGATCGTTAGTCTCCAAACTGAATGAAGTACAATGCTGGAAAGTAAAGTCTATGCAACTCAACCGCGTATTTCAACGGGAGTGATTTGATGGCACAACCGATCAACAATATGAATGCGAGTACAAAAAATAAATGGACGACTCAGCCGATCAGCAATGTGAATATTGAAAGTAAAGAAGGGCGGCAAGCCGACCCCAATACAATATGCAAGACGACGAGGCCTATCTCTTCCACCAATGGTGGGAATGATAATGCTTAAACAAAGTAAACAAGGCGGCGAGGCCAGCCTCTTCCACTAAGAGTGGGAATACAATAGGAAATAGCAAAATATAAATATGAGCTGATCAGTACTACTGAAACAACTTTACAATTAGAATCAATCTTGTAATAAGCCAATGGCTAAGCTGTCCAAAAAGTTGCAATATTAATATTTGATCTCCAACCTTCCAAGACTCATTAAATATCAAAACTCACCCCAAAAACTCTAACTTCTACAAACTGAAATATCAGACCAACAAATTGAAAACTACAGACCAACAATTAATGAACTCACTAAAATGCTCATAACTCACTCAAAACTACTCCAAATGGCATGAAACGGAATGCATATGACCTCTAGAGAGATGGCGACCAAGCTAGGATTGAGAAACAACTGGAAACTGTAGATATTTATTTTTCTAAAGCTTTGCAAGACTTCCCAGGAAAAAGTGCGACCTGGAAAAGGGACGACTTGCAAGATAAAATAAATGGCTCTACGAAAAAATCCCAAAACTTGCACAAAGGGGCGCTTAGAGCCAATGAAGAGATATACCAACTACCTAGAACCAAACAAAAATCGCCTAGAGTGCAATGAGCAAAAACCTACTTCAGCCACACCAAAATCAGCAACCTGTAAATTGACATACACACCAAAAGACATCAGAAAAAATCATAAGACTCAATTACAATAAGCTCAATCTGTCCTTTTGAGTAAAGAACAGTCTTCCCACTTAGCTAGTTGCTATCTTTTAAGCAAGAAGCCAAGTCCAAGCTAGGAGATATGCATTCCTTGAAGCAAACCACTCACCATTTTGGCAGCATAACAGTATAATTTCTTCATTGATGAAAATGAATGAGCAAGAGCCTCCTTTTATAGACTTGAGGTGACTTTTCTAGCTCCTTCTAGAAAATGCGCCCAAATTGCCCTGGAGACATTTAAATTTGAATTCACTTTATTTCCCTCCTTCATGTTGGCATACCACTCAAGGAGAATTAAGATTTATTAACAAAACAATGTCTTCCTCAAAAGTGGCGTCCAAATCCTCAAGACCAAATTTTAGATTTAGAAATATTTTAATGATCTCCTGATGAGGCGTCCACCCTCAAGGTCCTCTTTTAAAAACAACATGAAGTTATAAGACTAGGCCAAGGGGCCCAAAGTGAAAATATAACATTTACAACTCAAAATAACTTATTTCTCCAAAAATTGCACCTCAAAGCCAAAACCAACATTACTCACTATACTGCCTGAAGTGGAAAGCTCACTGTGCTATTGCCAACTGGAACACTGCTAAAAATAGAATTTACTAAAAATAGTAAATTCTGGAAAGTTGCCCAAATGCCGTGCAAGTCATATCATTGCGAAGCTCTCTGAAAACCCAGAAAGAATTCACAATCCAAAATCCAAAACTCCAAATACAAGCCTCAGAAAAATGCCAATCATCCTCCTAAGTGATAGGAAACCCTAATTTTTGCTTTCGACTAGCCTAGAGGCCTCCAAAATAGGCTAACGACCATCTGTACTGATCATTGCGGAGAAGGGGACATTACAGTCTGCCCTCCCCAAGATTGCTTTCCCTCAAGCAATTGCAAGTCTGGATGCTGCAAAATCTCCTCGTTCTCCCAAGTAGCATCTTCAAGAGGCAAATTCTTCCAATTCACCAAATACTCTTTGATTGTTCTTCTCCTCAAAAAGCATTCTCTAGAATCAATGATCTCTTCTAGAATCAAGACCAACTGTCCCTCATCCAAAGGAGGCAGATCTGAAGAAGCAACAACATTGTGCCCAAGCGCCTTCTTGAGGCAAGACATGTGGAAGACATTGTGAACTTTGCTACTCGCTGGTAGCTCCAACTCATACGCCACTACACCAACTCTCCTGATGACTCTAAATGACCCATAGAAACGTGGTTTGAGTTTCTCCGCTCCACTCTTCCTGAGAGTAGACTGTCTGTAAGGCTGGAGTCTAAGATAGACCATGTCACCAACCTCAAATGTGTGCTCAACACGTTGCTGATCAGCGTACAACTTTTGTTGATTTTGTGCTATCTGAAGATTGTTCTTCAAAGATTTCAAAACATCTTGACTCTGCTGTAACATATCCCTCGCTTGAGGGGTTTTGCTATCACTAAACATCAAATCAACAAAGCTAGGGGCCTCATATCCATAGAACGCCATGAATGGAGACATCTTGATAGAAATGTGGAAGGATGGATTGTAGCAATACTCCCCTAAGTGAAGCCATCTCACCCAAGCTTTTTGTTGCTCCGAGACATAGTTTCTGAGATAGCCTTCCAACCACTTGTTCACAATCTTTGTTTGTCCATCAGTTTGAGGGTGGTAACTAGTGCTTGGAGTGAGCACTGTACCACTCAACATAAAAATTTCTTGCCAAAAAGTGCTTAGGAACTTGCTGTCCCTATCACTCACAATATTTTTCGGCAACCCATGCAATCTAAACACCTTATGAAAAAACAAATCTGCAACTTGAGCTGCTGAAAATGAACTAGTAATGGCAAAGAAATGAGAAAACTTGGTTAATCTATCAACCACAACATAAATACAATCTTTACCTTGAGCTTTTGGCAACCTCGTGATGAAGTCCATCGATATACTTTCCCATTTTTGTTTGGGAATTGGTAGAGGTTGCAGAAAACCCTTTGGAAATGTATGCTCATTCTTGTTCATTTGACAAGTGTGGCACTCCTTGATGTAGCGCAAGACTTCTTCTTTTAGCCCCTTCCAAGAAAATATTTCCCGAATTTGCCTATAGGTCTTGAACTAACCTTGATGACCAACAAGTGGAATGTCATGGAAAGTCTGCAAAATATTCCTTTTGAGCTTGGATTCAGGTACCAGAAAGATTCTCCCTTTGTAGTATATCAACCCATCAACCACATTGTACCTTTCAACATGAAAAGTACCTTCAATAATGCTGGTTGCAAACTGATTTTTGGCATAATCAACAAGCAACAACTCCTACCAATCAGTAGTAAGCTCACACAATGAGCTCAAATGAGGCCTTCTAGATAGTGCATCCGCCACAATATTGTTCTTGCCTTTGACATACTCAATGTCAAAGTCGTAAGCTTTGTTGTATCCAAACCAAATTTTTTGCTTCATTAAGGCATTTTGCTTAAAATGGTCTAAACCTTGTTAAAATGATGTCAAAACATAGTTTTTGGGCAAATCAAGTATGGACTTTTGAGTCAGTGTGATGTCAGGAAGATATTGGAAAAATTTGAAAAAAATGAAAATTAGGGTTTCTGGACCCCTATTTTTAGGTCAAAAACCCTAAAAATTGAAACTCGTCAGAATTGGCTGAAAATTGTTTTGTGGCTAATTTTGTTTCACAATCACAAAGGTGAAGTCAGATTCAGTTAAAACTCAGTTTAAGTCTGGTGGGTAGTGTTGACGGGTGTTTTATGACCGCACCAACACAGAATAAAGTTTCCCAATGGATACTCTATCCTCTCTTGATCAAAGTATCTTGCATGCTAAGATTGCTAGAAAGATCATGCATTCAACTCCAAGGTTCCTTATGCAGGGGATAGTCTCAGTTGGCTCGATGTGATTTGCTGGTTATTTCAAGGGGACTTACGTGAGTTGCTCATTCAGAAGAAAATGATTCTCAAATTTCGGGAGATTTGTCAGTGACGCTCGGGTTCTTAAACTAAACAGATAATGCTGAATGTAAAAGGATGCAAAGATTAGAGATGCTACCATCTACTCTAAAGGTGGGACACGAGGATCAATTTCAGCAAGTCTCGAACCAGATTCTACTTTGCCTCCCTTCAGACAGCTTCTACAAAATTGGTGCAATCTTCAAAGGATGGAAAGGATATTCAAACTATGACACGACATGCACATACCATCACAATGATGCATATGGACATACGAGTCACAATCGAAGTTAAGTGCAAAATAATCCAGTTGACCACATAGGGCGAACTCACCGTCAGTGAGCTCGCTAGTGGTATGGATGAATGAAACTTGTTCAAACTAAATACGCATTCCATAGCTAACAGCTACTTGCATGAAATAAAATCTACTTTACTCTAACCTACTTGAATTGGAAAGACGAAAAAGCCTTGCTAGCTACTCACAATAAAAGATAGAACCACCAGGCAATGATAAACCTTTGTATTATGAGAGTTTTCCACAACAACTTCTTACAAAACTTTCAAAGGGAAAGCTTTCTTTCCTTTTCAAACTAAGCTAACTCTTTATCTATTCTAACTTCTATCTTCTATACTCTCTGATTCCTTAATCTAATCTAATCCATTACAAATGAGGGGGGATGCCCCTTTTATAGTTGGCCTAGTCCAATGAACGACTTAGATTCAATTACAAAGAAGGGCTCAGATCGAGCCACATATGCCCTAATTAGGGTTTTGCCCTAAAAACTGCCACAGAGAGGAGTGGGTTAATAAATGAACAGAAGATTCTCCACTCCTCTGCAAGAACCACTACGCACAATTAATGCCCACTACCATCAAAAGATTCTTGTCCAGAAAGACTTCTTCTGTTCTGTTTGCCAATTTTGTTGCGCTAGGAGGAGGCAAGCATACAACAATACTTAGTTGAAACCCTCCTTGCAAAAAGTTTTTTTTTTTTTGTTAAGTCCTCCTGTTGCTTTTAATTCCTGGACGCACTTCTTCTTCGTAACTTTCATACTTCTCTAGCCCACTGCCTTGGGCGCATATGCCTCTTCCGCATCACGTTCTTAATGCTTTAGCCTCGATGTTCATCCTGCAAAACAAAAAGAAGAGCATTAGAACACTTATAACATAACTTCACTTCACTTACCCAATTTCCATGTTCTGATTTCCAAGGTCTGCTTGACCTCTAGATTTGATAAAATTCATCACTTTTCTAGCAAAATTTCATCATGGGTGCATGGTGTTTATTTCATGAGGTCTTCTTCAAGGGCGCATCCACCACCTTGTGCTTGGAGTTTGTGCCTTAGAAAATATTTCACTTTGAGGACGCACTTGAATGCTTGATGTTCGAGCTTCATTTCATCTTCAAATTCCTCCATGCCTTAGACAAATTTCACCTCTTCCTTGTGAGTGTATTTGACCCCTTGTTGTTTTATTTTCCCTTTCCTTAGACAATTTTATTTGCTTTATAAATTTCATCCACTGTAATCTAGGCACTCATTTTGACATCACCAGCCGAGGCATTTTTTGTAAAAACATTTCTTTTATTTGTCTTTAGAAAATTTATTTTCGCCTAGGAAATTCATCAAAAGCGCCAAGCTAAAATCTCTGCCAAAAAATCTTGAGCGAGGTGTGGAAAAAGCTTAAATCATCTCCCAGTGGGAAATGTCGAATACCCAGAAGAAATTTCCCTTCAGAACTCATCGTTTTCATGTGTATCCGGATGAAGGGGTACGTTTAATTTTTATTATTTTTGAAAAATAATAAAATTTGCTAAGGTTTATTCATTTTTATTCTGGACGCATTCCACACCTGCAGTCTTCACTTCTCAAATCTTGGCATTTTTCTTGCCTTCCTGAAGAATTTCCTTTCTGTTCCTGGGCACGTTTCACCTTGCTTTTAGAAATTTTAACATCATCTCCTTTAGGCGTATTTTCTAATTTCACCTTGCAATGCCTTAGAGGATTTTTAAATTTAATTAGCTTACCTTGGGTGCACTTAGGGTGGTGTCAAGGAAAATTTCAACACTTAGCAAATTTCATAGCCAAGCCCCTTTTACCTTGGGTGCATTTCATACTACATGCCTCCACAAACAATGGCGCATTTAAGGGTGTGAGGAAGAATTCCCACACTATAAATTTTATTTTATCTTCTCCATAACTTAGGCGCATATAGGACCCCTTGCTTCCTTTTTCCCACGCCTTAGCATCTTATTGCCTTGCCTTTATTCCTTGTGAGTGCATATGAGGTGGGGGGGAGGAACTTTCTTGCCTTAGAAAAAATTATTTCCATGTCCTCTCAATCTTAGGCACATTTCACACTATGAGGAGGAACTCTTTATACTTGGGCGCATTTCACATAGGGAGGAGGTATGTTCAACACTTAGAATATTTTCCTCATTGCCACGTTTTCCTCTTGCAAGCTAGGCGCATTTGGAGGTATGAGGAGGAATTTGCCTATGCCTTAGAATTTTTTTTATACTTCCTCACCTTGAAGGCGCATTTCACCCTTGCTGCTTTTATTTTCCTTTACTTAGAAACCTTTTCAACACCTATAACCCTTGCTGGGCGCATTTCACCTGTCAAGCATCCACTTTACATGCCTTAGAACAATCTTGGACTCCACATTATCCCTTGGGCGCATTTAGGGTGGTGTCAAGGAAAATTTCAACAAACATTTTCATCAACTCCTTGCTTACTCCATGACTTGGGCGCATTTGAGGTAGGGAGGAGGAATTTTGCCAACACTTAGAACATTTTCTTTCAAGCCTCCTCCTTCAAGGGCGCATTTGGGGGGGTGTGGAGGATTTTCAAATGCCTTAGAAACTTTTATGACTCTCCTCATCTTGAAGGCGCATTTCAGGTAGGGAGGAGGAATTTTTTCATGCTTAGAATTTTTAAAGCCTTCACATGCTTGCTTGGGCGCATTTGAGAGGGTCAACTTCCAGTTTTTAATCCCTTAGAATTTTTATCATCATCTCTTCAAGACACGCATTTAGGGGGTGGAGGAGGAATTTGCCATGCCTTAGACAAATTTACCATGCCAGCCTCAACTCTTAGACTTGGAAATTTTCAACGCCTCAGCTACTCTATTTTTAGTAAATTTCAGAGATGTATGACCCCTCATGGCTTCCATCTGTTCTGACTCTGGAGCCAGCGTGATATGCCTCTTGTGGCCTTGCTACCTTGTTTATACTTGTTGCCCAAGCTTGTCTACTATTTTTAGCCCTCCTGCTATTTTTAGCAAACCCTAAAATTGATTGACCTCTGCAGCTTTGTTTGACCTGAAATTTGCTCCACATGATCCTCATTGCTTGGTGAACCTGTTCACACCTACCCCTTGTGGTGACCTGCTATTTATAGCCCTGTTCCGGAGGTGACCTACTATAAATAGTAAGTGCTCGGATTGCACCCAAATTTTACCGGCAGATTGCTTGAAGGATGCTGATCGTAGTGGGATACCTTCGTTTTTCAAAATTTTGGCTTTTTACCCCTCTTTTTAGGCATCGAAGCTGGAAACCCTAATCTGACTTGCATGTGGCTCAAATGACCTCTGTTTGACTTGATTTCTGTTGCTTGTTGCTCTGCTCGTGATACAGAAGTGTCGGGTGGCTGTTGGAGTGTGCCTGCTAAAAATAGTAAGTGTCTGAAAAGCTATCAATTGATTGTTGGATGAGTTTGTATGTTAAACTGCTCGAGGGATCTCAAAAAACCCAGAAAAACCCAAAAAATTGGTCCACATGCGGGCACTGGCTAAAAAAATTAAGTCCCTGAAAAATGATCAACTCTGCTTGCATGTCATACCGTTGCAAAGCTCTCGGAAAACCCATAAGGAATATCCAGACATGCACTGAAAAACTCTACATGCAAACCCTAAAAATAGCCTTTGAAGGTTGAATTGCTGAAAGTCATCATCTCGAATTGCATGCTATATCATCGCGAAGGTCTTGAAAAAACCAGAAACATTCTCCAGACGTGTATTGAAGGATCGTACCTGTGCACCCTGAAAATGGCTCTTGAAGCCTGAACTGCTAAAAATAGCAAGTTGTCAGAATTTGCTCAAATTTTGCGTGCGAGCATCTGAAAGTACCCTGGCTGTGATGGAGCAGTCAGAATTCCAAAATCCTGATAAAAAGGTCCCTTATTGAGTACTTACTAAAAATAGTAAGTTGCCAGAATTCAGTGGGACTTTGCCTGAAGTGTGGTGATTGCAGTACTAAGCTTAGATGTCACTTTGATCACTCCATTTGACCTCAAACAAGCCCGAGGAATAAAAAAACCCTAATTTCATAGACTTAGCCAAAATTTCCAACTTAGGTCAAACGATGGGACATCCCCGAAAGGATAGAACGATTAGAGAGAGAGAGAGACGCAAAACAAAAGCCAAAAGACCAAAAAGGAGCAAAAATTAGGGGGTCCCCATTTGAATGGGGTGATGTGTGAAAAGGTCACAATAGGTAGTTTTTGTTTTTTCAAGTGAAAAGTTAGGATCTCCAAGGTCAACAATGGTAGATGGCTAGGTACTAGGTGTCAAAATCTAAGCCTGAAACACTTCGATGAGGTTTCTATGGCAAGATATGTCCGAATTGATGCTTCCTCTCGGAGGGGATTTTTGTCAAGGTGAAAATGTTGGAAAAATGGTTAACTCTGGAGCAAAAGTGCACCTGTGGACCAAAGGCGCCCTTGATTTTGGAGGCCTAGGTCAACTGTTTGGGATTTCACTTCCAAGATGACTTCTCCAGAATCCGGTTAGCTTCCCGATGAGCCAGCTAGCTAGTCCAACGGATTTGTCTAGCACCTGAAAATGGAGATTGAACGTGAAACAAGGGAGATGAAAAAATGACTACACTAGAGTGAAAAGCGCGCCTCTTAGCCAGGGGTGCCCATTTTTTTGAAGCACTAGATGAAGTGGCACCTAGGATGTTTGTCTCAGTCTTGATTTGGCTTCGCAATGCATCCGTCAGCGGGTGAATCTGAGTTGCTGAGTTGCCAGTATTAGGGGTCAAACTTAGGGTTTTAGTCATGTTCAGAAATGTCCAGAAATGGCAAAAGCGCCCCTGGAGGCCAGGGGTGCCCAAGGTTTTGGAGCCTCAAACTCAATTGTTTTGGTCATCTCAGATGCTCATCCTGTCCATGTTGGTTCTAGCTTTCCATTGCATACCTCAGCCGGGTCAGAGGACTTGTTAACAGCCCGCAACCGGAGGTTTAGTGGTTTTTAGCCAGTTTGGAAAATTGCCAAGTCTGGGAGGAAAAGCGTCCCTGGAGGTCAGGGGCGCCCATGTTTTTAAGCTACCAAATGATGTTTTTATGAGAAGTGCTCTCCAGGAGCCCTTGTTCAGAATCCAGCCAGCTCCGCAGTGAGCCTATCAGCTAGTTCTGAAGTTTTGCCAGACACCAAGAAATATGAAGTGAAGTTAGGTCAGAATCACCTTGAAAATGATGGAAAATGCATTGAAAATTGTTTGAGGTCAAAAGCGCCCCTGAAGGCCAGGCACGCCCTGCATTTTGAGACCTCAAATGGATGAATTAGGGTTTGCTACCTCAAGGAGACTTTTGTCAGATTTGATCCTGCTTTTCAATGAAACTGTCAGCCAGTCAATCTGACATGTCAGTCAATCAGAATCAGTGATCAAACGTGAGCTCCGACGAGGTTTTCAAATCCAAATTTTCAAGAAATTGGCTAAGTCTGGAAAGAGGCGCCTAAAGCAAAAGATTGACTTTTTGAACTCAAGAGAAGTGGCGCCCTTTAAAGGTGGGTTTAGTTAACTGAAAATAACTCTTTAGTTAGCTCTTTTCAAAGTCGACTTCTTCTTGGCCTATTTTAAGCTTGTAACTTGGCGATCTATTTTTGCATGCGCCAGTTAACTGGACTGTTGAAGGTGGTGCCCTAATTAGGGCATATTTTTCATCTAGTTAACTATTTTTGAAGCCAATCACTAGCCATGCATGTATTTTGAAGGTCCAATTAGACTACAAACACAATTTCCAAGACTTTGCATGCATTTGAGATGCCTTTGATGATAAATTCTTATTTATTATGCATATGGCGTCCATTATTTTTCATTATGAGTTAATTAAACACGCCTTTCTTGAGCATTAAATAATCTGAAGTTGCTACATTTGTCAGAATTCAACATTCTTCGTAGCTACAAATTCAGAACGTTCAGAGGAAGGATATTTTAGACTTTATTTTCCGTTTGCATGTAGGTTTCATCAAATCTATTTCAAGCATAGGGGAATTTCTACGGAAGCAGAGACAAAAAACAAACAAAAACTTCTATCTTTTGTCTTAATTTCTTCTATTCCCGTCTTAGGTATTCTTCGCATGTTAAAGAAAACGACAAAATTTTCAAAAACAGAGCATCTGGGTTCGCATATTTCAGCATCAACGACAATACCCATGTCTTAGAATATTTCGTGAAAATGGCCCCATTGCCTCTATTCTAGAGCACTGTGCTTTTTTCTGGAATTCTCTTTGCATGTGGGCCTAAACCACAATTTTTCCAAAATCTATTGATCTAGATTGTCTTAGAATTTAGTTTTGCACAAAACCCATGTTCCAGATTTTCTTGAAAAAATTGTCTCTAGTGCCCCTCCAACACCTTTAAATCTCGATTGAAAACCTTTTGCATGCGGGCCTAAATCTCACTTTTTCACAATTTTGTTGATTTGGGTTGTCTTAGAATTCAGTTTTGCACAAAACCCATATCTCAGAATTTTTCCAAAAATATTCACCTCAACTTGCTATTTTTAGCCTATCTCAGAGCTTTTCCAGCCTTTTCTGAAAGTTGTCCGAATATACCCAACTTTACAGTCAATAATCTAGTTTTTCAGAATGCAGTTCAACCCCATAGATTACAAGGCCAAACAGGTCTTTGTTCATGATTTTCTGAAAACTACCGATACAGACTTGGGTCATGTTTATCCCGTCATCAATCTGAACACATTGGAAGGTATCAACAACGCTACAATCAGAAACCTTGAGTGTTCCGGTTTGCTTGCAGCGGTGTCCATTCCCATCACGGTCTTCGGTCTCGAGTTTGTAATCGCTTGCATTAAGCATTATGACTCGTCTACCAAACAAATTAGGTTGGCCGATGGGAGGGTCGTTTGTAGCCTCAAACCGAGGGATGTGGAGAAGTGTTTTTCTATCCCTCCGTGCTCAGATATTTTTGCTGTATCCATTCCGGATTGCGAGAAGATATGGGAGGAGGATAAGGACAGATCACAGAAGAAAGTTGCTCAACGATGGTTGAAGATTCATATAACTAACATGCCGAAGAAGGTTGGGCGTGGTGAGTTCAAGGACGAGATTTCCGTCTTAATAACTTTGCTTAACCGGGTATTAGGTCAGGAAGAAGCACATATTTTTCGACCATGGATGTTCTACCTCATCTCTCGAGTTATCGACAAGAAGGAAAATTTTGACTGGGTGATGTTTATCAGCGAGTGTCTTCACCAACAGATTACAGAGTTCCTTAAGATGCATGAATTTCATATGGTGACTTTTCTGGTTTACTTGGTTGCATTTCAAGGCAACTTTAGACCGTTAAAGACCGATGGAGTTCTTGGTGTTCAGCGAGTTCATGAATTCTACTCTCAGTTGGAGTTTTCAAAAGTTGAACAGGACTTTAAGGCGGTGAATGACCATTTTCTTATGAAGATAGTCAGGGATCTAGATAACGAGATGCATGTCAGAATTTGTCCAGAGGCGAAATTAGCAATGGAGAGTTGGTTGGATTGGCTCATCCAATTCCCTACTTTCACATATATCTGGGTGTATGGTTACACCGGAGAGCCTTTGATATTACCGAGGTACCCATCAGATAGAGTCCTTTTCATGGAGTTCATGAGACAAGCACAGGAGGTTCACTCTTTTCTTCGCAGTCGACATAAGTCAGTTCTCACCTTTTCGTTCGGATTGGGTATTTATAAGTGTAAGACAACTCTTGACTGCAAGTTAATGATGAATGAGCTTGAGAAACTCCGACTCCAGTGTTTTCCTTAGAGGTGTACTTATGACCCTTTGGGTTATTATTCAACACGGTTGGAGCGAAGCAATTTACATAAGGCCGCACTTGAGGAATTTTGGGTCAATTGAGAGGATGAGTTCGAGGTGCGCTGACGTCATTACTGCAGGCTTTCTCTCTCACAGATTGCTGATTTCTTGTTAGAAGATGTGGAGGGTTTGTCCGATGATGACAGAGAGGTGCTTCTCAATTCATTCATTAGAGACCAAGTCGCTCGCCAGCCACTTCACCAACCTGATTGGCACGTCAAGGAGAATACTTTGATCAAGGCCTTGTCTAAATTAGTTATTAAGACGAGCATGTACTTCTTGGAGAGCAAGCGGAATTGAAGGGTAGTTCCAGCTACAAAGCCGCTAGCAGATATTTCTTCAGTACCTTCCACTTCTAGGGCAAGGCCTCGAGTTAACACTATCTTGAAGCCACCTGAAGGTGTCAAAGTTGGTGGAAATTCGAAGGAGAAAAGCATCACAAAGCGGAAGCAGGTTGAGAAAGCAATTGAAGTCCCAGTGGAACCAGTGGTATAGGTTGAGGTCGATTCATCTCCAGGTCCACAATTTTCTCCACAATCGTCTCCTATTAACATCAATTCAGGGCTTGAGTCTCCAGTTCATGAGACTTTCATGTTAGTTGATCCGTTAGTGGTTGACACATCAGGAGCAACTTCTCCTCGAGAAGGTGGCATTGATCATTCAATTTGGCTCGAGAGGTCGTTGGGAAGAGAAAGGCGTAGGCCCTTCTTATCAGCTTGACTTGTCTGAGTTTGGCGATCCTTATCAGGATAGGTCAAGCAAGAGAGTCAAGAAACAGGTGAACATTGAGAAGACTCCTGAAGCGGAGATCATCATTGAAGTTGCTACACTTCCAGAAGACAAGAACCTGGATGAAGTTGATGTTGGTGACTTTACCTTCGTCAAAGCGAATCTAGGCAGGAGTACTCAACACATGGACGTGAGCCTGTTCATGGTTGTCACGAGTAATCTGGAGGAGCGTGTCATGAAGGACAGAGAAGATAAGGCAGCCCTCAAGGATGAGATCAGGCAACTTCGACAGTATATCTCAAGTCTACTTTATGGAAACGCAAGACAAGCACCTTTATTCCCACAACTTCGAGAGATAGCCGTAGATTAGCAAAGACTTGGCCATTTGGTCAATCGAGGGAAGCTTCTGGATACCTGGATTGAGGACTCCATCATTGCTGGTCGACTCCTTCTCACAAAGTTGTATCAGTTGAGGGTCGACGCACATAGTCTTCGTCAGAGGATTCAGGTGCTCGAGATTTTCATAGAGTATAGGCCAAAGGACCTGATTCTCATCTATCAGCTAGAAGTTGCTTATGACGCCATTGAAGCAGAAGAAGATAAAAATAAGGTTTTCACTTGGAGAGAATTGCATCTTTGCAAAGTGGAAACGTATGACAAAATTTCTACTAAGATGGCCACACTTCAGGAGAAGGTTGTTTCAGCTCTCCGACTTATCAGTGAGTTCATCACTTCGATCTCGTGTCATTATTGGCGTGAGGATGGTACATGCGTAGAGTTAGAGGCAGTTCAAGTTGAGTTCGAGGAGTTGGTTCGTGATAACCTAGTTGGAGATCCTGAGGCATCCAAGTTGGAGGAGTTCTCAGTGATGACTGCCAGTTTCAAGAAGGCGACTGTAGAGGTCAGAGATAGTCAAAGGGTGATCCAGTTCAGATACAAGGAGTTGGACAGGTAGTTCATCATCGTGGACAACGTCAGAGTGCCAGATGATGATACAATCAACAGATTCCTAGACGAGATGATAAACAGAGAGGGATTGTAATAGATGCCCAGTTGGATCCTATAGTTGTTTACGAGGATGAGTCAAAAGCAATAGTTAAGTCAATGTCATTTCTTGAGTTTTCATTGTTGATATTAGGCACGTCTATCTCATTCTTGGAGATATCTTCGCAGGAGGATAGAATTTTAGTTAGGATTAGTTAACTGATGGTAGTTATCAGTTAGCTCTTTTTCAATAAGGATGCGCATGTTGCACATATCCAATTAGTCTTGTTTGTATTGGTTAACTGATGGTAGCTTTCCAGTTAATTGTATAGTTTCTTTTGATCTAGACTTAGCAATAAAATCTCGCATGCTTGCGAGATTGTAGTTGACTCAAGGTGATTTTAGGGTTCCCTACACCTTTGATGTCTATAAATAAGAGCTTTCAGCTCATTTGTAAATAACTTTTGCATGTGATAGCAATATATGCTGAGCCTACCGTGCTTGTAATATTTTTATTTTGTATCTGTTCATGAGTGATTACTATATTAATGAATAGTTATGCCACCTTTCCTTCATGTTATTGCTATGGTGTTTGTTCAAATGTTAGTTAAATGGGGTTGCTAGTTTGATTGTTCATTGTATGCGTGTTTCGTCTATGCAATTTACTGTCCTAGTTTCTTACCTTATGTTATGTTAATAATAAGCCTATTCAAATGAGTAAATTGTTGAGCCACCTTGCCCTCGTGTTGCAAATCTGTACTTAAAGCTTATCGTTTGATGTGTGTGTTAATAAACCTATTCAACAGCAAATAGTTGAGCCACCTTGCCCTCATGTTGTGAAGTTGTACCCAGTTTATCGTATATTTGTTTGTTTTTAATAAACTTCTTCCCAGCCAAGCAAATAGTTGTGCCACCTTGCCTTCATGTTGTGAATCTACACCTGAAGTTTATCGTATAATCACATTCCTGCTCCTTTTCCTCATGCTCTATTTTCTTGAGATTGGATAGTTTAAAGAATTTAGTTTTTAGTTGTAGTTAAGACCTGTGAAACTAGAGAAAATCCTTAGCTGCAACGTCCTTGGTTTTCTTAACTTTATGCCTCTTCTAGCTGAGTCAAAAAGATAGGATTTAGATCATTTACTTTTAGAACGCATATCAGCAAAAGAGGGAGCTTCCCCTCCTAATTTGAAGAGCAGTCATCACGTACTGTGCGTTGTTGTTTGTACCAACTCGCACTCCAGAGGTGCTAATTGTTACGCCAACAAGATTGAAGCTTACTCACCCACTTTTGTTGCCTTTTGTTCAAGTCCTTCTAAATTATAAAGTGCTTTAGCCTATTGTGATCAGTTTTGACAACAAACTTGCTCCCCACCAAATATTGCTTGAACTTGGCCAATGCATGCATGATTGCAAGCATTTCCTTGTCATAGATGGAGTAAGTCTTTTCAACACCACTTAGTTTTCTGGTCTCAAACCCAATGGGATGTTTATCTTGCATCAAAACAACACCAACACCTTCTCCTGATGTGTCAAATCGTAGCTCAAATGGCTTGGTGAAATCTGGTATAGTCAAGACTAGACATGAACTCATAATCTTCTTGAACTTATCAAAAACCTCTTGTGCCTTTTTTGACAAAACAAAGGCTCCCTTTTTGGTGAGATCAATAAGAGGAGCAACACTTTGTGAGTAGCCTTTTACAAATCTTCTATAGAAGCCACAAAGAACCAAGAACGCCTTCAAGTGCGTCAAGTTCTTTGGAGGTGTCCAATCCACAATTGCCTTGATCTTTTCTGGATCGACTTTCACTCCTTCAACACTGATTATGTGACCAAGGTAGAGCAACTCCATTCCAAATTCACATTTGGACTCTTTGGCAAAGAAACTCTCTGATTCAAGGATGTTAAGCACTTCCTTAAAATGCTTAAGATGTTCTTCCCACGTCTTGCTATAAATGAGAATGTCATAAAAGAAAATCAACACAAACTTCCTCAACTGCTTCTGAAATATTCGGTTCATACAAGACTGGAAGGTAGTGGGAGCATTAGTCAACCCAAATGGCATGACTAAAAAATCAAAATGACCATAATGACATCGAAATGCCGTCTTCTCCACATCAGATTCCCTCATGTGTATTTGATAGTACCCTGATCTTAGATCAATCTTCAAAAAGAACTTGGCCCCATGTAGCTCATCAATCCTGGGAATAGGATACTGGTTCTTGATTGTGTTTTGATTCAATGCACGATAGTCTACGCACATGCGGATGGTGTCATCTTTCTTCTTCACAAGCACAACAGCTGAAGCCAAAGGACTCTTACTTGGGCGAATGAAACCCATCTCCAGTAGCTCACTTATGTTCTTCTCAATCTCATCTTTTTGCTTCTTAAGATATCCGTATGGGGTTGTGATAACTGGCTTGGCCCCATCGTTGAGTTTGATGACGTGCTCAGTCCCCCTTTCAGGAGGTGGCCCAGGAGGTAGATCAACAAAGACCTTACTCTTCTTTGTGAGCAATGACTAAATATCGAGTGGATAGTGCCTCTTTGTCTCAACTGGATCAGCTAGTAGAACCACACACTCTGCTTCCCACTCAACTTGATCATGTTGAATTAGCCTCTCCATGCTTTTGAAAGACACAATTCAAGGACCTCCATTTGACATTCCTCTTGGCACCGCCTTCTTCCCATTTGAATGAAACTTCAACTCCATGGTTTGCAGATTTAGAGAGATCTCTCCAAGAGATCGCAGCCATTGAATGCCAAGGACGACATCCGTATCTCCAATACTAACAACGCAGAAGTCATCTTTGACTTCATGGTTACCCAATTGCAAAGACATGTTAGAAACCTTATGATTGCAAGAGATGTGAAATCCATCCGCCACCATGACCTTGAAACCTTTGAACTCCTCAGTCTTAAGTCCTCTCTTTGTAACCACTTCTTCATCAATGAAATTGCGCGTTGCTCCAGTATCAATCAAAGCAACAATACAATGCTTTCCAATCATGCCACGAACCTTGAATGATTCGTTCTTTTGAAAACTAGAAAATTGGGCAAATGTGCCCCCACCTCCTTGCTCATCCTTGGACTGTTCTAGATCTTTTTCTTCCTCACTTTCAAGAAAATCAGACCGCTGCTCCAAGTGATTAGATTCTGATCCAAAATCAGAATAGGCCTCCATGTGGTTAGAATGGCCTCTTCGTAGCATCTATGCCCCTTAGTCCATGGCTCTTTGCATGTGTAACATTTTCTGTCTTTTCTAAGCCTCTCACGAAGCTCATCATCCATCTTAGAAGGAAACTTTTTATGCTGGTTTGAAAAATGCTTCTTGTCCTTCTTATGTGAAAAGGGCTTGGACTGAAATTTTGGCTTTGTGGCAGCCAACTCCATGCTTCTAGCTTTCTTGATGGCTTCGTCAAGACTTGGTGGATCAAATGATTTTACCCATCCCTTCAATGGCTCCATCAAACGTTTGGAAAACAACACAACTAATCTTCTTTCAGTGATGTTGGGCACCATCACGGAAAGTCTTTGGAAATTAGTTATGTAATTATCCAATGAGCCATGCTATTTCAGCTGTGCAAGCTCATGAAACTTCACTTCGGGATCCTTAGTGTCAAATCTCTCAATCAACCTATTGGTGAACTCATCATATGTTTGAATGAAGTTGTGGCCAAGAGTGACCAAACCATGATACCACCACTCATGGGCAGCTCCTTCCAAGTGAAAGGTTGCAAACTTTATGGTGTCTTCTTTATGCATCGGTCTAAGAGAAAGGTAGCTGTCAAGCTTCTGCACCCACCACCTTGTTGTACACTTATCACTCCCATCAAAATGGGCCAAGGTCACCTTTCCAAGAGCCTGATGGTCGTCTGTTCGAGGAACCACAGGAGCATGGTTTTCAACTCTTCCGCCATTCCTTCTGCTTCTCTGGTTCATGAATTGATTGAAGGACCATTGGTCTCTAAGATCAAGAGGTAAAGTGGCGTACTCCATGTAAGCTTGTCTTGCATTATCTGCAAAAGGTATTGTGGCCTCAACTTGTGGTTCTTCCCTCTGAGTGAATGTAGGAAAAAGTGGTCTAGAGGTTGATCCTCTAAAGGTGGCCTCATGTTGACCGATAGTTCTGTTTCTCCCATTGCCATTGTTTCCATTGGCACCACTATTTTCTCCAACAGTATTGTTTTGATTTTGGGGCTGATTTTGAGCAGCCTACTGATCCATTCTTGAAAACAAACGTGACATCATATCAATCATTCCATCAAATTTCTTCTCCATTCTAGCATCCTTTTTCATCCATGGTCTACCTAATATTTTCTGACATGTTTTCAATTGCTTTACTAGTATCTTCAATTGCTTTACCAGTCTCCCTCAAAGCCTCTGAAAATGTATCTGCCTCTAGAGTTGGTGGAAACTGAAACTGCTGAGTTCTTGCCTAACTTCTGGTGCATGGTCTGTGTTCTCTATCACACATCTGACAATTGAACTCTAATGGTCATAGGATGGCAGGATCTTAGCTCTGATACCATTGAAATGACCCCCTTACAATTTTTTCAATTTTTTGCGACAACACTTCAACAATGGCACCTGTCAGCGTTAGCCAAAATCAAATCAACTGCTAAAAGCAACCCTATGCCAAGAATGTACACTAAGATCCCAATGTTTGGCAAGGTGTGAGCATATGGCATCGAGGATCGTTAGTCTCCAAACTGAATGAAGTACAATGCTGGACAATAAAGTCTATGCAACTCGACTGCGTATTTCAGCGGGAGTGATTTGACGACATAGCCGATCAACAATATGAATGCGAGTACAAAAAATAAATGGACGGCGAGGCTGATCAACAATGTGAATACTTAAAGTAAAGAGAGCGGCAAGCCAACCCCAGTACAATATGCAAGACGGCGAGGCTTGTCTCTTCCACCAATGGTGGGAATGATAATGCTTAAACAAAGTAAACAAGGCAGCGAGGCCAACTTCTTCCACTAAGAGTGGGAATACAATAGGAAATAGCAGAATGTAAATATAAGTTGATCAGTATATTGAAACAACTTTACAATTAGAATCAATCCTGTAAGAAGCCAATCATTAAGCTGTTCAAGAAGCCGCAATATTAATATTTGATCTCCAACCTTCAAAGACTCACTAAATATGAAAACTCACCCCAAAAACTCTAACTTCTACAAACTGAAATATTAGATCAACAAACTGAAAACTACAGAGCAACAACTAATGAATTCATTAAAATGCTCATAACTCACTCAAAACTACTCCAAATGACATGAAATGGAATGCATATGACCCCTAGAGAGATGGCGACCAAGCTAGGACTGAGAAACAACTGCAAACTGTAGATATTTATTTTTCTAAAGCTTTCCAAGACTTCCCATGCAAAAGTGCGAACTGGAAAAGGGACGACCTACAAGATAAAATAAATGGCTCCACAAAAAAAATCCCAAAACTTGCACAAAGGGGTGCCCAGAGCCAATGAAGAGATATACCAACTACCCAAAACCAAACAAAAATCGCCTAGAGTGTGTTGGCGTTTCAATTAGCACCTTTGGAGTGGTTATTGGAAATAGACAGCTATTGCAAGTGTTATAGTACTGCTCTTCGGATTATGGAGAGGAAGATCTCTCTTTGCTGATGTTGTATGTAAAAAAGGGTACGTAGGTTCCTATCTTTTTTACTCAATGGTAGGACACACGGGTGCATAAACACAATGCGCCGTAGCTAAGATTTTCTCTGGTTTCTACATATCTTAACTACAACTAAACTATCTTCTAAACTATTCTATCTCCTCAAGATGAACAAAGCATTAAGGGCATAGGAGCAAAATGGATGGGTTGGATCACTCGAATCTGCCGTCTCCTTATAATATGGTCGAGGCTCTGAACTCTTGGATATACGCTGGGATAAGGTTTTATACAAGCGAACACTCTTCACGGTAAGTTGGATTAAAGACTTGCCGAGGAAGAACCCCTGTTCGAGGTATAGGTTGGGAAACAAAGAACTAGAAATAACAACGTACAAAGATTTGGATATCAAGATTGCTAAGGAGGAGGAACGCTTGTTTGAAGTATAGGCTGAAATCTGGATCTCTAAACAACATCAAACAATAGCAATTGATGACAAAATATCCAAGGAGGAGGAACCCTTGTTTGAGGAGGAGATTGAAACAATAAACTATTAAGAACAAGACATTGAATCAACTCAAATCTTAGATCAAACAAGCATGTGCCATCTGATTTTCTTCTTTAAGCTTTTCTAACGAATTACAAAGATTGGGACAACAAAGGCACGAAATCATGCACAATTGCGATCAACCAACTAACTCTCATCCAAAAGTGAACAAATATAACTTTGCAAGCTTGTGGCAATAATGGCGCAACAATTTTGCGTAGTAAATAAAGGTTAACAAATAATGAGCCCAAGGCTCTTATTTATAGAACTCAAAGTAGGCAACCCTAAAATCTTCTTGAATTAACAATTAGTTCTTTCCAATCAAAAACAATTATTCCTATGTCTAAATGTAGGTGAGTAAGCAGTTAACTGAAAATTTACTTCAGTTAACTGAAACTAAACAAAAGTCAAATTGAAAGTCTACCTCAGGTGACTGAAACCTAACTATAAGTGAACTTAATGACAAATGTGCCTCCAAAATAGACATCCACATTTAGTGGAGATCTGAGATCCATAAATCATGGAAGTCAATTTAGACATCCTTAATTAATGGGATCTGACACGCATGATCTGTGGGATCTGGAGTTAACTTGGAAAGGGGTATCAAGTTAACTCTAGTCATAATTAATGGCTTTCTGGAGGGTAGGACGTCCTTCTTGGGGTGCTGTACACCTCATCACCACTGGTCAATAGTGCCTTTATCCAGTCATTGACCTCTTCAGCTCTTGGGCAATCAATGCTGTGCAAGATGATGGCGTGGCATCGTAGAATTTCTTCACCTGTCACAAGCTGCTGCTGATAGTCTATGCACTTGGCAGCTACATCATCCAACTTGATAGACATGGCTACAACTTTGGCCAACTTGCAGCCCTCGGGATCATCAAGGAATGTGCTGTGGATGACATCTCGGAATTGATTCTGCACTGTTCCTAGCTCAACATACTCTCCTCCCTCGTGTTGATATTCTATGTGAGGGAAGGATATTACCAACGTTCTTGCGAAGTTGATAATACCGGGGACAATATGTCTGTAGTCAATCAGTTCCAGAGAATTGGCATCATAGGCTTTCACCTTGTATGCCAGCTTTTCCTTCCAAGCAAAAAGATTTTGCTTGTTCTCTGTGGTGCTAACTAATTGATATACCAATTGTAAATCAGCTACTGTCATTTCATCCCCTGGCCTCTTCTTTGTTGTCCTCAGTTTTGACTGCTGGATCTCTTAGCGGAGTCCATGTGCTTTGTCTCTCAACTGGTATGTTTTTGCCAGTATACATTGTCCTTTGACAACAAATTCATCCACTTGATTTCTCAAGTGTTTGCCATATCTGATCAACTGATGATGGTTTATCTTTGTGGGGAGGTCTAGCAATTCTCGTGGCAAAGCAGAGAAGTTGGGAGTGTCGTGCATCAAGCTGGAAATGTACATCCTCAATTGCCGGTTTTGAGCCTTTAAGGCTACTTTGTCTTGGCCATCCTTAGCCATTCTCTATTGGGCACTCACTGAGGCAATTCTGAGAAAGTCTGCCTCCACCTGATGAGAGGTCTTTCCGAGGTTGAACTTCGACAATGCGAATTCTTCAACCCCTACATCATGTATGTTTCTGTCCTCAGGTGGGGCAGCAGTCTCTATGAAGAACTCATTATCCACATTCTTCCCTACGTGTACTTGCTTCTTCAACTTCTTTGCTGGCATGTCTGCAGGGACATGATCCAACTCAGTGAAGTCAAGCTAGTAGGATGGCCTATCTCTCTTCCTTCCTAGGAGACCCTCAAGCCAGATGGAATTCCGACTAGCCTCACTAGAAGGAGGAATGCTAAGCCTCTGAATGCTAGATGAATGAGACTGTGCTTCATTGATATCTCCATCTCGCGGTGGAGAGTCCAAGTCGATGGGGACTTGTGACTGCTGTGATGGTGGTGAAATAGGCGGCTCTGTCTCTATAACTGGCACTGTATCTGCTGCAACTGCTTCTAGCATGGGCTCTGTTTCGGCCATGATTGCCTTAATCACGGGCTCAGCTACAACAGTCTCTACTATCTCAGGTAAGTTGGTGGTTGTCTCCACCTATACCTGTTGGTGATTTACATCAACAATTTGTGTTCTTCCCCATGTAAGCCCTGACATCCGCATCCCTTTGGGAGGTTTGCTCCACTGCCTTCGTCTGGGCTTCTTCTTGGACATGGAAGGTAGTGTAGATTGAACCATTGGCGGCTCTATTTGGGGAAGTACTACCTTCCTTGTCCTCTTGTTGTCTAGGTAGAGTTGACTATTTTTGACAACTCTACTCGTTCTCTCCTCTATAGATGTATTTTATTTTGCATACCAATCCACTCTGCCGAGTGGCTATGAATCCACTTGATCCATGAAGGAGGGGAGAATGACTTCTTCCTCATCGTCGGATAAGCCCTCAATGTCTTCTGACATGAAGTCAGCAATTTGTGAGAGCTTAAGCCGGCTATAGTTCCTTCTTCGCACCTCAAACTCATCGTCACAATTGACCCAGTAATCTTCTATGGAAGATTCATGTGATGAGCGTTGCTCGAGATGTGTTGCATAGAGCCCTCTTGGATCATATGACCTCTCATTCAGGTAATTGAGATTAAATCTCACTGTTTCTTGGGTCATCAATTTGGCATCAACCGTTGTTTTACATCTATAGAGTCCCATTTGAATGGGAAAGTTCGCAACTGACTTCTTCAGGCGTAAGTGAGTGTGAACTTCAGCCAACTGCCTTAGGAATTCCATGAATACTACCTTATCTGAAGGGTAGCGTGGCATCATGGCGGGTATCCATTGTAACCATACACGCGTATGTAGGTGAAGGTGGGGAATTGGATAAACCAATCCGCCCAGTCCACCATTACCTCCTTGGCTTTTGGTGATATACGCACGTGCATCTCATGGTCGAGATCTCGTGCGGTGTGCATGATGAAGAGGTCGTTTATCTTTTTGAAGTGTCGTTCCGCTTGAGTAAACTCAAGACACGAAAAGTATTCCTGGACCTTCTGCACACCTAAAGTCCCCACAATGTTTAGTGTCTTGAATTTTCCTTGGAAGGCAATCAAGTATACCAGGTAGGAACACATGTGGAACCTATGAGCCTCTAGAAACGCGGTAATTTGTTGGTGGAGTGTCACTGATCAGGGAGGCCCAATCGTAATGTTCTCTTTTGTTGATAATCTTGGCAATGATGTAATACATCCATGGCTGAAATTGGTTGCCCTCTTCCTATCCAGTGATCCTGCTGAGTAGAGTGATTAACACTACATACTCATCTCTGAATTCTCCTCTTCCAATCAATTTGGGCAAACTGGCCTTTTTCACCTTTAACCATTGTTCTGCCATTTTCAACGAACAACTGTCCTTTGAAGCTTTGAATGCCTTTTCTCATTCCTTCATAGATATGACTTTATTGGTTGGGCATGGTGGAATAGCAAAACATGCTTTGAGATCCTTTTGTTTCAAGTTGCAGATCACTCTCCCATCCACTAATAGGATTTCTCTTGTGGTAGGATTGTAATGCTTAATGCAAACAATTACAAGTTTCACACTCTGTAATTGAAACAATCCAGATTCTTCTATGTTTTGCAGCGTGATTTGATTCATGCCCTCCAAATCCTCTGAATTGACCTTTGGGTTCTTCAAATGTAGGTTTGTGTCAGTTGTTTTTAGGAAATCATGGTACAAGACCGTCTTAGTCTTGTATTGTACCTGGGACTACTGCATTCTGAAAAACTCAAAGATCAACTTGGCATATGACCCTATTATGACAATTTTTGGAAACCCTTAAAAATAGTGCCTGTCAAGAATTATTTTTCCGGGAAAAATCTGGCACATGGGTGTTGTTCATGCTTCAATGCTGAACAAACCCAGTTGCTTAGATTTTTGATTATGAGACTTTTTCGAAAAAATCCCTTAAAATAGGGGCAACAAGTTTGTTGTTTCTTGAAAATCCGAAAAAGATGGGTTTCACTGGAAAATTATGCTGATCATACCCAGTTGGCCAGATCTGTGGTAGCCTGCTGTATTATGTGATATGCAAGAATTTTAAGACAGAAGAGAGGAAGTAGACAAGAGGTGGATTGGAAGTTATTAACTGCCTCTTTCTAAAAATCTGCCTCTGAATTCAACCTCTGAGAAGAAATCTCTTTATGCCACTGATCTTCAAAAAATATTGAAGAACTATTCAAAACCCCTTCCAGATCTTGAAAAGACGTCCTTGAGAGAAAATTGTTGTTTTGATCGTCAACCTACAAAAAGAAATAATGAGAAAGGGACGCCTAACTTGATTATATAATGATTTAAGTCTGAATCCACCAAGTATGGGTGCCAACTCATGAGTTAGGTTTGATTTAGCCTAATTTGGAGTTCAAAAAGCTGATTTCCACTAATCGTGGAGTGTTTGGCCTCTTTTTGCCGCCAAAATCTCTTAACTCGAGTCAACAAATTGCCTTTGACCTTTTAGGCGTCTCTTTTGAGTTTTGAGCATTTTTCATTATTTTGTTTGGTTGAAGTGTCTCTATTTGATCTTTGCTCTTGGTCATTCAGTTGATCTTCGACAACTACTGACAAATCTGTTGACGAGATGGGACTATCCTGAAGAGGTATGCCTCAGAGTCATCAAGTCAAAAACTTGAGTTTGAGGTTCTAGATTCAAGGGCACCTTTCTTCAATAGGGGCGCGCTTTTAGCTTTGCCCTAGCCAATTTTCATGACTGTTCTTCGTCTTCTCCATTTAGACCCTCCATGCTTTGATCTAACGTCACCGTTGAATGACAAGTCAGATGGCTTTGCTTGATTGTGCATTGGGTAACCAGCTCAGTCCTGGAAAGTATGACTGGTTCCTCAGCTCTCCAAGGTTAGCTTAAGTCCTTCAAATCCAAGGGCGCCCTTGGCCAGCAGGGCGCTTTTGACTTGCTGACTGATTATATCTATGTTGTAAACTGCCTTAGTTTGACCTCCGTCATCAGGTGACTGAGTTGTCAGATATCTTTGCTGACGGTTCCGTTGTTGAGAACGATCAAAGCTAAGAAGGTTGTCCTTGAGGCCTCTGAGTAAAAAGACTGCATCTGCATGCCCCAAAGACTGGGCACCTTTCTCTAGTAGGGGCGCTTTTCCTTTGGTACTTAGCAACTTTTCTTTCATTTTGGATGTTCTTCATTCAACATCTCCTTGCTTCGTTGATGTTTGCCAGCAATTCCGGAATCGAATGCTTTTGCTTGACGATGCGTTGATTAGCCAGTACGAACATGAAGAGGATGACTGCTTCCGATGAATCTGATGATTGCATTTTCCCTTTGAGATCAAAGGGGGCCTTTCTTCAAGAGGGGCGCCTTTTGACTTGTTGACTTCATTTCTTCCTTGGTAGCAAGGCGTCTTCCTTTCAGAGTTAGTCAAATTTTGGCCTTTTCCGTTTTGAGAATCTCCTTCATCAAACAACATCTCTTTTAACCTTTTCCGCCATGGATTCTTCATTGAAGCTTTTGAAGCTTAGCTCTCAGCACCTGGTACTAGCCAATCTGCCATTAATGGCTGGATAGCTCCTAACTTTGTTCTTGAAAAATAAGAATAGACCCACTAGAGTAAAACATGTTTTTTGATGATTCTGACTTGACCAGTGTGATTGTGAAGTCGATTAATCCTATCAAAATCATTTTCAATCATTTCCGGGAAGGTCCTATTTTCAGGGGTTTCCCTAAAAATAGGGGCACGAAACCCTAATTTTCAATTTTTCAGAATTTTACACATATGTACCTTGACAGAAACCCACAAAAACCTTATGTTTGGTTTGACCTAAAATAGACTTTTGACGGCATTTTAACATTATTTAGCTCAATTTAAGCAGAATGCCAAAAATTTATTTTGGGTACAAGAAAGTGCAATGAGCAAAAACCTTCTTCAGCCACACCAAAATCAACAACTTGTAAACTGACATACACGCCAAAAGACATTAGAAAACATCGTAAGACTCCATTACAATAAGCTCAATCTGTCCTTCTGAGTAAAGAACAGTCTTCACTTAGCTAGTTGCTATCTTTCAAGCAAGAAGCCAAGTCCAAGCTAGGAGGTATGCATTCCTTGAAGCAAACCACTCACCATTTTGGCAGTGGCAGCATAACAATATAATTTCTTCATGGATGAAAATGAATGAGCAAGAGCCTCCTTTTATAGACTTGAGGTGACATTTCCAGCTCGTAGAAAGTGCACCCAAATTGCCCCGAAGACATTTAAATTTGAATTCACTTTATTTCCCTCCTTCATGTTGGCGTCCCACTCAAGGAGAATTAAGATTTATTAACAAAATAATGTCTCCCTCAAAAGTGGCGTCCAAATCCTCAAGACCAAATTTTAGCTTTAGAAATATTTTAATAATCTCCTAATGAGGCGCCCAGCCTTAAGGTCCCCTTTTAAAAACAACATGAAGTTATAACACTAGGCCAAGGGGCCCAAAGTGAAAAATATAACATTTATAACCCAAAATAACTTATTTCTCCAAAAATTGCACCTCAAATCCAAAACCAACGTTACTCATTGTACTGCTTGAAGTGGAAAGCTCACTGTGCTACTGCCAATTGGAACATTGCTAAAAATAGAATTTACTAAAAATAGTAAATTTTGGAAGGTTGCCAAAATGCTTTGCAAGTCATATCATTGTGAAGCTCTCTGAAAACCCAGAAAAATCCACAATCGAAAATCCAAAACTCCAAATACAAGCCTCAGAAAAATGCCAAACATCCTCGTAAGTGATAAGAAACCCTAATTTCTGCTTCCGACTAGCCTATGAGCCTTTAGAATAGGCTAACGGCCATCTGTACTGATCACTGCTAAGAAGGGGACATTATAGGTAGTACCACCAATGAGTTTAATCTTGCTTATTGCTGATGTACTTATCCCACAAAACAAGTGGATATTCACATTAAGCTTTCGTACTGCATAAGTGGAAGTGCCTTTGTTTTCCCATTGGATAAGTGGATGTTTGTAATCACACCCCACTGAACAAGTGGTTTTATGTTTTCTTTCACTACTGCATATGCACTCCACTGAATAAGTGGTATTGGCTAGCTTTCCACCTAGTGCATTTCCTAGTTGTAGCATTGTACCCATAATAAATTTTTGCTTCAATAAGGCATTTTGCTTAAAATAATCCAAATCATGCAAAATTGTTGTCTAAAGTATGTTTTAGGTCAAACCAAAAGTAGGGTTTTTGTGGGTTTGTGTCAAGGAAGATGCTTGCGAAATTCTGAAAATTTGAAAATTAGGGTTTCAAACCCCTATTTTTAGGAAAACCCTAAAAAATAGGACCTTTCCAAAAACGATAGAAAATGATTTTGATAGGATAATTTGACTCCACGATCACATAGGTCAAGTCAAAATCACCAAAAATATTGTTTTACTTTGGTGAGTCTATTTTCATTTTTCAGGAGGAAAGCTAGAATCTCCGCAGCCATTAATGGCAAAATGGCCAGTACCAGGTGGCGAAATCTAAGCTTTAAAAGCTTCAACGAGGAATCCATGGCGGAAAGGCTCGAAAAGATGCTCTGCGATGGAGGGGATTTTCAAAAGTGAAAAATGCTGAAAATTGACTTAAGTCGGGAAAATGCATGCCTTGCTATCAAGGAGGTTGTGTAGTTGAATGCTTTAGTCATTTTTCCAACACCCGTACATGTAGCATGCTGAAGGTGATTGCTAGGATACATGCGTTTGCGTTGTCAACGACAAAGCTCAAATCAATCAAGCTGCACGGTGAACGTGAGACGTGAAGAGATGAAGATTTTTCAAAAGAAATGACGTAACTGCACATAAAAGCGCCCCTGGTCAGAATTCCAAAGGTCAAAGGCAGTCATTAAATTTCACCAAGGAAGTCATCTTCTTCGTGGTCTTGTTGGTTTTGCGACGCATCGTCAAGCTAAGTCATTTGATCCATCGATCAATGGCAAACGCAAGCGAAGTTAGGAGATGCTGCAATACAAGTGCTATCAAAATGACAGTCAAACATGAGAAAAAGCACCCTTGCTGACCAGGGGCGCCCTTGAATTAGATGCTCCAAATGTTTGTTGTTGAGCAAGCCTGTCTTCAGGTGATCTCTCCGACATCAGCCCAGCTTTGCAATGAACCTGTTTGTCAGCCTGCGAGACACATCAAAAAAGACAACAACTGTTAATCATTCTAGCATGCTAAATGGAGGGTGAATCAGTACAAATCAAAGCAAAGGTGCCCTTGCAGGCCAGGGGTGCCCATTATTTTGAGCCACCTATTGAGGTTTTCAATAGTTGCTTTCTACAAGGCATCTGTTCAACATACTCTCAACTTCGCAGCCAATCTAGTTGCATGCTCACAAGACATGTCAAGCACTCATAGGTAGAGATCAAGAAGAAAACACCAAAGGTAGAGGCTGAATGAAGAATAATGGAGAAATCGACTGTTTTAAGGAAAAGCGCCCTTGATAGAAATAGGCACCCATCTTTTTGGGCAGTCAAATGTAGTCTGCAAGCTCGGTGACCTCCAAGATGACCTTTTGCATTTTGATCAATCTCAACAATGACACCGTTAGCAAAGACAACAGATAAATCAAACATCTGACGATAGAGATCAAACTGGGACCAATCGCGAAAGTTTGCAACATGAAAATCACAAGTCAAAAGGTCAAAGGCGCCCCTGCAGGCCAGGGGCGCCCATACTTTTGAAGTACCTAAACCAACTTTCAAAATCCATAGCCAACCATCCTTTCCAGGATTGAGCTGGTAATCCATCCCATGTTTCAACAAGATCATCAGACTCATCAGTCAGTGGTGATCTCGGATCAGAGCATGGAGGGTGAAAATGGAGGAATTGAAGAACACTCAAGAAATTGACTAAGTCTGAAGCTAAAAGCACCCCTGTTGGGAAAAGGCACCCTTGAATTTGAGGTATTAGATTCAAGTTTTGGACTTTGCAGCTCCCAGGCACACTTAATCAGAGTTGTTCCATCTCAGCAATGGATCTATCAACAATACCTCAAGATCAACTGAGTAACCGAAAACAAGGATCGAACAGAGGCATTTCAACACAGTAAATAATGAAAAAAAGTGTTCAACTCTTCAAAGGGATGCCTAAAGTCAAAGAAAGGCTCAGTTGTCTGTTTTGAAAGCGCCTACATGGCTAAAACATCCAAAAATGAGTGGAGATCAATGTTGGGAACTCCATATCAGGCAAAAAGAATCCATCATGATTTGGTGCCCAAACTTGATGCATTCAACTCCAAATCATTATATATCAAGCCTAGGCATCACAATTCATTATCTTTCTTTGCAAGTTGAAGACAAAAACAACAATTTCTTCTCCAAGACGTCTTTTCAAGATCTGACAGGGGGGTTTTCACTGTTCTTCATATTTTTGAAGATCAGTTGCACAAAAGGACAAGTTATTAGAGGTTGCATCAAAAGGCATAATTTTTCTAGAAAGACAGTTGATAACTTCCAATATTCTTGTCTTTTTTCTCTTTTCTTGTCTTAAGGCTTCTTGCATGTCCCAGAAAACAACAAATAGTCACAGATCTGACCAATTGGGTATGATCAACACAGTTTTTCAGCAAAACCCACTTCTTGAATTTTTCTAGAAACAACAAACTTGCTGCCCCTATATTAAAGGATTTTTTGAAAATGTCATAAATCTGAAAATCAAACGAATTGGGTTTGTTCAATATTGAAACACGAACAATACCCATTTGTCAGATTTTTTCCGAAAAAATATGTCTTGGTAGGTGCTATTTTTTAGGGGTTTTCATAAAAGTACCTAAACAATATCAAGTGCACAGTCAATCTTTAAGTTTTTCAGAACGCAGTTCTCCCAATTGCAATACAAGACCAAAACAGTCTTGGTTCATGATTTCTTGAAAACGATAAACACTAACTTGCATTAGGTACACCTAGAGGTCGACTCAGAAAGGTTGGAAGGCATCGACCGGTGCACATTACAGAACATTGAGCAATCTGGATTGTTGAGGCTGCATCGATCCCCATCACATTACAGAGTGTGGAGTTTGCAATTGCTTGCATTAAGCATTACAACCCTACCACACGAGAGATTCAATCAATGGATGATCGATTGATATGTAGCCTCAAGACGGGGATATTGAAAGGTGTTTTGCTATTCCACCATGTGCGGGAAATGTGGTCATATGTGTGATAGAATGCGAGAAGGCATTTGATACATCGAAGGACAAGTGTTAGATGAGAATGGCCGAAAAGTGGCTTAAAACAAAAAAGGCCAAATTGCCCAAGAATGTGGGACGTGGAGAGTTCCGAGATAAGTATGCAGTGATGATCACTTTACTCAACTGTATCACTGGACAGGAGGAGGGAAACCAATTTTAGTCGTGGATGTACTATATCATCGCCAAAATTGTAAGCAACAGGGAGCACTATGACTGACCCACCCTCATCAGTGGTATGCTCCACAAGAAAATGACTGGGTCCTTAGAGGCTCACAGGTTTCACATGTGCTCATATCTTGTATACCTGATTGCCTTCCAAGGCCAATTCAGAGCATTAAACACAGTTGGAACCTTAGATGTGCAAAAAGTCCACAAGCATTTCCTGCAACTTGAGTTCACTCAAGTAAAAAGACATTTCAAGCAGAAGAATGATCTCTTCATAATGCACACCGTAAAAGATCTCGACCATGAGATGCACATATGTGTATCACCAGCAACCAAGGAGGCAATGGTGGATTGGGCGGATTGGTTCATCTAGTTCCCCACTTTCACCTACATACGTGTATATGGATACAACGGTCATCTCGCCATGTTACTGTAATGTCCCCTTCTCAGCAGTGACCTGACAGTTGACCGTTAGTCTATCCTGGCGACCCGTAGACTACTCGGAAGCGGAATTAGGGTTCCCTTTCTTCTAGGAGGACGTTTTGGCTTGTGTTGGAGTGGGCTTCTGGAATCTTGGTGATCGGTTGGCAACTCTTTTCTGGGTTTTCAGAGAGCTTCGCGATGGTATATCTGGCATGATGATCTGAGTTACTTCTGGAATTTACTATTTTTAGTAAATTCTATTTCTGGCAGTGGTCTTGTTGGCTTCAGTGTTCTTGACATACCTCTTCAGTTGGTTCAGTTGGTAGTGTTTGATTTGGCTCCTGGATGCAGTTTCTGGAGGGATAAGTTGTTTTAATTAAAATAATGTTTTATTTTAATTATAACCCCTTGGCCTAACTTTACAACTTAAGTTATTTATCAAAAGGGGGATTCTGAGGGGTAGGCGCCTCATTCAAAAAAGTTAAGTGAAATATGTATCTTTTAAAAATGACAACTTGAGGAAAAAGGTACGCCATTTTGAGGAAGCTGGTGAAAAGTAAAAATCGTGGAATTACTTGAGCAAAAAGGGACGCCATCTTTTGAGTCAAAGGTCAACAAGGAATTAAAGGCTTCTCTGGGTGGAGCGCACCTTCTGGAAGGTTCTAGAGGTGCTTAGCAAAGTTATTTAAGGGAGTGCTCTTCTTCATGTTTTGCATCTTACATTTTGAGTATTGTTATGTTGCCGGTTTGGTGCCAGGTTTGCTTCGAGGAATGCATACCTCCTAGCTAGGCTTGACTTCTTGCTTGAAATACAACAACTAGTTGAGAGGTTGATTTTAGTGAGTTATTTTGCATTTGTATTTGAGTTTTATGTATTTTTAATCACTTTCACAGTTGCTGTTTTGACTGTGGCTGAACTGCATTTTTATTCATAAGTCTGAGAGTGATTTTTGTTTGCTTATGGGTATTTGAGAAATATGCTTGGTTGGTTGAGGCGACCCCTTCCACCAATTTGCAGAATTTAATGTTGAGTCTTTATTTTATTAAGCAAAATCGCCCTTTCTCTTGGGCCATACCATCCTAGTCTTGCTTGGTTTTGCGTGCCAAATTAAAGGGAGTCTTTTGGGCCTGTTTTGTGCTTCCTACTTGGGCGCCTTCAGTCTTAGATTACTTTGCATCTTACTTCATAAGATTTGGACAAGTTTTGAGGGAGTTGTGTTAAATTTAATGAATCTCTGTGTTGCTGATTCGACAAATCTGAGTGCAGGTCTGCATAACCAAAATGGATATCTATAATATTGTAAGCTGAATAGTAGTGCTTTCAGCACTTCTTCTCTCCCTGATCTAATTCTTGTAGCTTCCCATGGTTGTGGAAGAGACTGGCATGTTTCAGTCTTAGATAGCTTTCAATTCTTGTATCACCCATTGAAGAAGTGGAAGAGGCTGGCTTGTCGCCTATTTACTTTCTACAATGCATTGTTATATTGTGCTGATCGGCTGAGCCGTCACTAAATCATGGATCCTCTGACCATATGCTCGCCCCTCCTCCCATCTCGGGTCTTAGGGCGCATTCTTGGTTAGAGTTATCAATTCTACCAGTTTTCAGTATTGCTAACGATCCCCTTCGAGTATGCTCTCACCTTGCCCATACTGGGATCTGGGTTGATCAAAAAGTCAAGGGTTCCTTTCAGCTGGTTTTATGATTACACTAACGCTGATGGGTGTACTTAGCTGTGTAACAAAATAAAAAAATTGGTTAGGATATTTCAGTTACCCTGCTATCCTTCAGATAGGGTGGTCTTCATGGAATTCTTGCGACAGTTGTCCGAGGTTCATTCTCATCTGTGCTACAAATGCAAAATGACCGCGAACTTTCCTTTTGAGATGGGACTGTACAGGTGCAAAACAACGGCTGATGCCAAGGCCATAGACCACAAAATGGTGAGACTTAATCTTAAGTACCTCATCAAGAGACGGTCGTATGATCCTCAGGGTCACTATGCAACACACCTTGAGCAACAATCTTCACACGAGTCGTCTATGGAGGACTACTGGGTCAACTGTGAAGATGAGTTTGATGTACGAAGACGAATTACAGCTGGTTTAGACTTCCAAAAATTGCTGACTTCATGTCAGAGGACGTGGAAGGCCTATCCGATGATGATGGGGAAGTTATTCTCCCTACATTCTTCGTGGATCAAGTCGACTCACAACCACTTGGAAAAGTGGATTGGTATGCTAAGGAAAGTACATCGATAGAGGAAAGGGAAAGTAGGGTTGTTAGAAACAACCAACTCTACTTGGACAACAAGAAGACAAGGTAATAATTCCCCGCACAAAGCCACCACCGGTTCATTCTTCACTACCTTCCACGTCAAGGAAGAAGCCCAGACAGAAGCAATGGAGTAACCCTCCTAGAGGAGCTCAAATGTCAGAGCATACAAGGGGAAGAATACCAATTGTTGACACAAATCAGCAAGAGGTACATGTGGAGACAACCACAAACATACCTGACACGGTCATGGAAACAACTGCAGTTGAGCCAGTGATTGAAACAATCACAGCTGAGATAGAGCCCATCATGGAAGTAGTCGCAACAGATGCATTACCAGAGGTGAAAGTTGAACCTCTCACTTTGCCTCCATCACAACAGTCAAAAATCCCCATTGACTTGGATTCACCACCACACGACATTGCAGCACAATCTCATTCGTCAAGCATTCAGGGTTCTATCATCTATCCTTCTAGTGGGGCTAGTTGAGATACCTCATGGATTGAGAATCTCTTGGGAAGGAAAAGAAATGGACCATCCTACCAGTTGGACTTCACAGAGTTTGACCATGTCCCTCAAGACATGCCACTAAAGAAACTGAAGAAGCAGGTCCACGTAGGAAAGAATGCGGACATTGAAATTGTCATGGAGATAGCTGTGCACCTGAGGACAAGAATGCACATGAGGTAGAGGTTAATGACTTTACTTTGTCAAAGGTCAACCTTGGTAAGACCACTCGTCAAGTGGAAGTAGACCTTCTTGGAGTTGCATCAGTAAGTGTCCAAGAAAGAATGGCTAAGGATGGAAGAGATAAAGCAACCTTAAAGGTTGAAAACCGGCAGTTGAGGTTGTACACATCTAGATTGATACATGGCATGCCAAACATCTTTGCCTTGCCTCGAGAGATGGTAGACCTCCCCGCGGAGCAGAATCATCACCAGCTGATCTTATATGGAAAACACTTGAGAAATCAAGTGGAAGAATTTCACATCAGAGGAAGGTGTATACTTGCAGAATTGTATCAGTTAAGATGCAAAGCCCATGATGTTCACGTAGAGATTCAACAATCTGAGCTAGAGGCAGTAGAGAAGAGGCCTGGGGAAGAGATCACTTTCTCTGACTTAGAAATGGCATACAATTCAGCTACCACAGTAGAGAACAAGCGACATTTTTTTGCTTGGAAAGAATACATGGCCTACAAGGTGAAAGCCTACGATACCAACTCTGTGGAACTAATTGAGTACCAACAGATTGTAGTAGGTGTTATCAAGTTCATAAGAATGTTGGTAACATCCATCCCTTGCCGTTATCAGCATGAAGGAGGTGCCTACATTGAGCTAGATGAAGTGCAAAAGCAATTCCAAGACCTCATCCACAACAGTCTTTGCAGTGATCCTACTGGTCACAAGTTGAGTAAGATTGTAGCTATGACGGCCAAGCTAGATGATGCAGTTGCCAAGACCGTTGAATATCAGCAGCAGATCGTGGGTGGTGAAGAAATGCTGAAGGGACACATCATCATCCTAAGGAGCATTTGTTGTCCAGAGGTAGAAGAAGTCAACGACTGGTTAGAGAACCTATTGACTAGTGGTGATGTGGTGTGAAACACCCAGTTGGGATGTCCTACCCTTCAAAGTAGCATTAATGACACACAAGAGTTAACTTGATGCCTCTTTCCAAGTTAACTCACCGTCCCATTGATCATGCATGTCAATCTCTACTAATTGTGGATCTCTAGTTTGGAGGCACTTTGTACATTGGAATTCACTTTAGTCTAGTTTCAGTTAATTGAAGTAGCTTTCCAATTAACTGCTAGGTCACCTACATTTAGACATACGAATAAATCTTGCAGATTGGCAAGAACTAATTGTTAACTCAAGGAGGTTTTAGGGTTGCCTACTCCTTTGAGTTTCTATAAATAAGAGCCTTTGCTCATTATTTTGAAACCTTTATTTGCTACACAAAATTGCTGCACCATTGTGCCAACAAGTTTGCAAGTCTATATTTGTTCACTCTTGGATGAGAGCTATTTGGTTTGATCGCAATTGTGTATGATTTCGTACCTTTGCTATCCCAAATCTTTGTAATTCGTTGAGAAAGTTTGAATAAATAAATCAAAAGGCACATGCAATTTGATCAAAACTTTCAAATTCTATCAACGTCTTGTTCTTACAATCTATTGTTTCAATCTCCCCCTTGGATAGGTGCCGCCACCTCCTTGGGTATTTCGATGTTAATGATTGTTGTTTGATGTTGTGTAATGATTTGTATTTTAGCCTACACTTTGGACAAGTGTCGTCACCTCCTCAAGAATCCTATTAGCCATTTCATCGTTATTTGTTGTTTCTAGTGAGTTGCTTCCCAACCTACACCGCGAACAGGGGTTCCTCCTCCTTGGCAATCCTGAGATTCAACTTACCCTAAAGAATGATTGCTTGCATAATACCTTATCCCAACGTAGATATGAGAATTCAAAGCCTTAGACGCATTCTGAAGAGAAGGTTGATCCAAGTGATCCAACCAATCCATTCCCGCTCCTATGCCCTCATGCTCTGTTTATCTTGAGGAGATAGGATAGATTAAAAGTTAGCTTAGTTGTGGTTAGGATCTGTGGAAACTAGAGAAAATCTTAGCTACAACGCATTGTGTTTATGCACCCTTGTGTCCTGCCCACTGAGTAAAAAAGATAGGAAGATTTAGTTTGTTTTAATTTTACGCAAACATCAACAAACAAGAGGGAGCTTCCCTTCCATAATTTGAAGAGCAGTCATCATGCATTGTGCATAGCTGTCCGTTTCCAATAAGCACTCCAGAGGTGCTAATTGAAATGCCAACAAGCATTCAAGTTAATTGTGAATCTTCATCATCTTCAGTCTCTACACCATCTCTCAGATCTTTAGATCCAGTTACAACAATATCTTTATACCAATAAGAACCTCCATCTTGCTTTATGAGAGACAAGACATGATAAAAACAATCTTTGTCCCTAGGGTTAATTGCCAAGGGATTTACTCGAGAAAAGAACCTTTCATTGATATGATTCTCTATTTGTAACCTTTCTTTTTCCTTTTCAAGACTGCTAAGGAGTTTATGGCATTTAGGTCCCATCCAAGAATTATCATCTTAATCTAACTGTAATGTCCCCTTCTCGAGCATGATCTTTTCAGTTGACCGTTGGCCTATTCTGGAGACCCATAGGCTACTCGGAAGGTGAAATTAGGGTTTCGTGTTTTGGGGGTTGCTTTTGCTCGTGAATCGATGATTGAATGAAGGATTCTTTCTGGGTTTTCAGAGAGCTTCACAATGGTGTGTTTTTCTTGGCATTACGAGCACCTTCAAGAATTTACTATTTTTAGTAAATTCTATTTCTGGCAATGGACCCGTCGTTCTCGGCACAGTTGACTTTCCTCTTTGGTCGACTTAGTTGGTTTGTTCAATTTTGGCCTTGGGATGCATTTTGGAGAGATAAGTTCATTTCTTTAAAAACAATGATTATATTTAATGTTGTGATACCCCCTTGGCCTAGTCTCATAACTTAAGGTTGTGTTAAAAAGGTGGTCTTTTTGGGGTGGCGCCTCATTGAGGTAATTTCATGTTTATTAAAGTCAAAATTGAAGCTTTATGTGGGACGCCTATATTGAAGAGATGAATTTCAAAAAGGGTCAAACAAAGCCTTGAGGAAAAAGAACGCCATTCTTTGGAGGGAAAAGGATTAGGGTTTCTAGAAGCTTCTAGAGAGGTCTTCACAAATTATAAAAGGAAGTCTGGGCTCTTTATTTGTCATCTTATGTTTGAAGTATTGTTATGCTGCTGGAATGGCATTGGGATTGCTTTGAGGAATGAAAGCCTCCTAGCCTTGGCTTGACTTCATGCTTGAGAGATAGCATCTAGTGGAGAATTTAGTTATAGTGTGAGAGAATTTGTAGTGAGGTTTGCCTTGTTGCATTGTTTGCTTGTAGTTCTGATTTACTATATTTTATATCAGATTTTGGAGTTGCTGTTTCTGTGTAGCTGCATATAGTTTTTACTCATAAGTCAAAAAATACAAAAAGAATCATTTTGGGTATTGAGTATTTCTGTTTGTCTATGAGGGGCGACCCTTCATGTTTATTTTCAAATTTTTTAAAGAATTCTTTGATTTTATTTAAGAAAATCGCCCTTCCTTGAGGGTCGTACCATCTGGGACTGCCTTGAAATTTGTGCATAAATATCTAGAGTCTTTTGGTCTGTTTTCATGATTCAATATGGGGCGCCATCATCTAAGAGTCACTTTGCATTCGATTTGAGGTGTTTAGGCTGAGTATAGAGTGAGTTGTGAGCATTTCAATAGGATTCAGTGCTGCTGGTTGAGTATATTCAGTTCTGGTCAAGTATATCAGTTTGCTTAATACCAGTCTTTAGGTTGGGTTTGAGCGAGAACTCTTCGTATGCATCGAGGAGACATTATACTACATTTCAGCAGTGATAGACTTCCTCATTTAATGTCGTTGATAGGCACTCTCTATTTATTGTAAGCTGAACAGTAGTATTGTCAACAATCTGCCTCTTCATTTTAGATCTTAGATTAATATTTAGCACCTCCGTCATATGGTAGCTCCAATTCCCTCACGGTTTGGAAAGCACATTCTTGACGTCGAGTTATTTCAGCATAATAGTTGGTAGGGATCCTCTGACCACATGCTCGTCGTTCTCCGACGCATTCTTGGTTAGAGTTCTTTGTATTAGCATTGCATTAAGACCCTTTAACCATATGCTCGTCGTCCTCCGGTGCATTCTTGGTTAAAGTTCCCTTATCAGTTTTGCTTTGAGATCCTCTGACCATCTGTTCACACCTTGCCCAACTCGGAATCCTGGTGTACATTCTTGGGTAGAGTTGAATTCCGCATCGTTTGGTTCAAGTGTTAACCCTAACGATTGCGTATCGCTTAACTTGTAATTGAAAAAGTGAAAAAATTGGTTCGGTATATTTCGGTGGTATCAGAGCCATGCATCTTGCCATCCTGTGAAACAATTCTTCTATGAGTAACAGAGAACAGAGATACTTAGCAAGGGAATACAAGAAGGCTACCAGTTAGTTTCAGTGGCATCAGGCTCCGGAAGGTCAGACAGCTTCAGAGGTATTAAGAGAAAATTGGGAATCTTCTTCGAGAGAAGAAATGGAGGATAATGAGAGGACATCGGGTGGTAACGGAGATGATAGGGGGAAGGGAAGAGAAAGATCGTCAAGTCCAGGAAAGAGATTCGAGAGGAAGATGGATGCCTTACTATGGTATCTCTCATGTTGGGGAAAGTGGGTCAGAACCCAACTCCATAGAACAATCTAGGACATAGGGGAGAACATAGTGCCACCAACCAGCATAATGGACATGCTGCTCAGCCTGCTTCAAACAGCACATACATTTCTTCCAGACCGTTCAAACCCACCTTCTTGGCACCAGTGAACCGTCAACCTGATCCAGAAGAGAATGCTTCATTTGTTGAACAGTTGAGACTCGGCCGTACTGAGTATGATTCTCTCCCTGATGAAATTAAGGTGGATATGTCTTACAATGATTTTTTGGATCATAAGAGGAAGAATAGAGGACAAGGAAGACATTATGAACCAAGAAGAACAACAGTACATGGGGAGTTGCATCATGCCGTCAACAAGGTTACGCTTCCACATTTTGATGGGAGTGACAACAATTCAGCTAGAGCTTGGCTACAAAAGTTAGACAACTATCTAGCTCTTAAACCCATGGCGGAAGAGGAGGCGATTAAGTTCGCTACGCTACACCTAGATGGGGTGGCGCACGAGTGGTGGTACCATGGCCTAGTCACTTTGGGTCATCAGTCTATCACTACCTATGATGAGTTCACCAATAGGCTCATAGAGAGATTTGAGAAAAAAGATCTTGAAGTGCACTTCAGAGATTTGGCACAGTTTAGGCAACATGGCACAGTTGATGCCTACATAGCTGAGTTTCAGAGACTTTCAGTCATGGTCACAGGAGTTACTGAGAGGCGTTTGGTGATCCTATTCAGTGAAAGATTGATGGAGCCAGTCAAGGGTTGGATTAAAGCTTTTGATCCACCCTCCCTATAGGAGGCAATGAAGAAAGCAAGAAACATGGAGTGGGCTGCTCCTAAAGCAAAGTTTCAACCCAAGCCATCATTTCACAAAAGAGATAAAGGAAAAAGACCTTATCATAAGGAGTTCCAACAGCATAAACCTCATGTTACAAGATTGGATCCAGAGACACTTAACGAACTCAGAAGAAAGGGGTTATGTTTCCGGTGTAGAGAAAAATGGTCTCAAGACCATGTTTGCGCAAAAGGGGGCAAATTTCATCAAATTGAATATTATTCAGCTGAAGAAAGTAATTATGATTCTTCAGACCAGCAGTCTGATTTTGATGACAGCGAAAGGGAAAGAGCTCCAAAAGAGTCCAAAGACGAAAAGGGAAGTGGAGGTACTTTGGCTCAACTTTCGAGCTTTCAAAAGAATGAATCCTTCAAAGTTCGAGGGATGATTAAGGGGCAGCGAATAGTTGCTTTGATTGACACTGGAGCAACGCATAACTTCATTGATGAAGTTGTGGTGGCAAAGAAGGGGCTGCAAACAGAAGAGTTTGAAGGCTTCAAGGTTATGGTTGCTGATGGGTTTCACATCTCATGCACCAAGAAGATCTCAAACATGACTATGCAATTGCGAAACTATGAAGTCAAGGACGACTTCTATGTAGTCAGCATTGGAGATACGGATGCCATTCTAGGCATTCAATGGCTGCGTTCACTCGGAGATATCTCTCTAAATTTGTAAACAATGGAGCTCAAGTTCCAATCCGATGGGAAGAAGGTAGTGCTAAGAGGAATGGCCAATGGTGGTCGTTGGATTGTGTCATTCAAGAGAATGGCAAGGCTGATTCGTAATGATCAAGTTGAGTGGGCTGCAGAATGTATGATTCTTCTTGCTAGTCCGATTGAAGCAAAGAGAGACTATCCTCCTGATATTCAGTCTGTACTCACAAAAAAGAGCAAGGTTTTTGCTGATTTACCTCCTGGACCACCTCCTGAACGGGGTTCAGAGCATGTCATAGAGCTCAACGAAGGAGGAAAACCAGTTATTACAACTCCATATCGGTACCCTAAGAAGCTGAAGGACGAGATTGAGAAAAATATTCAGGAACTCTTGGAGATGGGCTTCATTCGTCCAAGCAAGAGTCCCTTCGCTTCAGCAGTTGTTCTTGTGAAGAAGAAGGATGGTACTATCCGCATGTGTGTGGACTATCGTGCTTTGAATCAAAGCACCATCAAAAATCGATACCCCATTCCGAGGATAGATGAGCTCATTGATGAGCTACATGGGGCCAAGTTCTTTTCAAAGATCGATTTCAGATCAGGCTACTACCAGATTCGGATGAGAGGATCTGATGTTGAGATGACAGCATTTAGATGCTACTATGGCCACTTCGAGTTTCTAGTCATGCCTTTTGGGTTGACTAATGCTCCCGCTACCTTCCAGTCTTGTATGAACAGAGTCTTTCAGAAACAGTTGAGGAAGTGTGTATTGATATTTTTTGATGACATTCTGATCTTCAGCAAGACATGGGAAGAACATCTCAAGCGCTTGGAGGAAGTGCTTAGCATCCTAGAATCGGAGAGTTTGTTTGCCAAGGAATCCAAATGTGAATTTGGTATGAAGGAGCTACTTTACCTTGGTCATATAATCAGTGTTGAAGGAGTTAGGGTTGATCTTGAAAAGATCAAAGCAATGGTTGATTGGCCACCTCCTGAGAACTCGACGCAGTTGAAAGGATTCTTGGGTCTTCGTGGATTTTACAGAAGATTTGTGAAGGGCTACTCGCAGAATGCTGCTCCTCTTACTGACTTCATGAAAAAGGGGGCTTTTTGTTGGTCAGAAAAGACCCAAACTACTTTTGATAAGTTTAAGAGGATCATGAGCTCTTGTCCGGTTTTAGCTATTCTAGACTTTTCCAAGCCTTTCGAGCTACAGTGTGATGCATCCGGTGAAGGAGTCGGGGCTGTTTTGATGCAAGACAAACATCCCATTGTGTTTGAAAGTAGAAAATTGAGAGGTGTTGAAAGGACCTACTCCATCTATGACAAGGAAATGCTAGCCATTATGCATGTATTAGCTAAGTTCAGACAGTATCTGGTGGTGAGCAAGTTTGTGGTCAAGACTGATCACAATAGTCTCAAGCACTTCATGCATCAGAAAGATTTGAACGAGAGGCATCAAAAGTGGGTGAGTAAGCTTCAAGCTTACGATTTTGACATTGAATATGTCAAAGGTAAAAACAACATTGTGGCCAATGCTCTATCTAGGAGACTTCATTTGAGTTCATTATGTGAGCTTACTGCTGATTGGAGGAACATGTTGCTTGCTGATTATGCGAAAAATCAGTTTGCAACCAGCATCATTGAGGGAGCTTTTCATGACGAACGGTTCAAAGTGGTTGAAGGGCTGATACACTACAAGGGTAGAATCTTTTTGGTGGCTGATTTTAAGCTCAAAAAGAAGATTTTGTTGACATTTCATGACATTCCACTAGTTGGTCATCAAGGGTTCTTCAAGACATATAGGTAGATTCGGGAAAAATTTTCTTGGAAGGGGCTGAAAGGGGAAGTTCAACGCTACATTAAGGAGTGTTCCACTTGTCAAATGAACAAGAATTAGCATACTCTACCTTCTGGTCTGCTGCAACCTCTCCCTATTCCGAATCAAAAATGGGAAAGCATATCGATGGACTTTATCACGGGGTTGCCCAAGGTCCAAGGAAAAGACTGTATCTATGTTGTAGTGGACAGACTAACAAAATTTGCTCACTTCTTCGCCATTACCAGCTCTTTTTCAGCAGCCCAAGTTGCAGATCTGTTTTTTCATTAGGTGTTTAGGTTACATGGGTTGCCAAAAAACATCGTGAGTGATAGGGACAACAAGTTCCTAAGCACTTTTTGGTAAGAGATCTTTAGAATGAGTGGTACAGTGCTTACTCCAAGCACTAGTTATCACCCCCAAACTGATGGACATACTGAGATAGTGAACAAATGGTTGGAAGGATACTTGAGAAACTATGTTTCGGAGCAGCAAAGGGCATGGGTGAAATGGCTTCACATAGGAGAGTATTGTTATAATTCTACCTTCCACATGTCAATAAGGATGTCTCCTTTCTTGGCTCTTTACGGTTATGAAGCTCCAAGCTTTGCTGATTTGGTGTTTGGTGATAGCAATGCCCCTCAAGCCAAGGATTTGTTGCAGCAGAGCCAAGATATTATGAAATCCTTGAAGAACAATCTTCAAATTGCACAGAATCAGCAGAAGATGTACGCTGATCAGCGGTGTGTTGAGCGCTCTTTTGAGGTTGTAGATATGGTTTATTTTCGACTATAGCCTTACAGACAGTCTTCTCTCAAGAAGAGTGGAGCTGAGAAGCTGAAACCTCGTTTCTATGGGCCATTCAAAGTTATCAGAAAGGTGGGAGCAGTAGCTTATGAGTTGGAGCTACCCTCGAATAGCAGAGTACACAATGTTTTCCACGTGTCTCGCCTCAAGAAGGCACTTGGACACAATGTTGTTGCTTCATCACAGTTGCCACCTTTGGATGAAGAAGGACAGTTAGTTTTGATTCCAGAAGAGATTCTTGATTCCAGGGAGCGTTCTTTGAGAAAAAGGACAATCATAGAATACTTGGTGAAGTGGAAGAACTTGCCTATGGAGGATGCGACTTGGTAGAATGATGAGATTCTGCAGCATCCAGGGTTGCGTTTGCTTGAGGACAAGCAATCTTGGGGAGGGCGGACTGTAATGTCCCCTTCTCGAGCATGATCTTTTCAGTTGACTGTTGGCCTATTCCGGAGGCCCGTAGGCTACTCGGAAGGTGAAATTAGGGTTTCGTGTTTTGGGGGTTGCTTTTGCTCGTGAATCGATGATTGAATGGCGGATTCTTTTTGGATTTTCAGAGTGCTTCGCAGTGGTGTGTTTTTCTTGGCATTCCGAACACCTTCAGGAATTTACTATTTTTAGTAAATTCTATTTCTGGCAGTGGACCCGTCGTTCTCGGCACAGTTGACTTTCCTCTTTGGTCAACTCAGTTGGTTTGTTCAATTTTGGCTTTGGGATGCATTTTGGAGAGATATGTTCATTTCTTTAAAAACAATGATTATATTTAATGTTGTGATACCCCCTTGGCCTAGTCTCATAACTTAAGGTTGTGTTAAAAAGGTGGTCTTTTTGGGGTGGCGCCTCATTGAGGTAATTTCATGTTTATTAAAGTCAAAATTGAAGCTTTATGTGGGACGCCTATATTGAAGAGATGAATTTCAAAAAGGGTCAAACAAAGCCTTGAGGAAAAAGGACGCCATTCTTTGGAGGGAAAAGGATTAGGGTTTCTAGAAGCTTCTGGATAGGTCTTCACAAATTATAAAAGGAAGTCTGGGCTCTTCATTTGTCATCTTATGTCTGAAGTATTGTTATGCTGCCGGAATGGCATTAGGATTGCTTCGAGGAATGAAAGCCTCCTAGCCTTGGCTCAACTTCATGCTTGAGAGATAGCATCTAGTTGAGAATTTAGTTATAGTGTGAGAGAATTTGTAGTGAGGTTTGCCTTGTTGCATTGTTTGCTTGTAGTTCTGATTTACTGCAGTTTATATCAGATTCTGGAGTTGTTGTTTCTGTGTAGCTGCATATAGTTTTTACTCATAAGTCAAAAAATACAAAAAGAATCATTCTGGGTATTGAGTATTTCTGTTTGTCTATGAGGGGCGACCCTTCATGTTTATTTTCAGATTTTTTAAAGAAAAGTCTTTGATTTTATTTAAGAAAATCGCCCTTCCTTGAGGGTTGTACCCAGTGTTACAAGACTTGCCCAAACTTGGCGAGTACTCGCGAGTCCCGAGGCGGGTGACCCTAAACAAGTCCTAGAGACTTGGCTGCCGAGTACTCGCCGAGACTCGCCGGACTCGCCGAGTCTTGTGCCCCAAACTCGGCCATTTTGATTAAATTTTTTTTTTTAAAATTGCATTCTTTTTTTCTCAAATTTTTTAAATAAATGGTGTGCCGCCCCTCGACCCCGCAGGGGGCGCTGCCCTTGACCCCGTGGGGCGTTTCCCCCAAACCCTCATCAAACTATAGGTCTAAGCATGTTATAGGCCAATGATGAATCATGATCATAAAAACCTACAAAATACATATCCCCTGTTGCGAATCTTTGCATCTTTCATAGTCAAAGCCATAATCAAGGATTATCTTGTTTCAAAATTCATACATTAGACAACAAAACATGCAGTCTTGAAGGCTTCAATAAAATTTTAATAATAAAATCCTCACTTGAATATACACACCAATCATTGAGACACAAGCAAATATCATGGCTACATCATCATCTAGGACCTAACTTAGACACTAGCGCATGACTTGTTGTGATATTGGGATGAGTAATGCAAGCTCTTCTGAGCCATAGACTTATTTTTTTAGTTTTGATATTTGTTTTGATGCCATGGATTTCATATTCCATGAGTTTTGTATACATTTGACAATATTTATATATCTGAATGTGTTATTTCCTTCAGCTAAAATTTGCGTTTATACTTATGTGATCGATATATGTTTGTGTATAGGATCATAGTAGTTTCTATTTCATGATGTTATTGTGTATTTGAGGTTTATTCACTAAAGGGTGCATGAAACAAGCTTTAAATCTTTAAAAATCTCTAAATTTCAAGGGTTTTTCTATTTGTCGAGTCTTTGCCGAGTCTTGGGCGAGTCTAGGCTCCGAGTCCGAGTCCAAGTCAAAAATCGGCTTGCCGAGTCCGAGGCGAGTCCGAGTCTTGTAACTATGGTTGTACCATCTGGGACTGCCTTGAAATTCGTGCATAAATATCTAGAGTCTTTTGGTCTGTTTTCATGATTCAATATGGGGCCCCATCATCTGAGAGTCACTTTGCATTCGATTTGAGGTGTTTAGGCTGAGTATAGAGTGAGTTGTGAGCATTTCAATAGGATTCAGTGCTGCTGGTTGAGTATATTCAGTTCTGGTCAAGTATATCAGTTTGCTTAATACTAGTCTTTGGGTTGGGTTTGAGTGAGAACCTTCGTATGCATCGAGGAGACATTATACTACATTTCAGCAGTGATAAACTTCCTTATTTTATGTTGTTGATAGGCACTCTCTATTTATTGTAAGCTGAACAGTAGTACTGTCAACAATCTGCCTCTTCATTTTAGATCTTAGATTAATATTTAGCACCTCCGTCATATGGTAGCTCCAATTCCCTCATGGTTTGGAAAGCACATTCTTGACGTCGAGTTATTTCAGCATAATAGTTGGTAGGGATCCTCTGACCACATGCTCGTCGTTCTCCGACGCATTCTTGGTTAGAGTTCTTTGTATTAGCATTGCATTAAAACCCTTTGACCATATGCTCGTCATCCTCCGGCGCATTCTTGGTTAAAGTTCCCTTATCAGGTTTGCTTTGAGATCCTCTGACCATATGTTCACACCTTGCGCAACTCGGAATCCTGGTGTACATTCTTGGGTAGAGTTGAATTCCGCATCGTTTGGTTCAAGTGTTAACCCTAACGATTGTGTATCGCTTAACTTGTTGTAATTGAAAAAGTGAAAAAATTGGTTCGGTATATTTCACTAACCCTAGTCGATTGATAGGTTCATCGATATTTGTTCCTATCATGAGTATTTTCCTTTTGCTTTGAGGAACTAGAGTCTAGAGTGGAAGGCCTACCTGAATGCTTAGCTTTCCAAGTTAGTTTATCTTTTTGCAAATATCTTTCTAGTTTCTTCTGTGGATCTTTTTGAAATTGAGATCTTCTACCATCCATGTTTGAAGCTATCTATGCAAAATTTCACTGGTTAACTTTTGACAGAGTCACCACCCTAAGAAGGGAAAGTAAAATAATAGATCTCACAACACTATTGGTAAGATATTGGATGCAAAAAATTCATACTTTGACCTATGATAAATTACCAAACTCCCTAGTAGAGTCACCAATCTATTGGTTCCCCAACTTGTATTCTAGTAACTCCTAAAGATTTACCTAACCTTATGCTCAAAGTTATTGAAAGTTAGGCCAACGAACAAGAAATACTTTCAATTGTGTTTTCCTCTACACTTCAAGCTTTGCAGAACCTAGGTGGGTTTCCCTTTATGAAATTGAGTTTAAATATGCTACAGATCTATGACTCAGCGCCTAGTAGATTAACTCTTGTATATTTATGACAAGGATTTGTGAATTAAATCTTAAAACATGTAAGCTCTTTGTGATCAATTTGTTTCAAATACAAGGACTTCAAACAAATACAAAAATATAAAGTGGCTGGTTTAAGATTTATAGTTTTAAGATCAATTTTGAGGCTATGGGAGATTTTGGATTGATCTGTGCCTATTCAGGTAATAGAGTCAATATATTCATTCATCACAATCAATATACTCCAATGGTCAATCTAGAATTATCAACTTGCAATAATTCAACCTGCAAAGGGCTAACAATGTGATCCTACTTCAAAATCCGTTCTAGGACATCAATATTCTTTATTATCATCAATGAAAGAAATTACAATGTTGCTTGAACAAGACTGGCAATGGAAATAATACAGTTGCAGCAAATGTGCACTAATGAACATCACAATACTTGATTATTTTGCTCAAAAGAATACTGGAACACAGAACAGAAAAGACACACATTGAGAGCATGTATTCATATACGCTCAAATTAGAGTATTTATAGTTATTATAGAAGATTGTAGCCATTGACTGTCTATCCAAAAAAATATGAAACAGAAACAATCAAGTTGCTACTTCTCAAATTCCAACCCTTGATTGATGACAAATCTCCCTTTTTAAAGGCCAAAGATAACCTTGCAGGTCGTGAGAAGAAGTGTGCCTTGAGTCTAATGAATAGTGCATTGAGTGCAACTTCCTGTGAGAACTTGAAGTCTTTGTTAGCAACAATATGCCACAACTCATTTCTGCAGTAAACCTTGGAGATATTTGTTGTTAATCCTCTCATGCAGATGCTAGCTCCAAGTTACAGTGTGAAGTCATGCATTGCATGCCTCAAGCTGCAATTTTGGAGCATTATCAACACTTGACAATGGCAAAAAACACCTCCTTTGTAGAAATTGCGGAAATCTATACACTTCTACACCATTGCAAAAATTTCATGACATTCGAAATTGCAAAAATCCATGCCTGTCTACACTATTGTAGTTTCATGACATTCAAAATTGCGGAAATCTCAGGGTCACTTGGATATGTGGGGATTTTTGGGTGAAGTGGATGTTGCAGAGATTTTTGCATGAAGTGGATGTATCCCTAATGAGGTCAAAGTTCTGCAATAGGACGTCTTGGTGAAAAAAGTGAAGGCAAAAGGATATAGTGCAGATTTATGGACCTATAGGATATATCCTTGATGGGGTCAGAATTCCGCAATAGGAGATACTGGCAGAAAAAAAGAAGGGAAGAAGATATAGTGGAGACTCGATGGGCTTAGGGATATTGCAGAAGTTTACAAACTTACAGGATATATTTAGAGTAGGATTGAAATTGCGCAATAGGGGAAATGGGTGAGTATTGAAAGCAGAAATGGGGTGAGGCGAAGGTTTGGAGGAGTTAAGACATATTTAGATCATGCCCAAAATCCCGCAACACAAAAATAGCCCAATGCATATGAAAATTACGTTGTTGTATAACTTTCACACTTTTACTCGAAACTTCTTCAAACTTGAAACATGACATACCAAACACTAGGAAAATCCTGCAATTGCATAAATTTCACAATTTTGGTTGGATTTTCCTCAAATTTGAAACAAAGATACCCAATTGGATGTTCTAAAAGATTGAACTCTTGGCGACCGTCACACTTAGACAAATTTTTGGCTTTTCAATTTGGGTACCTAGGCTGGAATGGGGTATGAGTATAATGAACAAAACACCACCTAAACATCACAAACCCATGAAAAATTTCTCAAATTAGTTATACATGATGGGAAATGAGATGGGGATATGAAAATCTACAAGACCTAATAGAGGTTATGAGGAAATGGGATCTAACTCTTGAATGCGCTGACTTATGATCTCTTGTCTCATAAGAAACTTTGATGCCCTTGATGAAAAGCAATATGAAGGCTATTGAATATGGATTGCATTGACATGTCACTGAATTATTAATTTATAAGTCTTTTCTTTTTTGCAAATTATGAGGTATTTAAATATTTTTATTTGCAATTATGAGTATCATTGTTTTAATATTTTATAATTTACTTTTTTTAATATATATATATATATACACAGTTGTATCTAGTCATACTATACCCAAGAATTTTTTTTGTCAGTGGTGTGCCAAAACCTGATACCCATACTTGACCCCATTCTAGAACTAAAGACTTCTTTCCAAGTTGTTGTACCCCAAATTAAAATTTTTGCTACACTTAGGCATTTTGAAGAAATGAGTCAAAATACTATTAAATCTGTCAAAAAAGGTCAAAATTGAGATTTGCATGTCATACACGAGGGTCAAAAACTTGAAATTTTCGAAATCTAACAATTTGGGTTGGCTCATAACAATCAAACCAACAAAACCCGAATTTCAGTTTTTCATCCCTAAATTTTAGGAAAATTTCTATTTTTAGCAGTTTTCTTAAAATAGAAACTTTTTCTGGTTTTTTCTGGGTTTCTTTTGACATAGATACTGGCATTAGAAAATTTCTAAAAATAGAAAGTTTGGCTTCTAGGGTTGAGACTAATTTTTATTGGTTTAAAATACTTCCTCATCAGGCTGGTGCAGTCAAAATCACAAAAGGATCAGTTTTGCCCTACTGAGTCTATTTTGCTTTTTCAGAAGCTTTTTCTAGAGAACCAAGGTCACCAATGGAGGTCAGTCAACTGCCAGGTGCCAAAATCAGACATTCAAGCATCAAACAGAAGCTGTCAACAACGAACGTGCATGGAGAATGAAGAATGGACAAAGGAAGTTGAAAAGGTTGAAAAATGCAAAATTTTGACCAAGGCTGGTGAACCCAGGTGCCCTTGCTCAGTTTGGGTGCCCAAACCTTCATGCCTTAGAAATTTTTCTGTTCCGACAGTCAACGACAAGGGAGGCACGTCAAACGAGAAAGGATTTTGAAAATTGCAAAAAAGTTTCTAACTCTGCTTAGTTTGGGTGCCCTTGGAGAAGAAGGGCGCCCATCTTTGTGGAGGATCAGATGATGAAGACAGAGGTTCACTCCCCCAGGAATGTTTTTCAATTTCCTGTCAGCTTCGCAGTGGATGTCTTCGTCAGCTCATCCGATCACTCAGTCGCTGACAAACTCAGATCAAACAGAAGCCATGAGAAGAGGTGTTAAAACTCTGAAGGCGAAAAATGATGAAAAATATTCTAAGTCTGGTGAATCTGGGTGCCCCTGGAGAAGAAGGGCGCCCAAGTTTTTAAGAGATCAAATGACTGAATTTGCTGAAGGCACCTCCAACGTGACTTCGTCAGATTTGATCGAGCTTTCCAATGCAATCATCAACACGTCTGTTGGTGCTGGCAACCGTCAGATGTCAAAGGATGAACAAAGGAGAAAAAGTGAGTAAAACGACAGAAGTCGAAAGCAAAGGTAAAAAACTCAAAATAAAAGCTAACTCTGGAGAAGTTAGGCGCCTCCAGTCAAGAAAGGTGCCTAGGGTTTTGAGGCTTCAGATGTCAATTTTCAGAGATGCAATGTCTAGGAGACCCCTTCCAAAATTTTCTTAGCTATCCAATGAACTTGTTAGCCAGTCGTTCTGATCAACATAACGCCCAATATAATGAATTCATCTGAAGGTCAGAAGACGAGCAAAAATTTGAAGATCATTAAAATGGCTAACACTGGAGAAAGTGGGCGCCCCTGGAGGAGATAGGCACCTGGCAATTTTAAAGGGTCAAATGAAGTTTTCGTCAAAAGTTGTCTCCAAAACAATGTCATCAAATTCGATCAAGCTCCGTGGTGAAACATTTAGTTCATCCGTCGGATCAATCTGGAAGCCAGGAGACAAGATCAAACTAGGGTTGAAAATTGAGGAAAAGTTGAAAACAGTGAAAAAATGACTAAGTCTGGGTGAAGTAGGCACCTCCAGCCAAGAAGGGTGCCCAACTTCTCGTCTTAGTGAAATTTTTGAAAATTTCAAAATCTTGAAAGAAGAGAAATGTCCAAGTTCGTTGCACAAGATTCAAATTAGGGTTTTGAAGAATTAGGGTTAAAGAGAGTTGTTTCTCTCAAGACAAAGCTTATTTAAGGCACCATTGTGTTTCATTTTTCATTATTTTTGCAGGTGGCTTCAAAGAGAAATAGAGCAGCAACTTCAAACCTATATTTTTCAAGATTCAAGAACTTGAACTTGCTGGTTTTTCATGAATTTTCAGATCAGCACATAAGAAAATTTGCTTCTTCATGCTTTTTCATCCAGAACATCAAATCTTTGAAGAAGGTTATTGTTTTCAATTTTCAGCGAGCTGGTTTATACTAGTTCTATCTTCTGGATAATTTTTGAAGAATTTTCTCAAGGTTGCAGCAGCTGCTTTTTATTTTTGTCAGAGAAAACTTCAAAATTTACCACTTCCAATCTTCTGGGTCTATCTCAAATATTCTTTTGGACAAAACCCATATCACAACTTTTTCAGTGAAATTTCAAGTGGTTGCTTTTTTAGTGAAAATTCGAGGTTTTCAAAATCTAACCAAATGGGTTCATCCAGAATGTGCCTTTGAACAATACCCAGATGTCAATTTTTTTCTGCTTTTTCGGAGAAAATTAAGGTTTGCTGCTTTTTCAGCCTTCATTCAAAATTTTCAAAAACGGACGATTTGAGTCTTCTTGTAACGAAATTCTAAACAAAACCCATATCTCAGAAAAATTTCCAAAAAATTCATCCGTTTGATGAAGAAAATCAGCAAGCTATAAATAGAAAGTTGTGCAAAACTTGTCAGAACATAGACATGTTTACAGGCAATCTTCGAGTTTTACAGAGTGGAGTACACTCCTACAGATTTTAAGACTAAATCAACACTGTATCATGATTTCATCGAGACAATTGAAACTGACTTATACCACATTAAGCCAGTGTTCAATCTGCGTGCTTTGGAAGACGTAGGCAATGTCACCATCAGGTATCTTGGCCATTCAGGTCTTCTTGCGACAGCATCCATCCCCTTTTCAGTTCAAAGCTTGGAATTCTTAATTGCTTGCATCAAGCATTACAACCCAGCAACGAGGGAGATTCAGTCAGTGGATGGGAGAACTATTTGCAGCCTAAAGCCCGATGTGATAGAAAGATGTTTCTCTATTCCACCTTGGTCCGGAAGTGTTACTATCTCTCGAGATGAATGTGAAAGAGTATGGGAAATGGATAAAGAAAAGTATAGCAAAAAGATTGCACATAGGTGGTTGAAAGAAAAACACAGTACATTGCCAAAGAACATCGGAAGAGGAGAGTTTAAGGATGAATTTGCCATTATCATCACCTTGCTCAACCAGATCACAGGCCAAGAAGATGCAACTAAGTTTCAGCCATGGGTGTTTTACGTGATACCTCACATCATGAAGAAAACAAAATTCTATGACTGGCCTACATTGATTAGTGACTGCCTTCATCATCAGATAACTGAGTATTTTAACAGGCATGAATTCCACATGATCTCATACCTAGTCTACCTAGTTGCCTTCCAAGGAAAATTCAGAGGGCTAAACATTGAGGGATCCTTGAATGTTCAACATGTTTACAATTACTACACTCAATTGGAGTTTTTTGCATCATCACATCATTACAAAAGAGTGAATGAAGCATTCCTAATGTATACAGTGCGTGACTTGGATAATGAGCTACATGTATGCATTTCATCTATTTCCAAGGCAACGATGTCAGAATGGGCGGATTGGTATATTCAGTTTGCTACTTTCACTTACTTAAGGGTTTATGGCTATTCTGGTACTCCTCTCATGCTACCAAGGTATTTGTCGGATGAGGTTGTGTAATGTCCCCTTCTCGAGCATGATCTTTTCTGTTGACCGTTGGCCTATTCCGAAGACCCGTAGGCTACTCGGAAGGTGAAATTAGGGTTTTGTGTTTTGAGAGTTGCCATTGCTCGTGAATTGATAATTGGATGGCAGATTCTTTCTGGGTTTTCAGAGAGCTTCGCAGTGATGTGTTTTTCTTGACATTCCGAGCACCTTCAGGAATTTACTATTTTTAGTAAATTCTATTTTTGGCAGTGGTCCTGTCATTCTCGGCACAGTTGACTTTCCTCTTCAGTCGACTTGGTTGGTTTGTTCAATTTTGGCCTTGGAATGCATTTTGGAGAGATAAGTTCATTTCTTTAAATCAATGTTATATTTTAATGTTATGATACCCCCTTGGCCTAGTCTCATAACTTAATGTTGTGTTAAAAGGTGGTCTTTAAGGGGTGGCGACTCATGGAGATAATATTATATTTATTAAAGTCAAAATTGAGACTTTAAGTGGGACGCCTATATTGAAGAGATGAATTTAAATAAAAGGTCAAACAAAGCTTGAGGAAAAAGGATGCCATTCTTGGAGGGAAAAGGATTAGGGTTTCTAGAAGCTTCCGGAGAGGTCTTCACAAATTATAAAAGGAGGTCTGTGCTCTTCTTTTTGTCATCTTATGTCTAGAATATTGTTATGCTGCCGGAATGGCTCTGGGATTGCTTCGAGGAATGAATGCCTCCTAGCCTTGGCTCGACTTCATGCTTGAGAGATAGCATCTAGTGGAGAACTTAGTTAGTTTGTGAGAGAATTTGTAGTGAGGTTTGTTTGTTACATTATTTGCTTGTAGTTCTGATTTTCAGCATTTTATATCAGATTATGGAGTTGCTGTTTCAGTGTAGCTGCATGTCGTTTTCATTCATAAGTTAAATAATACAAAAAAATTCGTTCTGGGTATTGAGTATTTCCTTTTGTCTATGTTGGGCGCACCCTTGTGTCAATTTGCAGATTTTATTATGAAGAACTTTATTTTAAATAAGAAATTCGCCCTTCTTGCTAGGCCGCCCCTCTTTGAAGTGCATTGGGAAGCGTGCTAAATAAATACGTGGGTAAGTGTGGTCTTTGGTATGGTCGCCTTTGGCATAGGAGTTGATTGCATCAGATTTGAGGTCATTTGGTTGAGAGATGAGTGAGATATGAGCATTTTGGTAGGATTCTATGTTGCTGGTTATGTCTGTCAAGTTGCTGGTCAATTTATCAATTTGCATAATATCAGTCGTTTGAGTTGGGTTTGGGTGGGAAGTCGTTGAGATCTTTGGGGAGACTATTTACTTATTGCAGCACCATTAGTCTTTCATTATTCTATGATTATTGGCAGGCAATCTCTAAATATTGTAAGCTAAATAGTAGTACTGTCAACAATCTTGCTTCTTCATTTTATATCTTATCTTAATATTTAGCACCTCCGTCATATGGTAGCTCCAACTCCATCACGGTTTGGAAAGCACATTTTTGGCGTCGAGCTATTTCAGCATAATAGTTGGTAGGGATCCTCTGACCACATGCTCGTCATTCTCCGACGCATTCTTGGTTAGAGTTCTTTATATCAACATTGTATTAAGACCCTTTGACCATATGCTCGTTGTCCTCTAGCGCATTCTTGGTTAAAGTTCCTTTATCAAGTTTTGCTTTGAGATCCTCTAACCATATGTTCACACCTTGCCCAACTCGGGATCCTGGTGTACATTCTTGGGTAGAGTTGAATTCCGCATCGTTTGGTTTAGTGCTAACCCTAATGATTGTGTATTGCTTAACTTGCTGTAATCGAAAAAGTGAAAAAATTGGTTCGGTATCTTTCAGTGGTATCAGAGTCATGCATCCTCCATGCTGTGAAACAAACCTTCTATGAGTAACAAAGAACAGAGATACGTAGCAAGGGAATACAAGAAGGGTACTAGTTAGTTTCAGTGGCATCAGGCTCCGGAAGGTCAGACAGCTTCAGAGGTATTAAGAGCAAATTGGGAATCTTCTCCAGGAGAAGGGATGGAGGATAATGAGAGGACATTGGGTGGTAACGGAGATGATAGGGGGAAGGGAAGAGAAAGATCATCAAGTCCAGGAAAGAGATTCGAGAGGAAGATGGATGCCTTACGGGATATGGTATCTCTCATGTTGGGGAAAGTGGGTCAGAACCCAACTCCACAGAACAATCTAGGACATAGGGGAGAACATAGTGCCACCAACCAGCATAATGGACATGCTGCTCAGCCTGCTTCAAACAGCACATACATTTCTTCCAGACCGTTCAAACCCACCTTCTTGGCACCAGGAAACCGTCAACCTGATCCAGAAGAGAATGCTTCATTTGTTGAACAGTTGAGACTCGGCCGTACTGAGTATGATTCTCTCCCTGATGAAATTAAGGTGGATATGTCTTACAATGATTTTTTGGATCATAAGAGGAAGAATAGAGGACAAGGAAGACATTATGAACCAAGAAGAACAGCAGTACATGGGGAGTTGCATCATGCCGTCAACAAGGTTACGCTTCCACATTTTGATGGGAGTGACAACAATTCAGCTAGAGCTTGGCTACAGAAGTTAGACAACTATCTAGCTCTTAAACCCATGGCGGAAGAGGAGGCGATTAAGTTCGCTACGCTACACTTAGATGGGGTGGCGCACGAGTGGTGGTACCATGGCCTAGTCACTTTGGGTCATCAGTCTATCACTACCTATGATGAGTTCACCAATAGGCTCATAGAGAGATTTGAGAAAAAAGATCTTGAAGTGCATTTCAGAGATTTGGCACAGTTTAGGCAACATGGCACAGTTGATGCCTACATAGCTGAGTTTCAGAGACTTTCAGTCATGGTCACAGGAGTTACTGAGAGGCGTTTGGTGATCCTATTCAGTGAAGGATTGATGGAGCCAGTCAAGGGTTGGATTAAAGCTTTTGATCCACCCTCCCTATAGGAGGCAATGAAGAAAGCAAGAAACATGGAGTGGGCTGCTCCTAAAGCAAAGTTTCAACCCAAGCCATCATTTCACAAAAGAGATAAAGGAAAAAGACCTTATCATAAGGAGTTCCAACAGCATAAACCTCATGTTACAAGATTGGATCCAGAGACACTTAACGAACTCAGAAGAAAGGGGTTATGTTTCCGGTGTAGAGAAAAATGGTCTCAAGACCATGTTTGCGCAAAAGGGGGCAAATTTCATCAAATTGAATATTATTCAGCTGAAGAAAGTAATTATGATTCTTCAGACCAGCAGTCTGATTTTGATGACAGCGAAAGGGAAAGAGCTCCAAAAGAGTCCAAAGACGAAAAGGGAAGTGGAGGTACTTTGGCTCAACTTTCGAGCTTTCAAAAGAATGAATCCTTCAAAGTTCGAGGGATGATTAAGGGGCAGCGAATAGTTGCTTTTATTGACACTGGAGCAACGCATAACTTCATTGATGAAGTTGTGGTGGCAAAGAAGGGGCTGCAAATAGAAGAGTTTGAAAGCTTCAAGGTTATGGTTGCTGATGGGTTTCACATCTCATGCACCAAGAAGATCTCAAACATGACTATGCAATTGGGAAACTATGAAGTCAAGGACGACTTCTATGTGGTCAGCATTGGAGATACGGATGCCGTTCTAGGCATTCAATGGCTGCGTTCACTCGAAGAGATCTCTCTAAATTTGCAAACCATGGAGCTCAAGTTTCAATCCGATGGGAAGAAGGTAGTGCTAAGAGGAATGTCCAATGGTGGTCCTCGGATTGTGTCATTCAAGAGAATGGAAAGGCTGATTCGTAATGATCAAGTTGAGTGGGCTGCAGAATGTATGATTCTTCCTGCTAGTCCGATTGAAACAAAGAGAGACTATCCTCCTGATATTCAGTCTTTACTCACAAAGAAGAGCAAGGTGTTTGCTGATTTACCTCCCGGACCACCTCCTGAACGGGGTTCGGAGCATGTCATAGAGCTCAAGGAAGGAGCTAAACCTGTTATTACAACTCCCTATCGGTACCCTAAGAAGCAGAAGGACGAGATTGAGAGAAACATTCAGGAACTCTTGGAGATGGGCTTCATTTGTCCAAGCAAGAGTCCCTTCGCTTTAGCAGTTGTTCTTGTGAAGAAGAAGGATGGTACCATCCGCATGTGTGTGGACTATCGTGCTTTGAATCAAAGCACCATCAAAAATCGATACCCCATTCCGAGGATAGATGAGCTCATTGATGAGCTACATGGAGCCAAGTTCTTTTCAAAGATCGATTTGAAATCAGGCTACTACTAGATTCGGATGAGAGGATCTGATGTTGAGAAGACAGCATTTAGATGCCACTATGGCCACTTTGAGTTTCTAGTCATGCCTTTTGGGTTGACTAATGCTCCTGCTACCTTCCAGTCTTGTATGAACAGAGTCTTTCAGAAGCAGTTGAGGAAGTGTGTATTGATATTTTTTGATGACATTCTGATCTTCAACAAGACATGGGAAGAACATCTCAAGCACTTGGAGGAAGTGCTTAGCATCCTAGAATCAGAGAGTTTGTTTGCCAAGGAATCCAAATGTGAATTTGGTATGAAGGAGCTACTTTACCTTGGTCATATAATCAGTGCTGAAGGAGTTAGGGTTGATCCTGAAAAGATCAAAGCAATGGTTGATTGGCCACCTCCTGAGAATTTGACTCAGTTGAAAGGATTCTTGGGTCTTTGTGGATTCTACAGAAGATTTGTGAAGGGCTACTTGCAGAATGCTGCTCCTCTTACTGACCTTACGAAAAAATGGGCTTTTTATTGGTCAAAAAAGGCCCAAACTACTTTTGATAAGTTTAAGAGGATCATGAGCTCTTGTCCGGTTTTAGCTATTCCAGACTTTTCCAAGCTGTTCGAGCTACAGTGTGATGCATCCGGTGAAGGAGTTGGGGCTGTTTTGATGCAAGAAAAACATCCCATTGTGTTTGAGAGCAGAAAATTAAGAGGTGTTGAAAGGACCTACTCCATCTACGACAAGGAAATGCTTGCCATTATGCATGTTTTAGCTAAGTTCAGACAGTATCTGGTGGGGAGCAAGTTTGTGGTCAAGACTGATCATAATAGTCTCAAACACTTCATGCATCAAAAAGATTTGAACGAGAGACAACAAAAATGGGTGAGTAAGCTTCAAGCTTACGATTTTGACATTGAATATGTTAAAGGTAAAAACAATATTGTGGCCGATGCTCTATCTAGGAGACCTCATTTGAACTCATTATGTGAGCTTACTGTTGATTGGAAGGACATGTTGCTTGCCGATTATGCAAAAAATCAGTTTGCAACCAGCATCATTGAGGGAACTTTTCATGACGAACGGTTCAAAGTGGTTGAAGGGCTGATACACTACAAGGGTAGAATTTTTTTGGTGGCTGATTCTAAGCTCAAAAAGAAGATTTTATTGACATTTCATGACATTCCACTTGCTGGTCATCAAGGGTTCTTCAAGATATATAGGCAGATTCGGGAAAGATTTTCTTGGAAAGGGTTGAAAGGGGAAGTCGAACGCTACATTCAGGAGTGTCCTAGTTGTCAAATGAATAAGAATGAGCATACCCTACCTACTGGTCTGCTGCAACCTCTCCCCATTCACAATCAAAAACGGGAGAGCATATCGATGGACTTCATCACGGGGTTGCCCAAGGTCCAAGGAAAAGACTGTATCTATGTTGTAGTGGACAGACTAACAAAATTTGCTCACTTCTTCACCATTACTAGCTCTTTTTCAGCAGCCCAAGTTGCAGATCTGTTTTTTCATTAGGTGTTTAGGTTACATGGGTTGCCAAAAAACATTGTGAGTGATAGGGACAGCAAGTTCCTAATCACTTTTTCGCAAGAGGTCTTTAGAATGAGTGGTACAGTGCTTACTCCAAGCACTAGTTATCACCCCCAAACCGATGGACAAACTGAGATAGTGAACAAGTGGTTGGAAGGCTATTTGAGAAACTATGTTTCAGAGCAGCAAAGAGCATGGGTGAAATGGCTTCACATAGGAGAGTACTGTTATAATTCTACTTTCCACACGTCAATAAGGATGTCACCTTTCTTGGCTCTTTACGGTAATGAAGCTGCTAGCTTTGCTGATTTTGTGTTTGGTGATAGGAAAGCCCCTCAAGCCAAGGATTTGTTGCAGCAGAGTCAAGATAAAATGAAATCCTTGAAGAACAATCTTCAGATTGCACAAAATCAGTAGAAGATGTACGCTGATTAGTGGCGTGTTGAGCGCTCTTTTGAGGTTGGAGATATGGTCTATCTTCGACTACAACCTTACAAACAGTCTACACTCAAGAAGAGTGGAGCTGAGAAGCTCAAACCTCATTTCTATGGGCCGTTCAAGGTTATCAGAAAGGTGGGAGCAGTAGCTTATGAGTTGGAGCTACCCTCGAGTAGCAGAGTACACAATGTCTTCCACGTGTCTCGCCTCAAGAAGGCACTTGGACACAATGTTGTTGCTTCACCACAGTTGCCACCTTTGGATGAAGAAGGACAGTTAGTTTTGATTCCAGAAGAGATTCTTGATTCCAGAGAGCATCCTTTGAGAAATAGGACAATCAGAGAATACTTGGTGAAGTGGAAGAACTTGCCTATGGAGGATGCGACTTGGGAGAATGATGAGATTCTGCAGCATCTAGGTTTGCGATTGCTTGAGGACAAGCAATCTTGGGGAGGGTGGATTGTAATGTCCCCTTCTCGAGCATGATCTTTTTTGTTGACCGTTGGCCTATTTCGGAGATCTGTAGGCTACTCGGAAGGTGAAATTAGGGTTTCGTGTTTTGAGGGTTGCCATTGCTTGTGAATTGATAATTGGATGGCGGATTCTTTTTGGGTTTTCAGAGAGCTTCGCAGTGATGTGTTTTTCTTGACATTTCGAGCACCTTCAGGAATTTACTATTTTTAGTAAATTCTATTTTTGGCAGTGGTCCTGTCATTCTCGGCACAGTTGACTTTCCTCTTCAGTCGACTCTGTTGGTGTGTTCAATTTTGACCTTGGGATGCATTTTGGAGAGATAAGTTCATTTCTTTAAATCAATGTTATATTTTATTGTTATGATACCCCCTTGGCCTAGTCTCATAACTTAATGTTGTGTTAAAAGGTGGTCTTTAAGGGGTGGCGACTCATGGAGATAATATTATATTTATTAAAGTCAAAATTGAGACTTTAAGTGGGACACCTATATTGAAGAGATGAATTTAAATAAAAAGTCAAACAAAGCTTGAGGAAAAAGGACGCCATTCTTTGGAGGGAAAAGGATTAGGGTTTCTAGAAGCTTCTGGAGAGGTCTTCACAAATTATAAAAGGAGGTTTGGGCTCTTCTTTTTGTCATCTTATGTCTAGAATATTGTTATGCTACCGGAATGGCTCTGGGACTGCTTCGAGGAATGAATGCCTCCTAGCCTTGGCTCGACTTCATGCTTGAGAGATAGCATCTAGTGGAGAACTTAGTTAGTTTGTGAGAGAATTTGTAGTGAGGTTTGCTTGTTTCATTATTTGCTTGTAGTTCTGATTTTCGGCATTTTATATCAGATTCTGGAGTTGCTGTTTCAGTGTAGGTGCATGTCGTTTTCATTCATAAGTCAAATAATACAAAAAGAATCGTTTTGGGTATTGAGTATTTCCTTTTGTCTATGCTAGGCGCCCCCTTGTGTCAATTTGCAGATTTTATTATGAAGAACTTTATTTTAAATAAGAAATTTTCCCTTCTTGCCAGGCCACCCTCTTTGAAGTACATTGGGAAGTGTGCTAAATAATTATGTGGGTGTAAGTGTGGTCTTTGGTATGCAGCTTGGTCGCCTTTGGCATAGGAGTTCATTGCATCAGATTTGAGGTCATTTGGTTGAGAGATGAGTGAGATATGAGCATTTTGGTAGGATTCTATGTTGCTGGTTATGTCTGTCAAGTTGCTGGTCAGTCTTATCAGTTTGCATAATATCAGTCATTTGAGTTGGGTTTGGGTGGGAAGTCGTTGAGATCTTTGGGGAGACTATTTACTTATTGCAGCACCATTAGTCTTTCATTATTCTATGATTATTGACAGGCAATCTCTAAATATTGTAAGCTGAATAGTAGTACTGTCAGCAATCTTGCTTCTTCATTTTATATCTTATCTTAATATTTAGCACCTCCGTCATATGGTAGCTCCAACTCCATCACGGTTTAGAAAGCACATTCTTCGAGCTATTTCAGCATAATAGTTGGTAGGGATCCTTTGACCACATGCTCGTCGTTCTTCGACGCATTCTTGGTTAGAGTTCTTTATATCAGCATTGTATTAAGACCCTTTGACCATATGCTCGTCGTCCTCCGGCGCATTCTTGGTTAAAGTTGCTTTATCAAGTTTTGCGTTGAGATCCTCTGACCATATGTTCACACATTGCCCAACTCGGGATCCTGGTGTACATTCTTGGGTAGAGTTGAATTCAGCATCGTTTGGGTGCTAACCCTAACGATTGTGTATTGCTTAATTTTCTGTAATCGAAAAAGTGAAAAAATTCGTTCGGTATCTTTCAGGTTGTGTGTATGGAGTTTCTTAGGCAAGTATCAGATGTTGACACCCGCTTGTGAAAAAAAAGAAACCAGCCTTCAGCTTCCCTTTCACATTAGGCATTTACAGGTGCAGATCATCGACATACGCCAAAATAATGGGTAGCGAGTTAACTAGACTTGGTCTTGTTGGGTGAAAATAGTGTAATTGACTTTTCAACAAATTACGCCATCTAGACTTCAACCACAGCTGTGTGAGATATGATCTCTCCTCTCATAAAGGGGAGGCGCCCTTCTTATTGCTAATTGGAAGCTGTAGTAAACTTAAAATGAATACTTACGAAATGGGGGGTGTGTGTTACATTCATACTTCTCTCTTTTTTCAGAGAAGATGTTTACAATGCTTCACGATGAAAAGCTTTAGATCTGAAATAACTTAAACTTAAACAACAGTAGTAATGCCGATATTCCTATCTTGACAAAGCATAGCTTAGAAATACTAGGTATGATTTATAATAACAAAAGATAAAAAGAAAAAGGAAGGCTCACGAAGGCACAAAGTCGTTTCGTAGTCTTTTCAATGTTGGATCCTGTAATGATATCGTTCGTTGTATTAGAAGCACAAAGTCTTCTTAGACACAGCGATTCCTCGAACAGCATGAATGATTACAAGCACAAAGTCATGTAGATCCTTCAACAAAAATCTTCAAACATAAACAAATCCAAACGATAATGTAACACAAAGTTTACATCAACCACTTGGAGCCCTTTCAATCTCATACACAAATCACTACTGATATAATCAACACACAAGACAATCGATTCCAACACAAAGTCTGGTATGCAATCCTCTTCTTTATTGATTAGATTTGAATCCACAATATTGAACACAAAGTCTCAATGCTTGTTTCAAAAAGGCAGCACTTCGTTGCAAAATATCAAAAGGTAACTATTACAAAAGAAATCCCTCTTATTTATAGAAAGGAGGGAAGAGCAAAATTAGGGAATCAAATGAACAAAAATAGGAAACCCTAATCTAATTGAGTGTAATTTGTTTCTACATAATTGCACCTCATATTTTGGTGCAATTACGTTTTACAAAAAGACACCTAAATTGTCAAAAACTATTTACAATGTGCAAAATAGGGGACACCAAAAATGGTGAACACTGGAGACGAAAAGAAGACTATTGTTCTTTGCACTGGGCGCGGAAGTCTTCATATTTCTTTGCTGTCTCTCTCATGAACTTTTCGTCTGGCCTGACTGTATAATCCAGCAGCGTGTGTATTTTGGTAATCAACTTCTTTGCAGATGAAGAAACCTTTTTGAACCTTTCAAGATGAGCCTTGAAACAATCAAGTGAAAGCCGCAGATCACATACAATGTGCATGGTGTTTTTGGTAAAACCTTTGTCATCCACCAGCTTCATGAAGGCCTCTTTATACACTTGAATTATTTCGCTGAGGGGAAGGGAGGTGTGCTCATCATCAAGGAGATTACCTAGCAACTCTTCCATTCGATTTACCAGAAGAACCCGGTAGCCTTCAACATCTTCTTGTGCCTGGTGAATGTCATCAATCAAAAGCTTCAATACTTGGATTCTATGTTTGAGCGATTCTTTCACTTCCACATATTTCTCCTTATCAGGTATTACTCCATTCTTTACCAGTTGGCTGATCTTGGATTCTTTCATTTGATGCCATGACGATAAAGTCCTTTCCATCTGATATAGATCCCTCACAAGTGATCCTTCCTCTTTATTAAGCTCAGTCTGTAGCTGGGCTACTTGTATTTTCTTCTCACTTGCGGTGGTGATGACCTGCGTCCCATGGTCTATGATCTCTTCAATGAACTCATTTAAGACTTTTCCCTTGGCTGCAAGCTTTTCCGCCATTTGAACAGCTGGTTCTTCGACATTTACCAAGGTCATGTTGTGACCTTTTTCACACATCACCCCATCCATGATGGGGACCCCCTAATTTTTGCTCCATTCTGGTCTTTTGGCTTTGGTTAGCGCGTCTCTCTCTCTATCTCTGGTCCTTCCGGGGGTGTCCTGTCATCTGACCCAGGTTGAAGTATTGGTTAAGTCTGTGTAATTAGGGTTTTCATCCTTCAGGCTTATTTAAGGTCAAACTGAGTTATAAAATTGAAATCCAAGCTCAGTACAGCAGTTAGAAGGCTTCCAGCAGAGTCCCCCTAAATTTTCACTGTATTCTGACAACTTACTATTTATAGTAAGTACTCAACCGGGGACTGTTTCAGCAGGATTTTGGAATTTTATCAACTTCGACACATTCAGGTAACATCAAGCTGCTTGCACGTAAATTGCGAGCCAGATCGGACAATTTGCTATTTTTAGCAGCTCGGGCTTAAGGAGCCATTTTCAGGGGTCAAACATATGATTCTTCATTGCATGTCCAGAGATTACTTCTGGGTTCCTCGAAACCTTCGCAACGATATAACATGCAAACCGAGACGATCACTTTCAGAGTTCAGCCTTCGGAGGCTATTTTTAGGGTTTGCATGTAGAGTTCTCTGACGCATGTCCGGATATTCCTTCTGGGTTTTTCAAGAGCTTCGCAACAGTGTGACATGCAAGCGGAGAAGATCAAATTTCGAGGACTTACTATTTTTAGCCAGTGCATGCATGCAGACTATTTTTAGCCAGTGCATGCATGCAGACCAGTTTTCTGGGTTTTTCTAGGTTTCTTGAGATCCCACAGGCAATATGACATGCAAAATCATCCGGCAGTGGATGAGTCATTTTTCAGGCAGTTTCTATTTTTAGCAGGTACACTCTGGCAACCGCCTAACACTCCAGTTCAACGAGCAGAACGACATGCAGAAGGAACGAAGTCAAACGAAGACCGTTCGGGGTACATGCAGGTCAAATTAGGGTTTCCACTTTTATAGGGGGTGAAATCCAGAAATTGTCAAAACGAAGCACCTCACCAACATCAGCACACTTCAAGGTACCTGCTGGCAAAATTTGAGCAAAATCGGAGAACTTACTATTTTTAGTAAGTCAGGGCATGGCTATAAATAGCAGGTCTGCACCCGAGGTCGGCATCAAAGCGACACTCAAGTTCTCAGGATCAGGCGTTGCAAGTTTCAAGTCAAATAGAGCTACTGAAGTCAAAAAAATCAAGGGGTTACTATAAATAGCAGGTGGCTATAAATAGCAAGTTGACATGTGGGATTGGGCAAAACGGGTTCACAAGGCAAAGAGGGTCATATGGTGAAATTTTCATGCCAAACGGAGCCATGGAAGTCAGAAAAGCAAAGACTTACTAAAAATAGAATGTGAGATCAAGATCCGACAGAGGCGTGAAAATTTGTCTAAGTATGGAAAATGAAAGTTCACCCTCTCAAATGCGCCCACCTTGAAGTAAAGGAAGCAAGCCTGAAATATTCTAAGTATGGAAAATAAAAGTAGCCTACCTCATTTGCGCCCAAGGTAAAGTGAAGACCCTCAAAAAGTGCTAAGGCGTGAAATTGGAAGTAAGCTATGTCAAATGCGCCCATGTTGGAGGATGCCTAGAAAAATCTAAGGCGTGGAAGGTAAAAATGTGAGCATGAGGTGAGAATGCGCCCTCAAGTAGAAGTGGACTATGTCATTTGCGCCCTCGTGCTAGGAATAGTTGGGCCGAAATTTTTCTAAGTATAAAAATGAAAGTAGCCACGTGTATTTGCGCCCTCAACTTGAAAGTTCAACATGCCAAATGCGCCCTCACCTTGGAAGAATATTGAAAATGTTGGAAAAATATTCTAAGTGTGAAACAGGAAGTCACACATGCCAAATGCGCCTTCATTTGAAAGCACCACCCTCAAAATGCGCCCACCATGGAGACCCCTTGAAAATCTTCTAAGGCATCCGAAATTTTCTAAGTGGCAAAATGAAAGTAGCCACCTCCATTTGTGCCCTCATCTTGAAGCCCGCCATGCTATTTGCGCCCAAGGGTATTGGAGGCTAAAAAAACGCCTAAGGCATAAGATGGAAGTTCCCCTAGTGAAATGCGCCCATGATAAAATGAAAGCTTCCTATGTCAAATGCGCCCAAGGTTATTGGAGCCTAAAAAACGCCTAAGTCATTGAAATGAAAGTTGAGGGTATGAAATGCGCCCACTTCATGAATTGAAATTTGCCTAGCTGAAATGCGCCTAAGGCAAAAGTGGAAGTAGACATGTGTTTTTGCGCCCTCAAGTGAAAGCTAACCCCTTGAAATGCGCCCAAGTAAGATGGAAAAATGCCTAAGGCAAAAGTGGAAGCTTCAAGGGTGAAATGCGCCCAGCTTGTTGTAGAGGTAAGTGAATATTTTTTCCAAGGCATAGATTGAAAGCTTGCCACTCAAAATGCGCCCTTGAAGAAGTTGAAGTGGATTTTTTTATTTTATTTGGCAAAATGAGAGTAGACCCTCTAGAATGCGCCCTCAAGTAAAGGTGAAGCATGAAAATTTTCTAAGTGAAAAACGTCTAAGGCAAAGTGAAGGCTTAGCATATCAAGTGCGCCCAGCTTGTGGGTGATTTGAAAATCTTCTAGGACATGAAAATTAAAGGGTACCAAGAAGAAATACGCCCAAGAAATGAGAGGGATTTAAATTTTATTCCTAAGGCATGGAGATAAATATTTCACCAGAGAAGTATACGCCTAAGGGGGGTGAAAATTTAAATTTTCTACTAAGTGTATGAAGTGGAGAAATTCCTAGGGCGTGAGAATTTGAAAAATTGAAAGAGTGGGTGAATATGAAAATTTTCCAGAGGCATTTAAACGGGGTTGACAACTTGATGAAATATTTTCTAAGTAAAAATTAAATGAACCCGTTTAAAAGGCACCCATGAGTTAACAGAGTTTAAAATTAACTTCCTAAGGGAAATTTTAAATATTTTCGGAGGAAATTCGTTTTGCCCAGATTATTTTCTTAGCGGAAATCAAATCTCGGAGGCTGAATTATTTCGAGCAGGCGAGTGATTTTAAATCATCCGGAGTTAAATATTTCAAAAAGAGAATTTAAAATGTCTAAGGCAAACTTTATGAAATCGAGGATTTAAATGACAGACATTTTAAAAGTTGGAAATAAATTTACAACTCCCACGAATTTTTCAAATCAAATTTATTTAAACACTGCGAGATTTTAAAGTGGGATTTTAAACCAAATCAAGTGATTTTTTTCTCGCAAGTTGTTTAAATCACCAAGAGTTAACTGGCAGACCAAGATGAAAAATTCGATTTTTTTTACAAGGAAGGAATCATTATTAATGGCAACTGCCATAATGACTGGCTGACGACTAGCCCACTACTGCACTTGAATTAGAAGATTCCGAACGAAGAGAGTGGAGAATTGATGAGGGTGCTAAAAATAGCCCCAGCCTTACTTGGCAGGATTCTTCGAGAAGAATTATTTAAACAGTTTCTTCTCTCATTTCTCCTCACATTTTTCGAAGTTGAAGTTGCTGAAGAAGTTCTTGGGAGATTGAAATATTTTCGAAGTTGTTGAGGAGAGAAATTCCTTGAGAGTTTATTTTATTTCGGAGTGTTGAGTTGTTGAAAGTGCGAAGTGCTGGAGAAATTTTTATCTGCCGAGACTCTTTCTTTCGAAAGCTGAAAGTGTGTTGCTGCAATTTCGAAGTTGAAGGTTGAAGTTGTTTTCCGGAGTTGCTGGAAGATTTATTTGTTGAAGTTGCTGCAGAGTGTTGAGTTGCAGAAATTTATTATGTGCTGAAGATCTTATTCTCGGAGTGCTGAGGAAGTTTTTTTGGAGCTGCAAAAGAGTTGCTACAGATTTTATTTATTCGAGTTGCTGAAAGTTAGTAGTTGGCTGTGATTTTCTTCGCCAGTCGGAAGTGCAGTCGTTGAAAGCTTCTTTATAAGCTCGAAAGTTTTTACACAGTACGAGGTTTGGAGTTAGTAATTTATGCTGAGAGTTTTTATTTTCAACAGGCTAACTCCACGTTCGCAGTCGCCTCGAAGGCTTTTTATTTTATTAAAAATCTGGCTTATTGTTATTCTATTTTATTTTGCTGGAGAGCAAAGCAGAGCCGCAGGCAGAGCTGCAAACACTGAAACGGCGAAGGCTAGCTCATCCCGGCAGGCAATGATCAAAAGGCTCGCCAAGTCATTTCTTCCAAAATCGGCAATTGTCTCCAAATTGGCAGGATTAAGTGACACCAACCTCGGGTCATTTAATCTAAATGCACTCAAGTCTAGGATGTACGGACTGGGAGGCCATCAACCATCAGTCACGGCACATAACATCATGAAGAGTGGTATCTATGCAGCCGCTGGTTTTCCACCAGCAATTCAGTGCCTGGAGCTAATTATGGAGTGTGCGAACCACTACAAGCCGAAGCGTAGAACCATTGTCTCGTCGGATGGCAAATTGCTTGCCAACTTCACGCCAGATGCCATCGGAGAGGCATTTGGGATTCCTACTGCCGAAAAGATGCTATACAGATCGAAGGAGAGGGCGGATAAAATGTACTCCACCTCCTTCGAGAGGGTTGCTGCGGTCATCAACAGAGTTTGGATGCAAAAGCCAAAGCCACCTCGCACTAGACTCCTAAAGCAGATAATCGCCGAAGATGTAAAACAGGAATACTGCGACTTGATAATGATGCTGAGCCGAATAAATGGGAGTGCACAAGCCTACTTCTTCGAGCCATGGATGTTCTACTTCATCGAGATCATATTGGAGGGAGGATCAGTGCGCCACCAGAAAAGAAAAAGGCCAGGAAGTTTTCAAAGATCTCGACTGATGAGTCAGGCTCTCGCATTTTTCAGGTGGCTATTCCGAGGGAGGAGTATGATCGAACTGAGGAGAGGCCCGAGAACTATGTGATCACCACCGTGGAGTTGGGTCGTCCTACGGGAGCCCAAATTGTCGAGGAGTTCGATAACTCCTATCAGGCGCTGAAGGATCAGTTGCTCCGCACGGAAGGGAAGTATAAGAAATTGAAGAAGGAGCACAAAACCTTGATAGGATATGTGCAGAGTCTAGCACGTCCAGGTGAACCGGCCAACCCAACAGTAGAACGTCCACCAGAGCTTCCGAGGGAGTCAGTTGTCGGTTTAGAGGATTTAAAGAAGATGGAAACGGAAGCGGACAAGTGGGTTAGCCATGTTCGTACTGAGACAAGGAAATTCATGGAGGACCTCGCCAATGCTTATCGGTAGGCCTCAAGTATTTTGGCATGGATTGACATGGTGGATCAGGCCTGGGGCGATACCCGCATCTATCAGACGAAGACTGTACTTCGTTTGGGGGCTTTGATGCATATACCTCTACAAACTTTGGTGGATGGAGGTGTGATTCAGGATGGTGACAGGTATGATTTCACCAGTTGGTACTCCTCGGTGGTCACAGGCCGTGGATTTCACGATGCAGCAAGGGCAGATTCAGCCAGAGTGAGGAAAGCAATGGGTAACATCTTGGAGGGAGTCCTTAATACATTAGAAGCCATATTTGCTAGAAAGTTGGCCCCAGAGGAAATAACTGCTAATGGCTTGAAAGATAAGCTGACTCCATTCTTCTCGGCTGCGAGGTCGCTTGTCCTGGATGACTTTGAGAATGTCTCCACTTTCTCCAGTATAATTCAGCATACCCAGGATGCCTTAGTGGCATGGAAGAAGTCTTACATCCGGCACGGACAGATGGTAGCGGTCTTGGAGTTCCAGCTCAACCACATTCCACCGATTTCTGCCCAGGAGGTTGAAGCGGTATTGGCCCGGTTGATCGAGTTTGCTATCCGGGAGAAGGCCAATGGGAACGCTCTCATGGATGAGGATCTTCTTGATGATGGTAGTGGGCATTAATTGCTCATTATGATTCCTGCAGGGGAGTGGAGAATATTCTGTGCATTCATTGCCCACTCCTCTCTGTGGCGGTTTTTAGGGCAGAAACCCTAATCAGGGCATAGGTGGCTCGATCTGAGCCCTTCATTGTAATTCAATCTGAGCCGTCCGTTGAAATGGGCTAGCTATAAAAGGGGCATCCCCCCTCATTTGTAATCTATTAGAATTAGAATCAGATCAGAGCTAGAGAGTATTGGAGATAGAAGTTAGAGAGTAGAGCTTAGAAGTTAGCTTAGATTGAGGAGGGAAGAAAACTTTCCTTTGAAAGTTTTGTAAACGGTTGTTGTGAACACTTTTCAGAATACAAAGAGTTTCATTGCTTGGTGATTTCTTCTTTGTTATGAGTAGCTAGCGAGGCCATTTCATCTTTCCAATTCAAGGTAGATAGAGTAAAATAGACTTTTATTTCATGCAAGTAGCTATGGAATGTGGTGTTTAATTTGAGCAAGTCTTCTCTCGTCCATACCACTAGCGGACTTGCTGACGGTTAGTTCACCTTGCGTGGTCAACTGGAGTAATAGCGCTTAACTTCAATTGTGGCTCATATGTCCATATGCATCGTTGTGATGGTATGAACATGTTGTGTCATGGTTTGAATATTTCTCTCATCCTTTGAAGATTGCACCAACTTTGTGGAAGTTGTCCGAAGGGAGGCAAAGCGGAGTTTGGTTTGAAGATTGTCCGAATTGATCTTCACATTCCACCCTTTAGAAGTAGATTGTAGAATTCCTATCCTTATTCCCTTTAAATTCAACATTTTTCGGGTCAGTCCAGATACCAGAACAATATTGTCAAATTTTTCATGTCCTAATTGCTTCACAAAATCGAACAACTACGTAAGTCCCCTTGGAATAATCCAACAAAACACATCAACCAACTGAGTCTATTCGCAATAAAAGGAACCTTGGAGTCGAACACATGAACTTTCAAGCAATCTTAGCATGTGGGACACTTTGATCAAGAGGGAATAGAGTGACTGTTGGACAACTTTATTCTGTGTTGATGTTGTTATAAAAAACACGTCAACAGGTCATAGATTGGGCATCACCCATTGAAGATCCCACTATGTTTCTCAAGATGTTCGCATAGCGTTCAACTTTCCCCTTGTATAGATTTTTAGCTTGCTCCATCTTGTCAAGCCTTCCTGCAAGAGCATCTAACACTACTTGGGCATCTGCTTTTGCACTTTCATTTGTTACCTTCCCAAGTTGTATTCTCTGTATGGTATAATCTTCCATGTTTACATCTCCCTCTGGTTGTGGAGGAAAACCTACCTCAACAAACTTTTGGCCAGCTTTATCAAGCTGGAGTCTTGACAATACCTTAGCCTTTTTCTTTTCCTTGTTCTTGGGAGCAGGTATTTCTTCTAGATCTAGCTCATCGGGGGAGATCATTTGCTTTTTTCGCTTAGGAACCTGCGACACCAACCAAGGAGGGAGGGAAGAAGTATACACATCACTTATTACTGCTAATTCCTGAGCTGTAGGGGCTCTTTGAGGAATAGTTGAAACAGTAACTATGGGCGCCGTTGTAGTCATTATGGGCCCAGTTGTCTGTACGCCAAGCTGACTCTGCAAAGACTCATTCATGAATCTGTTAAACTCAGCCTCCGAAGAAAAGTCAAAAGATGGAGACGACAAACTAGGGAGAGAAATTGGCGAACTAGATAGGTTATTGATATTTTGTGATCAGCCAACTGCAGAAGAAACCAACATCGTTGACACTACTGGTAGGGAAGAAACATCTTCTACTCTTGTAACTGTGATAGGAAGAGGAGAAGAAGGAATGGGTGGAACATGAGATTTAGGAATTGAAGGAGTGTGAGGAGGTGAAGATACTGGAACCTGTTCGGTTTCTCCTCGAGGAGGGGACAAAACCTATTCATCCTCTTGGTATTCCTCAACCTCTTCTGCTGATTGCTTTTCTCCTTCATTTGATTCAGTTTCTCCAGAGTTCTCATCATCTGATTCTTCGGATTCAAACTCTGTATCTCCTCCTTCCTCATCTGAAGATAAATCCTCGGAAACAAGCTCCCTCTCTTCTGCACGAGATGTGGTAGCCCTTGTTTCTTGTATTTCAGTAGTTTGTGGAGTATTTTTCCCCACAATGAACTTAATCCTTGGCCCTCTTCGTGACGAAGAGGGAATCACGGCTTGTTTTTCTTTGGTGCGAGATTCTGGTGGTGGACTAGGTTTCTCTTTAGGAAGCTCACCTTCAGAATCTGTCTTGAAGGCTTTTATCTGATGGCCATGCTTGTGAAGCCATTCAGCTGTGTTGTGTAGGATAGGGGCCAACCTTTCCCTCATGTAAGTACATTCTTTTTTGGACCATTGTACTGGAGGCAAAGGTTTCCCGGCGATGTTGTCCTCATCATAGGCAGAATTGAGGACGTCACCTAGATCTGTGAAATCTTCAGGCAAATCAGCTATTTGGAGAGCCCTGATTTGATCAACTGTCAACCTGCAAAAATCCATTTTGCGTACATCCTCTTCATCTCTACACTCTGCCCATACGTCTTCAAAATGGTAGACATGGCTATGACCTTTCTTGAGTTTCTTCTTGACGTCCCTGAAGTCAAAGTCACGCCTGTACCTGTAGGTCTTGATAGTATTTATGTGCATCTCATTTGAAACAGTCTTGGCCTTCTGCACAGTTCTTATTGTGTATTTGCCAATGGTTAATGGAAACTTAAAACCTGGCTTATGATTCTTTTGTCGTTCCTTGTGCACAAAAATTGATTGCCTACACAACTCCATAAGAATCCATTTATCTGATGGGTATCTGGGAAGCATATAAGGGCATCCCTTGAAACAACCTACCCGTATGTAAGTAAAGGTTGGAAATTGTAGAAACACACATCCCACCTTGTTGACCGCCTTGTAAGCTTCATCTGAAATCCTCTTCTTCTCCAGAGTTGGATCAAAAGTGAATAACAAAGGAGCAAAGAAAGCATCTGTGGCTCTCCTAAAATGGTGGAAGCTTTCCCTCAGGTTCAATTGGTAATAGTAGTCATAGATTGGGGTAGAATGTCTATTACCTCTAGTAGATAAACCCAGAAACTGCCTCATTACTGCTGCTGAGTACACCAAAAAAGAAGTCATATAAAACTTTAAGGTGGTGGGCACCTTGATCAGCTGCTCATGGATTTTGTCACTGATTTGTGTTCCCCAATCAATGTGCACTTTCCTTCTTTGGATGATTCAGATGTATTCATACATCCAATCTTGAAAATAAGAGGATCCAGGCAAACCCTTGACTCTGCTTAACAAGGTAATCATATCTCTTACATCTTCTTTGAAGTCACTCCTGGGGAGTCCCTTAGGCCACCTAGAAACAGCATGCCGAGGAGTTTTCAACCACTGTGAGTTAATGAATGTTTTGGCCTTGACTGGATCATTGTCAAATATTTCTTGAGCTCTCTGGATTGTGATAGGAGTGTATTGTTCCATTTGTGGAACTCTGAAGACTATGTCAAAGAACTCACTATCAAGCCTCATTACAACTTGACCTGCTGAATCCCTCATAGTTCTGTCTTCTTGAATGTAGTGTGCAGCTACCTGAAGTACAAACTCCGTGTGATGAGCTGAAGTTGGGAAAGTAGAAACCATATGAAGATTGCTATGTACAATGGCTTTTAGATTCTCATCCCACGGCCTCTGTTGGATCCTTCTCACGAAATCTGCCAGATCTTGATGGCCGATCTCAGTGTCTTTGATTTCATCCACCTTGGACAACACTACGGTCGGAGGGAAAATGCCCTGGTACTTATACTTCATCTTCCCCTTATCTTTAGGAGATGGTGATGGCATTTCAACTGACATTTAGGAGAGCAGAGAACGATGTATTTCTTATTTCCGAGGATCTTTGATGGAACTGCAAGAATGGCGGATGCAATGATTGTCAGGAAATATATGTCACATGGGGAAGCGTTAGATGAACATGGCGATATGGAGTCACTGTGTTTTGGCCGTGTGGTGCGGAAAACAAGGAGCGAAAAGGAGCGTGGAGGCAAAAAATGAAGAGAAAACACTATTTCCAGTGTTAGATGAAAAATGCAGATTTTGGTGCTCGGGCGGTGAAAATCACCGCTCGAGCACCGAAGTGATATTTTGTCTTGGTGTCAAGGCGGTGAAAAACACCGCTCGAGCACCAAAGAACTTAGAGAAATCGGGGCGACATAGTTGGTGTCGAGGCGGTGAAAATCACCGCTCGAGCACCGACACTGCAAAACAATTTGGTGTCGTGGCGGTGAATTTCACCGCTTTGACACCTAGGGTATTTTTATGAGTTGGTGTCATGGCGGTGAAAATCACCGCCAAGACACCAGTGTGGACTTAGCACGTTCGTGCGTTGTCGGTAAAAAATTTCGCCCGAGCACCAAACGGTTTTGTGAACAAAATTGACGACGCGTGTGAGGGCAGAGAAATTGCTGACCATGACATCACACGGGTTGGGAAGAACAGGATAGGCGCAAAGAGAAAGGAATGCCCACGCGACAGAAGGGTGAAAGAAAACGACTGCAATTGACGAGGAAAAGAAAAAGAGATTTCTTGTCAAAGAAAAAGGAAACTATCAACCGAAAGGAAAACACAAACGTGAACATACCTAGTAACTATGGCGAAGATGACAGTAAAAATTCCGCGCGCTGGAGGAGAAAACCACGGTTCGATCCAATGGGGACGACTTGGAAAGCGTGGGAGCACAGTGTGGAGAAGAGTTGCTTTGTGAAAGAGAAGAAATAACTCATGTTAGAGTTATTAAAAACCTAAAAACTAACCTAAGTCGCGCGCATTGAATGCGGGGCGAGAACTTGACTTAACTTGCAATTAGGTGTTTGGGCGGTGAAACTCACCGCTCAAGCACCAAAAAGTAAAAAAAAGAACTTAGGTGCAACGGCGGTGATTTTCACCGCCCGAGCACCAAAAGTTAAAAATACTTAAGTTAGGTGCAATGGCGGTGAAAATCACTGCCATTGCACCAAAAACTGTTAGAGTGGAAAAAGGTGCAACGGCAGTGATTTTCACCGCCCGAGCACCAAAAACAGACTAAAATGACTAACTCCTGGGTTCACAAGGAGTCAACTTTTAAACTCGAAACTCGAGCCTATCGTCACCTACCCGGACTAGGTAGGATTAGAGACCTCGTAAAACGAGTTTTACCTCGTTTTGTGCGCTTGAGACACACGGTCCTAGGAAACGGAATAGTTTCGTAGGGGGGTTATCCGTGAATCGAGCTCTGCTAGATTCTGTGATAACAGGTCTCAAGCCTTTCAGCGAGAGATGATCTTATGATCCCCATGGTGTCTATGCAACCAAACTTGGTCAAAAATTCGCTCATGTGCCCGCACTGGAGGATTTTTGGGCCAACTGCAGAGATGAAGTCGAAGTCCGAAGGTGTAGCAATAGTAGACTCACTCTTCATCAGATGAAGGATTTCTTATCGGACGATATTGAGGGGTTATCAGATGATGACATAGACGTGCTTCTCCCAGCTTACACTTGTAAGCAAATTGAGCAACAACCTCTTCCACGGTTAATTGGGCTAATAAAGAATGTATCTCAGTGGAAGAAAGGACTCACCAAGTCGTTGAATACAATAAAACTTTCTTAGTCCTTGAAAGGAAGAAGTCTATTCCAATAGCAGAGCCGCCAAGGGTTCATTCATCACTTCCTTCTTCTTCTAGAGCTCAGTCAAAGATGAAAGGAAAAGGTCAGGAGGTTGTAAAGGGCAACAGGTCAACAAAGAATGCAAAAAAGAGGTTGGACTTCACAGGTATAGTGATATAGGAGCAACCAATGATGGAAACAAAAGTCCTTCCACATGAGCCCATACCTCAAGAGGAAACAAAAGATGTGCCTTTGTCACATGATCCTTTGCCATCCCCGAGGTCTTCACCAGTTCACATTGATTTGGAAGACGAGGAGGTAGAAGATGAGATTGCAGTTGTACTTCCCATGGATGTTAGTTGAAATACCACATTTTGGCTTGAGAGCTCCTTGGGAAGGACAAGACGAAGGCCTTCATATGAAGTGAATCTTGATGATCTCAATGTCTATCAGGAAGCACCCAAGAAGAAGGAAAAGAAACAAATGCACTTTGAGAGAAATCTCGATGGTGAGATGGTCATGGAGATAGCTACACCTCCTGAAGATAGAAACATGGATGAGGTGGATATGGATGATTTTGTGATGGTCAAGGCAAATCTTGGCAAGAGTACTCGACATGCTGACATGAGTTTTTTCAAGATGGTATCGGAAAACATTCAGGAAAGAGTGCAAAAAGACGGAGAAGACAAGGCAGCCCTCAAGGCTGAAAATTATCAACTCCGGTTATACATTTCTAATCTCATTCAAAGCACTTCACAAACAACATAGTTGCTGCCCTAGGTTTTAGAGACACCAGTTGATCAACAACAGTTAAGGCAGTTGGTTATTTGTGGAAAACAAACTCAAGAATGGATTCAAGAATTCATTATCAAAGGAAAGGAGGTTCTGGTACATATTTTTCAGCTGAGATACAAAGCTCATGATTTACATCAGGGTATCCAAGATTTTGAGCAGTTGATAGCCGAGTTCAAGCCTATGCATGAAATCATAATTGCAGATTTAGATATGGCGTATGGCTCTACAATGACGAGAGAACTTAAAAGACAGATTCTGGAGTGGAAAGAAGGTCATCTTTTCAAGGTTAAGACATATGAAAGAATATCCGAGGAGTTTGTTGCATACAAGCAAAGGGTTATTGATGCTCTCGAGTTCATAAGAGAGTTTGTTGTAGCAATTCCTTGCCGGTATTGTCAGGATGATGGTTCCTATTTTGGGCTTGATGAAGTCCAAACACAGTTTCAGAGTGTTGTTCATGGCAGTGATGGCAGTGACAGAAGAATGAGTCAGCTTTCGATGATGTTAGCAAAGTTCGAGAAAGCGGCCAATGAGAGTGAAAATTTCTTGAGATCTATTGCAGATGGCGAAGAAATCTTGGAAAAACGGCATTTTGTTATTGGTATTGACACTCCCACCAAGGATACAGTTGCCCGCTTTTTAGCGGATGTGATCGAGATTTAAAATCAGCTTTCTTCTAGAAGCTTCTTTCTAGCTTTCTTTCTATTTTGGTCATAATTCTTATCTATTCTTTGAGAAGAGAAAGAAAGCAATTGTAATGAGTTGGCACTTTCTATTTTTTATGCTTTCTTAGGTGTTAGATGTTATCTTCTTTAGGTTTAGAAATAAAGCTTGCATGTTGGCAAGTATTAGTTGTAAAAGCAAGGAGATTTTAGGGTTCCCTACTCCTTTGCTTAGTTATAAATAAGAGCAGTGTTTGCTCATTTTTCTTTAACCGTGCTTGTGATAATAGAATTGCTGAGCCTATGCCTTCATGTTTGTTATCGATTAGTTTCAGTTCACTTTGTGTTAAGGGCAAGTTTGCATGCCTCTTTTAGCTGCAAATCCTTGTTCAGTACATGTGTCTTGTGTCAAGTGATAATCTGGTTTGATCACATGTTGCGTGTATTTTGTCACAACTTGCTGTCCCAGAATTGTAATCTTGTGCCAGAAGTTTGAGAATATAAAGTCCTGAGCATGTTTTTGCTGCCCCGATATAAAGTCTTAGATTTCCGTTTATTGTGTAATGCTTATATGATCTCCTTTTCAGCTTGCATTGAAATTCAGTAGATGTATGTAGAGAAAATTTTATTTAAGTATCTGTGTCAGAAAATCAATCTCGTCCATTTCTAACTCTCTTGCTCTGCGTTTACTTGAGAGGCTAGAAACATCAATAGCGTAAGTTAGTTGTAGTTGTTAAGTTTCATTAAAGGGAAAACCTTAGTTGCAACATTTAGAGTTCTATAACCTTGTGTTCTCGCAGCTGAATCAAAAAGATAGGCAAATTAGCTTTAGTTTAATTTCTTTATGCAAACTCAACAAAAGAGGGAGCTTCCCCTCCTAATTTGAAGAGCAGTTTATTGCACATAGCTGTCCATTTCCAAAACGCATTCTAGAGGTACGATTTGAAACGCCAACACAAGTGAGTCACCACTTAAAGAGAGTTTTTGAATTATGTTGTTTTGATGTCTTTCATAGTTGTTGTAGGGCCTATAAGTTTTTAGAAGGCAAAGTTTAAGCAAGTATGGCAAGATGCCATGGCAAAGGAGTATAACTCATGATATTGAATGATGTTTGACGGATTATGCCAAGATTAGATAGAAATTCAGTAATTGATTCCAAGTGGTTGTACAACATGTAGTAGATGGGAGCATATAAAAGTACAAGGCTAGATTCATTGCACAAGGATCTCTCATAGAGAGGGGGTTGACTAAAATGAGACCTTTGCTCTAGTTGCAAGATACACTTTTGTCAAGGTAATTATTTTCTTGCATCTTATTTCAGTTGGTTTTTGTATGAGATGGATGTAAAGACAGCTTTTCTAAATAGTAAAATAGTTGAAGTGTATATCAATTAGTCTAGAGGGTTTGAGGTGCATGGGCAAGAGAGGCATTGTCATGTCCCCGAAATCGTAAAGTTGAATTTGAGATATGGAAAAAACAATTAACCAAAATATAAATATAAGTAATTGCCATTTAAACTTCAATACTATAAGTATAAATATAATTACCATTTAACCATTATCCTCGTAATCATGATTATCATAGATAAGTATTATAATTGTGATATAAATATTATAGAATAACATATCATAATACATATCATAACTATAACATAGTACAATAATAAGATATAAAATCATACTAAATATACAAACATAAAATATAAAATATCATAAACAAATATTAAATATTATAATGTTCATGCTTATTATAATGTTCATGCTAAGTATGAAATTATAATATCTACATAAACATTCTTAAATAATAAATATATATTATAATGTCATCACAAATGTTTAGAAACCTTGGAAACCATTTTTAAAAAAGATATAAATTAAATCTTAAGAATCGGTGCCTCCAAAAATAAACAAACAAAGGCTAAACTAAATAAATCAGCAAAGGTATCGATTAGCTTGGTCAAAAAGCAGCGGTTAGACTAAGGGTTACGTCCCTTGTGGAAAGGCTAGTAAATATTAAAAGGATATCATTTTACAAAAGGACACATCTTTCACTCAGCTTTGAAAGTATAAAAACAAACAGATTTAAGGAATAAAAGGGCATCAATGAGGAGAATAAGAAAGGACGGAATGACTAAAGAAAGAATATCTAAACATATTCTAATGGATGGGAAATTTGAGAAAGGCTTTTGTAGATAACAATAAGGTGGTATTTTATGAATTAAATATCCATTGAGGGAATCAATATAATATTCAGCTATAAAATTGGGAAAGCAGCAGATAAGAGAGAAGAATAAATATATTGTCAAGAATATATTTGAGCTGTAAGTTTAAATAATTTAAATATAATAATAAATATTCATGCAAATAAATTATTGTAAATTGAAATCAATTAGAAATCATGGTATATATATATTTTATATAAAATATATATATAGATATTATTTACAATCGGACAATAATGATACTTGCAGCAATTATTAAGTCTTATAAGTAATGATGACTCTTAATATAAACATAAGTAGATTACGTATATTTATGGATTGTCCTCATCCTATATCAATCCAGTATAAAGTTGAAGGACTAAGGAATCAGAAAACGTGGAGAGGTACATCAACTCAGGTGATGTACTCACTTAGCAATAATATTTAGCATATTTTGAATATAAGAAATTGATATTGCTAATTTGATTATTGATATAATGTTTTCTTTAATCTTATCATAATGAGAATTATTCTAGGAAATGATGAACTTAAAGAACCATTGATAAATGAAGATATATTTGATTATAGGCATGCAATAAATCTTGGATGAATGCAAATATAGCTGATCGTGTAAAGATTGTCTTCTTTGTGCTTGTAACCCTATCAAGAAGGGTGAACCATGGTTTAAGTAGATTGTCTAAAAACCCCACTTTCAGCCCCTTAGGCCCTAGACAAGGGATTGGGCCTTGCAGCCCCTTAGACCCTTGACTAGGGATTGGGTTATAGAAGGTTGGGGGTCCCACCTAGGCATGTGCCCCTTAGGCCCTAGACAAGGGATTGGGCCTTGCAGCCCCTTAGGCCCTTGACTAGGGATTGGGCGAATAGGAGGTGGTAGACCTTAGGCTACTTAAGGATTCCATGATTCCTCTCCCCCTGATAGGATGAGTGTCTTCAAGGTGTTGCCATGAATGGAGTATGTACGTACTAAACCACTAGGCAAGAAGGATTGGGATGGAGACAACCTCTTGAGATTTATTTGAAGGCTTCAGGGCAGATCCACCCATGGCACTCCTCTTGCTTGTTAAATTGCATTTATGATTATGCTTATATTTTGGATATCTAGATATTAATGCTAACAAATATATGTGTGTGTGGGAATGTTGTTAATATGGTGAATGCAGATTTCAAATCAAGATTATTTAATTAAAAAGAACAATCATGTGGAAAGAAGGAACCCTAAACCTAATCAACAAATGAATTCTAGGGAAAACCGGGTAAGGGACATTATAGGCATGTATTCAAGTTGAAGAAGGCTTTGTATGGGTTGAAGCAAGAACTAAATGCTTGATAGTCATGGATTGATGAGAATTGGCTGAAGTAGGGCTTCACAAAAACTGTTGCAGATCCTAATCTTCACTATTTGTTTCATAAATCTGGTCTTTTAGTTATAGTTGTGTAGGTGGATGACCCAATCTTGACATGTAGCAGTGAGAAGCTCATTGCATGGTACAAGGAGGAGTTTTCCTCTAAGTTTGATATGAATGCTATCGATCTGATGCATTATTTTTTAGGTATTGAGGTGTGGTAGGGTACAAGAGAAGTTTTCCTATGTCAAGGCAAGTACACAATAGAGATTCTAAAGAAATTTCAGATGAATGATTGTAAGCCCTTTGCTACTCCAGTGGTTCCAAATTTGAAGTTGACCATAGCTTCAGAATTAGATTTGATGGATCCTTTTGTGCGTCGCAGTTGATTCTTTTCCTCATGTATTTGGTGAATACTTTTGCAGTGAATACAGTGACTCAATTCATAGTTGAGCCAAGGCAAATTCATTAAATTGTTGCAAACCATTTGTTTTGATATTCAAAGGGCACAATTTGTTACGGGTTAGATGGAGAGTTAATGTTGCATGGTTTTGTGGATTTAGATTGGGCAAGGGATGCTAGTGCTAGGAAGAGAGAACACCTTCCTTGAAAAGAGGGATTGTTAATTTTTTGAATGTCTTACTTGGCTGTTGTTCTCCTCTAGCAGGGCGCATTAATCAGTAGCTTTGTTTTTTTCTATCCTTATCTGTGCACAAGTCTTCTCTTTAGTATGAAATCACTTTTGTTGTATTTAGAGGAATTCTAAAGATTAGCCGCTGTTCTTATTTCTAGAACAATATGCTTCCTATCTTTTGCTTTATTTTCTTTTTGCTTTAGATTGTTTTAGGGTACAACTTTTTCTTTTCTTCCTAAACTTGTTGCACTGAGATGGTTGTTTGCAAAGTTTAGAACCTTCTCTTATTCTATAAAAGAGATCTAAGGTGCATATCTGAGAGTAGAGCAAAAAAAATGATGTGAGAGCCATTTAAAATGCAGTATAATTAATTTCAGTTTAATAGAAGATAGATTTTTGAGTGTTTGCTGTTCATATTTTTGGCAGTGTGTGTTTGCAGGGTATCATAATCAGGTCTGCTGTTTTGATTGAAGTTTAATTCACAATTAGGGTTAATTTTCTGAGTGCAGAAATGAACTCTGTATCTTTATTTGAGTGCCTTAAGAAAATCTCTTTCATTTTTGTGGGTACAAATTTATTGAACTGCAACCATGCTTCTAGTCATGACCTGCAGTTCTTATTTAATCAAACTGTCATCATTTCTTAAGTGATTATATACCTATGTTACAATTCTGAAGATGAATTTTCAAGCTAGGAATCCATTGCAAATAATTTTATTTCACATTTGGAAACTATTGTACAAGTCACTTATGTAATTCTTGGAAGAGATAACGTGTGTACTTCTCTTCATGGTTGCACTTTGAATGGAATTTAGATAAAATCAATGCATTTCTTGCATAAGTATAGTTTTTCATCTTAGATGGTGACTCGTGATCATAGCAAGCCATGCTACAGTTAGCCCCAATGCATAGTTAATCTGACTATCATTTATATTTTAGAAATTTCAATGCCATATTCATATGAGATAACTAAAATGATGTGCTAGCTTCATTTGTTGTCTGTTCATCGCGTTTTGTTTCCCTGTGCAGTTGCCAATCCCAGGTTTTAGGCAAGAAATTGCCAAAAGTTTGTTGGGGAATATACCTTTTGGTTGTTACTCGATTGTGGTAAGCTAGGCTGCAATCTACTTAAACGTTGGCATAAAGAATATGATTTATGAAATAATTTATCAACTTATGCTCAGAATTGTAGTGCTGCTATGGCCTTTTGATATTTCTCATAGATGCTCGTTATTGTGTCTGTTGCAAACTTGTGAGATCAAGTTCATTCCTTCATTGAAAAAATCAAACTGATTTTATTTTGACTCTTGCTAACAGGGTGTCACTTCAGCAGAAGAAGCTCTAGAAATGAGACGAGCTGGTGCAGATGCAGTATACATAAAGCAGGAGGTCTTAGAAAAGTATGAAGCGAGTGGAAATTCTCAGGAAACATTTCTACAATACTTAAGAGATGGTTTAACGGGAGATGATTGAGAGAAGAGTTTCCAAGGCCCAAGCAGTCATTTCGCTAGTATGTTGAAGCATATCTGTAAATGTAAGTTTATGTACTATCTAACCAACATTGACATTAGGCTGGAGTTCACTATTTCAGAATTTCTCCCTACCCTGACTTAGTATCATTAATACTTGCCTTCTCTTGAACTATCCTAACTTGTTAGTGGAACTAGTCGTATGATGTTGTTAATGAGCTGATCAATTGCCCTTTTCATGTAACAACAGACTTTTTTCTCTATAATTTTTTTGTGATTATGTGTTATTAAAGGGTGGGATTGTGGTTGTAAGTGATGCTGAGACAAGCTTGTTAAGGGATCTAGACAGATTCAATCACAGAAGGCATAAGAATATAATGGGAAGTTGATAATTAACAATATACAAAGATACAGTTTTTGACAATCACAAATTTTGAGGGAGTGGTCTTATTCTGGGATATTCTCAATGGTAAGGAGATATACCAATTAGCAAATCAGGTTTTCATGGCACTCAAAGTTGTCTCTGGAATGTTCTTGTATAGAACTTAGATTTTATTCAGAATGTGACCCCTTTGATCTACATAGAATTCTATGCATCGATTGGAATGTCCAATAACAGATATTTTGATCCTTGTGTAAGAGCAGTTTCATGTGCATTACCCAGCATGCCAGTTTGGTGCTATAGCAAAATGAATTTGCTTTATGCAACTCGGGTTTTCATGGCATCCAGAGTGAGTAGTCTCTGCAATTCGTCTTATTGAAAATTCAGTTTGTATTCGGAAGGTGAACCCTCTGATCCACGTACTAATAGGATCGTAGGGATTGAGTGGAATCTTGGAGAACAGATCTGGATCCTTGTATAAAAGCAGTGTAATGAGTGTCGACATTCTATGTCTATTGTCTGCCGAAAGAGGAATCACGAATAAACAAAGTGATAGAAAAATGAAATTGCTTTATGCTAATCAAGTTTTCATGGCATCCAAGGTAGTTTCTGCAACGATCTTATTTAACACAGATTTTATTCGGAACATGACTCGTCTGCTTCACACGGGATTCATATATCGGTTAGGATGTTAGATACAGATACCTAGATTGTTGTATAAAAGCAGGGTCATGCATATTACATTCTTGGCCAGTTGACTGAGAACCACAGAACTACGGAATCTCCACATTCTTTTCGATGCTGAATCTTCTACCATGAATTTTTTAGCAGTCTTGTTGAGCCAGATTAGTTTCGGCGATAACAAAGTAAAATTGCTTTGGATGAGCTATTTACAACTGCCACGTATGGTATGCAGGGATTCAAAGTGGGATGATATGCCTGAACATAATTCACAGGAATTTTGTATTGGCTAAGGTATCAGCAGGCATGCGCTATGTATAAATCTAATGGAATTGGTGTAAAGGGTTTCAAAGCTTCCACTGGAATGGCGTATCGATATTTCAGAAATATTATTTAATTAATTTTTCCTTAAAAACAACTTTGGCAGTATATGCTACATATGATGCAATGAGTAATCTATAATATAAGTAAGAAATAAGTATATTAAAGACCTTAATAAGGGAAAATAATGCATCCACAGCGTTTCTGAGACAGAGAATCGGGCCATTCTGAAACAAAGATTTTAATGACATCAAGATTCAAGTTTAGACGTTCACATGATGAAACATTCAATATTCCATAATCAAAACAGTGATTAAAGTATGGCAACAATAAAATATTAAAATTTCATTGTTTCTATTATGAAACAAGTGTCAAGAGTGGGAGTACTTGTCTTCCTACTTTGTAAGTAACTGTAATCTTAATCTTAAATGTAATTATAATATAATTTTAATAAATTCATTATATTTTAATTAATTATAAAACTATATAATTATAATTGTAATAATAAAGATAATTATAAATTTAATTTTTAATTGTAATTATTTTAAAATAATAAATAAATTTTAATTAATTTTAATCTTAATCTTAATTTTAATTTTAATTAAATTTTATGCTAATTAAAATTATTCTTTAAAACATGACAAAAATAAAAACTACATGGTTGAAAATTAATAGTAATATCATAATTTGATACGCTATGCAAAATACCTCCTATTTATCAATTGGTGAGCTAAAGGGTCTCTATAATGAATGGTTCACAAGACACAACACTTGTTGAAGGTTTTGCGAAATGGGGTTGCAAGCTAAGTGGGTTTAACCTTGGGGGAAAACTCCATAGCTAAATGTACTTGTGTTGGAGTAGTATTGGGATGAGTGACCTCTCGAGAAGGCCCAATGCTTTACCTTTGTGAGCATCACCTAGATGCAACGAGTGCTAAGTGGACCATTCATTACCATGAGAGATGGGTTTTTGTGAACCACTACTCATGAAACATGGGTCAACGCGTTTGACTAAAAAAACTACGTGTTTGAATCATGATAGCAATATCATAATTTGACACGTCGTGGAGAATACCTCCTTATCAATTGATGAACTAAAAGGGCTTTGCAATGAATGGTTCATAAGGCACAACACTTGTTGGAGGTTTTGCAAAATGGGGTTGCAAGCTAAGTGGGCTTAACCTTGGGGGAAAACTCCACGGTTAAGCACACTTGAGTTGTAGTATTGGGATGAGTGACCTCCTGAGAAGCCTCAATGTTTCACCTTTGTGAGCATCACCTAGATGCAATCAGTGCTAAGTGGACCATTCATTATCATGAGAGATGGGTTCTTGTGAACCACTACTCATAAAACATGGGTCAATGAGTTTGACTCAAAAAACTACAAAATTGAATCTTTATAGCAATATCATAATTTGATACATTGTGGAAAATACCTCCTACTTATCAATTGGTGAGCTAAAGGATCTTTATAATGAATGGTTCACAAGGCACAACACTTGTTGAAGGTTTTGCAAAATGGGGTTGCAAGCTAAGTGGATTTAACCTTGGGGAAAAACTCCACGATTAAGCATGCTTGAGTTGGAGTAGCACTGGGATGGGTGACCTCCTGAGAAGGCCCAATGCTTCATCTTTGTGAGCATCACCTAGATGCAATGATTGCTAAGTGGACCATTCATTATCATGAGAGATAGGTTCTTGTGAACCACTACTCATGAAACATGGGTCAATGAGTTTGACCCAAAAATCTACACGGTTGAATCCTAATAGAAATACCATAATTTGACACATTGTGGAAAATACCTCCTTATCAATTGATGAACTAAAAGGGCTCTACAATGAATGGTTCATAAAACACATTACTTGTTGAAGGTTTTGCAAAATGGGGTTTGTAAGCTTAGTGGGATTAACCTTGGTGAAAAAATCCACGTTTAAGCACACTTGAGTTGGAGTAGTATTGGGATGGGTGACCTCTTGGGAAGGCCCAATGCTTCGCCTTTGTGGGCATCACCTAAACGCAATGAGTGGACCATTCATTATCATGAGAGATGGGTTCTTGTGAACCACTACTCATGAAATATGGGTCAATGAGTTTGACTCAAAAAACTATATGGTTGAATTTTGATAGTAATATCATAATTTGACATGCTGTGAAAATACCTCCTACTTATCAATTGACGAGCTCAAGGGGCTCTATAATGAATGGTTCATAACGCACAACACTTGCTGAAGGTTTTGCAAAATGGGGTTGCAAGCTAAGTGGGATTAAACTTGGAGAAAAACTCCATGTTTAAGCACACTTGATTTGGAGTAGTATTGGGATGGGTGACCTCTCGAGAAGCCCAATGCTTCACCTCTGTGATTATCACCTAGATGCAATGAGTACTAAGTGGACCATTCATTATCATGAGAGATAGGTTCTTGTGAACCACTACTCATGAAACACAGGTCAATGTGTGTGAAGGGGAGAACGTTATACTGGAAGAGGGATCAAAACATGTTAATCTAAGAATCTAAACTAAGATTAACATATTAATCTAAGATCTAAACCTACATATATGAAATGAAACTAAGCTATTTTAACATGCATTAAAGAATCTATGATTACAGTATTGAATGTACAAGAATAACACAGTCTTACCATCCTGTAGTGGAGTGTATTCACCTGATGTTGGGTTGTTCTTATCACCGCGAAGCCTCCAAAGTTTGTGTGCAAAAGCTTGATGAGTGATTGTTTTGCTTGTTTGATCGAAGAAATGGTGAAGCTCTATCAATGGTGCTCTTGATAGAACTTTGTTGCACAATGTATGTTGATTCTTCATTCCTTATTTGCGAGGAAAGGGGTTTGTTATATAGAAAATGAGATTTGAAATGGATGATCAAGATCGTGTTGAAGAATATCCAGATCAACGGTCGAAGTGTGTTGAGAGGATTTAGACATGAGAAAATTGTGCAAAGTTGATTGCACAATTTGGGTGATTGAGAAATAGATTGGCTAGTCAGGGATTAGATTGATCAATCAGGATTTTAGATTGATCAGTCAAGATTTAGATGACTTAGTTAGGAATTTGATGGCTTAGTTAGGAATTTGATTGATTAATTAACAACTTAGATTGCTTAGTCAACAATCGTAATTTACTCAATCAGAAAGTGGGTGAGGAATATGAATTAATTAATTTCTTTTTGGAGTTGAATGTGCAAATCAAGTTTGAATTTTACAAAAAAAGTTGCATTGGTTTGCTTTGATTTTTGATAATTGATTTGAATAGTTTGATTTAATTATTCAAATTTTGTAGGGAAAGTGTCGTAATTAAATTATTATGATTTAATAATTTAATCAACTTAGGGGAATAAAGTGATTTGGCGACGTAATTAAATAATTAGCATTATTTAATCAATCATAACGAAATAAAGTGAGATTAGGACTTCATTAAATAAATGTGATTTATTTAATTGGTCGAAATGATGAAACATGAATTAATCAAATAATGTTGTTTTATTTAATCAATAGCAGAATTAGGGTTTTTAGGACTTTATTAAATAAATGAAATTTATTTAATTTGTCTAAAATGATAAAAAAGTGAATTAATTAAATAATGTATTATTCAATTAATAGAGGAATTAGGGTTTTTGATGTCATTTCATTGTGGTGTGATGTGGGACGTTACATGATGATTTTGAGATGATCCGAGACATTACAGGATGATTCTGAGGTGTTCTCAGGTGATTCTGAGATGATCCGAGACATTATAAGATGATTTCTGAGTTATTTCGGGACGAGTCTGAGATGATTTGAGACATTGCGGGATGCTTCTGAGATATTTCGAGTTGATTTCAAGATGATCTGAGACATTATGAGATGATTCTAAGCTGTTCCAGGGTGATTCTGAGATGTTACAAGATGATTCTGAGATGTTCCGAGACATTTCAAGATGGTTTTGAGATGTTACGGGCTATTCAAAGATGATTCTGAGTCATTCTGAGATGTTACTGGATAATTTCGAGTCATTTCGAGATGTTACAGGATAATTATGAGTCATTCCAAGATGTTACAGGATGTTTCAAGACGATTTTGAGTCATTCCGAGATGTTACAAGACAATTTTGAGTCATTTTGAGATGTTATGAGACAATTTCGAGTCATTCCAAGATGTTACGAGATGTTTCAGGACAATTTTGAGTCATTCTGATATGTAACGGGATGTTCCGAGACAATTCTGAGTCATTCTGAGATGTTACAAGATGATTTCGAGTCATTATGAGATGTTACAAGATGTTCCGGGACAATTTCAAGTCATTCCAAAATGCTACGAGATGATGTTTGATGTTGTTCAATGCTATCCAATGCTGTTTGATGTTGTTGGATGTTGTTCGATGTTGTTCGGGGTGTGTGAAAGATGTTAAGTCAATTTTACATGTCTACATTTTTCCCCTCTTTGATACAAATTACTGCTTGCTTTGTTTCAAAGATTTTATTTTTAAGATCAAGTTTTTTGAAAAAATGTTATGCCCCACTGTGCCTCGGTTTTCAGTGGAATGATGGTAGGACTCTATGCTGCCCCCTCGAGAGGTTGACTGAAAATTTCAAGCTTTGAGGTCAAGCTCTTGACACTTATTGTATTGTCATTTCGATGTTTTGAGATGAAATATAATATCAATAGGTGTTCCGTTTCTCGTTCTAATGCTTCCCAGAGCTTCTAATTTGAAAGTAGGAAGGTTCCCTAAGTGAAATTAGGGTTTTCTTGAGGTGTTATATAGGCAATTTGTCTTTAAATTAGCTCATTTGTGCTTTGATCCTCTTGCTAATTGTTGTCTCTGGATTTCAAATTCTGTCAGTTGTTGAGGAACAATGACGAGATTTGAGGTTTCCCCACATCGTTCCAAGCTTTTTCGGGAGTTTGGATGGCCTTTAGGCGTTGATGGCCCGATATGTACCTTCTTGATTTTCGCTTTCGTCATGTTTTGTTCTTGTTATACATGTATGAAGTTTTGTCATTCGATAGCACAATTTTTGAGATTCCTGCATAGTTGCATCATTTTTTTACACTTTTGCCTTGTCAAAATTGTGCACTTGTGTTGAAAATATGCAGTTTCCTGAAATTTGCGCTTTTGTTTTATGCTTTTGACTAAAAACTATGCAGTTGTTTGTGTTAGAATCCAAGATCACCTGCATGCAATCACCTGTCACATGCAAAAGACATTTAGAACCAGAGAAGATCTGTAAACCTCAAAGTGTAAAAATGCATTATTAGAATCTCAGTTTTTACAAAGAGATCAATCCTTATGAAGGAGATCAAGAAACCCTAAAAGGGAAACCCTAGTGTGCACACTTAATAATTAATAAATAATTATTAATGTGCCTAAGTTTAACTTAAGCAACTAAAGGAATAAGTGACTTAATTAATTAACCAGTATGATATAATTAATTAAGCATAATAACTTATTACTCTAACAACCCCCCTTAAGATGAACTTAGGAAGAAGCTAAAACACTAGAAGAAGATGCATGCAAACAAGGATGGGTCTCGGCAACTAGGCCTGATTAGGTACCCATTTACAAATGCAAGAAAGAGGTAGAGGAGGAAAACCCAGTGGGACAAAACCCCCCTACAATGATATGACATGCTGCAAAGAAGCACTGGAAGAATGCTATAGAGTAACACTGGAACTGTAATCTGGCAAGTAAGGAAAGATACTTCTATCTACAAGAAACCATATCAGAATCATCATAATGTGACAGCAAACCCGATGCCATGGAACACTCGAACACTCCAAACGGGAACAACTCTAATACCATGTTAGAATCCAAGATCACCTGCATGCAATCACCTGTCACATGCAAAAGACATTCAGAACTAGAGAAGATTCTAATAATGTATTATTAGAATATCAGTTATTACAAAGAGATCAATCCTTATGAAGGAGATTAAGAAACCTTAAAAGGGAAACCCTAAATGAAACCCTAGTGTGCACACTTAATAATTAATAAATAATTATTAATGTGCCTAAGTTTAGCTTAAGCAACTAAAGGAATAAGTGACTTAATTAATTAACCAATATGATATAATTAATTAAGCATAATAACTTATTACTCTAACAGTTTGAAAATTGCACTCTTGACCAAGAACTGTGTAGTTGACCTAAAACTGCGCCCCTGTTTCTATGCACTTGACCTGAAACTGCGCAGTTGCCTAAAAACAGCGCCCCTATTTTATGCATTTGACCTAAACCTATGCACTTGCTTGGAAACAATGCCCTTGTCTGGCATTTGTTGAGCATTTGCTCAAGAACCTAACAATTGGTTTCTCCTTTTGTTGTTTGCTTTTAGCATTTGTTCTAAACCCTAGCATGTGTTTGTTTGTCATCCTAAATGTCATTTTTCATCATGCTCATGTCATTTTGTGTTTCTTTACATGTTTAGAGTGAAACCCTAACATCTTGGTTTATAATGATTGCAAGCGAGTCTCCAAGCACTTATGATGAGAGAGAGACTCACCATCTATTTGGTCTTATTGCCCATTTCGATGTGTTGGAGCGAGACTTCCTTGATGCCGTGGGATTACATTATATTTGTTACATGCATCTGATTAGGACTCATACGACGATGATGAATAATCTTGTGGAGAGGTGGCACTCTGAGACATCCTCCTTTCATTTGCTTATAGGGGAGGCTACTATTACTCTTGAGGATGTTTGGTGGATACTTCGTCTTCCTATTCACAGTGAGCTCGTTACCTATCACGTTCGACGAGGTGCTCACGCTATGCAATGTTTGTTAGGTGTTGCACACTTGGATATATGTGATTTAGAGGTTGATCTATCTGAGTTTTCTAACAACACAGATCCTATTGTACTTATCCTTTGTGGTATGGTATCAGGATTAGTTGTTCCTGATAAGTGAGGTCGACAATTTAATGTGGTTTGGGGTACATGTATTGAGAGTATGCTAGAGAATGGGATGAGATATGCCTGGGGTGCTTGTTTGCTTGCTCATCTTTACCAAGATATGCACGAGGTGGTGTATCGGGGTGAGAAGTCTATGTTTGGAGGTGTTTCCATTTTGCACGATTGGGCGTGGGAGCATATTATGACTCATTCGAACGTGATACATGATCGTTCTCTGAATGATCCATACTCTTATTGTTATGGGGACTATGCATTACACCTTGACGAGGACTAACATTATTGGCATTGTGTGTTTGATGAGATGTCTGGTTTCGTGTGGAGACCTTATATGAGCTGCAAGGTTTGGCTAGAGGATGTTGATCAACTTGTTTACTACCGACAAACCCGTTGGTTGATTGGTCGTTCGCCTTCTGTGATAGAGCGTTATCTACTAGACCAAGTCTGTTGCCAGTTTGGAAAGAGACAGGGGTGGGTTCCTGATGTGTATGAGGCTCAGTTTGGTCGGACTACTCGGGAGGTCCGTGTATGGGGTCTCCAGGCTTATATAGATACTGTGGTTGTCGAGTTTAGAAAACTTGCCCTAGTTGGTTGGGGTTGGCTAGTTGGTGTGGCAGATCCAACTAATACTCGTGATTATGATGAGTGGTGGGCACGATGCAGGCCTTTGAGGTTTACCAAGCCTGGGGGTGATCCCATTGTGGGTAGAGCAGGTATTACCGGTTGTTGCAGGGAGCGACAACATGCTGAGGTTCTCGCAGAGCAATTGGATTGAGCTTGGTGTGATGATGCACAGGGTATTCAGGATGAGCGGGTGCCTCCCACATAGGGTCAGGGACAGGTTCCGGGTCCTCCTCCACCAACTAGGGATGTTGATATATTGCTAGCTCAGATGACTTTTGCCAGAGATGCAGAGATTGCATGACAACATTATGTTGAGGCTTTGGTAGACACTTTGAGGGTTGAGTGAGAGAGCAAGATTGGTTGAAAACATGCTGTAGAGGCTCAAGTACTGTTACTAATAGTAGAGAGAGATACTCTTTGGGTAGAGTGTGATAGTATGCGAGCTAAGCAAGATCGGTTTCTACAGACGTCCACTTATTATCAGACCTTATATGATGCTACTGTTCCTAGGGCCTCTCGGTGTCCACGGTTTGGGGAGCCGAGTGCTGCAAGTGATGGCGGTGGTGGTACAGGTGCAGGTGGTCAGTCTATGAGACAGCCAGATCTTTTTGGTGGTCAATATTGTTCTGTCCTTCCTATCGGGGTTTTACTTTTTTAGTACTTGATCTTCATGCTGTTTCATGGCGCAAAGGAATTTTGTAGACCTTTGTTATATATATTCATTGGTCTAGTCGAGACCTCATATATATGTTATGATTTTGTATTATCCTATCACACTTGTGTCACTATGGATGATGTACTTATGATATATTCCCTTTTTGATGATGATATATATGAGATATACCTTATTCGATTCAACCTCATTTTATGCTTATGTGATGACGATATATGATGATGTATGTTTATATGTGTTTTTGTGGTTTTTTGATGTGGACGAATGAATCATATTTTGTCTCATTTATGATGTGATTTATGTTGATATATGAATGCCCCATACATGATACATGATGTTTTTACTGGTTTATTATGATGTTATGTAGAAGAAATATGATGATGGATAGAAATTTGATGTTAATTAAAATAATTATTGTTGATGTTAGAAATGTGATGTTAATTAAAATAAATGTTGATGTTGGTTAGTTAGAAGATGTTAATTAGAAGAAATATTGATGATGGATAGTGATTGATGAGATGCTTTTTCTTCGCTTTAGAGACTACATGGTTTGAAAAAACCTGTTTGATGTAGCAAACATATATGATGTACCAAGGTATGAATTGCCAAGGTGACTTTGTATCCATTACGTGGACTTTGACTCTACAAACAAAGAGTATCTTTGTTTATATCAGACATATGAAAACTTTGTTTAAAGTATAGGGGGGGGTGGTTGCGTGAAAAACATTTCAGATGAGTCACTTAGAGAGGTATAGAACACCTAGCATGTAACTGATTCATGAACTATTTTGATACAACTTCCATACCCAATAAAGCGAGTATTCACCATAGTAATATTACAAAAATATCTTACAAACAACAAATCAAAATGATGCTCAATTGCCCCTATTCTTTCTTCTCTAAATCCTTATGGACATCCTTGAGAGATCCTGGGAATGAGTCAATAAAATAAATTGCAAAAAGATAAGACCAAAAAATGATAAAAATCAAAGTTGTAGTATCACTTTCCATATCTATTTAGGGTGGGGCTATTATCCATTGTTGATCATGTCTATTGTAGGAATGAATCTGTTAAGGCATATCTCGGGATGTTGTTGGGACTTGTCAAAAAGATAGGTAGTTGATACTTTGACATTATTTCCGTCCATTTATAGCAACTCTTATGCGATTGTTTTGTTTGAAAGTTTTAGCTTTTGATGTTTGCTTTGTTTGTTTGTTTGTTTTGTCAAAGGATGATTGTGATGATTCGTTTATTATGGATGAAATGTTTATCGTGGATTTTGATGATGGGATGGGTTGTTTTGATTTTCTAAATTTTATGATGTTGTATTTTTTATTTTCAGGAGACTGACCTAGGGCCTCGGTGGTTCATCAAAGATAAGCCTTGCCTACATTGTACACACAGAGGCTCATAGTTTTCTTGGTTTGACCTTTTCTATTTTGTGAATGTTTTGGTTTGGATTTTGTATGTTGTATATGTTTTTTGGGATTTTTTAAATTTTTTGACTATGTTTAAATAAAGCATGTTGAAAACCTAAGGGGACTGACCTAGGGTGTTGGGGGCTAAAAATCCTTGCCTACGTTTTACATGCAGAGACCACATAGTTCGATCATTTTGACTCAAAGCATGAATTTGTTTCTGGGTAAACAACATTGATAGCTTGGATTGATATCCCGTTTTTGTGTCTAGAGGATATGTTGTGGGAAATCTACTTGAACTAGCTATGAGGTTCAAGAAAATGTTGATAAATTAGATTGTTTGAGTGAAGAAATAACCCAACGATGTTGTTTTGTTTTTGATGTTTTTCACATGTTTTTTTTTCTTTTGTTGTTTTCACATGTTTTTGAGTTTTGTTGTTTTATGACCATGATTAGATGTCACAAGATCTAATCCATGACCAGCTTCGGGAAGTTGCCACCAATAAAATGACTTACCTTAATCAGTGACAAGCCATGGTTGGATACATGATTTATGAAATGGATGGGTGGATGTTGTGGAAAAATATTGATAGATAATCATGCATATTTTATTCACACATAGCGCTTGTTTTCTAGGTTTTCACTATGGTACTTGTTCTAGGAGCATGACAAAGTGGTTTTCACTCAAAGAACATTTTATTTCTCTTTACTATTTTTCTTGCTTTTTGATTTTTTTTGTATTTTTATCTCTTTTTTGTATTTTTACCCTTTTGCCTGGGGTATTTTGACATGTTTCATGTATAGAACATCTTGAGGTGGTTGATGTACATTGGTTCAACTAGGGGTTCTCCTTCAGGAGTATCCAATGATATTCCCCAGAGTCGTAGCTTGTTGTTATAATGAATGGGCCTAACCAGTTAGGTTTAAATTTTCCCTTTCCATCTTGATTGAATTGTATCTTCTGATTCTCCTTGAGGACTAAGTCACCAATTTGAAAATTCCTGTCTTTTATTCTCTTGTCATAGTTTCGTTTGAACCGATTATGATAAACTTGCAGATGGTTTAACGTGCTCAAACACCTTTCATCTAGGAGCTCTAATTCATTCAGTCTGGATACCTTGCATTCTTCGTTGTTGACCATGGATTTTAATGAGACTTGTAATGAGGGGATTTCGACCTCTATAGGTAATACAACTTCTGATCCATAGACCAAGGAAAAGGGTGTGGCACCAATAGGTGTTGGAATGCTGGTTCAATAAGCCCATAAGGCTGAGTTTAGCTACAAATGCCAATCACGACCAACATCATTGACAGTAGTTTTTTAGTATTGTTTTATTGGATGCCTTTACCTGACCATTTCCTTGAGGATAGTAGGGTGTGGAAAATCCATGTTGGATAGAGAACTTGGAATAGAGTTCCTAGACATCCTGATTCTTGAATGGGGTGCCATTGTCTGTGGGATTCCATACCTATAAATGAGATAATTCAAAATGAATTTTGATATCTGTTTTCCAGTGATATAGGTCAATGGAATTGCCTCTATCCATTTAGTGAAGTACTTTGTTGCGGCAATAATGAATTTATGCCATTTGGATGAGGGTGATATTTTACCTACCAAGTCTAATCCCCATTGTAAAAAAGTCCATGGTGTTGTGATGGGTCTCAACTCTTGTGCTGGTGCATGAACTAGATCACCGTGTTGCTGACAATGTCGACACTTTCTAGACTGTTGAATGCAGTTTTTCTCCATGGAGGGCCAATAGTATCCTACCTTGAGTGGCTTCCAGACTAGGCTAGGTCTGCTAGAGTGGGATCTGAAAATAACTTCGTGGACCTCTTGTAAGGCCATTTGTACTTATTTTACATTAAGGCATCGAAGTAACATACCATTTAGGCTATGACGGTATAGGGATTCTCTTAGGATCATAAAATGAGAGTTTCTATGGGTGAAGGTTTTCTTTTGATTAGTCGTTGAGTCAAGTGGTATGATACCGTTCTGGATATAGTCAAAAGTATCTTGGTACCATGGAGAGTTAGGACCAACAAGAAAACATACAATTTCTTATTCTGGGTTGTCTAATGCAGACACAAGTAGTTGTTCCACGAGGAATTCATATTTAGGCACATTCTGAGGAATATCAAGCAGCAAGCCTATCGTTGCCATTGAATCAAAAACTCTGTTATTGATCCTAGGAACCTATTCAAAGGTTAATTTGATGAAGTACTCCTTGAAACTGTCCACCATTCTTTTGTATGGTATCAATTTGTCATCTTTTGTTTGGTAATCGTCGTTCACTTGTCTGATTACTAGTTGCAAGTCTCCAAAGACATGTAGCTCTTTTATTCTCCATTTGATCGCCATTTTGAGCCCCATGATAAGAGCTTCATATTATGAGATGTTATTTATGTAGGGGAATGCAATCTTGTAGGCCTTGGATATTCTATCTCCCTGTGGTGTGAGAAATAAAATATCTGCTCCAAAACCATGTTGAGTATGGGACCCACCAAAGTATAGAGTCCATTGACCTGTCTGTTCTGTCATCAAGACACTCTCATCCGAAAAATCCACTATGAGAGGTTTATGATCATCTATGGGTGCTTCAGCCAGTTGTTCTGCTATGAATTATCCCTTTATAGTTCACTTATCCATGTACTCTATATCAAATTCACTCAGGATCATCACCCATTTGGCTATTCGACCTGTTAAGGCTTCCTTTTCTAGTAAATATTTGAGTGTGTCCACCTTCAAAATCAGTTTCTTATTTTTGTTAAGATGTAATGTCTCAAATTTTGTGTTGAAAACATGACTGAGAGACATGCTCTTTCAATGTGTGAGTAGTTCAGTTTAGACTGTTCTTTCTTTATTGTTATCATCTAGCTGGGCCAAGAGAGCTCCCAATGCTGCTTGTGTGGTAGACATATAAAGTATCATCTCGTTTTTTGGAATAGGTGGCATGAGTACAGAAGGAGTAAGTAGATACTTCTTGACTTTATGGAATGCTTGGTCGCATCTCCCATCCTATTTGAAGGTGATGTCTTTGTGTAGGAGATGAGTGAAAGGGTGGCACTTGTCTACCAGTTGTGCGCTAAATCGCCTGATGGATTGTAGCTTCCCTTGTAGGCTCCTCAATTGTTCGAGTGTCTTTGGAGGAGGCATCTCTATTATAGCTTTTACCTTGGAAAGATCAACTTTTATCTCTCTTCTTGACACTATGTACCCTAATAGATTTCTAGATGTTACTATGAACACACACTTTTTAGGGTTGAGTCTAAGATTGTATTGTTCCAGTCGATCAAACACCCTTGCTAGGTTTTCCAAGTGATCTGCCCTTTTGATTGACTTTTCTAGAATGTCGTCCACATAGTCCTCCATGATTGTGTGTAGCATGCCATGGAATATGGTTGTCATCACTCTTTGAGAGGTTGCTCTTGCATTCTTTAGACCAAAAGGCATTACATTCCAATAGAAAGTCCCCTAAGCACAAGTGAATGTTGTTTTGTGTTGGTCATCTGGAGAGATCTTTATTTGGTTGTATCCAAAGAAACCATCCATTAAGGACAACATATCGTGCTCTGCTGTTAGATCTACAATCATGCCAATGCTTGTGATGAGAGCCATTTATGTCCCATTTTATGGCATATTTTAGCCTATTTTCATACGCCTTCATACCCACTTCCACATTCCATTTTCGTTCCATATCTTACTATTTCCCCATTTTATGTTGCGTATGATTAAATATGTATAAGTGGTATTTAATAGAGTTTTGGATAAAATATGGAAATTAATGATTGGTTGTCTTTACTAATAAGCATTGTGATTTTCATATTTGGGAAATAAATCTTGTAGCATGTAGATCAAAAGAACTTCCTGTCACTTTTTGGTTAGGACCTTCTGTGTATTACTTTGTGACCAACAATTTATTTCTGTTCTCTTTTCAAAGGTGATGTCAGTCTCCAAGGTGGTGTTGGTTACCCCTTTAGTGCCAAATTCAAATAAGAAAAATAAATTGTGGTTATTTCCAAATGGAGATGCAATTGCCATCTATGACGAGGAAACTGAAAACCTTCACTATTTATTGTAACAAGACAATTCGTGGTCCACAAAAGATGGAGCATATGCACTCAGTCAAGGCTCCACGTGTGCTATTCTTTTGGAATAAGGGAGGAAACCCATGCTAAGAGATTTGTTTCTAGATAGATGGAGAAAAATCTGCAAACCTTCACGTCATTGCTATTTTCCATATAAAGAGAAGAATCTATTATAATAGTTGTGCTTGCCAGCTATGTGGAGGAGTAAAACAAAAGCATGTCTTCTATTTTCATTTGTTGTTATAGAAACACGGTTTTAATCTATAGGTTAGTGATCCATATATTTGTTTCTTTTAGCTTATTGGCCCCAGGCCAAAACAAACAAATCTTCGTATGTTGTTATAAGATACACATATATAAATGCAAGGCAACAATGAGAGAGGACGATGTAACATTTTTATAAATAAATAAAATCCTTTGCATGAAAAAAAACCATGTAAGAGCAACACTATTCGTTTCATCATTTGGCAGATTGAGGAGGTAGGGCCCACTACTCAGAACACCAATGATTTCTATAATTTATTGTTTTAGTAATGTGTGATTTAATTTTCTGCAATTATTTATTTCCGTGTGATTTAATCTTCTGCAGGGTTTTATTTACAATCTGGTTTAAGATTGTTTTTCATTAGACTATCATTTCAGCTATTAATATTCTGCCAATGTTGGTGTGTGTATTTGAAGAATACAACATGAATTATATTATGGATTTATGAGAGTTTTCTGTTGTTATTTTGTAGTCAGTGATAGTTCCTGGCGAGTTTCTGAAAGTTAAACCAAATCTTCACTTAGGAAATTTATGTGTGTTCTAGCTACATTTCATCCCCACTCAGCTCATGACTTTCACCCCTTCAATTGAAATATAGCCATGACACCTCTCACAAGTTTACGCCCTCGGATTGACACGTATAGACCAAACTAAAACTCATTATAAAGCGTTAAATATTTCTTATTATTTGTACCCAGTGTTGGCCTATCAACTTGGTAACAAAAAATCATCTTTTGGACAGGCCTTGTTCAAGTCTCTGAAGTTTGTACATATCCTTATGCCCCCAGTAGGTTTGAACATTGGTACCAGATTTGATATCCATTGTGGATAATCGATGGGTCTAATGAAACCCACATCTAGTAGCTTCTTTAGTTCTACCTTTACCAGTAATGCTATTTGGAGATGTATTTTTTGAGTTTTTGCTTGATAGGCTTTGCTCCAGGGATGACAGCTAGATAATGCACCACTAATGCTGGATTGAGTCCAGGCATGCCAACATAGGTCTAGGCAAAGTTTACCTTTCTCTCATTGATGAACGCTATGAAATTCACTTTCTCCTTACGATCAAGTGATGTTGCATGGTATGTTATCTTTGGGTCCTCTATTGTGCCTACATTTATGGACTTTGCTTCTTCTACAAGGAGTGTTGATCTTTCTTGATATTATGATATGGGGAGATTGAATCCTCCATCCTTAGGTACCTCTAGGAGGTTTTCACCTTCGGATGCATCCTTTATTTTTCTCTTTTTTGGATCCAATAGAGCCACAGTGTGGTTTTACCTAGGGGATCATATTTTTATGTTTTTTCTTTCATTTTTGCGATTGGAAGATTCAATATCTCCACCAAATTACACCTCTTGTTCTAGCTCCATGATGAACCTTGCTTTGTGATCTCGTACTAGTATGTCTATTCAAAGTCCCATGAACTCCGTGATTGCCTCATCATTCTGGAATTGATCCAAAATAAGTGTATGTTGTTGATCCCAATCTAGGAGTTGTGGGTAATAGAGTGGGAGACTATCATCTTGGTCTACAAAAATTATAGAAGTAGGTGAAAGGGCCAATATGGCTTTGGTGTCTTTTTCCCACTGAGTATCTAGGTTATCATTACTAGAAGCGGGGGAATCATATCCGGTGATGAAGGAAGGAGAATCCCATTCGTATTCATTAGAGTCCATTTCAGAATGGTAATCGATGTTGGGAATGGTTTCCATGTACTTGAGAGGGAACCTATCAATTCTAAAGTTGTTGAATAAGTCTTTGACAGGTAACTCATTGTCTATAACATGATAGATATCCAGTGCCTTAACGCTAGCATAAGTTTCTCGTTTCTTCCAAGAGGTTCATCTGATTTTTGAAATGACCACATCTTTTGGTTTATAACCTAGCCCCATATCTTTTTGCCCCTATTCTACTCTGATAGGCTCTGATTAGCCTTGTTTATGTAGCCCAAGGCCACCTGTTCCATTGTATCCAATTTGTTTGACTAATTGATAACCTCTAGTGTTAGGATTAAAAATGGGTTGTGGCTTTTTTGGTTCTTTTTGGTCCTCCTTGTAGATCATGGATGAAAGGTCCTCCTCAAATACTTCTTCATCTTTCATGTATCCCAATCTAGTAAAGATTATGGGCTTGGATATCATTTGTACTATCTTGATCTTTTTTGGACCCCCATATACCCTGAGTGTTGGTGGAAGCATGCCAATACAAAATGCTTGGTTAAAATGGTAGTTCCCATTACCCTTGTCAAGTACATGAATCTTAGCTCCCATTTTCGGTTGTTCACTTGACGTGTTTTTGGTAGAGGTTTATGTAAGCATGGAAGGTTCAACATAAGAAAAGGAATAGAAGGTTGTATCATTGCTAGGCACATGTTGGATTTTGTTGTATTTATCCTCCAAATTTGCACAAAAATGGAAAGGTTTAGGATCAACATATAGTGTTACTTCCTTTCCTTCATGGGGAAACTTTAGGCATTGATGAAAAGTGGAAGGGACTACTTGTAATGCATGGATCCAAGGGCGTCCCAGGAGTAGGGTGTATGGCAACTCAAGATCCAGTACTTGACAAGTAGTTTCTGTGATGAATGGTCCTATCTGCACCGACAACTTGACTGTTCCTTCATAATTTATTTCCAAGTCATCATAGGCCCTTATGGTGATACTATTTCCTTTGTCAATCACATCGTCAGAATACCCTAGCTGTTTGATGAATTTCCAGGTATAGATGTCTAAACCTGCACCATTATCTATCAATACTCATTTGACCATGGTCTTGTGAACACCAACCTCTATGTATAGAGCTTGATTGTGAAATGTTCTTTGTGGTAGATCTTTCTCTGAAAAGACTAAATGATTACTTGCAGTGATTTTTCCAACCATGGATTGGAACTGACTAGGATCGAGATCATTAGGGACTGACGTTTCCAATGCTTTTTCCAATATCTCCCTATGTGCGGTTGACAATTTTAACATTTCTAGGATTGAGATGAGGGTAGGTGTCCTTTTTAATTGTTCCACAATGTTGTAGTCACTTGGTGACTTGATTGTAGGTTTGGGAGGTGCTCCTTGTATTGTAACTCTTCCTCAATAGTTACGTTGTAGTTTTTGTCTCCTCGTATCATTACTGCATTTTCCCTATTGTCATCAACTTGTGAGAGGGTTCCTAAAATTGTGTCACCGTATGTGTAATTAGCATTGTGATACTCTTGTCCATTTCCTTGATCGTTCCTCTTAGCCTGGTTTGGGATCGAGTTTGAGTATATTTGTAGGTCCTTATTTCTAGGATGATGTTCAACGTCTACTTCGCCTTTGTCTATCAAGTCTTGGATGATATGTTTGAGGCACATGCAATTTTTTGTCGTATTTCCTTTGATCATATGGAAATCACATGTCTTTCTCATTGTACCATGGTGTCTTAAAGCAAGGTTCCTCATAATTTGGGCGATCATTCATTTTGATGAGGTTTTGTTGTACTAGTTTGTGAATAACTGTTTCAATTGACTCACCTAATGTAGTTAATTTCCTCCTAGGTTGATCATATTGCCTCTGTTGCCCTCCCTAATTTGTTTGTTGGTTTACAAATTGATTGTTCTTGGGATAGGTAATTTGGTTGATTTGTGTGTTGTTGGGACCATAGCTTGTTTGTGCCACCTGTGGTTTGTTTTGATTTTTGTTCTGTACATTCCATACTGCTCTAACGTCTACCACTCCATAATGTGTGACGTTCTTGTTTTTAGCCCAGACTTTAGGTTTCTCATTTGAGCTAGAGGGGCTATCTTTTGAGCTGTTTGTTCTTAAGGTTCCTCTTGCTATGATGAATCTCTCAATATGTAATCCCTTTTCCATTGTTTCCTCAAAGTCTACATGACACAACATAGTGAACTGGTAGTTTATTTCAGGTAGTACATTCATGATGAAAATATCCACCAACTCCTTGTCTAGAATGGGCCATTTGCATCGACTCACTTTGTGTATTCATCTCTATAGGTAGGAGGTAAAGGAATCTCCTTGGTTTTGTTTTATCGCGGACAGACTAGTGATGGTAACATCTTGTTCTATGTTAAACGAGAAGTGGGTTATAAATTTGCTAGATAGCTCATCAAAAGTTCTGATTGCGGGTTGTAGACAAGTGAACCACTCCATAGCGTGACTTGCAAGGCTATGTGGAAAGAGCCTCATGAGATAGGCATCATTTTTCTATACCTCCATACATGATATCGAGAAGCCTTGTACATGCTCTAACAAATCTCCTACTCCTTTATACTTTTTATCAAACATGGGCATCTCAAAGTTCTTTGGAAAGGGCAGTGTCGTGATGGAACGATCGAAAGGGAATTGACAAATTTCTTGGAGAGTGTAGGTTTTCTTATATTTTCCTACCTGCATATCTTCTATTTGTTGGGTGACACCATCTAGTTTTAGTTCCATCTCTATTTTTGGTACATGTGTTTGCAAACCCTACGTGTAATAACCTTGTTTCCCTACCAGGGTTTGGTCATAGATCGGGTATTGTGAAGGTACAAGACCTTGGTAGTCATATGGGATATAAGGAGGGTTAACTCCTTGTTGTTGGGGTGGAGCATACTGAAGGCTTCCCTGATGATGTATTTGTGGGTGACCTTGTTGATGGGATGATTGAAGAAGGGTGCTCTGTGGCACACCTTGCTAAGTAGGACTAAACTAAAGGTTACCTTGGTGATGTGTTGGTGGGATAACTTATTGATGGGATGACTGAATAAGGGTGCTCTATGACACACCTTGCTGGGTAGGACTATAATGAAGGTTACCTTGGTGATGCGTTGGTTGGATACCTTGTTGATGGGAAAGGGCACTTTGTGGCACACCCTACTGGGTAGGACTAAAATGAAGGTTACCCCAGTGATGCATTGGTAGGATACCTTGTTGATAGAAGGAGGGCACTTTGTGGAACACCCTGCTGGGTAGGACTAAAATGAAGGTTACCTTGATGATGCTTTTGTGGGATACCTTATTGATAGTATTGCTGGTTTGGAAGGGGACCCTGTGTCACCTTGTTTAAGGTACTAATTTTTCTATGGGGGACCTTGTGTTCCACCCTGTTGATGGTACTAATTTTTCTATGGGGGACCTTGTGTTCCACCTTATTGATGGTATTGATTGTTTTGAGGGGGCCCTGTGTTCTACCTTGTTGATGGTATTGATTGTTATGGGAAGGTTCAACTCTTGAAGTGTTTTGAGGTATATATTTCCTAGGAGGTGGATTGTCATTTTGAGGTTCATATTGAGATGGACCTCCTTGATACATCTATGCCACTGCTACTTGTTCAACATGAGTTGGTTTTCTAAACAAGGGGTTGTCTTTGGATTGATCACTATTTTGTGAGAACATGGGTGGCATGTTCGGTGTCTCAAGGGGTTGGGTTATTTGTCTCACATCCAAGTTATCCCCTAAGGGAATAAGATTGGGGTCTTTGAGAGCCTCTATGTTGAAGTCCACGGGTAATTTAGCACCGCTCTGTGCTAACTTGATGAAATAGGAATTTGGGTCCTTTCTTAACAACCTGTCCATTAGTTTGAGGACCTTGGGGTTGTTAGAATGTTCAAACAATTCCTCATCGTTTATCTCTTCCTCACTATCTACCTCCTTTATAACCACTCTTCTTGGGTCCTGGTTGCTTTTTTCCATTACCTCCTTTTGTTTGCAGTTCATTTCTTCCTTAGTCTCTGTACACTGGTCTCTTTTGGGGAGTTTTAAGGTACTTGTCCTATAACCCCATGGGCTAATCTCATCATTCATGGCATTTGTTGGTGGGATACTGGTGGTGTTCTTGCTTTCTTCCATTTTCTTCCTATGTTGTGATCTCATGGTTGTCATAAACAACTTGGGTCCCTTGTGGGAGAGTGGCGTAATGTTTAAACTCTCTAGGTGACTCAAATCCTAAAGACCCGATGTTGTCCTACAAATTATGTGAGATATTGGAACTGTTAGAATAGACTAGGATTCTATCAATAGTAGAATGAATACAAGTTTAGATTGTTCTTGGAAGCACATTTGTAAAATTTGTATACCAATCTAGTTCTGGTTTCCTGAAGTGCCCAAAGGTGTTTCTTGAAAGATTTTGGACTAAGATGCCTAAGTTTGAAATGATGACCTATGGACTTTACCTTAGGGATCTTGACCTTGCGTGAGATCATGAAGGGAATATTTATTGCCATGCGGGTGGTGGTAATACGGGTCTTTCTGCTGCTATGCCAACTTTCTCTTCCTCTTCGTCTAAGACAATTGATGCAGTGGGAAATTGGTGGGGTGTTTCATTCTTTTGAAAAATGAAGGTTCTCAAGCTGCTTATGATGTCAATTTGTTCACCTTTGATATATGTGAGACTAGGCTGAAGGATCGGTACTTTAAGATCTGGTTGTTGAACTAGAGTTGTCGGTCAACAGATGGTCATAAAGTTTGATGGTGTTATGGGATGGTTGTTGTGAAGCTTAAGACCCTAGGGTTTGAGTGTTGTTTTGGAATGATACTACTTCTTGGAAATCAAAATGTTGAAGAACTAAGGTCCATATTCCACTTCCTTGTCTAGAGGATATGTTGCGGGAAAGCTTACTTGTACTATTTGCGAGTCCCAAGTAACTGTTGATATCATAGATGTCTAAGTGGAGGAATGACCCTAATGATTTGTTTAATTTTGATTTCAAATAGGTAGGATATAAATAATGGATGTGGGACTATTTGAACTTCTAGCTTTCCAATTGTTTTGGTTCAAACAATGATCTTATAAACAACTCTCTCTCAAATTTTTCTCCATGTTTGAAGTATGGCAAGTGATAAAACAACACTTGGACTAAATCAACAAGCATGGACTTATGCAACCTTCATATCTATAACTTAGGTTGTGAAATCACAACACCCAAGCCTTAGTTCCCAAATGTTTACCTTGATTAATGTAACTTGAAATCAAAGCCAGAATGTTCGAAAACATTTAAGGAAAGATCTTTTCAAGGGGTGCAAACAAAAGGCTTCTTTCACAAGTATGCACTAAATCAAAGGGTTTGTGGTTTAACCATTTTGTTCAATGTTTGTTTTGAATGTGTTCTTTTTCTTTAAATCAATCAAAAAAATTGATGTCAAATTGTTTTGAATGTAATTGGAAAGTTTAACATAAACCAACAATTACAACTGTAGGGGATAGAAACCATTCTCTTAGGTAGGCTTGCCTCATGTTTCGAAGAGATGATTTTACATGCAACTTATGGCATGGGCCTGTAGTCAGACATGACAAGTAACTTCTCGAAAGTAAATTTTGATGCACCACTTTCAGAGAATGTTTTTGGATAATAGGGTGGCCTCTAAAACAATTTGGTTCTTAGTGATAACTGTGAACGAATAAATCTTACACTCACCTGCTGGCCACTTAAGGCTCTTTAACTATTCTCGTTCCACTTAAGACATGTGATTAGGTGCAGTTTGTTGTCAGCATAGCTTGAAGCTACTTTCTTATGATTTCACAACCTTTAATATAGCTCGCTAGTAAACGTGCTTCGAGACCTTGCAATGAGTTCTCTAGCGCGAGATGTATCTCAAAGCAAGTCCCCTCTTTAAGGTAAACTTGAAACTAAAGTGCAATGCTCAAAAATGTTCTTTTTCTCACATAAGATCACCAAAAGGTATGAGGGGAGAAGATAAAACACTTCAACTTTTCCAATCAATGAATGCACAATGAGGAATCCATAGCAAATTGATTCCTTTCAAACACCTCGAGCGGTGTTATCCCCAAAAATATGTGAATAAACATAAACAAATTGTTGTTTTTATTTGCACCAATAGGAAGTATTCATGATATCAGTCAAAAATAGAAATGGTGCATTACAAAAGAAATAACTTGTTCATTTTAAGCTCCAAACATGAGTGTTTCTAAGAAAATAGTCCTGGTCTCTAATTGGTCAAGAAATGTAAATCGTGCATGTGTCAACAAAATGGAAATCATTTACACTCTTTTTATGCACCAAAATTAAAGTTCCTAACTATGAAAATACGAAATGTATTCATTTTTAGATCCCAAAATTAAAGTATTTTTTGTTCTTTTTATGAGCATCAAAATGAGAATTCCTAAGTTAAAAAAACATGAAATTGGTTCAATTTTAAACACTAAACCAAATGTGAGTTTGTGGTTGTTCATTTTAGAGCACCAAAATTAGATTCCTAAGTTAATAAAAAATAATTGTAGATCTAAAAATCTGGGACCGATCATCTTCCCTACAACAAAACATGTTAATGTTACTTGAATCCTACATCAAATCTGTTAATACCTATTTACACATCCAAAAAAAAGTAAACATTAGTGGAAAATCCAATTACAATAGTGCAAGATCCATGGACTTGTCTATTCGAGCAACTACTCAGTTTTAAGAGAAAATGCTCAGAGAAAAAATGCAAAAGCACTGGTCTTGAAACAACTGCTCAAGTCTGTGAGAAACTGCTAACACTATAGAAAGTAGATGCTTAGGTCCTAAAGAAAAAGCGTTGGTTTTGAAGCAAAAGCGTCATTCCCATGTCAACTGCACAGTTCTTGCTGCAACTATGTGATCTTCTTGATAGTCAGAGGTGTAGGTTTTCTGAGTAGCACGCGAAAACTTTGCCAGATATGTTTTTGGGACTTGCAGCTTCAAAAACATCTCAAACAAACGTTAGAGGAGGGGACAAGTGTCCCACCAGACGTGCTAGAATATGTGAGGGGGAGAACATTAGAACAAAAGAGGGATCAAAACATGCTAATCTAAGAATCTAAACTAAGATTAAACATATTAATCTAAGATCTAAACCTACACATACGAAATGAAACTAAGCTATTTTAACATGCATTAAAGAATCTATGATTATATTATGAATGTACAAGAATAACACAGTCTTAACATCCCATAATGGAGTGTATTCGCCTGAGGTTGGGTTGTTCTTATCACTATGAAGCCTCCAAAGTTCATATACAAAAGCTTGATGAGTGACTGTTTTGTTTGGTTGATCAAAGAAATGGTGAAGCTCTATCAATGATGTTCTTGACAACACATCATTGCATAATGTATTGTGATTCTCTGATCCTTATTTGTGAGGAAAGGGATTTGTTATATAGAAAATGAGATTTGAAATGGACGATCGAGATTGTGTTGAAGAATATCCAGATCAACAGTCAGAGTGTGTTGAGAGGATTTAGACATGATAAAATTGTGCAAAGTTGATTGCACAATTTGGGTGATTGAGAAATAGATTGGCTAGTTAGGGATTAGATTGATCAGTCAGTATTTTAGATTGATCAGTCAGGATTTAGATGACTTAGTTAGGAATTTGATTGACTAGTTAACAATAGATTGCTCAGTCAACAATTGTAATTTACTCAATCAGAAAGTGGGCGAGGAATATGAGTTTATTGATTTAATTAATTAATTCTTTTTTGGAGTTGAACATGCAAATCAAGTTTGACTTTTGCAAAAAAAGTTGCATTAGTTTGCTTTGATTTTTGATAATTGATTTGAATAGTTTGATTTAATTATTCAAATTTTGGAGGGAAAGTGTCATAATTAAATTATTATGATTTAATAATTTAATCAACTTAGGGGAATAAGGCAATTTAGTGACATAATTAAATAATTGACATTATTTAATCAATCAGGATGAAATAAAGTGAGATTATGAATTTATTAAATAAATGTGATTTATTTAATTGATCAAAATGATGAAACATGAATTAATCAAATAATGTTATTTTATTTAATCAATAGCAGAATTAGGGTTTTTAGGACTTTATTAAATAAATGAAATTTATTTAATTTGTCTGAAATGATGAAAAAGTGAATTAATCAAATAATGTTGTATTATTCAATTACTAGAGGAATTAGGGTTTTTGATGTCATTTTGTTGTGGTGTGATGTGGGACATTACAAGATAATTCTGAGATATTACAGGATGATTCTGAGATGTTTGAAGGTGATTCTAAGATGCTCTGAGACATTACAAGATGATTCTAAGTTGTTTCAGGATGATTTTGAGATGATCCAAGATATTACAGGATGATTCCAAGATGATTTGAGACATTATGAGATGATTTTGAGCTATTTTGGGGTGATTTTGAGTTGTTATGAGATGATTTTGAGATGTTTTGAGACATTTCAAGATGGTTTTGAGATGATTCTGAGTCATTCTGAGATGTTATGAGATAATTTTGAGTCATTTTGAGATGTTACGGGATAATTTTGAGTCATTTTGAGATGTTACGAGATGATTCTAAGTCATTCTGAGATGTTACAAGACAAGTTCAAGTCATTCAGAGATGTTATGGGATGTTTCAGGACAATTCTGAGTCATTCTGAGATTTTACAAGACAATTTCAAGTCATTTTGAGATGTTACGAGATGTTCCAGGATGTTTCTTGACAATTTCGAGTCATTCCAAGATCTGGGATGTTCTGGGATGATGTTCGAGGCTGTTCGATGATGTTTGATGCCGTTTGATGTTGTTTGATGCTATTCGATGTTGTTTGATGCTGTTCGAGGTGTGTGATAGGTGTTAAGTCAATTTTACATTTCTACGCAATGATTTTGACTCAAAAAACTACACGATTGAATCTTGATAGCAATATCATAATATATTAAATTATTAAAATATCTAATATATTAAATAATTAAGAATTAAAACAATAATCTTATTAATGATTTTTTATGTGTCTATATAGAAAACCACTTTATTTACAATATTATAAAAGATGAAAAAAAATCATTTAAAATAAATTTATTTTTCAAATAAAAAGAGATTCCAAAAAACCTAAAAATTCTCTCATTCTTAAAAATTCATCCATAATACCTCAAATTTTAGACTAATAATATTCATGATAAATAATTTTGAAACATTTTAAAGTTATAAATCTTGCATGTCTGATGTAGAAAATATAAATATTTCTTGAATAACTAAAAATAATGATTTCTTGCCCTCGGGGTGTAGACCAATTGGTTGAGCCTTTGAAAGACACGGATGATTGACGTAGGTTCAAGCCTCAACTCACCCAACATTGCATGCTATGGGGTAGGTGCTAGGAAATTGCACAACCCAAAGGTGGACTAGTCTCGCCTGGTATCGAAAACTTAAGAGAAGCCCGATCGAACGCGAGGATACCACCTCTGAGATATCAAAAAAAAAAAATTAAAAAAAAATAATGATTTGTTATTTACTGTCAAAGGATTTATTAATAACTTATTGAGAAAAATTTATTGCAATAGTATTGCCTAACCGTAAGTACTAAAAAAGTGCAAGATTACAAATAAAAAAATGTACAATAAGATTATACATATTAGAATACAATTGTCAACAACTAGACCTCCAACTACACCTCAACTTTTTTCCTTTACTTTTCACAAATGCAACTACAAAATACAAATTTATTGTGGTAATTTAAGTTACAAATGGATTGATGGTTTAGGGTTTGATAAGAGGGGTGATAGAATATGTGGGCCTTGTTGTTTTTTTTTTTTTAATTTTATAATTTTTTATCATTTCTCAATTTTTGGCATTCTCTCTTATTTTTCTTCCCCCAAATTGCCTTAATTTTTTTTAATTATAAATTTAAATTTTTGTTTCATAAATGTAGGAAAAATGGGGAGGTTTGGATGAGGTTGGAATGTTCAAGGAATTTCACACATGTCCTTGTGACATAGGGCCTCATTAGGGGAAATTTTTGGGGATGTCTCCTTGAAATTCAAGGGGACATGAGATGGCCAAGGGCATACCCTAGGTTACTTGTGTCCTAAAGACACCTTAGGGGTAGCCTCAATGGTGCTTAAGTCCTAGGGACATGCCTCAAGGGTAGAAAGGTGGGGCTTTGGGAGATGTGTCCATGTGTAAACCTAAAAATAAATAGTATGGAATACTAATTAGGAATAATTGTCATAATTAAGAGTTGCACTTATTGGTCAATTGAACCCCTTCAGGATTTTTTAGAGACTTGTAAAATAGTGGAGAAAAAAATCCCATGACTTAATTTGTATGAATTGAACTTTGACATTTCTCGGTAGTCAACCCATGAATGATGTAACATATTTTATTTTAATATGATGAAACATTTCATCCACATGTACTTTTGCATAATGTGTTTGTGAATTAAATTCGTTGGCTATGATGTTATTCAATAGTTGATAAATTTTTGTGTCTATGTACCCCTATACAACATAAGGGAATCTTACCTCTAGTTAAAGTGGTAGAATTGATGGTTGGTAGGTGTTCTTATTAAAATTAAATATTGTAGAACTCTAATAAGAATGCAAAGAAAAATAAATAAAGTGAATGTAGAAAAATAAAGGCAACATAAGAAATTATTTTTTATAGATATGATGATGTATGGATTGAAGGAAGTAGCCACATGTATCTAAGAGAAGAAAGTTGGGAAATTGGCATTGCCCAAAAAGAAGACTTGAAAAAATAAAAGAAGTAAAACTATGAAAAGAAGGAAATATTGGTGAACATGATGATCATTGGTCAATTGAATCCCTTTAGGATTCTATAGAGACTTGTAAAATAGTGGAGAAAAAATCCCATTTATCAAGTTGTATGAATTAAACTTTGACATTTCTAGGTAGTCAACCTATGAATGGTGTAACATATTTTACTTTAATACGATGGAACATTTCATCCACATGTACTTTTGTGGAACGCATTTGTGAATTGCATTTGTTGGCTATGATATTATTTTGTGTCTATGTACCTCTACACAACATAAGGTAATCTTACCTCTAGTTAAGGTGGTAGATCAGATGGTTGGTAGGTGTTCTTATTAAAATCAAACATTGTAGAACTGTAATAAGAATGAAAAGAAAAAGAAATAAAGTGAATGTATAAAAATAAAGGCAACATAAGAAAGTTTTTTTTATAGATATGATGATGTATGGAGAAAAGGTTTGAATGAAGTAGCCACATGTATCTAAGAGAAGAAAATTGGGAGATTGACATTGACCAAAAATAAGACTTGAAAACATAAAATTAAAACTATGAAAAAAAGGAAATATTGGTGAACATGATGATTGTGTTAATGAAAAAGATCACTCCTTATAAAGGAATGTGGGTGAAACTAAAAACAAACAAACAAAAGGGCATTTTATAGGAAGACCTTAAGGCATTGATATGAAGTAAACTTGGCATTGCCCATTGTAAGGAGGAAACACGCCTTTTCCCAAGAGTTAGTATGTAAGGATTTAGAGATTGAAGAAATGAAATATGATATTAATGCACTGAGGATGCCAAAGTTAATTTAACCATTTTTTGTGTTAATTTGGTGGGATTCAAGGTACATTCTTTCTAATGGCAAAGTTAGTTGATAATGATTTTTTTCATGGATAGAGCTAGTTGAAGATTGATGTGAAGGACACCATTATCTCACCATACATGTTGTAACAAGTCATCTCAAGAAAGGCAATATGATATTAATGTATTGAGGATGTCCAAGTTGATTAACCATTTTTTGTGTTAATTTAGTGGGATTCAAGGTACATTCTCTCTAATGCCAACGTTAATTAATAATGGTTTGTTTCTTAAATAGATACAATTAAAAATTAATGTGAAGTGTTATCTCTTAAACTTGCACCCAAAATGAGTTGTGAAACTCAGTTAGCTACACAAACATGGGATAATTCTCGGGTTGTGGGTTACCGAAAAATGAGAATGAACCTTCAGATAGGATGACTTCCTAGTTGGTTATCACCTAATAGCTATTGATTTTTTGAAGAAAAGGGAAAGCGAAAGACTTAAAATGAAAGAACCAAAACTTAAAGGAAAAGGGCGATGTACCAAGCTAAAAGAAAATATGAAGGTTCAAATTTAATACTCTTAGTCATTAAACACAGAAACTAAAATGCACAATTTGTTTCTATATGTTCATACATAAATATTTCACAAGACGGTTTATATGCACTAATCTTCAAAAGGGAAAGTACCTTCACAATCTAAAGATAAATGCAAATTGGACACAATCTATAACCTGTATAAACACACTTTTGCAGAAAAAGCATAAAGACATGAGACAAAGTCACCAGGAATGAAAATACGTTCACAAGCAACTTGATCAATCACCTAAAAATGCACAAGACTATAAGAACAAAAGGGAAAAATTTGAATCAATAATGACCAAGGTGTTATCTGTATTTCATATCTCCAAGAGTTACAAAAATTGCATAAATCTCTGCCAAAGGACTGTAAAAGTCACTAGTACATGAAAAGCATAAGGAATGTAAAAGTCACTAGTACATGAAAAGCATAATCTGAACTAACTCAATAATGAGTTACAAAAGTGATTAAGTAGGAAACATCCAAGTGGTTCCACCAAAGAAGGAACATAAAACCAACTTGGGTCAGATGCCCCTCAAAAGCCTAAAATCTAGGGCCTATATCCCCTCCAAATGAGCTCAAAATGGGTGAAAAAGTCAAGCATGACTTAATCAAACCATAAATAGCTCAAAAATTCTCTAAATGGAGTTAAGAAAGCCAACAACTCATAACACGATAACAATACCCTATATCTTCTCCTCATGTTGGCAACTAACTCATAACAACTCCCCAATATGCTCTCAAAAGCATCAAATACATCACAACCTCTTTCCATAATGACCAAGTTACCCCTTCTTCATTTGCATTAAATTATAACAATATGACTTAAAGGCTTAAAAAAACACCTTTAACTCACATGTTTTACATTGATAAAAATGCAAATAAAATATGCTTTGACCAATATGAATAAGATTTTGGTCAAAAGTCCTAAAAAACTAACTCCACGAATATAGGGGGCACCATATGTTACAAGGGCATACATGTGTATAGTTTGGCAAAGGTCAACAAGGCATTAAAAATACCTAAGGCATAAAGAACATTTTGAGGCTGCGGGGCATATATCACTTGGCACTTCATTTTTAAAAACAAAGGCATAAAAATGCCAAATCTTTCATCGGCATATCTACACTTAGGGTTAAGAAACCCTAAAAGCAAAAAGAATGATGAAAAGGCCCATTTTCATCGAAGCTTCTAGGAGAAGCTAAGTCACCGATAACTAGGGTTTCTAGAAAGCTCGACCTGTAACTTCTAGAGCCTTCAATGGTGAAACTCAAGCTATCTAAGGGGCAGTTACTTACATTTCTAAAGGTTTTCCTGCTCTAGGTAACTCAAAACTTCATTTAGCACTTATATCGCGCCCTGAAGATTTTTGCATATCACTTAATCATTGCAAAAAATAAAATAAAAGGACAACCCTAAGCTACATGACCACGTTTTCACACTTTCCATCTCTGTTGCTTTATGTTTTGAGAAGAAAAATTAAAACCATTACATGCTACAGGTGCTAGACCTTACTTTCATTGTTTTATTGATATTTTGTCTCCTCTCTGGAAAAATGATCATGGCTTGACCCTTTTCCCACAACAAAAAGTTTGAGATTTTAGCATAGTAGCTGTAAACCATGGCTTGACATTTCCATATTATTTTTCTACAGCCAAACCTTTGTGCATTCATCTCTCTCCATGGATTCTTTATGGCCATGGCCTCATGTATTTGTAGGTACTGTGTTCCATACCCATGTCGCTCTCTGTTGCTTTCAAAGACTCACACTTGGCATCCTTGCATTTCTTATAGAAATCTTGATCTCTTAAAGTATTTCGGGCCGTGGCCTCTAAGCATGTTCCTTGCATGTTTTAGAAGCTTTTGTACTTCATTTATCATGGCTAGGGTTTTATTGCTCTGAAACTTTATTGTCAAGTTTCCTTTCATTGTGATGACTATTTTTCATCTCCTTCTTGGATGCTGAACAAACTACCGAGTCTCATTCAGGGTTTATCTATGATTGCTCATTACATTCTCCCTATTTCCTTTTATTGTTCTGCATTATTATTCAAAGGCTTTGTTCTGTAAACAACTTTATTGCATAATATGTAAGTTGTTCTCATGCTTTGTGACCATGTTCACACAACACTGTCACTTTTGATGATTGATGACCCCTCCTCCTTTGATTGGCATTGTTATCAACTGTTACTTACCATCTTGTTCATCTAAGCACAACATATACCATCTCTAATTTGTATTTATAAACCACAACATATCCACTTTCTTCATGCATTTCTAATACATAAAAATTGACTTCTAGGTGCAACACTTCTATTTGGGAACCTATGCCAATGTTTAAAGGTGATACAATTTCTTTTGGCATTGGCTTCCTTTTTCTTTAAAGATATTTCCTTCTTGTTGGCACTAAATTGCCAGATTGTGAATCTCTAAAGGAAAAGGCAGCCGATATCAGGACAAAATTGCATGATGAGGCAGCAAAAGCATAACTGTGACACATACCTGGTATTACTCATATGCATATCAAATTCAAGGTATAAGTAAAGAACCACCCTAAATATCTCCTTTCCTTAAGCATGATAGGCTCAACTCTTGTGGGAGCCTCATTTTACCCCACATGCTGAATTTAATAGATAAAACATAAAAATGATTACACCTATAGCTACACATGAAGCAAACATGTTAGAAAAACATGTGTACATCTTATGTGTGTTTTATGTCTCCAATGGTTTTTTGCGACACCTAAAATGGACATAGCTTATTTAATGCACATAATGATTAGTTTATACATGCATAGGGTGAATGTGTATATAACAAAAGGACCAATCCAGAAGTTATCAAACTTCAAATTCTTACCTGGCCTAGACTTCAACACATCCCACTTGAGAACAACATCACCCTCTCTAAAAACTCTGGGTGTGGCTTTCTTTTCAAAAAACTTCTTTGTTTGGAGTTGATGATACTCCAAAGACTTCATAGCTTTATCTCTTGTCTCTTCCAGCTCCATAAGCTGGGCATATCTCACTATCATAGGATCTTGTTCTTCAAACATTTCCAACTGTTGGGAAAGATCTAGAGCTGTAAGCTCTACAGATAAAGGAAATCTTGCCTCCTTACCATAAATCAGTACATATGGAGAGTTTCCAATTGACCTCTTAGGAGTTATTCTATTTGCCCATAGTGAAGACTTCAATGTGGTGTTCCAAACTCTCTGATTCTCTTCCATGGTTCTTTTAACAATTCTGATAAGATTCTTATTAGTTATTTCAGCCAAACCATTACCCTATGGGTAATAATTAGAAAAGGTATTTAGATGAATGTTGTTCTTAACAGCCCAATCACTCACCCTTAATCCAACAAATGCTAAGGCATTATCTGAAATAATTGAATCAGGTACTCCAAACTTGGTGACTATATCTTCATAAAATCTCAGAACAAAAGATCCATTAGCTTCTTTCAAAGCTACTGCTTTTGTCCACCGTGTAAAATAGTTAGTTGCTGTAAGTACCCACCCATGACCAACACTGGAAGGTGGATTTTTTGGTCCAATAAAATCAATGCCCCATCTCATGAAGGGATGCTCTACTTGAATAGGCTGCAAAGGAAAATCTAGAAGCCTCTCTTTTCCTGCAAAAAGAGCACACTTTACACACTTCCTTGCCTAAGCATGGGCATCCTTGAATAAGCTTGGCCAGTAATATACAACTCTCATAATCTTCCATGTAGTTGTCCTTGGAGCAAAATGTACTCCTGCAGTTCCATCATGGAACTCATGAAGCACTCTTTCTGTTTGATTAGCATCGATACATCTTAACAAAACACCATTAAGATCCCTCTTGAAAAGCACATTATCAATCAAGACATATGGAATAGAATGCAACCTGAAGTATCTTCTTTTAGCTCTGTCTAGACCTGGTGGAAATTCACCAGTCTGTAGAAAATGAGTCATTTTTTGAACCCAACCTGCATCTAACATAGGTGCAACATTATGAATCTCATTATCATTGACTAGAATAGTCTCTGATTCTAATTTCTGCTCATCTTCTGGACTTGAGTCCAACTGTTCACACAGTCCTCTACCTTTGACAAGTTTTGTAATCTTGATATCAATGTCAAATTTCATAACTTTAGTGATCCACCCTGCTCTTTTCTCATTCAGGTCTCTGCTCAGCAAAAAATCCTTCACACTAGGGTGTGCAACCATAACATGAATCTTATTGTTAGAGATTAGAGGCTTAAACTTCTTTAAGCTTCTGATCACAACAAGAACATGTTTTTCAACACAAGAATATCTCTGTTCATAATCAGCTAAACCTTGACTAAAAAAGGCTATCGACTGCTCTAAATCATCATTATTCCTCTAAACCAGAATAGGAGAAATATTATCTATGCTACCAAATGCATATAGAATAAAATATTTGGAAAATTTTGGGTTTACCAAGGTAGGAGCTGCTGCTAAAGCCTCCTTGATTGCTTCAAAATTGTACCTGGCTTCTCTAGTCGAACTAAAAAATGCATTTTTCTTTAACATGGCTGTCAAAGGCTGTAAAATATTTTCAACATCCGATATAAACCTTCTCAGAATATTAATTTTGCCTAAGAAACTCTACAACCCTTTCTTGTGATTGGGTAATGGCAGCTCTAAGATAGATTTAACTCGCTTAGATTCAATGGTGATCCCCTGTTTTGACACTATGTGCCCAAGAAGCTTGCCTTCATGGACAACAAAGATACTCTTTTTAGGATTTAGGGATATACCAAACGCCCTAAATTTTTCAAATACTTGTTTTAAATGTGACAGATGCTCATTAGCATTCCTAGAGAATATTATAACATCATCTAGACAAATGAGGACAATCTTATTGATTAAACCCTGAAATGCCATGTCCATAGCCCTCTGAAATGTGGCATCAACATTAGATAAGGCAAAAGGAATTCTCTTATAGGCCATCGTGCCCCATTTGGTTGTAAAGGTAGTTTTAAATTGGTCTTCCTCCTTGACCAGTACTTGATTATAACTAGAATAACCATCTAATAAGGAAAATCTTTCAGAATTGACAAATACTTGGAGGATTTGCTCCATGGAGGGCAGCGGGTAATGATCTTTCAAAGATGCTTTGTTAAGGTCCCTAAAATCTACACAAAGTCTGATCTCTCTATTTTTCTTTCTAACCGGTACAAGGTTAGATACCGATGAAGTATGTTTAATAGGAAAGATGATACCCCCTCAACTAGTTTGGTCAACTCTTTGATCATGAGAGGTTCCAAATTAGGGTTCAAAGGCCTCTATTTTTTTCTAATAGGAATAACATCAAGTTCTAATTCAATAGTATGTTGGGAAATATGGAGATCAAACACTTTTAAATCAGAATATTCCCACACAAATACATCATGAAATTCTTGACAGAAACTCTTCAATCGGATCCCACACTCTATTTCTATAGGACTTCAAGGCATCGTTCTTTGCAATATGTAGAAGTTGAGAAAATACAACTTCACAAACCCCGAAGATCACCTGCATGCAAATAACCTATCACAAAATAAGAGATGGAGACAAACAAGCAAGGGTTCTCTGAAAACTAAAAATGTATATATCAGAGAGAATGAGAGAATGAATTGATGTGATAATACAATGAGATCAATCTTTATAAAGGAGATCGAGAAACCCTAAAGTGTAACCCTAAAAGGAAAACATTTAATAATTAATATAATTATTAAATGTCACTTTATGCAAACTAAAGTGAAATCTTAAGAAGGGAATAAAGGTAACTTAATCAACATAATTAAGTTAAAACCTTTACTCTAACACACCCCCTTAAGATGAGCAAAAGTGTAGGTACAAACAAATGCAAGAAAGCAAAGGTAACTACAATGCAAGAAGGCAAACATGGGTTCTGACAACTAGACCAGATCAGGTACCCAAATACAACCAAATCTCTGTAAAGAGGAGAAATAGAGTAAACCTCATGGGAAAAACTCCTCCAAAAAGAGATGTAGAAAGCCAAGAAGAACATCACTGAAACAGAAGAAGCTGCAAACAACTGTCGAAAGATGACTGCTATGGTGCTGAAGAACCTCTGCTAAAGATAGGATGATCAGGATCAAGAAGACAACAATCTGTATGAGTGACCCAAACGACACTACTCGAATCAGATGGCAAACAAAGACAAAGATCTGGAACGAAGATACAAATGGCACAAGTACCAATAGTCTGAAACACTGATCAACTGAGAATGGAAGATCCCTTCCAAGACGAAACCAAGGAAGAATTAGCACGAACAGTATAATACCCCCGCCATAATGCTAAACTGGGAGAGCCTGACAGATCCACTGAAATGGTGTGAAACACCCTGTAATGCATGAGGAAGAAGAAACAACATCTGAAAGTGCACAAGAAAGCACCTACAACTGAAAAAGTGGTGTGCAAAACAAAGCACACATGCATAAGGCTGGAATCATATGATTCACTGTCATTGTGGAGGGACACTCACCGGACAAAGGCATGATGGAAAACAAAGGCAAACTACACAACCCCCCATGGCACTTTATAAAACAGTGCGAGTATAAAATATGGCACAACCTTATGTGGAAAATCCCCAAAAAATACATGTACAATAGTGTGACACTTTATCTCAGTGCGTTTACATAAAAGATTGCTTACAAATGATGCTCAAAATGCCCACAAAGGACAAAAATCTAGAAATACATGAAGAACAACAAAAAATGAAGCATCCATGCAAACGAAAAGTTCCCAAGAGCAAATATGTCTAGGTAATTCACTAGAGTGTGAAAACACAAAAAATTGAATAAAATATATTTGTTGTGAAATCTGGAAAAATTGCATGGATGAAACTAAAGAGCTCTGAAATATGGTTCCAACGCCGCTGAGGTCACAAAAAATGGAGAAATAGATCAAAAGTTATGAGCTTGGGATTGAAAGCAGCTCCTTTGTATTTCAATTGGCTGTAGAATGCACCAATAGAAAAATGAAGTGATGAAACCCACATCACTGGAAAGCTGGTAGAACCAGCTTTCCGACGATATCTCGTTTGCCAAAAAATGATATCATATGCCCAAGTTACGGCAAAAAGAAAAAAACAGATGTATTAGGGCATTGTGGGGTACATCAAAGGCTAAATGGGCACAAAATTTGGGCTCCTGGGCGCTGGCCGATGGTCTCCCATATGACCGCACCCTACATAAAGGTAAAAAGGAAACCCTGCCACCAGGAGGGTGGTGGGGGGCGGAGGAAAGGTGGCACAACCGGTGGAGCCGCTGGTGGCACCACCACTCGACCTAGCACCCGACGGTAGCGATATGACTGCGGGTTAAGGGCAGTGGGGGCGCGGATAGGGCAACCGGTGATGGGAGAATACCGGAAAAAGGAGAAGCGGTGGCCAGGGAAGAATATGCCAGTGGGAGAATGGAGGCAGGTCGGTGACAAAAGCCGAATGATGGGACGACTGTTAGGGCCGACAAGTCTGCGGACCGGTACGATAGTACCAGGTAAAATTTACAGTCCATAGTTTATTTAAAAATAAAATAAAACCCCACATATAATTTGAATATGCCACCATATAATATATTTGCAAATTTCCCAAAACATTATAGCCGATGAAATAAAATTGCAGAAAATTTTTTATTCTGCACAATCGTACTCGGCCCTGGGTGGGCCATACGGCCGCCCAGGTAAAAAAATTTGCCCCTCAAATCAACTTTGTCCAAAATGGATGAATGAACAATCGATTTAGGGGTTTTGGACCGCTGCGGACGCAATGGCGAGGTCCGTTTGGGCTCAAAATGCTTTGAAATTGTAGGTATGCCCTGGATCAAAAAAATAAATCCCAAACCCTTGAAGCTCCAAAAATCTTCAAAACAAGAATAGGAAGTAGCACATCTGGAGCTCTGATACCATGTAGAAGTTGAGAAAATACAACTTCGCAAACCCCAAAGATCACCTGCATGCAAATAACCTGTCACAAAAGAAGAGATGGAGACAAACAAGCAAGGGTTCTCTGAAAATTGAAAATGTATATATCAGAGAGAATGAGAGAATGAATTGATGTGATAATACAATGAGATCAATCTTTATAAAAGGAGATCGAGAAACCCTAAAGTGTAACCCTAAAAGGAAAACATTTAATAATTAATATAATTATTAAATGTCACTTTATGCAAACTAAAGTGAAATCTTAAGAAGGGAATAGAGGTAACTTAATCAACATAATTAAGTTAAAACCTTTACTCTAACACAATACTCAGGCCTCTGACCTGATTAACAATCAACTCGCTATCTCCATAGACCTTGAGATAGTTCACTCCTCTTTTCCTTTCCCATTCTAGACCTTGAATAAGCCCTTCATACTCAATAGTGTTGTTAGAACACGCAAAAGAAAAACATAATGCAGAAAAATACTTATCACCTTGTGGGGACACAAGCATTGCACCTCCTCCTGCTCCATTCCTACTTTTGGAACCGTCAAAAAATATCTCCCAAAGCTCACTTTTCTTCAACAACAACTGATTTGCACTCTTTTCAAGATTCAGAACCTCTACATCAGGTTCATGTAACACATAGACACCCATACCAACATCCAGAATATATCAGGGTTGTCTACCACATTCTCTGCTGCCCACTCATGTAACAACACCTCAAAAAAAAATTCTGCTTGCAGCTCTTGAGCAACAACAAGCTCACTATCATAAAAAACAACACAATTTGTGTTTGCAACACTAGGAACAACATTAATCACACTTGGGTTATAAGGTTCTATATGGTCATTGGCCAATTTCTTAGATTTTATGGTAACCTTAGTCCCATATCTTGTTCGAAATAACATATGTGACTAGTCAACAGAAACATAACCTCCTATCTTAGTTGTAAAGTCTCTTGAGAGACATAAGGAAAAAAGGGGCGGTAGGTCTATGACACATATATCTTGGGGAACTGAAAAAATTTGGGCAAGCATGAAGTGTAAGGCTTAGACCTTTAATGACACCTATGGTATTAATTGAGGCTCCATCTAATTGGACAACTCCTTTCTCTAAAGGCTAATATTTTAGTCCTAGCCTATCAACAATCTATTTTGGAATTATAGAATTGCTAGCCCCACTATCTACCATACAATTATGGAATAGTTTATCACCTATGATCAAAGAAACATAAAACAGAGGTGGTTTAACATCCTTACCCATTTCTTTGTTGGGTTGTTGTTTGTTGTCTTGAGGAGTGTTTGTCAAAACAATTCTAATCTGACCTACTGATGGCTCATCAGTCACCTTTAAATTTGATAAAGCTGACTGTAACATGTCTTTTTGACCTGGGATAGCTAATGAATACCACATAGACATCGTTACGTTCACCTTTTTCATACTATCAATTATATTGAAAGGCACAATTGGATTTACCTTTTGGTGGGTCTTTATACCAACATGATCAACTTGCAAGTGTGGTTGCTCCTTGGTAGCTCCTTGAGAATTCCTCTGTAAAATGCGAGGAACTTGTGATGTAGATGGTTCAACAATTATTATTTTTCCTTTACCATCTGTTTTCTCAAGATCAAACACTCTTTTCCTTGCTCTACTATTTGCCACAACTGGGTAATCATTTGCATTGATTCCACATAATTCTTCTCCCTTCCAATTCAGTAGAGTAGCATCATTTGTAGGTTGCTCCTACTGCTATAGAGCTCCATCATTAGGTACATTCTATTGTGAAGTTGAAGCGCTCTGCACCATTAATGCCTGATTAATGAGTCCATTAGAGCATGTGACTTGATTGTGAGGTTGGTTGCAAGGGTAGCACCACTCATAATATGCTGCCAAGTTGTTTTGAACAGGGACAAGGTCCCTAGTTGCACTAACAGGTGTTGGTGCATATCCCTGAAAAGGCCTTGTATTCACATTTTGTCTTGTACCTTGGAAGTTACCTTGGTACTACTGCCTATTACCTTGATACTTCTGGTGTTGACCTTGATAAGGCTGATTTCCTCCTTGATTATGCTATTGATAAGGTCTGCTATAAGATTGCTACTTCTCTAAGCTCACCAATTTGTTACCAAAAGTCTGAAGTAGACTTTTGATCTCCTATAGCTCTTGGGATGAGCTTGGAACAATAGCTATAGAACTGACAACAACTGGAGCAACAACTGGTAATGTTGGTACCATTGGAAAAGGAGAAAAAGGAGGAATCTGTAAAGGCATATTAGGTTGAATATCCAAAAAAATTAGCATTGGTGGCTTGGGAGCAATTTTTCCAGCTTGAATTAAGTTGTTTTCTGCTCTAATTTCTACTTCATATGCATAAGGAAAATACACCCCTCCCATTGACTATAGCATGACTGAAATGTCACTGTTGAGAGCTCTTAAATAGTACAAGAATGCATATTTAGGAGAGGGTCTGACTGTAGTAGAGATTCTGTACCAAGTCCTCTAAAACCAAAAGTTAAAATCATACATTTTCTCCCAAGGAGCTCTCTTTATTGTTGTTAACTGCTCCACCACAGACAAATGGTCTGATTTGTCCTGAAACTGCTTGTGTATCTTGTCTCCGAAATCATCCCACGTTGCAACGGTGCCAACTGCTAGACCCTTATACCACTGCAGAGCTTTACCCTTGAACGATGCAACAAGTAACCTAAGAACTACGCCCTCCTGGGTTATGTGATGAACTCCACATAACGATGCAACATCTCTTATATGATCAATTGGGGTAGTTTGGTCTTCCCCTGTGAACATTAGAAAACTTTTGAGCACAACCATTAGTATATCATTATGTTGCACCAAATTTAATGGAATGCCTCCATTAAATGGCACAAAGGCCTGGTTTCTAGCTATTGGAGGTGGTTGAGGTGGATTAATTTGAGTCTGAACAATAGAAAATAAACTTGCAGAAGCTACAAAACTTAAAAATGAAAATGCAACAAAACCTGAAAAAGCAGCAAATGTAGCTCTAATTAGGTTGCTTGAAGGTGATCTTGCTACTCTGAGGCTTGGTGAAACATAACGAGTCTCACTCTACCTCTTGGATGGTCTTCCTCTCCTCCTCAGTGGTGAAAACACTAACTCTGGCCTAACACCAGATGGTGTAAATTGAACTCTCTTAGAGGGAGGTGTTCTTTTTGTTGTTCTGCCTTTTCTTCTGGGTGGTGATAGCTGCAAAAACTCAAACTCCTTGGAACTCCTTGTTTGTATTCTTCTCATAAGATGTGACAACACTAGTTCTGTTGTTCTTTCACTTCACGGAGTCGTCAGATATGCTCAAATAACCTCTGAAAATGCATGAACTTGTTGGTTGCATATCAAACTAGCAAAATGTTGAATAAACGTGTCCCATAGGGCATGCCAAAAATTGTTATCTCTTAAACTTGTACCCGAATTGAGTTGTGAAACTCAGTTAGCTAGAGAAATATGGGAGCATTCTCGGGTTGTGGGTTACCCAAAAATGAGAATGAACCTCCGAATAGGCCGGCTTCCTAGTTGGTTATCACCTAATAGCTACTGATTTTTTGAAGAAAAGGGAAAGAGGAAGACTTTAAATGAAAGAACCAAAACTTAAAGGAAAAGGGTGATACACCAAGCTAAAAGAGAATATGAAGGTTCATATTTTAATACTCTTAGTCATTAAAGACATAAACTGAAATGCATAATTTTTTTTCTCTCTGTTCATACATAAATATTTCATAGGATGGTGTGTATGCACTAATCTTCAAAAGGGAAATTACCTTCACAATCTAAAGATAAATGCAAATTGGACACAACCTGTAACCTGTATAAACACACTTTTGCAAAAAAGGCATAAAGACATGAGACAAAGTCACTAGGAATGAAAATAACTTCACAAGCAACTTGATCAATCACCTGAAAATGCACAAGACTACAAGAACAAAATGGAAAAATTTGAATCAATAATGACCAAGGTGTTATTTGTATTTCATATCTCCAAGAGTTACAAAAATTGCATAAATCTCTGCCAAAGGACTATAAAAGTCACTAGTACATGAAAAACATAATCTGAACTAACTCAATAATGAGTTACAAAAGTGATTAAGTAGGAAACATCCAAGTGGTTCCACCAAAGAAGGAACATAAAACCAACTTGGGGTCGGATGCCCCTCAAAAGCCTAAAATATAGGGCCTATATCCCCTCCAAATGAGCTCAAAATGGGTGAAAAAGTAAAGCATGACTTAATCAAACCATAAAAATCTCAAAAATGCTCTAATGGAGTTAAGAAAGCCAATATTCCCTCCATAAGATGATAAAAATAGCCTATATCTTCTCCTCATGTTGGAAAATAACTCATAAAAACTCCCCAATATGCTCTCAAAAGCATCAAATACATCACAACCTCTTTCCATAATGACCAAGTTACACCTTCTTCATTTGCATTAAATTATAATATGACTTAAAGGCTTAAAACAACACTTTTAACTCACATGTTTTACATTGATAAATATGCAAATAAAATATGCTTTGACCAATATGAATAAGATTCTGGTCAAAATTCCTCAAAAACTAACTCCAAGAATATAGGAGGAACCATATGTTACAAGGGAATACATGTGTATAGTTTGGCAAAGGTCAACAAGGAATTAAAAATACCTAAGGCATAAAGAACATTTTGAGGCCGCGGGGCATATATCACTTGACACTTGATTTTTAAAAATAAAGGCATAAAATTCCATAAAAAATGCCAACTCTTTCATCATCATATCTACACTTAAGGTTAAGAAACTCCAAAAGAAAAAAGAACGATGAAAAGGCCCATTTTCATTGAAGCTTCTAGGAGAAGCTAAGGTGTCACCAGCTAGGGTTTCTGGAAAGCCTGACCTGCAACTTCTGGAGCCTTCAACGATGAAACTCGAGCTATCTTAGGGGAATTTACTTACATTTATAAAGGTTTTCCTGCTCCAGGTAACTCAAAAATTCATTTAGCACTTATATCGTGCCCTGAAGATTTCTGCATATCACTTAATCATTGCAAAAAAGAAAATAAAAGGACAACCCTAAGATTCACAGACACGTTTCCACACTTTCCATCTCTGTTGCGTTGCGTTTTGAGAAGAAAAATTAAAACCATTACATGCTATAGGTGCTAGACCTTACTTTCATTGCTTTATTGATATTTTGTCTCATCTCTGGAAAACTGACCATGGCTCGGCCCTTCTCCCACAAGAAAAAGTTTGAGATTTTAGCATAGTAGCTATAAACCATGGCTTGAAATTTCCATATTCTTTTTCTACAACCAAACCTCTATGCATTCGTCTCTCTCCATGGCTTCTTTATGGCCACAACCTCATGTATTTGTAGGTACTGTGTTCCATACCCATGTCTCTCTCTATTGCTTTCACGCACTCACTCTTGACATCCTTGCATTTCTTATAGAAATCTTGAGCTCTTAGAGTATTTCGGGCCATGGCCTCTAAGCATGTTCCTTGTAGGTTTTCGAAGCTTTTGTACTTCAGTTATCATGGCTAGGGTTTTATTGCTCTGAAACTTTGTTGTTGGGTTTCCTTTCATTGTGATGACTATTTTTCATCTCCTTCTTGGATGCTGAACAAATTGGCGAGGCTCATTCAGGGTTTATCTCTGATTTCTCATTACATTCTCCCTATTTCCTTTTATTGTTCTGCATTATTATTCAAAGGCTCTATTCTATAAACAACTTTATTGCACAATATGTAAGTTGCTCTCATGCTTTGTGACCATGTTCACACAACACTGTCACTCCTGATGATTGATGACCCCTCCTCCTTTGATTGGTACTATTACCAATTGTTACTTATCATATTTTTCATCTAAGCACAACATATATCATCTTTGATTTTTATTTATAAACCACAACATATCCAATTTCTTCATGCATTTCTAATACATAAAAATTGACTTCCAGGTGCAACACTTCTATTTGGGAACCTATGCCAATGTTTAAAGGTGATACAATTTCTTTTGGCATTGGCTGCCTTTTTCTTTAAAGATATTTCCTTCTTGTTGGCACTAAATTTCCAGATTGTTAATCTCTAAAGGAAAATGTAGCCAATATCAGGAAAAAATTGTATGATGAGGCAACAAAAGCATACTTGTGACACATGCCTGGTATTACTCATATGCATATCAAATTCAAGGTATAAGTAAAGAACCACCTTGAATATCTACTTTCCTTAAGCATGCTGGGCTCAACTCTTGTAGGAGCCTCATTTTACCCCACATGCTAAATTTAATAGATAAAATAAAAACATGATTACATGTGTAGCTGCACATGTTAGAAAAACATGTGTACATCTTATGTGTGTTTGATGACTCCAATGGTTTTCTGCAAAACCTAAAATGTACATAGCTTATTTAATGCACATAATGATCAGTTTATACATGCATAGGGTGAATTTATATATAATGTTTGCAATCAGTCATTTCTTAGAGCATGCTCTAACCTCATTGTTACTTCTTTTTCAATAATAAGAACTAGGAGCAACAAATGAAGCTCGAGATAGCAACAGGACAAGAAGATAGATTAGAACCAGTCATTCACAAGCAATGATTGGTTACCTTCCTTCTATGCACATTCATTTATTTTCCTTACTTATTCATGTATATATTTTTCATGATTTGTATTGAATAAGAAAAATTCAATCTCATGGCTTGTGCGAGACAATGAAAATTCTTACATTCAATAAAGATTACCTTTCAAAAATATTTGTGTAAATCTTTTCTCTGTTGCATGCACTTGTATAAATGCAATGATCTCTTACAATAATCTTGTAATCTTTTTTGATTTTTCTGTTTATACAATTGAATGTAATGTAGGAAAGTTAATAAAATGTACCTCATTTCCTCAGTTTAAGATCAACAAACTCCACTTGATTGAGCCTATGAGTGAAAATCTAGTAACATGAAGGACACCATTATCTCACCATACATGTTGAAACTTAGAGAAATTTTTCCAAAAATATATATATTTTAATCATGTTATAAAATTTCCATCAAAGGTGTTAAACTATCATCAAAGGAAGGTGACAAAGTTTTGGGTGCATAGTTTGTGAAAAATTAAACAAAGTGCACAATCATTTCGAAATAAAACATCAAATTTGAGTTAACACAACGAATAAACATGTAAGTACATCAACAAGGAGATATTACAAGGATAGTAAATTGAATTTGTTGAATATGAACAAAATCTAGAGACACCATGAGTGAAAGAGATAAAGGTTCATGTGGCATATATGCCCCTCTACTTAGAGATGTATGTATCTCAAGATGATGGGAAAATAAATTCTAACACAAAACTAGATGATGCTAATAGAGGGATACCAAGCTTTTTGATATTGGTCTTAAGGAAGAATTGTCACATGATATAAGATGCATTTGGCCTAGAATATTTTTGATTAAATGATTTGTAAATACCAAATGTTACATATAACGACACTTGTGGAAAGTTTTGAGAGAGGTTCTAGTTTGAAGATATTTTAGAGGAAACTTGGATTAAAGATTCATATTAATGTAAGGTCATTGAATTCTCATCATGATCATTCAGTGGCCACAACATTGTCCCCCCCTCCCAAAAAAATTATGTTGCAAGTGGGATAGTTTTTTATTAGGGCATAAATTAGGTTTTAATGGGACCCAAAACCCATTACAAACCGGTTTTGAAGGGCCTCGTAACACTATCAAAGGAAAGAATGTTGCATACAAGATAATACGCATACCAACAACAAGCCAACAACAATAATAACTAAAAAAACATGACTACACAAGTTGCACCAGATAAGAAAACAAGGTTCCAAGATCCCTGTAGAACCAGGTTTTCACCGAGACTTGGAACCCTTAGGTAGACAAATACACCACCTACATCAGCCAGACATCAACAAATTGGCTTCTTAGGAAAGATACCACTGAGCCCAAAAAAATAATCTTAATGCAATAAAACACCATAAACCCCTAACCAATGTTGAGCCAAAGAGAACTATGACCTTAATGTCGAATAACACTAGAAAATTCTTGCATCTCAAAAGGACCAACACATCCAAACAGTCCCCCACAAAAGGGGTTTCAGAATGCACAACAAAACTCAATGAAGTATCATCAAACCTACAACTTCCCAAAAAACCACCGCAACCTCCACCTCTAAGGGAGAGGGCTCCTCTCTATAGGAAAGGTTGAACTGAGACCCCATACCACCAGAATCACCTCTCTTCGAATTCGCCATTCATACTTATTAAATATAATTTTCTAGATATTATATATCTAGGATTTCAAATGGTGTGTTGGTGGAGCTTACAAGTAGGAATGAGGAGGTTCAAGGTTCGAACCTCCAAACCATATTTTTAGATAAACAAACTGACAAACCCATCCTAGGTGCAATGTGGTGCCTTTCCATTGGGCCACGTGGCACTTTCTCGTTTGCCTTCTTGTTGGCATGTGTCAACATCTGACTGGTCAACGCCAATTGTACATGCCACTCTACTGACACATGTACTTACCACATCAATGTCCATATTGACATGTGTCATAGCATCATTGGTCCATGTCATCTACAACCACTATACCTACCATGTCAACATGCCAATGTTAGCATGGTCAACCCTTTTTACCACAAATTTTGACCATCCATAGCTTCTATGTACGAGCTTCGATTGACATGATTTGAGCAGCGTTGGAATTGTGACAACGAGTTCTTCAATGTGATGCCATTTTTGACCATTTTTGAGATGATCAATGTTTTGACCTAGCATCCTTCATCTGGAACCCCCGTTTTGACCAAACTTTGACTGAGCATAACTCGAGCACACAAACTCCTTTCGAGATGATTCAAGTTGCATTGGATTCATATCAGAGGGCTCTTTAACATGGTGCCTAACTTTGGAGCATCTATAACAATTGAATTTTTGGTGAACATATCCACCTAGATCAGTCCTCCCCACTAGAGAGCTTTTAGACCTTCGAAAGATTTATTACATGAAAAGTAAGTGAGGGTATAGTTCCCTCACTTTTCCAACCTTTGTCTATTTTTCTTTGCTAGGATTCATCCCTTTCAGTCCCACTCTGAGGTACTTAATGGCTCCTCTTTGTGAAGTTCTGCCATTCCTATTTAGGATGTCATCTTCTTGCAACTCATTCATTTAATCAAGGGATAATCATCAATAAAAGGAACTTGAACATCACTCTCCTCATCTAGTATCATTGGAGGTTCATATAACTTCAAATTCTCAACATTAACCACCTAGTAGATATGCATATAAGGAGGTAGATTTAGGCGTAAGGCATTGGTACAAATATTTTCTAAGATCTCAAAGGGATCATACTTGATTGGCTTGAGCTTCTTACCTTAGCTTTGCTTCCTTTCCTTGCTAATGTGTAACCAAACTCTACCACCAACCTGAAATTGATGATCAACATGATGCTTATCATGTTGGGCTTCGTACTTTGCCCGACTCTTCTCCAGCTGTGCTTCAACTACTTGATGGACTGTTTGGATCTTCTAGATGAACTTCAAGGCCTTGTATGCATCATGCTGTCCATCTTTATCATCTTCCTTCTTGAAAGCAATATCCATAGGTGTCCTTGGTAGATAAATGAAACGTCTCAAAAGGAGATCTTCAAGTAGAAGAGTGTGTTGCATGGTTGTAAGAATGTTGCACATAGTGTACAATCTCATCCCACAACTTAGGATTTTTACTGCAGTAACCTATGAGAAGATGCACAACTGTCCTGTTCACTACCTCTATTTTTCCATCAGTCTGTAGATAGAAAGCTATACTTTTCTTCAGTTTAGTGTCCATGAGTTCCCACAATGACCAAAATTCCTCCAAGAATCGAGAATCTTGATCCAATACAATAGAAGTAGGAAGCTTAAAATAAACCCATACAAACTGAAAGTACAAATGAGTTGTCAGTTTAGCTATGACCTATTTTTATAAGGCATTAGAATACATATTTTATTGAACCTATCCACTACCACAAATAGATAATCATGCCCTTTTCTACACATTAGTAGACCCCCGACAAAATCCATTGAGACACTCTCCCATGGATGGGATAGTATAGGAAGAGGTGTGTACAACCCTAATTTCCTATTGCTAGGCTTGTTTATTGTACACATTACACATCCTCTAATGTAATTGGATACAATTTCTTGCATGCAAGGACAATAACAATATTTATGCAATTGTGACATTGTTTTTCTTACCCCAAAGTGTACATCAATCAATGACGTGTGTGCTTCTCTGATTACCTATGCTTGTTCATCTTGTGGAATACATAAATTTCCTAAGTGATACAATAACTTGTCCTACACATAGTTCTCTTCTACATGTGTTTTTCTTGAATTAATGATGCATATATATCCTTAAAGTCTTTGTCCTTAGCATATTGTTCTTGATAAATTTCATGTGCCATTGAACTACTTTGAAGAATAATTGTAACATTTGCAGGAGGCCTAGATAACATATTTGCTACTTTGTTCTGAACCCCTTTCTTATATTTTATAACCAAATGAAACTATTGTAAAAATCCCATCCACCTAAAGTGCCTACTTTGTTGTAATTTAGATTATGTGCAAATATTGAAGTGGTTGATGATCTCTGTGTATTATCATTTCTTTGCCCATTAGATAATGTTTCCACTTCTTTACATTTTGAACTAATGCATACAATTCTCTATCATATGTGGGACAGTTACTTACCATAGTTGTGAAAGTTTTAGAGTGAAAGTAGATAGGTTTACCTCCTTGAATGAGTATTTCTCCCATGGAAAACCCACTAGCATCTGTATCAATTTTGAACAGTTGTTGTAGATCTAGTAGAGATAGAATTGGTGCAGTGTTGAGCTTTTCCTTTAACGTATCGAAGGATTTTTGCTGTGGACCTCCCCACTAGAAATATTTCTTCACACTTGTGAGTGCGTGCAATGGAGATGATGTGTTAGAGAAGTTAGCTATGAAATTTTTCCAATGCTGTACTACACCTAGAAAAAATCTAACTTTTATAGCTGTACTTGGCTTTGGCTAGTTTACAAAGACTATGACCTTTGATGGATCCACTTTCAAGTGACCTCCTCCTACAATATAGCCTAAGTACACTAGTGATATCTTTGTAAATTCACATTTTGACATCTTTACATACAATTTTTATTTTCTCAATACATCCAATACTTTCTTTACACACTCTTCCCAAGTTTGACTAAATACAAGTATATCATCCAAATAAACTATGAAAAAATCATCTATGAATGGACGAAATACATCATTCATGACTCTCATAAAGGTAGTTGGTGCGTTACAAATCCAAAAGGGCATGACCAACCACTCATACAGTCCCTGTTTTGTCTTAAATGCAGTTTTCCATATATCATTATCTGCAATTTGATTACAGGCTTATGTGCAATTTTGAAAGGATTAGCATAAGAAGTAGAATTAGAAGAAGAAGATGGATGAGATTTTGGATGCTCATCATCACCTTCTTCTCTTTTCCCTTTTTCCTTCTGATCTTTATCATCCTCACATTTTTCTCGCTTCAACAATCCTCCTTTTTCACGCTTCTTTCGTTCTTGCTTTTCCTAATAGAGCTCTTCCACCATACCCTCCATGTCAAGAAAGGATTGTTGAAAACATTTCTCTTTGAGCTCAAATTTTTTTCTAGCTTTTTTCTCTTCCATCTTTGGTGGTGGAAAATTTCTCCATTTACTGATCTCAGGATTGAACTCTGCAAGTGTGCCTTCACCTCACCGACTCTTGGATTGCGTTAACATCCACTTCTACAATCACTAGTCAAACAAGCTCTGATACCAACTTGATCTGTTAGGATCTATGGCATATTTATTAGTGAATGCTGATTTTATGTAAATGAGTAATTGAACATCTTAAGCTTAATTTCTAATTGCTTTAAAAAAAGACATTAAAATGATTATAACAATAGAAAAATGAGAACATAAAAAAGAAGACAAAGACACAAATAGATAACGGAGTTCGCCAATTAGCTATGTCTCCAGGTCCCTCTCCAACGAAGTGACCGATCCTTCAATTTTCTCCTAAAGCCTTTACAAATTCTCCTCGATTGATGAGGAAAATGAAGACAAATTCTCTCCTTCAAGTTCAAATATTTTGGCATAAATCTCCTAATTCTACCTGCATAGAGAGTTTATCATTTCCTCTTAATTCCCAATTTTCTCTCCTTCCCTCACAAGCTAATAACCACCCATTTTATACAATTTAATATTCCATTTAGGTGTTTAACTAAAATATTTCCCAAATATTTCTATATCTCCAATTTGAGATCAAATATATTTAAAATATGGCTTATATTCAACGAGCCATATTAAGCCCCTTAAAAACCCCTTAAACATTCTTTAAAAATATTTTAATATCGGCTTATTAACATTTAAAAGATTTGAATATATGAGGGAATCGACTTTTAATTCTATTTTAAATAAAACTATCATTGTTTTATGCTCAAACCCATGGCTTGACACAATTGTAGGAGGCATTGGTTGACAGAGCAAAGGTTGGTGTTTCAAACCACCTCCCCTCCAAATTCGATTTTGATACTTATTAAATAGAATTTTATATATATTGTATATCGAGGATTTCAGATGGTGTGTTGGTGGAGCTTAAAAGTAGGAATGAGGCAAGTTCAGAACTAAACAAAATGTGTAAGAGTAAATCAAAGTTTCAATTGTATTTATATCAATCCATATTTGGAAAATTCTATGGGATTTTAAATGGTATAGTAAAAATTTGGTGAATCTTGCGTGATTATACAATGATACATTTAAGTGTTGGGTGAATCAAACATCGATGAAACACATACATTGTAATTTTCAAGGTGATTATGGCCTTACAATTAGCATGGAGTTATCATAGTAATTGGTGAAATGTGTCCTCAAACATAATTATTTTTTAATGTTATTGGAAAAATGGGTCCTCATAAGCAATTATTTGTAAATTTATTGGTGAAATGGGTCCTCACATGTAGTGAACATTTAATGATGTTGGTGAAATGTGTCTTGATACATAATTTTGTTTTAATAGTATTAGTGAATATATCTAGGTGATTTAATGCATGCTTCTGAGATTCCAAGTAAAAATATTAATTAGTTCATTTAAAACGCATAATTTATTATGGTGAAAATATTAATTAAATTTACATCATAAAATAAATTGATGGTGAATTCAAATGCATTGGACCAATAATTCATAGAATCCAAGCGATTTGACCACTTCATGGTTGCATTATATTCACTAATTTTGACATGGCTGATATGAACTATTCACCAATTTGGTGAAAATTTTCCACTAAAAAATCCCTACCGCTATGTGCTCCCACACCCACACATGGAGCAAAGTCACACCTGCTTATAAACTAGTGGCTACTCTTTAAGCAACCTAGTATATATCATGATATAAATGTGTGAGGATACAAGGTCCCCATGTGTATGTGATGCCCTCTATAATCATCCCCTCAATCACATAGCTCCATCCAACAAAAAATCTTTGTGATCAGTTGTTAGGCATAATAGGACCCATGATCAATCTTGTTAAAACAAGTACGATATCATCAACCTCTCCAATGAAAGTCTGTAGGCCAATCTATCCATCTATGATATCAATCTCGTCCTCGCCTAGAAGTCTCTCTAGGGACTTTGCTTTGTCCATATCATATAATATTTGGACACCCTCAATAGGTACCCTAAGGATGCACCAAAAATCCTCCAAAGTTATAATAGCCTTCCCTATGGGAAAGTGGAATGTAGCAATATCTGACCGCCATCGCTCAACGAGCGTAATCATCATAGCTCTATGTGCCCAGTTCTCAGGCATAAATGCAATGTAGTAGAGCCTGATCGATGATAGGAGCTCAATCTCTAGCTCACCCAAGAGGGCCATCTACTCCAAAATCTGAGGTCTCCACTCTCAAGATTAAATATGATGTAGTACCACCTGCAAGCATAGCGCCCACAACGTCAATTTGTCAAATTTATGATAAAATACCTATTTGTTTAGCAAATAAACAAATGTGTCACTTTTTTCAAACACATCGATGCATAACTGTCAAATACACTCTCTTTTTCAAATGTGTCGAACCCCCAAAAACAACTGCAAACACATTTGTAAATATTTCTCTTTACACCTAGACAATCACAACAAGGTATAGCAACTATGTCACGGTATCCTAAATGCATTATGTCTTGGCAAAGGAAGAATTCCATGATTGCAAATGCAACACGTCAAGTTACAAAGCCATTGATCCATGGATCAACATGTTTGTTTACCTACTTTAGCTATGAATTTAAAAGCCTAAAAATATGTGCAAAAGTGATACAACTTAGTATGTACTGGGGGGCCTACTCCCACAGGCCTCTAGAACTGTCTGACTCAATATTTTGACATGAGGAATGAGGGCCATCTCAAGAAGGTGTTTGTGAAAACCAAAGGGGTGATCCCACAATGCTGGTTTACAATTTCTGGGAGATTCTGATTTTTGCTTAAATCACATATTTTTAGAAAATATAATGATTTAAGCCTTAAAAAGTTTCATTTTAAGGATTCCAATTGAAGAGGGTTTGATTGAACTGCCTTAGATCAAACCCCCTTGGATAGAACCCCGCTAATATAAAACCATACCTATAACAGAGTATCCTTTACACCTATCAAAATGCTGAGAAAAAATCACTTTTGATTTACCTTTTGGAGGATCAAATGAATTCATTTCAAATTTATTTTTTGTAAGTATGTAGTCCTTATTATAAGCTTCCCAAAAAGTATAATTTTAAATAAATTTAATTTAATTATTATATTTATTTTTAATTTCTTGTGAATGTAGGTTTTTCATCGAAAATCAAGCTCTCTATTCTACACATGTGGAAATATAATAGATTATCAAAAAAAAATTGAAAAATATGAGTGCACCAGATATTGAAGTCCTTGATCCAACAAAAAAAAAAAAATTGAATTTTGATACATAAAAAAAAAGTTGTGTTATACGGTTCGCCTGTGTCTGAATTGTAATTGGTTTAACTTCGAAACTTGATTAAGGAAAACATATTCAATAAAACACTATGAAACCAATTGGAAGCACTATATATCGTAGTTAAAAATCTAAATTCAAAAAAAATAGAATTTTATCCTTCATGAAAAAAAAGTTGTGTTATACGGTGAGCGTCACTCCTTAAAAATGGTGTTTACTGAATAGAACTATTTTTCGAAGGAGATGGAAAAGAAGTACAATCTGATTCCAAAAATTTTGAAAAAAATATATCTAGAATCTACAGACAAAATTTAACAAATCACTAGTTTGCATCATCTTCAAATTCCTCACGATTTAGCCTTTATAGGTGTCCAAAAGTGAAGATTTAGTTAGAAAAAATCAGTTTAGTGTCTAGTTTGGCCAAAAATTATAAACCAGTATTGTGGGATCACTCGATTCAGGCTCGGATCTCTAAAAAATTAGAATTCAAAGTGTACAAATGAGGATAATTTTAATACATATGCATATATATGACCCCCAAACCCTAGGGTTTCACCCTTGGTCACACTGCTAACTCATTTTCTAAACTTGACTATCGATCCTGATCACTTTTTAGGACCCTTAGGGCTTGATTTTTTATCCTCTTCTCATTGGAACCCATCTTGAAGTCTTATCGTGAGCTTGACCCAAAAATTATTATTTTTGGCCAACCTCCCTTGGGGGTAGCCTAACATCCTACCATCCTTCTATCATTCGTTTGTGCATAGTGGGGCATAAAAAATATTCAAAATTTTCTTTAAGCACCAATTGTCTTTGAAACAATGTAACAAGTGCATGGTATCAAAGAGGGGCAAAATGTAGACATGCACAAATGCCAAAAGCATATCACACATTCACTAACACTACATTTTCGTCATTTTCATCACTAATCCTTCCTTTCTTCTATTATTTTCCTCACATCATCACTAGCAAGGAAAAATTTAGTGGAAAATCTTCGCCAATTGGCGAATAATAGAAATCGAGAGCTCCAAAAATGGCGAATAGTACAAGCTAAAACAAAGACTGAATCGCCAAGTTTTTACAAAAAAATAATTTTGTCTCGATTAATTCACCATGTAAACGATGTGTGATTGGCACTGATTTACCATTAGTTTATACAATAATTAAAAATATTAATAATATTCGCCAGTTATATTGTGTAATTCTGGAGAATCAAGAAGGGAATCTACTATATTCACGCCAAGCTCCCGGAAAGACATCCAATCAAAGCTTTGTTTGATCTCCACCATTCACTGTTGCCAATAGTTCATGACATACATCATCATCGTTGTATCAACAGGACATCCCTAAGTGTCCCACCAATAATTTTCACTCACCCTGATAAGGCTTCCATACTCCACCTGGGGTCCACCAAGGCACAAGTACACCACTTGTGTAATTCTGGAGAATCATGAAGGGAATCTACAATATTCGCGCCAAGCTCCCGGAAAGACATCCGATCAAAGCTTTGTTTGATCTCTATCGTTCACTGTTTCCAATAGTTCATGACATACGTCATCATCATTGTATCGGCAGGACATCCCTAAGTGTCCCACCGATGATGTTCACTCACGCCGATATTCACTCACAGAATGAACTTGCAGCCGTCTAATTTAAAAGCTAATCGATTGTAAAATTTTCAAGTTTCATTTAGTCTTACTTTTCAAGTGATATTTTTTTAAAACAATTCATTTGTGTGTGCTCCAATGCATTTTCAATAGTGAATTTATGTTTGGTGGCGAGAGGCTCTGCCCCTCGACCCCGCCTGTATGCCATTGTCCCTGGATCTCGCGAGGGGGTGTTGCCCCCTTGACCCCGTCGGTGGCTGCCGCCCCCGGGCCCCTACTTCAATATTAAAAAATATATATATATATATGAGGCAACTGCATCAACCAACTATGTAATTTTTTAAAGGAGAGATTCACCATAGTAATTAATCTTTTTAGTGATTATTCACTAGGATTCGCCAGTGTGATTATTATTTTTTACCAATTATTCATTAAGATTCGGCAGGATTTTACAATTTTTTTAATACTGTGCATAATATTCGCCAGGAAAATTAATATTTTTTTGAAATAAAAGGAAAGATTCGTCAGGATTTTACCCCTTTGTCGAGGGGGGGGGGGGTTCTGAAAGTTATCCCTCATCACTAGTATCGTATTTTCGTCACTTTCTCATCATTTTCATCATTTTCACCTCATTTCCTCTATTAATTAAATAATTTTAAATTATTTAATTAATTCATCACTTTTTACTAATATTCTTCCATCACCCCTAATTAAATATTTAATTAGAAAAAAATAATTTTCCTCTACATCCCATAATTAAATATTTTTTCATTATTTAATTATCTAATTTTCTTCCCTCCACTTGCACATAGAATATTCTTTTTTGAAAAAAGAATATTCTCATCCCCACATAATTAAATAATTTGAATTATTTAATTATCTAATTTTCCCTCTCAAAAGCATATTCTAAAGGATAATACTTCTCCAAAAATATCTCAACCAATTCCCTAAAATTAAGGAGATATTTTGAAATCTCAATTAATCCTATCCCTTGATCCTAAAGATTCAATATGAATTGTTGATCTCAAGATCTAATCTCCACCATTGATCTGGATTTTGAAAATCTATTAAATAAACCATCTCCCTCCATTTTAAATCACCTAGAAGCATTGTAGTGAAATCATGTCATTTTGAGCATTGAATCATACCACTTTGTGTATATTTAAGGTTAATTCAAGCTTTTGCAACCATGGGAGCTAAGTTTTGAGCAATCCAACATCAATCCATCACAATTCAAAATAGAATGTTAGGTTTGCATTTCTTGGGTTTTGGTTTTAAAAGTTAATTTTCATGTTAATTGTCATTTCTAAGTTGGAGCATTCAATTCCATTAGTTAGTGGGTTTTTATCAATTTTTTTCATGTGGGTGTTTGAGACTTCTAACCCTCATTGCTTTAGTTGTGCTTTTAATTGATTTTTCCACTAAACCCAATACACAATTATAATGAAAGAAAATAATGTTAGAATAATAAAAGGGAATACAATCAAGATTGACGTTAAAAAAGAAGCTTCCAAAATATGCATTTGTGCAATGGTGAGATGCTAACATTGAAAGAAGAAATATTTGAAAATGAACTAAGGCTACTGTTGAATGTTGTGGAGAGAATAAAGAGCATTGTTTCATAAGGATTATTCTTTTATAATAAATATAAAGGGAGATACTACAACTTGGTGGCAATGCCACAAGGGTGTGATAGTGCTCACAATATTGTAAAAGTCCGTAGAAATTATTGAGGTATCATGAAGTAAGTGTTGCAAGTATGTTGTTGGTGTTGTCATTGATGTCAACAATTCCTAGTGTTGGTCATTGATCATATCAACTATATGGAGATTGTGTGTTGGAGTTGTTAGAAGGATGATAGTGTTGTCATAATTGGGGAGATAGTTGTCAAGTGCTTATATGTAGGTGTTATGATTTGAAAATAAGGTGTTACAATGTTTTCATTGACATCTTGATGGATAAGATTTGTAGTTGTAGTAAGTTCACTTGGTTTCCAAGTGCTTTTGAGAAAATTTGAATAAAAGAGTGTGTAGTGAGATAGAGGTGTGTTTAGTGTTGTGCTCCACATTTCTTCATGGTTAAAGATATGCATGTGTGGTCTGGATATGATGATAAAAGGTGTTCAAATTTTCTATATCCAGAGTTTTAGGTTCTAGATTGTTCTACAATGAAAGTTATATTTAACAATTTATCTATCTATATAGAAGGTTATCTGGGAGAAATGAGACTTCTTCGCATTTCTCTACAGTAAGGTTTCTTGTCTTGTGGATTTAGTAACATGCTTGTATTGCCTATAACTTACTTCCCTTGAGGTTTTAAGTGTTGAGGTGTTTTGCAAGGTTGGTTAGTGAGTTGTGTTATGAGATAGTGTGTTTGATTGCACAAAATAATGGTGTTCTTAGTTTTAGGTGGTTGTGGTAGACTTGCAGAATATTAGATAATGATTTTTAAATATTTTGATATGTTGTGTGGATGCTATGAAGTGTTGTTGTGTGGTCCACATGACATAGGAAAGCATGTATGTGGTCGCTTGTAGTGTTAGTTCAGGTTTGGTCAACTTGGCATGTTGGTGATATTTATGGAGGTACCTCATGGATTGTGAATGAGTTGAGTAGTGTGGTGATGTGAATTTGGGTCCTAGTTAACCCTTGGTGTGGTCATCCTTAACTTCTTTCCACCATGGAGTTTTTTGTTGCCAACCTATTTTGGGGTTGCACATTTTAGGTGCATGCATTTCATTAAGGCCAACCTAATTGAGATTGTTTAGGTCGTGGATGGAATATAAACAAGGTAAATTGTTGATGTGCATGGATTGTGGAAGGTGTGTGAAATATGTGAATTTGATTAAGTGTAGTGATTTGAGTGTGATCTTAATGCCTATGACTTTGAAGCAGTGAGAAAAAGGATCTATATTTGTAGTGTGCTTGAAGTTACTAGAAGCAATGAGTCGAAGGTTGTGGATGGCATAAATTTTCAGTGGTGGACTTCTCCAGTTACCTTGAGATAGTGAATCTCTTTGTAATTTTTTTCTTCTATCATATTTCTTCTTAGAAGTGAGCCACTTGGTAGCCAGTCGGTGGTGGATTTATCAAGTTACTTTGAGATATTGAGGATTTGAATGTTTTTAAGTGTACAACGGACTCACCCCCCTCTCAATTGTCCTATGCATCTAACAGTAAGATGAAAAATATATGAAGGAAATGATAATAGTTGGTGGAAACTTAAATGAAATGTAGAAGGGTCTTATAAAAAGGCCAAAATAGAGGAATCAATGTAGAAGAATTTTTTTATAAAAATAGAAAGGAAAGAGATAATAATAATCAAAATAATATAAATAAAAATAGTTGTTTATAAGGATACAATTATTAGGAAGAAAAGAAATAATGTTGTTGTACAATAATGTGCCATGATAGAAGAGAGAAAGTATGGTGTAGTTGAAAGAAAATTTTGCTAAGGAACATGAAATAATTGAACAATTGCTAAAATGGAAAGGAAATTGACAATAACAAGGAAAGTTGATGTGAGAGGAGTCTAATGAAAAATGGTAATGATAAGATGAAATGGATAGTACACCAATGTAGATATGACATTAATGAAGAGAACAAGAAGTTAAATTTATTAGATAAAAAAAAAATGACTAGTTTGAAAGTTGGGTACCTTATGTAATATCTAGGGAGCTAGTTCCATAGAGGAAACTTATTAGAAATAAAAAAATAAACGCAAAAATATGGTGTCATACACATTGATTGTTTACTTATATTAATTATGAAAAAATAACTTTGGCATGATGAGAATGGTAGTTTTAAGGCCTCCACACTAGGTACCTATTCTTTTGGATTTGGGGATGCTTTTTGTCCAAATTCATTTTGATTTTTCTCATTGGGTTTTGGATACTCATTGTGTGACTCTTGTGTCAATTTTACTCTATGTTGTGATTGCTAATTTTTAGGAGTTAGGTGTGTACAAGTTGTTTGGGATTCAAACTCATGAAAATACCTAATAATTATTCCCTATCCTTTATGTGCCTAAATGGGTCTTAAGTGTGATTTATAGCCCAATTTCATGCCGACACACACAATTATGAGGGCTCAAAATTTTAAAAAATATCATAAAAATATTAAAACTTAATTTTGAAGCCCTAGTGAAGTCCACCCTCAAAATATTAAAATGGTCTTGCATTGGTGCAAGTTGATAAGCTCGATGTGGTCCTCTATGAGATTTTAAATTAAAAAAAAGGTTCAAAATGACTCCTTGGATACAAAATTTATGGCCCCAAAATTTTGTTTATCTTTAGGAATTTTCCTCGAACTTGCATATATTTAAATGTGCAAAAAAGTTTCCATTCCCACTCACATGTGCAAATATGCATAAAAGCTTTCATTCTCTTAATGTGTGCAAATTTGCATGAAAGTCCCTATTTTCCTTCATATGCGTAAATGTGTAGTAAATTTTAAGAACCTCTATATGTGCAAACATGCAGAAACATTTTGGAAACCTTAAATGTGCAAATATGCAAAACGATTCTAGAACCCTTAAATATGAAAACATGCAAAAAGTTTTGAAATCCTTGAATGTGTTAATGTGCAAAAAAATATAGAGCCCCTACACATGTGTGAATATATATAGAAATTCTAATTCTCCTTAACATGTGTATGTACACCTCAAAATATTGAATCAAGCTTGAAAACTTGCAAGAAAAATCTAATGTCCCTTTGGAGAATTTAATTTGATTTAACTATCCATTATAATTTAGGTTTTGCCAAAAAAAATATAATACTTTGAATTTTACATGTTGCAAGATCAAGAAATGTTGAATTATATGACACTTGGAAAATGATTAGGAGATCAAGGAAGATGCTAAAGATACTTTTAAAAGGGAGGATTACATAAATTTACACACAAACTTTTTCTTTGAGTAATAGAAAATTATAAAAAGGACTTGCAAAAGTGAGGACGACATGCTTTTGCATGTCAAATTTTGGCCCTAAGTTAATGGAGAATTATAAAGAGGACTTGGAAAATGGAGGACATGCATTTGTACATCAATTTTTTTCCCAAGGGTTATGGAGAATTAGAATGCAAAAGTACAAGTTATATATCACTCTTCATATTCTTTTGTAATTTATCTCATATGCTTTTAGGAAGGAATTATTTTCATATTCTCCTACCCATTAAACCTACAAATATGTAATTGCAACCCATTTGAAGTGGTTAGAAACCTATTTTTTGATTAATACAATTCATTTTTTCTACTTCACTCTTTGTCTTTTTTTCTCTCCAATTAAACAACCATTGAGCATGTTATATTTTATTTTGTTCATTTAATTCATGAAATTATATGAATTTGGAATGTGCTTCATATCACTGTTGTCTTGTTGATGGTGAAATAATTTGCATGGTCAACTTAGGTACATTTTTGTACTTCATAAATTGAATATTTATCATGTAACTTTGGCTATGGAAGTCATTTCTTCAACGTGTGTCAAGAGTAGAGTGGTTGAGGTTGTGATTTTTTTGGCTTATTTTTTTCCTTTGAAGAATGCATTATTTTATTTATTTTGGGTCAAGCCATAAGAGGTTTTAGATCCAAATTTTCTACTTAGTGAAAGATGTATGAATTTTGGGAATAATAAGCTTATGATTCTTTACTATTCTTTTACATTTTTTAGTCTTGTAGTTAAATAAGGCTTAAGTACCTACAATTTTGGTTTTTATTTTCTTAGTCTTATGTTAGCATTTGTGAATAAGTAAAGTAATGAATTTATCCATGTAAAATCAAAGTTTTTGTTTAAATTTCATGCTTTATTATTATAAATTTGAAAGTTCATATACATTACAAATTTTTAATTTATCTTTTCTTTCAAATTAAGGCTAAAATCAATGATGCTAAAATTTGAATCCAACAAATCAAATTTTAAATACATTTATGGACATGGATTTAAACTTATTTAAATTGATTTATATTTTGTAGATAATTTATTTTACCACTTTAGATTAGTAGAATTTGTTAGTGAATTCTCATATTCCACTAGAGCCCCTTGAATGAGATTGTCAAAACACTCTCCTACTTAGTTCAAGCAATTTTATAATTCAAATGTAAAATATATAAACTTGATATTAACTCCTTTCAAGTAGGGAAAAATTTACCATTCTAACATGTTTTCATGTCAAAACACTCATCAAAATGTTGTCATGCATATCATCCTTAGAGGAGGTTATCTAAATTTGATGCTAATTTATGAAAAATTTATTTCATGATGCCTTAGTTGATAAAACAAGCATAAGATAGAAAATATTGGTATAAAAATGATAACTTGACATATGAAGAGTCAAGGGAAATGCCACTTATGGAAGAAACTTTAAAGGTATTGCAATTAGGCTTATAAATCAATTGGGAGAGAGATTTATCTTTCATGGATCTTGTTTTAGCCTATTGCTTAACATTTATCTATCATTCAGGTAGTGTATATATTTGTTATATGAACACTATAAATCTATTTCTTTTAGAAGGTGTGAATATATTTGTTATATGAATACTATTTTTCATATGTACAAATAGGCTACTAGAACAAATGGTCCATTACTGTCAATTTTAGATTGTGAAAAATCTTGTTTTGCATTAAATTTGATCTAATTGACCTAATTTAATCTCATCATATAAATTTTCAATAAATCCCATATATAATAATTCTTTATAACATCAACGTTTTTTTCGATGACTTGCGCCCAATTTTCAATATTTATTTTCTCTTTCTCCATGACTTGTGCCCAATTTTCAATATTTAATTACTTCTTCAAATATCATAAACATCATAGTACATAAAAAATATACATAAAAGAATATACACCTATACAAATTTAATATTGAGAATCTTAAATTCGATAACTGCCTCAGGTCTTGGATCATAATATGCTATGAGGTATTATAAGCAAGTTAAAAACTTTTAGTATAGGTACATCTCAACATACTTACTCCACACCATAAATGTTTTCCTGTACATTACACTGTGGCAAACACATTCTCAGCTTGTAAAAGAGATCTGAATAAGCTAATATAAGGAATTTTGATTCGATTTCAATTTTGGTTTCTTATATAAAAATTTAAAAAACGTAAAGTTTGGAACCAACATTACAATAAAATAGACTGTGGTAAATTAATATAAGATATTATGGTTCGATTTTTATCTTGATTTATCTTATCTGATTTTTGTGAATTGAATTCTACGTTTTTTTTGCACATCCAAAGCACATGAACCAACGTATTTATTTATACTACAACGTATTTTTTACAATTTTAAAATATTATATGACACAATATTTAATGCATTCTTATAACATGCCATGTGAAGATCACATAGGCTTCTTGAATAGATAAAAATATCTAATGGTCATTGCTAGTGGATGAGATTCACACCTAGGCTTGCTCTAAGCTTCTATAAAACACCATGTACTGAAACATAAATAGAATGTATAACAATTCATATTTAGAATAAATTTGAAAAATCAATATCCTTAATCAAAAAATCAGAGAATGCTTGAATTATTTTAAACAATTCAACGTGTCTAAAATTCTCCAAGATTTTAGTGACTTGTTTATATGGACATATGTAGAACTTCATTACATATCTAAAGATAGTGCAATACATAATATCATTCTCGAACCTAATACAAAAACATATAAAAATAATGAAAGATACATCCCAAGGTTTCATTAATGGCTAAACAACAATTATAGAAAATATTAATAACAAGATTTATTTGACCTATTGACTATGGATTTCCAAAATAGTATTTATAACCAAGATAGATGTTTGAGCATATATTTGTATTGATTTTATAGATTGAACAAAGAAAATCCTAAAGATGATTTCCCTGTTCCCAATATTGATATGATTGTAGATTCTACCATCAAGAGTGAGATGTTATCTTTCATGGATGAATTTTGAGGTTATAACCAGGTCTCCATAAATCCATGGGACTAGTTTTATGATGATATAGGGCACATTTCACTACATGGTCATGTCATTTAGACTAAAGTAAATTAGAGCTACTTACCAATTGGTTATGACTAATCTTATCTTAATATCTGATTTTTGTGAATTGAATTATGCGTATTTTGTGTTTATAGGCTTATATATTCCCCCATGAGCTTGTTTTAGGGTAATGGATTTTTCATTATTTTCTATGCACATAAGCAACATACCATTATAAAAAAAATTGAAAAAAACTTTAACAATGATCAAATATCTAGTAACAATTTTTCTAAATTTGTACATGAGCACTTTAAGAACAATCATTTGGGAAGGTTTGTGGTTTTAAATACTTATAAATTTATTTTTCCCAATCAATATGGTACATAACAATGCATGCCTATCTTGTATCATGAGTTTTTGTAATCGATGAATGATTAATGTAAAATATGGACCATCATCACTCATACTTGATAAAGATGCACACTAGCAATATAATTGATATGTCTATTATCCTTTTGAGGAATGATAAAAATCTTATGAGTAAAATCAATTAAGCAACTAAATATCCAACTCATGATATTGGACTAGTATTGCATCTTTTATTTTATAGTCTCTTGTGATTTGGCTAGCAACAGGCTATGAATTCCCATTAATATTTATAGATTTTACCCTCAAGAATAGTACTACCTAAAGGTACACAATTAGAGCTTCATATTAAAAAATATTATTAGTGCAATAAAAATAAAGATGATATGATAAAGTGATCAATTATCTTGTGGGTGGAATAAATAAGACTCTTTATTCCAAACTAGTATACATTTATATCCAATAAAAAATATAGTCCAAGAAGATTAGGAACCAATGGTGAACATTTGCTCATCCAAAAATGATGTATCAATAGGAACATATATAGAGAAAAAAATAACCACTCATTCATCCATCACTACTTGAGCCATAATTAATTTTTCATTAGTGAATTTTAAATCAAACTCTATTAATGACATAACCCACCAAGAAATACATCCATAAATTTCACCTTTATAAAGCATACATTTCAACAAATATTCTTTGATTATGAAATGATTTTAGTATGTATCATATATCATAATTTCTATGATGAAATATTATAGTGAGTCACATTTTTTCTATTAGGGTATATGGATAGTCTCATAATCAAGTAGCGGTCAACTAATATAGTATATGGTATGTTCTTTACCATTTTTTATCATTTTGATCCAATAATCCACCAATGACATTTTTAGTTATTGAAACATATAACAACAATGGTTTAGCATGAATAACTAGTATAAGCATTAGTGGATGCATTAAGTATCGTTTCATATCATTAAATGGCTCTTGATAATATTTGGTCCATTCAAATTTAACATTTTTTTTAAGAGTTAAATATAAAGGGCAAAGTGTAATTAAATAATTAGGAAATGACTCTTCATAAGGCTTGGATTTTTCCTTGAATAAGTTTTGAGATATTAGGTGGAGATATGTTAAGCATATAACTTGTTTTTCTTGGTATCTACATCAATACCTCATTTAAATTAAATGAATCCTAATAGGTGCCCATAATCAACTCTAAATACACACCTTTTAGGGTTAATACTTGGTATTTGTAATTATTGAAATATAGTTCTTAGATCATGGATATGCTTCTTTTGATTTTTAGATATTCCAAAGATGTCATCCACAATCTTCTAAAATTTTATGTATGAGGTCATGAAAGATTAGTCATAACCAATTGGTAAGTAGCTTTAATTTACTTTAGTCTAAATGACATGATCATGCAATGAAATGTTCCCTATATCATCATAAAACTAGTCTCATGGATTTATGAAGACTTGGTTATAACCTCAAAATTCATCCATGAAAGATAACATCTCACACTTGATGGTAGAATCTACAATCATATCAATATTGGGAACAGGGAAATCATTGTTAGGATTTTCTTTGTTCAATCTATAAAATCAATACAAATATATGCTCAAACATCTATCTTGGTTATAAATACTATGCTGGAAATACATAGTCAATAGGTCAAATAAATCTTGCTATTAATATTTTCTATAATTGTTGTTTAACCATTAATGAAACCTTGGGATGTATCTTTCATTTTTTTTATATGTTTTGTATTAGGTTTGAGAATGATATTATGTATTGCACTATCTTTAGATATGTAATGAAGTTTTGCATATGTCCATATAAACAAGTCACTAAAATCTTGGAGAATTTTAGACACGTTGAATTGTTTAAAATAATTCAAGCATTCTCTGATTTTTTGATTAAGGATATTGGTTTTTCAAATTTATTCTAAATATGAATTTTTATACATTCTATTTATGTTGAAGTACATGGTGTTTTGTAGAATCTTAGAGTAAGCCTAGGTGTGAATCTCATCCACTAGCAATGACCATTAGATATTTTTATCTATTCAAGAAGCCTATGTGATCTTCACATGGCATGTTATAAGAATGCATTAAATATTGTGTCATATAATATTTTAAAATTGTTAAAAATACGTTGTAGTATAATTTAATATTTTTGAGTGAATAATCCTTATTTAGTTGAAATAATCTTCTAAACCGTATATTTTCCTTTGTTGAATTTAGTCTTGTTTAATGAAGGCAAGGGTCAAGTGTTACCATGTCATTAGTGAAGATCGGATAGTTGAGTTGAGTCTTGTTTATCAACCTTAGGTACAAGTTAAAAGGAAGGTATTTGCTCATTTTGAATCATTATTCCATTTTATTAGTTATAGTATTTGAGAGTTTAGAGAGAAAGAGAAAAAATAAGATTACTATTTTTAACTATTAGAAAGTGTTGAGACTTAAAGAACATGGATGTCAATGGCTCCCTAACTGAAGTAATCACCTTGGAAAGTTCCATCAAGCAAGGTTGCCCTGTAGTGCCTACCCTCTTTGTTATAGCCTCATATGTTATTCACTACTTGTTGAGGGAGGCTAGTACCACACCAAGTATTAGGGGGCTAACTCCCCTAGACCAAAGTAGCCTTTTGAATCTATAGTTTGTAGATGATACTGCAATCCTTATAAATCTATAAGAAGGAAACTTGGAAAACCTAGTAAAGAAACTTAATTTATTATGTTTGGCTTCCAAGGCAAAAATCTCTAATGCCAAATCTATTGTCCTAGGGTGGACAGATGATCCCCCTGGATGGTTTCGTAAGTTTGGTTTTCAGTGGGGAGGTCCCCACAAGTAGGTGAGGTACCTTGGAATTCCCTTTGCAGTCAATCATAATCTCAAAGACATGTGGATGTGGATAAAGTCAAAATTGAAAAAAAGATCGATAATTGGAATAAACAATACCTGTCTCTGGTAGGCAGGGTGTAGGTCTGCCAAAAAATCCTTTCCTCGTACAACTTGTACTTTACCTTGGTTTGGTTGTTTAGTGGGTATCAGGTAAATGGAATTCAAAAAATCTTAACAAATTTTTTGTGGTCAGATGGAAAAAATAAAAGGAAAAAGCACTTAATCAAATGGGACTGTGTTGGCAAAACAAGGATAAACAACAGGTGAATCAGTTGTTACCAAAATCAAACTTATACAACATTAATCAACCTTATATCACATATTTGACAATTAAAATTGCAAGCATTAAATCAACAACACATCAGAGACACATGAACACCAAGATTTTATACGTGGAAACTCTGTTAGGGGAAAAACCACGGTGGATGTTAGTCCACAAGATTATACCCTGTTAGAAGTATAATGAAGAATAAAAAGGGAATGCACTTGCAATCATGTGCACTACCTAGAGCACACTGCTCAAAGGGAAGGCTCACTACCTTACATACAGTAATCAGATTAAATCCATCTGATGAAGTTGAACTAAGAAATTAGCTTCTACAAAAGCCTAATTATAGTTCCAGTTAGGCGCACAAAAACTTTTTCAAACTCTTCTACCCTCTGCTCAAACTCTTCGACACTCTACTCTGAACTATTTGACCTTTATTCACACTTGTACATCACTTGTATACTTGAGCACTCCTCTCTAAATGAGGAAAAAAATCTCATATATATATCCGCTACATGGATTTACAATCACTATTCAATCGGCCACAAATAAAGAATGAATTAAAACTATTAGCCTTGATACATGAATAAATTACAATGTGCACCAACACAAGTCAATCACAACATAGTGAGGACCCAAAAAAACACCTCCAAACACGCCAAACAATAAAATATTAATCCTCATGGATCCGCAACATGCTAACATCATCATGTCAGCCAAGAACATGAAAACTCGGGCACACATCGGAAGAATCTTCGATCACGAACACTTCAATCAATGTGGAAATATAACAAGGATAGAGCATGATCTAGAATCATCCATGAACATCACAGGTACATGCACAATACATTAAATTACCATAATTTCATCTGCTTCAACCAGGAACACAATCTACAAAAACTGAGTAATTGTAGGCACACAGATCTTCATAACTTCCGCAAATCTTTATGTGAACCTCTGAAACTTTTGGAAAACATAATAGAAAGCTTCAATATCAAACCCTTTGAAGCCTACCTTCAGATCTTCAACACACAGATCTTTACAACATTCTGACTTTCTCAGCTCCACTGGTTGCCTGTACTATATTTTTTACAATTTTATCAATCTCCTCGACATATACAGCCTTAAGAAGATTCAATGCTAATAGTGTTGACATCAATGAAAATCACATATCAGCAACATAACCACAACATCCAACAATCTCCCCCTTTGGCATTGATGGCAACACATGATGTGAAAAATTATACCATCAACCCAACTAACTCTTCTGCAACAATCTCCCCCTGATATTGTGCACTCTTTCCTGTTTCCTTTATTGCTTTTCTTTCCCACATTTTTCACATTGTTTCTCGCCCCCTTTGACATCAATGGAAAAGGTACACATGCTCTGATCACAAATTTGAATCATCGGACTACTCCCCCTGAGTAGCAACCACCACAAAATCAATCCAGAATGAGATATGGCTATGAATTCACAGACTGATGCAAATACCTACATCTTAGTTCTGATCAGGAGGGGAAATCACCCCTAAATTGCCTCAGAGGTACTCAAAAGTATCCTTAGGCAATGACTTGGTAAAGATATCTGTAATTTTCTCTTTGGTAGGTATGTACTCCAATCTAACTTCTTTGCCACTTACTTTATCTCTCAAGAAGTGATACTTGATGGATATATGCTTTTTCTTTGAATGCAATACTAGATTCTTAGAAATGTTAATGGCACTTGAATTGTCACAGAATATGGCAACAGGTTCTTCATTCTCAATTCTGACATCTCTCAACATTTGCTTCATCCACAATACTTGGGTACAACTGTTTGCAACAGCAATGTACTCTGCCTCAACAGTAGATAATGAAACTGAGCTTTGCTTTTTGCTTAACCAAGATACTAGCTTCTTACCTAAGAAGAATGCACCACCACTGGTACTCTTTCGGTCATCTACATCTCCTTCCCAATCAACATCAATAAAAGAACTTAGACTAAGATCATCATCCTTAGGATACCAAAGACCAAGATCAACTATCCCTTTTAGATATCTTAATATTCTTTTTACAACAATCACATGGGACTCTTTAGGATCAGCTTGAAATCTAGCAACCATGCACACAACATTCATTATATCTGGCCTAGTCTGAGTCAAATAGAGTAATCCACCAATCATTGACCTGTATCTTTTATGATTTTCTTTAGGAGAATCATCTTTCTATGTAAGTTTGCATCCGGTCACCATAGGTGTACCAATGGTTTTGAATCTTCCATGCCAAACTTGTTCAGTAACTCTTTCACATACTTAGACTGAGATACAAAGATTCCATCATCTAACTGAGTAATTTGCAATCCTAAAAAGAATTTCAGCTCTCCTCTCATTGACATTTCAAATTCACTTTTCATTTCATCGAAAAACTTCATACACAAATCATCATCACCTTCAAAAATAATATCATCAACAAAGACTTCAATGATCAATTTTTTGCTCTAATCCAACTTGAAATACAGATTGTTTTTAGCAATACCTTTATTGAATCCAAGTTTCAACAAGTATTTATCTAATCTAGCATACCAAGCTCTAGGATCTTGCTTTAGTCCATAAAGATATTTCTTCAATTGGCATACCATGTCCTTTTCATCAGTCAACTGAAATCCATTTGGTTGTTCAACATAAACTTCTTCTAGTTCACCATTCAAAAATGTTGACTTTACATCCATCTGATAAACTTTGTAATTCTTGAAAGTAGCATAAGCAAGAAGTAATCTAACAGCTTCAACTCTAGCAACAAGAGAAAAAATTTCTTCAAAATCAATACCTTCCATCTATGAGTATCCTTTGCAAACCAATCTTGCTTTGTTTCTGACCACATCATCTTGTTCATTCAGCTTATTCTAGAACACCCACTTGGTTCCAATCACATTTTTGTTCTGAGGTCTAGGAACAAGATCCCATGTATCATTTTTCTGTATCTGCAACATTTCTTCTTTCATAGCTTCCATCCAATGTTCATCCTTACATGCTTCACTAATATTTCTAGGCTCAACTTTAGAGATTAGACAATATTCCTCCAGAATTATTCTTCTAGTTTGCATACCTTTGCTCTTGTCTCCTATGATCTGACTATTAGAATGATTTCGTCTTGCATACTTAGGAGTTTTGAGATTTTCTCTTACCTCATGTTCTTGTGTTCTTTCTTCTGCACTTCTTCTATTTTTTGCTTCTTGATTCCCTTGGTTCACTGGAACAATTTGAAGTTGATTTTGTGCCTGAACATTACTTTCATTGTTAGAACCATTATGTTGATCATCTGAATCATAACCACTAGATCTGGATGATTTACTAATATCTTCATCAACCTTGACATTTGCACTTTCAACCACTTTATTCAACCTTTTATTAAAGCACCAATAAGCTTTGTTTTTAGTAGAGTATCCTAAAAATATTCCTTCATCACTTCTAGCATCAAACTTACCTATATCATCATCTCTCTTGATGTAGAATTTGCTTCCAAAGATTTTCAAATACTTGGCAGTCGGCTTATAACCAAACCATAACTCAAAAGGTGTCTTAATGGTATACACAGTAGTACTTACAACTTATATCCAGTAGAAATGAGGAATATTTGCTTCCAACATCATGGTTCTAGCAGTGTCTAGAACAGTTATGTTCTTTCGTTCAACAACTCCATTATGTTGAGGGCTCTGGGGAGCAGATAATTGTCTTTGGATTCCATGCTCGTCACAAAAATAATTGAATTCCCATGAAGTAAATTCACCACCTCTGTCTAAACTTAGACATTTGATCCTTTGACCTGTCTCACTCTCTTCCATAGCTTTAAAACTTTTGAACTTTTCTAATGCTTCATGTTTTTCTCTCAAGAAAGCAACCCATATCATTCTAGAATAATCATCAATGAGCAACATAAAATACCTTTCACCTTGTAGGCTTATGATTCTGGAAGGACCACATAGATCAATATGTATCAAATCCAATACTCCATTAGAACTATATTGTTTGCTCTCGAAAGAATTTATTGTTTGCTTTCTCATCTGACATTCCTTTGACATAGTGTTAGTAGGCTTCACTAACTTAGGTAGATCTCTAATTGCTTGAGTAGAGCTTGTAAGAATGGGGAAAATCAAATAGTATTAGATAAAGTGACAACCAACACTTCTAAACTATTATCCCAATCTAAACAAGAGAATACAAACAAAGAGAGCAATCAAAATGAAAGCAAATCAAATAAAACACTCCCCTTTGAAGTTGATTCTTTCTCTTGTCTCTCCTATTTCTTCTTATGCCAATATTGCCCTCAGATTTGTTGATGAAGTTGTGCAAATACCTGCAAATAGTAAGCAAGAAAGTTGGAGATAATTAGCTGTTAAATTGAAAATGGAGGGGAAGGGTTTCTTTATAGACAACCATTCGAATGGACGGACGAGATTGATCTTCCAGAAAGATTCTAAGATCAACAGATGAGGATTCATGAGAGGGAAGTTACGAAATGGATGGCCAAGATCGAGTTTCTAGAAAGATGCCAAGATCTACGGTTGAGAATTGATGCAACCAGAATATGCCATGCATGGAAAAGATATGACGCCGACGGCTATGACTATGACAGACATGCAGGACATGCAGACTATGACATGAAATAATGATAGGGGATCTTTGACCAAAATAGAGGGATAAATAATTTATTTTAAATTATTTATTCGAAAATGGAAGGGGATGACAAGTGGCAAATAAATAATTTATTTTAAATTATTTATTCGAAAATGGAGGAGAAGGACAAGTGGCAAATAAATAATTTATTTTAAATCATTTATTTGGAGGAAATGAAAAAGGAGATTTAATTAAATTCATAAATTTAATTAAAGGAGGAGATATAAATGAAATATGGATAATTGATTAGGATCAATTATTTAAAGGAGAAGAATGACACATAATTAAATAATTTTGTTAATTATTTAATTATAGAAAAATAAAAGGTCAAATAATTATTATTATCTGACTATAGACATGTGATAAAAGATAAATAATTAAATAAATAATGATTTATTTAATTATTGAAGAAAGGGGTATTAGTGACGCAATTAAATAATTTTAATTGATCAAGATAGAAATGAGAAGGTGAATCAATTAAATAATTTAAAAACTATTTAATTAATAAAGGAATATGATCGAACATAATAGAATAATTAAAATTATTCAATTATTGAAAGATGATGACTAGGAAAAATGATGCTCATAGACTTAGGACATTTTTCAGTGTCTACAGAGCTTATCTTGACAATGTTATCAAATTTCACATGACACAACCTCCTATGCCATAACCAGCTTACATCAATTTGAGCAATCAAACAACTTTCACTAGCAGTACTCAATTGAAAGATATTACCTTTTGTCTTTGTTCCTGAAGAAATCATATTTCCTGAACTTCCCAATATTCTTCACTTACCATTCTTGAACTGTAGATTGTAACCTTTTTCTACCGTCTGTCCAATACTCAACAAGTTATGCTTCAAGCCTTCTACATAAAGAACATCATCAGTATTGTGCTTACCACCAAAAGAAATAGTGCCTCTGCCACAAATCACACCAAAAGTGTTGTCTCCAAACCTCACAACACCACCACCATAGTTTTCCAAGCTTACAAATTTGATTTTATCACCAGTCATATGATGTGAGAATTCACTGTCAATCACCCACTCATCTTGCTCTTCAACTTTGGTTGCAAGAGATTTCTCAGCATTCACATTAGTAGATTCAGTGGACACCTGACCATTTTCTTTGATAGCAATAAATACCCATTCATCTTCATTTCCAGTTTCTTTATCAGATTCTTCATCAGAATAATAGCACTTTCTTTGAAATCTAGTGTTCTTAGGTTTATACTTTGAAACTCTTTCAGGACATCTAGATGCAAAATGACCTATCTTACTGCAAGAAAAACATTTAATAGGTAACTTTCCTTTGTAAATACCATGAACTCTTGATTATCTTTTCACAATCAATGCTTATAGTTCTTCCAATTCCATTTCTTCCTCTTCAATTCGCTTCATCTCATCTTCATACCTAAATGTTCTCTGGGAACTTTCTCCTGAATCATATCTCTGGTTGCTTTTCTCGAATACAGTAGCCTTGAAAGAAAATTCAGTCTTAGGAGTAGACTCACCGAATTCACTCAATTCAAATGCAACAAGTTTTCCAATCAACATGTATTTTGTAATATTTGTCACTATCCTGAGTTCTTCAATAGCATGAGCTTTTGTCTTGTAAGAAGGGGGCATTGATCTAAGTATCTTAGCCACAATTTCATTATCATCCAAGGTTCCACCAGCACATCTAATGTCCAGCACCAATTCATTTATCTTATGTGATAAGGAAGAGATGTTCTCATCGTCACTCATCTTCAAGCTCTCCTATTTGCCTTTTAGACTTTGTAGCTTAGCACTTTTCACTAGTGTATCTCCTTCATACAATGTTTCCAGCTTTTTCCAAATCTGGTATGCAGTCTTCAATCCCATCACATTTGTCATCTCTGAATCTGTCAAAGCACTCACTAGTGTTTCTTCTGCCCTAATATTAATTTTTGCTTGCTTGATCTCATCTTCAGAGGAGGGACCATTCTAAGGAATAGTATATGCAATTTATGTCATCTACCAGAAAGGTTCACCAATGCACCTTAAAAGACATTCCATCCTAACTTTCCATAGAGATTAATTTGTACCATCGAATCTAGGAATATCTTTTTTGAATGATGTCATCTCGAATCACCTCGAGCTCTTAAGCTTCTTTTGGAGGAACTTGCTCTAATACCAATCGTTGGAAAAACAAGGATAGACAACTGAGAGGGGGGGTGAATCAGTTGTTACCAAAATCAAACTTATACAACATTAATCAACCTTATATCATAGATCTGACAATTAACAGTGCAAGCATTAAATCAACAACACATCAGAGACACATGAACACCAAGATTTTATACGTGGAAACCCTATTAGGAGAAAAACCATGGTGGATGTTATTCCACAAGATTATACCCTGTTAGAAGTATAATGAAGAATAAAAAGGGAATGCACTTGCATTTAGGTGCACTGCCTAGAGCACACTGCTCAAAGGGAAGGCCCACTACCTTACATACAGTAATCAAACTAAATCCATCTGATGAAGTTGAACTAAGAAATTAACTTCTACAAAAGCCTGCTTACAGTTCTAGTTAGGTGCACAAAAACTTCTTCAAACTCTTCCACCCTCTGCTCAAACTCTCCCACACTCTGCTCTGAATGATTTTACCTTTATTCACACTTGTGCATCACTTGTACACTTGAGCACTCTTCTCTAAATGAGGAAAACAATCTCATATATATATATCCGCTACATGGATTTACAATCACTATTCAGTCGACCACAAATAAAGAATGAATTACAATTGTCGGCCTTGTTACATGAATAAATTACAATGCGCACCACCACAAGTCGATCACAACATAGTGAGGACCCAAACAAATACCTCCAAACACGCCAAACAATAAAATATTAATCCTCATGGATCCGCAACACGCTAACATCATCATGTCGACCGAAAACATGATAACTCGGGCACACATCGGAAGAATCTCCATTCACAAACACTTCAATCAATGCGGACGTACAACAAGGATAGAGCATGATCTAGACTCATCCATGAATGTCATAGGTACATGCGCAATACTTGAAATTACAAGAATTTCATCCGCTTGAACCAAGAACACAATCTACAGAAACTGAGTAACTGTAGGCACACAGATCTTCATAACTTCCACAAATCTTTATGCGAACCTCTGAAACTTTTGGACAACATACTAGAAAGCTTCAACAACAAACCCTTTGAAGTGCACCTTCAAATCTTCAACACACAGAGCTTTACAACATTCTGACCTTTTCAACTCCACTGGCTACCTATACTATATTTTTTTAAATTTTCTCAATCTCCTCGACATATACAGCCTTAAGCAAAATGCTAATAGTTTTGACATCAATGACAACCACATATCAACAACATAACCACAACATCCAACAAACTGGTGTTGTCTAGAAAAAAGGTTTGGGGGTCTTGGTTTGAGAGATTTAAGGACCCATGGCATTGCTCTAGCTACAAAATGGGTAATAAAATCCCTTGATGGCATGGAGCCTCAGAAAATTCTTGTAAGGAATAATATTTAGTTGGGGTTGCCAAGGAAAGCAAAAACTTGGAAACTGCTACCATTTTATGACCTGCTTATTGGGAAGCAATCTATCTCTCCTACTGGATCCAATGTTTTCTAAACACTATGGAAGGCTTGGGAGCTTTTAAAAGTGATGCAGATCATCTACACACCTCATGGATATTCATGACCCAAAACACAAATCTTTTAAAAGATCTCTTAACTTTCAACAAAATTTCCTTCATTTTCCTCTTGTTTCCATATGGCAAAAAGATATCAATTCAACAAATCTTGCTTCTTTATTTTTATCAAATCCCAAAAACACTTCAATCATCATTATTTAGATAGTTCCAAATAGATAACACTCTTCCATAGCACTATTACATCAGATTCTCAGTTCTTTGCATTCAAAGATCAACATTCTAGTAGTAGTCCACAATAGAAAAATTGGGCATATCTTTTAAACCATGTTGAATATCACAAAAAAAAATGCAGTTTCAAATACCCTTTATTGATTACTTAAACATATCAAAAACTAAGATAGGTTTTTTTTGAAACGTAACCTCATAAAAATGACTGACTTGCTCCTACAAGGCTTAATTTGGCAGAAATTCACCATAAATTGACCATAATTTTCAGAAAAAATCTCCAAACAGTGATTTAAATCCTGTTTGGGATACCCATTATGGATTTATATAACATATATAAAATTCATGGGTGATGTTTTTGGAACAACACCTTCAAACAACTGTTGCTACACTTGCATAAAGACCTAATTAGGCTTGTTTGCACAGGGGTTTATTGGATTTATGAGCTACAGACATTAAATCACTTAACAAATGCCTAAAACACTTCAAAAATGACCTACACACACTATATAAACCTTCACATGACCAAGTTCAAGAGCCTTTGTACAAACCCTACATTCAAAGCACCACTTTTCACTCAAAATCATGAAGAATTTAACTAGGGCAGCGACAAAACTTCATCAAAATCTATCACCTGCATCTAAAAACTTGTGGGAGACAAAATTATTCCATATTATTCCATTCTACCATGGTTATAGCCAACTTCAATGGTGGAATTTGAATTTATTCCATTTTCTTGTATTCAAGCCCTCAAAATCAAAGGTTTCAAGCCTCTTCTAGTAAATTTGTCCTAACTCTCTCAAAACTTGATGAATTTAAATGGAACCAATTGCAAGATGATCTAGATTCAAAATAATATAAATCCAAATCATTTCATAATCACTTACAGATCTTACAAAACCATACAATCATGTGGAACAACAAAGAAAGTTGGAAAATGCATAAAAACAAGGATATTTCATTGAAATTCTCACATATACATTTTCCTTTTCTTTTCCACTTCTACTATTCTCCTCACACGACCTTACATGAGGTGTTTGAGCATATTTAAACCTATTTCAACCTGACCAATGAACTTCCACATGACTTTTCAACTGATGACCTTTCATATTCCCACTTTTGCACTTATTTGCAACATGACAACTTCTACATTTTTAGCAACATTTTTGGAAATTTACTTATTTAACTCCTAGAGACCTATTTAAGGCTTTAAATACATAAAATGTGACCCCACATGACCCTTTTACATTGCTTTACAATTAAAAATTCAATTTTTGCAATTTTGCCTTTTGAAGGAATTATGTGAACAAGGTGCACTTGCACCATACAACCAACCAACAAAAACTTTCCAAGTCCCTTGGAAACATGTTATATCAATCTTTCTTGTTCTTTCACCTGCAAAAAACTTCAAATTTTTCTTGGACTGCTCCTTCTTTCTTTCTTTTGAATCTTCATCTGTCTTGGTTTCAATCTTTCCTTCAGCTTTGTCTTCATCTGTCTTGGTTTCAATCTTTCCTTCAGCTTTGTTTTCATCTCCACTTGTCTTTTGCCATCTCTCTTTTCTACCTATCACGTTCACAATCATCTTCTCTTTCAAAAGGACACAGGACTTCCCTTTTACAACACTCATCATTCCACTAACTCTTTCTCTACCAAAGGACACAGGACTATCCTTTCACATTACCTTTCTCAACAATCTCTCCTCTTTCTCTTTAATTCATCCTTGACCTTCTCTGACCAATCATCTTTTCATCTACTCCCATCAGTGGAATACTCTCAATCTGACTTTCAGTAATGGCTACAACTCTTCTAGTGCTTCTTCAGATAGGTATCCATCTCTCTTATTGCCTCACAACACAAACTCAACAAACTTATTTTCCTCACCTAGGCATCTCCTCTTTTCTCTACCTAGTCTCTTGGCAACCAAAAACTAGGTTCTCTCTTAACATGCACAAACACACAATCACAAACACTAAACTCTCTATCTCTGTAGCTTAGATGGATCAAGCACCTACAACCAACCAACAACTCAACAAACCAACTTCAACAAACTACCAACTCAACCAATCATTAGAATCAACTTGGATCTGATACCAATTGATGCAGAGCATCTACACACCTCATGGGTACTCATGACCCAAAACACAAATCTTTGAATAGGTCTCTTAACTTTCAACAAAATTTCCTTCATTTTCCTCTTGTTTTCATATGGCAAAAAGACATCAATTCAACAAATTTTGTTTCTCTACTTTTATCAAACCCCAAAAAAACTTAAATCATCATTATTTAGATAGGTTCAAACAGATAACACTCTTCCATAGCACTGTTACATCAGATTCTTAGTTCTTTTCATTCAAAGATCAACATTCTAGTAGTAGTCCATAATAGAAAAATCGAGTATATCTTTTAAACTAGGTTGAATCTCACCAAAAAAAATGCAGTTTAAAATACCCTTTATTGAGCACTTAAACATATCAAAAACTAAGATAGGGTTGTTTTGAAAAGTAACCTCATAAAAAATGACTGTCCTGCTGCTACAAGACTTAATTTAGCAAAAAATCACCATAAGTTGACCATAATTTCCAGAAAATAGTTCCAAATAATGATCTAAAGCCTATTTGGAATACCCATTATGGATTTCTATAACATGTCTAAAACTCAAGTGTGGTTTTTTTGGATCAACACCTTCAAAAAACTGCTACTACACTTGCATAAAGACCTAATTAGGCTTGTTTGCACAGGGGCTTATTGGATTTATGAACTCAGGACCTTAAATCACTTAACCAACACCTCAAACACTTCAAAAATTACCTGCACACACTATATCAACCTTCACATGACCAATTTCAAGAACCTTTCTACAAACCCTACATTCAAAGCACCACTTTTCACTCAAAATCATGAAGAATTTAACTAGGGCAGCGACAAAACTTCATCAAAATCTATCTCCTACATCTGAAAACTTGTGGGAGGAAAAATTAATCCATATTATTCCATTCTACCATAGTTATAGCCAACTTCAATGGTGGAATTTGAATTTATTCTATTTTCTTGTATTCAAGCCCTCAAAATCAAAGGTTTCAAGCATCTTCTAGTAAATTTGTTCTAACTCTCTCAAAACTTGACGAATTTAAATGAATCCAATTGCAAGATGATCTAGATTTAGAACACTATCAATCCCAATTATTTAATAATCACTTACAGATATTACAAAATCGTACAAACATGTGGAATAGCAAAGAAAGTTGGAAAATGCATAAAAACAAGGATATTTCATTGAAATTCTCACATATACGTTTTCCTCTGCTTTTCCACTTCTACTCTTCTCCTCACACAACCTTACATGAGGTGTTTGAGCATATTTAAACCAATTTAAACCTGACCAACCAAATTCCACATAACTTTTCAAGTGATGACCTTTCATATTCCCACTTTTGCACTTATTTGCAACATGACAACTTTTACATTTTTAGCAACATTTTTGCCAATTTACTTAGTTAACTCCTAAAGACCTATTTAAGGCTTTAAATACATAAAATGTGACCCCACATTACCCTTTTACATTTCTTTACAATTAAAAATTCAAATTTTTCATTTTTTTTCCTTTTGAAGGCATTCTGTGAACAAGGTGAGCCTACACCACAAAGGCAGAGTGGTTAATGGCCATTTCACTAAAGACAATAATATAGCACTATTTGTTAATAGATCAATCTAGTGGAATCTACAGCATAAGGACAAACCCCTAGCTCTTCTTCAGGGTTTCTCACCCAAGAGTGTGGCCCAGAAAGGTATCCAAAACTTTAGTAATATAATCGCTAATGGGCATCTAAAAGATCGGTCTTCTCTTAGTATGGAGTATGGCCTACCTAGCTCCAATTGGAGGGCATACTCCATAGTGAGAGAAGCCTATAAAGATTTGATTTTTCCTATTGATTGTGACCAAACAAATAATCAGTATCTTGATCTAAAGTGGTCTGATAACTCTCCTTTATTGAATATTAAGTCAAAAATTATTTACATCACTCTAATGAGCTCTCATGTTGGTTTTGATCATGTAAATAGGTGTTGGGGTGTGAACATCCAAGAGAAGAATGGCAGAATAATTTTATGAACATCTAGTCTTACATTTGTGAGCCTAAGAAGGCATGCTTTAGATGGTTATTAACTCTACAAAGGTTACCTATTAAACACAGTAATGTTGACTTTGAACTTTGTAGCTTGTGTAGGGTGCCTGAAACAATTAAGAATGTTTTTTTTAATATATTTATGCAAAAGAAATCTAGCTTTTGTTTTGTGATAGAATTAAAATCTAGGATAATTATGGGGAAATCAATTGGAAACTAATTATTATGGAGCCTAATTTTAATTTGAACAAAGATTATGCTATGTTCGGGTTATGCTTTTCTAATGAAATTTTGTGGCAAGTGTGGGTGGCAAGGAATGAAGAGAAATTTGGAGGATCCAGAAGGGTGCTTATTGATTATACAAAATGACTCATTTATTTTAATGTTGTATTGTAGGTCGCTCTGATAATGGAGGTGTCAAAAGGGAAATTTTTGAGGTTGCTAAGCGATGGTTGTGGTCACTTCACACAAAATGAGATCAAGTCTTTTCATATGTGGCAGCATGGCCAACCCAACTTATCTACCTTCATGGTAGCCCTGGAGCAGTTTATGTTGGAAATATGTGCCTCAATCTCGTTGACCCATTCATCAGCATAACCTGAGCAGTCAGTGCAAGTCTCCTAACTCTCAGCAAAGATAGAAGTTCGGTTGAAGGGCTTGGTCGGTGTAACTTGTTCTGTTGGGATGAGTGCTCAGTGTTGGTGGTTTTTTTCTATCGGTGTGACTCGGGGCTATTGGTGGAATCCGATAGGTAGTCCCAATGATAGAACGATAAACTTGTATCAGTGTGACTTGGAGTCATCGATGGAACTCTTCACTGGGCTACGTCGATGGACCGATGGTAGATGGAAGTTACTCGGATTCTAACGATAGTGGGGACCACAAAAAAAGTATCGGTGTGACTTGGGGTCATAGGTGGAACTCTTCACCGGGCTATGCCAATGGACCGATGCTCGTTAAAGGTAATCTTGATCTACAATTGCGATGAGATTAATCCAACGACTCTCATTTTATTTCGCACTCAATTGTGGTGAGTACCGACAAAATCTTGTGAAGCGAGCGGAATTACCTAAGCGGTTGACACTTGGCGGCTTGATCAACAGTGTTCGCTAGTCTCATGCCTCATGTGGTGGGTCTCGAGTGACTCATGCAGGGTGTGTCGGCTTCAAACACATGTCATTGTTTCAGGGAAACTTATCGAGAATATTGTAGATGCTTTTTTGATTCCCCAAAAGTGCACTAGCGGTGTACATGTGTCTTGGTTGGTCTTGACCACGACAAGCAATATATGAAGGGAAAGTGTTCGAAGGTTGTTTGGCCACCTGGGCAGTTTTTGACAATTGGTCTGCTGTGGAAGTTGAACCGAACCGACTATTTGGTGTGTCAGTCAAAGCGATGGATGAATAGCATTACAACACATGGCGTGATATTATTCATTAATTTTACATCGTTGTTGTAAATCAACGTTGATTAGCCGAAAGCTCTATTCTTTGGTAGTGATTAATTGCAGGGTTAATAAAGTGCAGTTTGGTATGTCTCTGTAATCAAATTCAATGTTGGGTGGCTCGATGCCTGCTATAGGGAAGTGTCACCAGAGAATGGTGGAAGCTTTTCGGTGGGGTAATTAATTACCCTAATGGTTGTTGGTTGGATAGGCAAGGAAGAAAGAGGTTGATCCAATGTGAGATCAGATCAAGCAGAGTAGAGTGTGTGTGTTTGAATAGTATGCTCTGAGCATTGTAATCATGAACACTAAGACACACGGAACTGAGAAGATGTGAACCTGAGAGGCCATGAGGCTATAATGGTCGAAAGGCTAGTTGATCGAGTGGGCTAGTGACATGAAATGTATCTACATTGTATGTCATGTGAGGACATTGTAACAATGCGAGGATTCAGATCTATGATGTTGCCTATTTTCTCTAGATGAAACAAGATGTAAATCCTATAAAGGCTATGAGCCTGAGATTGTATTGTAACTCTGTTTGTTGTTGAATAATACAATGGCTGGATCTTTTGGAGGGTGGGGTTTTTTTTACCCGAAATGTTTTTCCCCATGTAAATCTATGTGTTCATTAGTTTTTCTTCCATGTTGTTAGATTTTGTGTTTTGAATCTGTGTATGTGTTGAATCTGTTATTTGTTTGCATGTACTTTTCTTAGAAGGATTAATGGGGAAACAACTATGCCTGTTTCCACTTTATGGCATACTGGTTTTGTGTCTTTGAGGTTATTTGAAGAAATTAAAGTCACTAAGGCACTTTTGTTTTAGATGTTTCATTCTAAGATGACCCGTCTCTTTCCCAATAGTTTCAAAAGGAGTTTAATAAAAAATCAAATCAAACCCACATGGAACCTATCGAGGAGGAGCTCATGGATGCTAAGACTTTGTTCATACCAAAGAGTAAGATAAGAGAGGGGAATGATATTATTTCCATGTAAATAACTTTGTATGCTATTATCGTTGTTTTCAATTATGTGTACCTATGTAAACATGTTGTTGTTTCTATAGACTATATATACTTATGTAATCATGTTGTTGTTTTGGACTCTAAGTTTCCATGTAAGTGTGCTATTGCTATAGACTATTAGGTGAAAATTCATAGCAAAAGAGCAATGATAGTGGTTTTTACTGATAATTGATATCGTAAAATGCTCAGTTATGTAAATATTTCAAACGATAATCAATACAAAAAAAGAGCATGCTATAGTTTGAAGGAGTGGTCTTAATCTTTAAAGAAGATGATTTTGGAATCATAAAATCTCTAGTGTTAAATTATTTTGAGGGTTTTGAGGTAGGGTTTCATGCTACTCAATATTTCCTTTTATTTAAAATTTTGTTTTGTATGAAAGAGCATTTAATTGATCATTTGTGTGTGTATAAGCATGTCTAAATATTTATTTTCCCTATTTTTTACTTATTTTTGAAAGGAGAGGTTTAAGTCATGTTAATAAGGTCATTTTTATTTATGTATTTAGTTTTCCAATAATTATGTTGTATGTGAATAAATGATGAGTCTTTCTTGCATATTTGTGTACAAAATAAATATGAGTTTGTTGTTTGCAATTATAGGGGAGTCTAATGTGTTAAGTCATAGTCAAGATAAACAATAAATAATAGTATGCACAATATATATAATACATGGGCATAAATACTTGATTTCATAAATAATATACAAGACCATATACAAACATAAGGTGGCATAACTAAATTTTAGTTGTCAATGTTTAATCACCCTTAAAGTGATTAAACTACAAAATAAAGAGACATAAAATATAAAGAGAAAATAATAACACCTAAGAGTAAAGTATGTGAGCTTATATCTAACAAACCCCTATATAATCCAAATTTTATTGCAAGGTGTTCACCCTTGGTCTCCTTGTGCTATGTAGCGGAACACTTAGGTTTGTGACATGGCTTAACCACCTCTCGTGGATTCATTAACTTTGGTAGTTGTATCGGACATTAACATGTGAATCTTTTGGTGCAATGAAAACCATGTGTGTAAAAATTGGTATCAGCTCTTAGGTCATGGGTTTGAATCCCTCGCTTGTGTTGGGGAGATTATTGCATGGTGTGTGCCCTTGGTCTCCTTGTGTTGTGTAGTGCAATGCTCAAGTCTGTGACATGACTTAACCACCTCCCATGGATTCATTAACTCTGGAGGTTGTATCGAGCATTAACAGGTCGATATTTTGGTGCAACAACAACCATTTATGCAACAAAGTTGAGTAAGACTTAAGATAAAACTCATATATGTAAACATCCAAAAAATTCCCTTGTAATCTAAAGTCTCTAATAAGCTACTAGTCTTTGCAACTATTATGATGTAGAAGGTACGCAAAAAAATGAATATTGCAAATTAGGATGATGTCACTACATGCGGTTTACATTTATTATAATAAGGAACCACACCCATTTATAGTGTGTCCCAATGAACCATGTGCAAAAGAGAGAAAAAATGGATAACTCGTGCTACTAATCATGAATAATTGAAAACCAAAAAATATATATTACAATTGAAATATATGAAAATTTGAACTTATCCTTGTCAACAAAGTAGTGGAACTCAATACATAAAGGTGCATGTTGAGGAAAAACAATTTATCCTCATTATGATGACTCGAGATCTGTTATTGGTCTTCTCTCAAAAAGGTGAATTTTTGATCTCAATAATCGATGCAATCACTTTTAAATCATACATGGCTACTCTAAGATTGACCATTAATCTAAAGTCTTTAATGAACTATTGGGTAAAAGTACAAAGTTGTGTCACACTTTTTGAAGGAAGAGACCAACACTGATTCAACTTTTAAACTTGAATCACTAAAAAGTGACATATATGCTTTGAAATTTTAAATTATGTAAACTAATAAAATATCTTTTTTAGTTTATTTTATGCTTGTATTTTTTTTAAATTATTTTAATATAGTTTTTGATAAATTGTCACTATAATTTAGTTGTTGAAAAATGAAGTTACATGAGACTTCAATCTTTATATTGTAATTTATTTTTTCTTCAATTTTTTTTTGTATTGATAACTTGAAACTTTAGTGCATGGATATATTTTTTTCCAATTTTGATCAATATATATTTTTAAATAAATATTAAAATGTGCATGTATTAAAACACAGTTGTTTCCATTCGATGTCAACTTTCATATTATCTATTTATCTGAAGTGGGAAAAAATGTATACCATCTTGATATAGATTCTTTTATCTAATGCATCATATTTTTTCAAAAAAATTAATAAGTTTTTCTATTTTTTCTTGACATGGTAATTAACCTAATATTTTGTGTTGATAACCTACTTTTAGTAAAAATAAAAAGGAAAATATATATTTAATAATTAAATTATTAAAATGTATATATTTTTTAAAATTAAACTTATGGATCTATAAAAGGGTATTTTTATATTTTTTAAAAAGTGTTATTTACATGAATAGAAGTTATTAAAACATCATTTTTTTCAAATAAATCTATTTTTTTGGTATATCGGCCTCAAAGTGGTGTTATATATGCATTTAGCCAACAATTTTAGTTGGAAAAGTTGTGGACATGTCTAGCTTAGCTAGAATGAATTTTACAAGATCATATGTTTGACCAAAATTGTTTTTTAGTTAGAAATACTTAAATTCACTTGTGTTGATATGTTGGTTGAAAGTGTGAAATGAATTTGTAATATAAACTCTTTAATAAGCTACTAGTCTTTGCAGCTATTGTGATGTAGAAGGTACACAGAAAATTGAATACTACAAATTAGGATGATGTCACTGCATATGGTTTGCCTTTACTATAATAAGAAACCACACCTATTCATAGTGTGTCCCAATCAACCATGTGTGAAAGAGAAAAAAATGGATAACTCATGCTACTAATCATAAATAATCTAAAACCCAAAAAATTATATTACAATTGAAATATATGAAAATGTGAATTTATCCTTGTCAACAAAGCACTAGAACTCAATACATAAAGGCACATGTGAGTAATAAATTGTATATCCTCGATATGATGACTCAAGATCTATTATTGGCCATCTCTCAAAACAGGTTCAAATTTTCAATCTCAATAATCAATGAAATCACTTTTAAATTAAGCATGATTACTCTAAGACTGACTATTCAGCTAAAGTCTTTAATGAACTACTATTCTCTACAACTATTTCAATATAGGTATACTCACATAATTTTTAAATGGAAATAATGATAAGAGAGCAACCACACTCACTCATAGTGTGTCCTAATGGAGATTGTGCCAAAGAGAGAAAAAACTAGATAACTTATACTGATTCTCATAAGTAATACAAAACTACCAAAAAACTATGCTCCAACTATATTATTTAAAAATATGAGCTCATCCTAGTATACAAATATCTAAAAATTAATAAATAAATATAAATGTTGACACTTAAAAATACTCCCTAATAAAAAAATGTTTATCCTTGAATATGATGAATTAGGGCTTGTCACTAGCCAGATTCCCTAAAAAGGTGAATTTGCACTTTTAATCATTGGTCTAGTCACTCTCCAATCAGATATGATCACTCTAAGGTTGATCATCATTGAGTCACTCTAATAATTAGTGATCATTCCTAATTATGGTGTACTGTCTCTATGTATAGTCATAAAAAACTCATCTATCAAAACTGTAGTGTCCAAAAATCTATAATCTACAACCTTTGAATACTCATGCATAATTGATGTATCACCTACTCATATAAACATCACTCTCTCAAATTGGATATCAAGGATCTTGGGACCTAGAAAATGGTCGACCCTCAAGTTTATAATAAAAAAACCAAATAATGTCTAGATCTATCATATATTATAATTTGCAATATGTAATTATTTACACTTAAAAATACCAACCCTTAGTGGTCAATACAAGTAGTCTCTAGATACCACATTTGGGACAACTAATTGCAAAAATAATAAAAATTGACCAATCCTTAGTGCTTAATAATAATATTCACTCATGGCTAGTAGCCCCTAATTATAAATCCTTTAGGACTATTCGGACTCAATTCAAAATTGCTTAAATTGACTTGGTCCGTAGCCCCATTGTGCCATTTGGCCTTATTTTTCCCATCACTTATAACTGAGTTGTGAGAATTCAAAATGGGTCCCCTTTCTTAAATTGTATATTTTTTTTTCTTTTTCATCTCCCATATCCTTATCATCTGCTAGAAGTTTCAAAGATCAAAAAAATATAAGTTTGGAGGTCTTCATTTCAATTTCTAAGGACCAAGTAGAATTTTGGAGTTTCCCATCCCAACATGCCTTTCCTCCAACTCTAAAATTTTCCCTTTATCTTGTCGAGATTTCATACTTTATCATACTAACATATTGACATTCCTTTTCCTTGATTCTCAATTTCTAATCATTTTCACTAAGTTGTCTTTTAAATTTGTATCTCTCATCATTCCTTTTCTAGCATGCCTTGTAACATGAGTTTCTAGGTATATGTGATCCTTGACTCCAATATTTCCTTTCATAATTTTTTTTAGATTCAAAGATGTGGGAATACCTCTAGCATGATACTTTTGGCATGAGGTATGGGGTAATCCCAATCCTTTACTATAAATATAAATTCATTTGTCAAAACAAGGTGGGTGTTGCCACAATAGTGTGTCTCACTTTTGGGACATGCTGATTTTTGCCTAAAATCACTTTTTTTAGAAAAACTAATAATTTTAGCCTTGAGACGTTACATATAAAGGCTTTTAATTAAAGAGGGATAGATAAGACCCCCTTAGATCAAACCCCCTTGGATAGAACCCCTCTAGTATTAAATCATACCCGTGCAATGGAGTCTCCTTTGCACGTATCAAAATGCTGGAAAAAAAACACATTTACTTTACCTTTTGAGAAATTAAATAACTTCATTTAGAAATTATCTCTTGCAAGATTGTAGCCCTCAAAAAGAGCTTTCCAACAAGTATAGTTTTGATATGTTTTCATTTTATCTTGTATTTAATTTTCAATTTTTACTGAACATAGGTTTTTCTCTGAACATCAAGCTCTTCATTCTATAGAGGTGGAAAAATAGTAAACCATTATAAAAAAAATTCAAAAAATACCCTTTCCCTAGGTATTGATGTCTTTGTTTCACTTAAAAAAGAAAAATTGGATTTTGATATATACATAACAAGTTAGGTTGTATAACACACATGCATGTCCAAATTATAGTTACAGTGACTTCAAAAATTAATTAAAAAATATATATGCAACAAAAAATTATGAAAAAGTATCCATTCCCTAGATATTGATGTTGAGAATCTATATTCCAAAAAATTAGAATTTTATCTTTTATAGAAAAAAAGTTATGATGTATGACACAAACGTTACTTTCTGAAAATGTTGTTTTTTTGTTTAAAACTAGTTATTAAAGGAGATGTTGAAAGATTCATGATTTATTTCAAAAAAAAAATTAAAAATATATTTAGATTCTACACAAAAATTGCCACAAATCAGTAGTTCACATCATCTTCAAATTATTAAAGATTTAGTTGCTATAGGTCTCAAAAGATAAAGGATCAGTTAAAAATATTGATGTAAATGTCCATCTTGGGAAAAAAGTGACACAATATTGTGATTTCACCCAGGTTTGTTCATTTCTTATTTCCACATGACTACAATTTTTGAAGAGCTTCTATGTTTTAAATCTTTCTAGTCAAGTCACTTGTTGAGTAGCATATTTCACAAGTAAAAAAGAGATATCTAGTTTGTAGCATATATCTATAATTGAATGTCTCCTTGGATATTTGTAGATCTCCAAGAAAACTCCTAAGGGATGAATTGTGACTATTTTTATAGCATAGGTTTTCTCTTGTCACAATTACTAGTACCAGTTTAATTAGAATTTGATAAATATCGTAACAATTTAATTGATCACATATTATTTGTGATTATTTCACTATTGCATGTGGATTTTTTGAGTTTGGAGAAGAATTATTGAGTATGTCTATTTTTTGATATCATATATCTATTTTTATTTCAATATGTTATTGGTGAACACCAACTTTATAACCCAATATAAGGTATTGGTACTAGAAATAATGGTCCTAATCCTCTATGCACTTAAAATGAATAACATATATTTAACCAATAGTTTAGGTATATGAAGTTAGTTTATGGGAATTTCATGATTGATTATTATTCATAGGGAAACATATTCAAAGATATTCAAGATTTTTTATCTTTAGAGACATTTTCAAAATCAACTACTAGAGAAATAAACAATCTTTTTAACTATCTTGCAAAAGAAGGAAATCTATTCTTTCTTTTCAATAATGGATACATAGTTTCATTCTTCTTTATATTTACTTTCAAAAGCAACATTTCACTTTTCCAAATGATCTTATATATGTTTTATATATAAAGCTACAAGATGAAAACAAAAATATCCTTCTTGAAATCCAAACGCAACACATGTTCTTCTTTTCAAAAGACTTGTTCAACTCCAAGAAACTTCGTAAATCGGCATACTAAAAACTAAAAATACAACATAAGAGAAAGAAAAAAAAAATCCAATGGGCTCTCCAACCATCCATAGGTTGTGAGACAACCCACCCCCAAGCATGGGGAGCATTTAGCCACTTAGATAACCCCTTTTCAACACAACACAAAAAGATCACTTTACACGAACAATAAACATATGCACATATTTGTCCCACACTTCAAACAATTACAAAACACCCAAAGTACATTTCTAACACACTAGATTTCCAAAAAGGAATTCCACATAGTGGGAGTATGGGCTCTACCAATTAAGGGGAAAATATATGTATGTATCACAATATCCTAAAATCAAATCTCCACATCAAAAACTCCATACATCACAATGCACCAACAACACATCCCTTTTCCCTCCAAACAAATCCAATAAGTATGTAGATATGGGATACTCATATACCTAAATAAACATGGGTACTCATACCTTGAAATAAAGATGCCCCTTAGTGGGATTCGTTCTCACTCAACCCCTTGCACATTGAGGACCAAAGTTAGCCTCTTCATAAGAGGGGGTCAACTCCCCTATAAAAAATAAATAAAACAACACATAACACAATACATCATATATTCACAAAAACTCCAATAAAATACCATGAACAAACACATTCAAAATTTGCATTTAAATCAATAAATAAAAGAATCATACCTCAAATCACACTACCCCAGTAATGGTAGAATCCTTGGGTGAGAATCTTCCTCCTTCAAGCCTTCACATTTTCTCTCCCCCTCTTCCCCACACACTCTCACTCTCTCTCTTCAAAAAACTCAAAAATAGGATCACAAAATCACAAGAAACAAAAATGACCAAGAAACTCTCTCCTCTTCATGAAAGAAGATTTTTGAAGAAAAGGAATAGCTTCCTACCACAACCAACTCAACCACCCAACTACCTTCTATTTTCGCCACTTTTGTAAGTGGGGCAAAAAGAAGGGTCTAAACACATTTAAAAAATTTATAAATGACAAAAATAACCTTCTAACCTATATAAATTATACCTAAGATAATTCCCCAAACATAAAATACAACTTGGACCTCCTTAAATCGCTTAAAAATCACAAGGTTCAAACTTACTGACCAAAAAATCACATTTTTAACATGGTGGCCAATATACCTTAGGACTCCATGTCAAGGTCCAACATCATACCGGAAGACATAAAGTGGCTAAATGACCCCCATCATCCATTGGAATTATAATCTATTCGTACACTCAACAAGAAGTGTCAATAGAGTATATGGAAAAAATAAATCCATCATAACATATAACATATTATCACAAATCAATTATTCAACCATAGAATAACATATATAGTTCATTATTCACGAATGCATCAATTGAAATGATCTCATCGAATAATCAACATAAAGTATAACATCCATAAGAATATCAAATACCATCCATAACAAATAAATATGCATCATCCTTATGTACTGTCATAATCACAAAAATGTCTCTAGGAACATCAAGGATCCCAAAGAATAGGAGTACATAGAATAGGGGTCTCACATCCTCCCCCCTAGAATTAAACTTCCTCATGGAAATCCTCAAAAATATGAGCATATAGAGTCCTCATATGGGAGCATGTTCCCATGTGGCTGAAACATCATTGTACCTATCCCACTGGACCCTAACTTGGTCTACCTCTTTCCCTCGAGCAAAGAGCTAATTCCCATCAACCAAAAATTTGTATTGGCTCCATGGCCAACTTTCCTCCCTCCTCCACCTATAAACCATCCCAATCTAGCATATGAGAAGTATCATTTATATACTTCCTGAGAATATAAATATGAAAAATATCATGTACACTAGACAAGCTAGGTGGTAAAGCTAAGGGGTAGGCTACTGGGCCTTCTATTTTCAACACCTCAAAAGGTCAAAGAAATTGGGGTGACAACTTAGAACCTTTTCCATTACAAATAGGGATCTTATATGGATGCACCCTCAAGAAGACTTTATTGCCAATAGAAAAACTATGATCGACCCTCTTAGCATCTGCATACTTTTTCTATCTATCATGTGCCTCCTATAACCATTGCAAGATTAACATCACCTATTGTACCATTTATTGAAACAATTCGGGACCAATTACAATTTTATCCTTAATACAACCCCAACTCAGATGAGTCCTACAAGGCCTACCATCTAATGTTTGATGAGGAGGCATACCCAAAGAACTGTGATAGTTGTTATTATAAGAAAACCAAATATAGATATTCCTCCCATCTAGACTGGTGATCCATAATGTACATCTGCAACATATCTTCCAATACTTGGTTGACCCTTTCAGTCTATCTATCTATCTTTGGATGGTATGCAATACTAAAGTTAAGTTGCATCCCTAAAACTTGTTGTAATGATGCCCAAAAAGTTAAACTGAAAAATGGATCCCTATTTTAAATGATTTTTTGTGGAACCCCATGAAGCCTCACAATATCATCTAGGAATACTCATGCCACTACTGGAAATATATAATTATTCCTAACAAGTGAAAAACTGGGCAACCTTGGTCATTTTATTGACAGTCACCATAATGGCATCATTTCATCTGAACAGTAAAGGCAACCCAACCATGAAGTCCATAGCGATGAAATCTAATTTCTATTTGAGAATCTCATGAGGATATAACAACCCTATTGAATGGTGATGTTCAACCTTAACTCTTTGACATTCCAAACACCTAGCCACATACTACAATATCCCAATACACCCCTGACCAATGATAAAGCTACCTAAGATTTGCATGCATTTTCTTAACACCAAGATGAGCAACATAAGGTGATATATGAGCCTCTGCTAGAATATTGGTTCAAAGATCTCCCACTATGGGTACATAAATACACCCTCAATGATGCAACAAACCATCCTACGCAAGAGTATAACCTACATATTTACCCTTCAAAGCCCTTTGAGAAACAAACCATCCTACGCAAGAGTCTAACCTACATATTTACCCTTCAAAGCCCTTTGAGAAAAAAACTGATGTTGAACTTCACAATACCACTCATCTTGTGGTAAGTTGGCATGCCCATAATTATACACTAAAAAAATACCTAACATTTTTTTTTTCTTTTAAAAAAAAAAGAAAACACTTTAACTTCGTACATAACTTAGTGCATGTTCTAAATGTAATTACAAAATACCATTGCATGAAGAACATGGCTAGAGATATATTTGATATGTTACCATAATTATTCCTTCACAAGGACATTATTATAATTTTTTTACCAATGATAATATTATTATCAAATCTAAACATTAATTAGGATATTATTAATATATCAACCAATAGTGCCATTATTATTTATCCACAATTTAATTGTTAATAAAACATTATTATTAACAATTAACTTCAATAAATAAAAATTTCATGATAATCAACATTAATTATTTAATAATAGTGTTATTATTGTTCCATCAACCAATCAATAATAATATTTTTACTTAACCAAATAATAATAGTATTCTCTTTACTTAATCAAAACTTGTCCATTAATAGTATTATTACCCTCCTTATAATTATTCCTTAGCCACAATAGTATTATTGATACATCAAACATTAATAATATTATTGTTATTGGATTCTCGCTTAAACATTGATAAGAATGTTATTATGTAATTAATAATTAGACAACAATGATTTATTTATTTATTTATTGACAACTCAATATTAGAAGCAAGATCATGCCGATAATTAATTGCTAATGGATTTACGAACCATATTTTTATTCATAAAACCAACAATAATACTGACAATATTGAATGGAACTTAAATGCTCAAAATAATAATTATATTTACTTCCAAATTGCATTATTAATATTACTTGCATTTAATCAAATAATTATTATTAAATCTTGAATTAGCCTCAATATAATACTATTAAACCTTAGATTAATAATATTATTATTATCCTTAAGATATTAGTAAAACTTATATTATTTTTTGAAATAATAATATTATTGTTCCACGGACAATAAAGAACCACATTATTAGCATTATTAGCTAACATTAAAGCTTATTAATAATATTATAATTATTTAATGAAAATATTGATATCTATTATTGATCATGGACATTAATGATAATAATGATATTATTAATCTATTTATAAATAATAATAATATTATTATTTTCATGCTAATTAATCCTTACAAAAATATTATAACTGCCTCACCAAAATTCATATAATTAATTTAAAATATAAGAACCATAATAACATCGTCTTAATAATTAATCATTTGATTACATATTTATGATATATGCTACTCCTAAATTTATTAAACCAGCCAAGTTGTTGACCAAACCAACATAATCATCTACTGCCATTAATGTTCTTAATTGCATTGTGAACAGCTTCCAATGCCCATATGACATTGAATCTAAAACTAGTATACATATATTAATTAATAATATATATAAAGAACATTGAAAGTTATCAATACTTAACATTGTTTATAATAATATTAATTAATAAAATATATTAAAAATTAATAATATATATAAAAAAAAAAAATTATTATTTTTATATATCTATTAATTAATAATATATATAAAAAACTATTTAAACATACATATCTTAGTTTGTAATTTTAATCAAAAATTATTTAAATTAAAAACTATTTATTTGAAAGTTTTTAATTTAAATATTTTCTGAAAAATAAAAAATAAAAAATAATTTTATGTGTTTGTTATTCTTAAGCAGCACATACTTCCACCTGCTTGTCATTTTCAATGAAGCTTCAAAAAGTTTACAAATAACAAAATTATTTTATGTGTTTGTTATTCTTAAGCAGCACATACTTCCACCTACGTGTCATCTTCAATGAAGTTTCAAAAAATTTACGAATATTCCTTTATTACTTTCACTGTATAAAGCTTTCCGCGTAATTATTATTTATTTATTTTACTGAGTTAACTCCTTCTCTGCTCCACTCCTTGAGAGCCATCAAATCTCTTTTTAAAATCAACGATGATGATCTCTCCTAGTTTAAGATTTAAGTTTGCTGAAAAAGGGAAAAAAGAAACCATTCAGCGCGGCAGCCCCAAATTTGGTCTCATCCCTCTGCCATGGTTTGGACAGCATGGTGTTATAGTCGTAGAGTTTCCAAGCTAACAGGGAGGTCAACCATTTACCCTACGGAACATATTTTCTTTACATTTCCCTGCACTAATTTTTTATGTTCATACTTTACTCTAATTTTGTTTCATTCTCCTTCCTCTTTTTTGTTTTACAGATGAAAGATTCGTCACAAGATCTATATATCCATTCAATGTCGTTGAATTTAATTTGCAGCAAATATTATTATTATGATTTTTTTTTCTCATTAAAGTCTCTGTATATTTTCTTGTTTATTTTAGATTCTCAAAGATATATATTGCTTTAAACCTTCGAGTCTTTACTCCATATTTGCAGCCATGGAAGAAAGTTTCGGCTTTGCTTTTGTTGAGCTGATCCAGAATCTTGAATTTATTTATTGCAGATTAATCTCTGCTTCTATTTAGAATCTTCTGATTTAGATATTTGCAATCAGCTTTAAAATAAAATTTAATATATATTATATATATAAAATGAGATTTGAGATTTAGACAATTTAAAATAATGGGGCCTCTACATATACTTCAAAGAGATTTAGAATATCATACATCAAAATCACACCTATTGACACATGCATTCTACTTCAAGGAAATGAACTCGCATACCCTATTCTCTCATTCAAACACAAGTAAATATATAAACATCACACGATGAAATAACTAAATATTTGCAAGGAGAGAGACTTATCTCTCTATATGGCTTGTAGGGATGAGTCTCATTTCCTCCAACATCATACTAAGCTTGAATCTTCCATCTTCAACATCCAAAGCTTCCTTTCTCTTTTTATTTTATTTTTAGAACTCTCTCCCTTTCTCTTTCCTCTTCTCAACACTTAACCAAAAATTCTCCAAAAGGAGAAGTGGATAACAACCCTATTTTCATTTCTCAACAAAATATAAAGGAGATTCAACTTTAATTCTCCACTCACACACTTAACCACATGGTAATAACACTTAATTATCCCCATAAACACACTTTACATTTACCCCACACATAAATCACAATTACACATTAGCTATATACGATAGCCTTCAAAATATTTTCTAAATTCTAACGTCCTATTTATAAATTCAAAATAATTAAATCATAACCACAATACTCACTTGACCTTTAAAGTTAATCCCACATTGACTCACCTACTTTCTTGACCTTTAAAGCTAATCCCACATTGACTCGCCTACTTTCCTGCACAACACAATTAAGCACAATTAGACCATAATAATAAACCACATTAATTATAAAACAAATCTTCCTAACTTTATCCACTAATCATTATCATAGCTAATTACCTTAATCCAATGTAATACAAAACAATAATTATCTTATTTCAAATTCATCTTATAATTTCAAAGCTTATTCAATAATTTGCATGCACATAAATCTTCATTAAGTAAAATAATGACAAGATAACATAAAGTAAAAATGAACTACAAGGTTACTATCAGACAATCACCTTATTTACCTCCTGTAATATATTTAACCACATATTTAGGAGAAACATATAACAATTTAAGGTTGTGTTAGTCACATGCAAGGTGGGGTCTTACATAAGTGTTGTAAAATTTGAGCCCTTATATCTAAATGCAAATCTACAAGGACATCAACTCATGCCTACGCCTACTTAGTGCATTGAAAACAACATGTTCCTTCCCTCAAATGAAATGAACATCAAAATCATACTCACATAAAAATTCCATCCAGCAAAATGTCTCCACCTAGTGAGTGCATGAACCACTACTGCAAGTTCTAAGTCATGTGTTGGGATAATTAAGCTCATGATTTATAAGCTTTTGTGAATCATAAGCAATAACTCTACCTTCCTACATAAGCATTTCACCTATCCTATCTAAAGAAGCATTTATGCCTACTATAAACTCCAAATCTAGATTAGGAACAACTAGGATGGGAGCATTGGTCAAACACTCCTTAAGAATCTAAAAATCATTTTCACATTGTTCTATCCAAATGAACTTCTTCCCTTTCTATTGGAGAGAAGTAATAGGCTGTGTTTTTTTGGAAAAACCTTCCACAAAATGACAGTAATAACCTAAGAGCCCCATAAAAATTCATACTTTTGATACATTAGTGGGAGTTGGCCACTCAACTATAGCCCTGACCTTAGATGCATCAACTGAGATACCATCACCTAAAATAATATGCCCCAAGTATTGAATTTCTATTTGGAAAAAGGAGCATTGTAAGACCTGACGAAGATGCTCTTCATGTTCCTCTTCATTACGTGAATAGATCAAGATATCATCCAAAAATATTAACATAAAATGATCCAAGAAAGTTCAAAACACCTCATTCATCAAAATCATAAATATTGTCGAAGTATTTGTTAAACTAAAAGGCATAACTCTAAACTCATAATGACCATAACGAGTCCTAAATGTAGTTTTGTGAATATTTGCTTCCATAATTCTCAATTGATGATAACCTGACTTGAGATCAATTTTAAAAAATACCCCAACTCCCTTGATTTGGTCAAACAAGTAATCAATTCTTGGTAGAGGGTAATGATTCTTGATTGTTAACTTGTTCAACTGCCTATAATCAATGCACAATCAAAGGGAACCATCCTTCTTCTTCACAAAAATTACTAGCATCCCCACAAGGAAACACTAGGATGAATGTGTTGAAAACACCCAGAGACTAAGAGGGGGATGAATCGGTCTACACAAAACCCTTCCAAAACAAGATTTCTTCAACATAATAGAAACTTTACATCCTTAAGTAGATTAGCAACAAAGAAAGATGTAGCAGTTTAAACTTTTAACCAATTTAGAAACTATCAACAATGAGAGATACAACAATCCTAACCATAACTAGAACAATAGCAATGATAAATGAGACAAGAATACACATCCACAAGATAACACCAAATTATGTGGAAAACCTAATGAGTGAAAAACCACAGTGAGATAACTCGCAATATAAAGGCTCACTACCTCAACACAAGATACAAAGGATTTCCATGACTGAAGAAAACACAACTCTAGATGCAAGATACAAGGACCTGATGAGATTCACTATCTCAGAGCAAGACACAAAAAAATTATGAGAGAATTACAATATTTTCTAATATAGCACTCTTCTTATTGAGGTGTTGTATAATATCTGATATTTCCTCTTTACAATGTAGCACTCACTCTACTGGATATTCAATATATTCCATACACTTTACTTTTCACACATGTACACACCTCTATCTTGTTGCATCTAAAATGATCTTGTATTTATATCCACCACAACACTTTAAAACATTCAATTAGGTTGGCCAAAATAAGTTACACAATGACTTCAACAAGCTTGCCACCACATATTGTGGTCCTATCTTGATGATAGAGGAGCAAAAACAACCTTATTATATCTTCCAATGAGATCCATAATAATTGACATGCTGGCACACATAAATATAAGTCAGCATCAAAGGAAACATGTAGATAAAACATGAAGCACATAACCAATCATTCCTAAAATATTCCTTCAATTGAATTTTCTCAAGCCAGTTCTAACCAAGATAGGTCAGGACCCAAATATATCATAACACATCTTCAATTGTTAGTGTAGAGCCCCAAGCACATGGCGCAAGAAAAAGAACAAGCCCTATCAACTAGATATCTATAAATAACTCATAAAGTCAACTCAAGACATAATGCAACACCAAAAAAACCAATTAAAATCATATGGATCACATGGGGATGTTCCATGAACATACAATAATACTTCCATATACTTGTTTTATACTTTCATGCCATCAATAGCCACTGTAGGCCAAATAAGAAGAAAATAGTTCATCCAGGAAGAACATAACACATAGCCAGAAGATATAAAATTAACATATCAACTTGTGGACCACTTCAACACATGAAATTGGAATTTAGAAACTGCATAGACATTGAGAACACATCCACCAAGCTGCAAGAGTAGAGACATCAATGCAAAGAAATGTGGAGCATTTCCTAGACCAATCCAGACAACCAACAACATTCCCAACCTTCTGCAATACATAGAAATTTCCTCGGCAACATTGGTGACCTAAAAATATAGGAGAGCAACATCCACAAAGCACTAAATTTGAATCCCAAACCGTAAGACCATATCTTCAATAGTGGAGGGATGCAAAGAATTCTCCCAATCAGACTTTAAAGCAACTTCTTGAACCAAAAATACTTAAGCAACTTGCGGAGACCATATCTTTCTTTTAGCAACACATGCTTTATCAAGAAAATTAGGAGAGAGTATAAGACAGACTGTAGACCTTCAACAACATCTCTCCACTATCAACAATACTTCTAATGATTCTAATCCTCATCTTAATGCTTCTAATCCTTATCATAATATATCATTATGAAACTAACTCTACTGACATAAATTATACTCAATGACATCCAACCATAAAATTCATCAAACATCAGATAAGGCATGACATCCAGTCATGAACTTAGTCTTAGATAAAGCATGAAATCCAACCATAAACTTTAGAAAACATCAGATAAGGCATGATATCCAATCATGAATTTAGCAACTCTTCTTAGATAAGGCATGACATCCAACCATGAACTTTAACAACCCTTTTCATACATCAATGTTAGCCCATAATGAATGTTGTAAACAATGAAAACCAATGCCAAATGTAGCAAGGACATCAATACCAAATAATGCCAACAATCTCCCAAGCATCAACACCAAGTGTTTACATCGATGACAACCAACTATCAACAATCTCCCACAAATCTCCTCAAGTGTTGACATCAATGACAACAACTACCAACAAAATGTCACCCTTTTCCAACAATTCTTCCAATTTTACCTTGAGTTCATTAAGCTCTTGGGTAGTCATTCTATATAGTGTCCTTGACATAGCCTAAGCACTTGAAACTATATCTCTATGAAAATATACCTCATGCTTGGGAGGAAAACCAGGTAACTCTAACCAAAACACATTAGGAAAATCCTTAAGGATAGGGTGACTATCTAGGGATACCTCTTTCATACCTTCAAATTCTTCTGACTTGTCACTGATTGTGATAGTGAATATTTGACAAAATTTTCACATACAACATTTAAGTTACATATCATAAATCATATGAAGTGAGACGGGTCTTTGAATTCCCGCAATCTCAGTTGACATACCCAAAGCATCCAAACACTAAATCTTCTTTTTATAAAATAATTTTTTTCTTGGTGAGCATCGAGCCCATCCATACCTAATACACCATCATATGAACTCAAAGGGGTAACTATAAGATCAAATAATGTGGAGAAAGATCCAACTCCTAACTGGCATCCCTTAACTAAAGAATCGACAAACACCTTTTCCCTTGAGGCTAACTCCACTTCCCATTTATCCTCCTGCCTATTTGCCACTAGCCTGCTTCGTTTTACCAAAGAAAGAGAAAAAAAGGAATCTGTATCTCTTGGATCAATTAAAAAATTTACAAAAATACCATTCACCATACCTGCTACTCCAATTACCGTGGCCCGATGATTGTTGGCTACTACAAACACCCTGTGAGACTTACCCACATCACCAACTATTGGTTTTAAGGTGCCTACTTTTTCCCCAACTCCAAACCCCTATGGACAATCTCAAGACAAATGACTTGACCAATTGCATACATAACATAGCCTTCATGTTTGAACTTGAACTGAATGGGCTCTATTGGATTACAAGGTTCCTAGTCTACAAATTGTTGATATTGATGAGTAATAGAAGGCCTTGCCCCTTGATTATGAGGTTGTTGATCCCTCTGAGGACCCTGAGTTTTTCATGGCCTAAATTCACCCCCTTGTTGATTCATAATTTTTCCTATTCCTTGGACCCTATTTCTACTAGTATTGAGGCCTTTAAGTAAAGGTGTTAGGTCTATTTCCACCTTTTAGAGGCAAAGGTGGCCTATGAAAACTTTTCTCTCCTTGATTCTATTTATGGTTCCTAAACTGATCAAATGCCTCTTGCATTTTTCCATGAACTTATTCTTATATTAAATCTTTGTCTATTGCCAACCTTAAGTTTTTTGGATTTTCCATTCTTACAGGTCCTGAGATACTAGGATTTAAACATCTAACAAAATGATTGACAATAAAACTTATCTTCTTGAATATAATCAACATATTAGATCAATCCCAAGAACATTCTCTCACACTGATTTACTATAAGAACCCTTTATTAGAGGTCATGAAATTCATCAATCCTCCTTTGCTTGAGATTCTCTTATAATGTTCTATAAAATATTCCAAAAATATATCCCAAGTCAAAGTTTCCAAAACAAGATGATGTTTCCATTCTTTCTACCTCCACCAAGTAGAGGTGGTTCCCCTTAGGAGATGAATTTCAAAATGTGCCTTAAGATTTCTCTCATAAGAACACAACCCAAAGTATCTTTTCAAACTAAGTAACCAAGATTCTGCTTCCACTCCATTGGTGGATCTTGTAAAGGTAGATGGTTTGAGCTGCAATAGCTCTCTAATTTGATCACCTGCATCCCTATGCCCCCTCGGTCTAAACTCTACCTCAAGATGGGGTTGCTCGCGCCGGGGAAGGGATACATATACTTAATCTTCCACATCTTCTACTTGAACCTCAGGGATACATTGAGTACTTCAGCTTTGCTCATGACAAGTTGATACTTGACCCCCTCCTCATGTGACAACCAATGTTCCTACTAGACTTGAGGCAACATTTCTTCTATCACTCCAGCCAAATTTTTAAGATCCTAAATGATTTGGGGTCTTAATTTGGGCTAAGGTTGACGTTGGCTTCTCTCAGACTAATGGAACCCAAAATGTGCTCCACCTGAAGCATTGGCCTTGGGGTGCACTCTCTTATTTTCTCTATCGGTATGATTCATCTACAAAATAAGAAAAAGTTTTTAATTTAGACACTTAACACATAACCCAAAGTTCCTAATGTTGGAACCTTGGCTTTGATATCAAATGTCACACCCTAAAATTTTACTCAACCTAAAACATACACAACTATCATTTTTTTCAACTTTCTAATGATACTAAGGTAAATTCAAGTTTTAAAGTTAGCCTACAATTGATGACATCAAGTTTATGATGTCATTACATCACTTAAAATATCTTAGGAAGAGTCCTAGTTTGTATTTTTTCTCTAAGTGTTTCAAATTGAGATGTTAAAACTTTTCCTTGGTGTCTTAGGGTATAGCAATTGATCACCAATTTTAAGTTTTACAAGTTGATGAACTTCTTAAAAATGCCAATTTCCCCTTTTTAATCTACATTTGTTTCCCTAGTGTGGCTAAAAAGAGAAATATGATTTCACAATAATGACTTGACTATAAAGAGTTTTGAAATGAAAGAACTATATTATTAAAAACAATCTTAACACAAAATAATCATGCCTCACAACAAAACAAAAGGTAAATGAAAATAGTTTCTTAGTTCCACATTCAACACCAATAAAATAAAAATTAACTTGAAAACATTAAATGATAGGTTGATCTTACTTTAGAGATCAAGCTAATGGTTAACATTTATTGATTTGGTTACTTAGTAGTTCTTGTTTAGATTCAAGGTAAGTTTCTTGGTATGGTTTAATTTCTAGATTAGATTGAAGTTTTCCACCTTCAAATCCATAGTTTTCTTAATCCATAGTGTAAAGGTTACCAAAGCAAACTCTATTTTTTATAATCAAGATTAACTCCAAAAACTCTCTAGAATCTTATATAAAATGCACTTTCCTAGTTGAAATATTCTTGACACATTTAAATGAGTGTTATGTTTAGGTTTATATGAAGTTGTTTTTAATTCATAATGTAGACATTCTCTATATCAATAAGTTTAAACAATCTATACATACTAAATTGTCTTATTCATTAACACTAAATATATTTCCAATGACTATTATTATACCCATTTAATTCAAAGGAAGATAATTTTAGCTCAAATATTGGAATTTTCCTTGAATTTTTCTCTACATAAGTCTTAAATGTATGAACACCAATGTTTAACGATTTCATCGTTTTGACCTATTGTTAAGTTTTTTAAAATAGCTTTTAAAATTTCATCAACTGGATAACTTCTACTTTAAAAATTGCCACTACAATATTCTATCCTTTAATAGTATATAAATAGTTATTATACCTTTGATTTAATTATTTAGATACAATTATATTATTAATCATCCTCTTTTAATAGTTCTATGGCTTACACATTAAAAAAAATTTCTTGAAACGATACTTTGCTTCTTTTAAATATTAACTAATTTTCATTACAATTTTCTTATTTGAAGTTTTAAATTGTTAATACACACCATTGATTATCTATTTATCTCTCTTTTATTAATTAAATGAATACTATAATTTATAACTATATTATATAGTTCTTTCTTTGCAATAATCGTGATTAAAGTCTTTCTTTTAACTATTAACCGATTCACAACTAGATTGCATTGTCCTTATATAATTTACATGCGGGTTTCATTTATCAGTTGCTACTTTTTTGTTATTAATTTTGCTTTTTTAGGTTGAACAGAAACAATGGTTAAAATTTCCAAGACAGATTACCACTTGAATCTCAAATGGTTACATTCTTAGTTTTGTATCAAATATCTTCAATAAAATTTGTCAACTAATAACTATTTTTTATTTCCTCTATTCATGTTTTCAATTCTTTCTTTCTTGTGATCTGAAAATTATTCTAGTCTGCTAATAAAATGGAAAATAAGTATGGCATTGTTGTCCTACGCCTAAACTACAGAGTTAAAATGGTTTTTAAATCGTTGAAATGTTAAGGGAAAATTTTAGAGTTGGAGGCGCCCATGGTTGGGTCGCAACCCTCACTCTTTGAGGCTATGCCCAAGTTGGTGCTCCCTTGGGCCACCTGTGAGTTTTTAGCTTTTAGTCTTTTCAAACTTTCAGAATATAAATTCATTTATTCTTGTCCAATAAAATCTCTATCACTTAAATACTATTATGTCTAACATCGAACTTGTATTGAAAATGTGTGTGTGTGTGTGTGCATACTAAAAATTTATGTATACTCATAAGTCTACAATATGTAATGAAACTTTTATAAGGTTGTAATTGTCTCAGCATAACCTTCTATTTTTTTGCAATAAATTGAAATCTGAATTCCTTTTCCTCAACCTATAGATGTAACAAACATTTGAAAACTTGATAACAAGAAGTTGCATAAGCAATAAAGAATATTATTTTTTGCTTTCAATTTGAACATAATAGTTTTCTCAAACTTGCAAGATTATTCTTAGACTACAAATATTTGTAAGATCAATTTTATGCTTTTATAACAATTAGAAAAAGGAAATATCATTTCTTTTACTCTTTCAAAGAGACATAAATGCAAAATCAACTATGAGAGAAATAAACAATATTTTTAACTATCTTACAAAATAAGGAAATCTATTCTTTATTTTTCATAATGGATACATAGTTTCATTATTCTTTATATTTACTTTCAAAAGCAACATTTCACTTTCCGAAATGATCTATATATGTTTCTATACAAAATTGCAATATGAAAAAAACAATCTCCTTCTTGAAATCCAAATAGAGCACATGTTATTTTCAAAATACTTGTTCAACTCGAAGAAACTTATTCAATCCACATACATAAACCTAAAAATACAACAAGAAAATGGGCTATCCACCCATCTATTGGGTTGTGAGACAATCCACCCTCAAGAATGGGGAGAATTTAGCCACTTATGTAAACCATTTTCAACACAACACAACAAGATCACTTTGCACAAACAATAAACATATGCACATAGCCTACACTTGAAACAAAACATTCAAAGTATATTTCTAACACACTAGATTTCCAAATAGGAATTCCACATAGGGGGAGTATGGGATCTACTAATTAAGGGGAAAATATATGTATGTATCACAATATCCCAAAAGCTAATCTCCATATCAAAAACTCCATACACTACAACACACCAACAACACACCCATTTCCCTCCAAAAAAAGCCAATAAGTATGTAGATACATGGGATACTCATATCCCTAAATAAACATGGGCACTCATACCCTAAAATAAATATGCCCCTTAGTGGGAGTCATGCCCACTCAACCCCTTGCACATGGAGGACCAAAATCAGACTCTTTGCAAGAGGGCATCAACTCCCCTATAAAATGCATAAAGAAAACAACACATAACACAATAAAGCATATATCCACAAAAACCCCAACAAAATCCCAAGAACAAACACATTCAACATTTGTATTTAAATTAATAAATAAAAGAATCCTACCTCAAATCGTACTATCCCACTAATGGTAGAATCCTTGGGTGAGAATCTTCATCCTTCAAGCCTTCACCTTTTCTCTCCTCTTCCCCACACACTCTCACACTCTCTCTTCAATAAACTCAAAAATAGGTTCACAAAATCACAAGAAGAAAATATGAGCGAGCAACTCTTTCCTCTTTGTGAAAGAAGAATTTTAATCAAAGGGAAGGAATAACTTCCTACCACAACCAACTCAAAAACACAACTACCTTCCATTTTCGCTACTTTTGTAAGTGGGAGAAAAAGAAGGGTCTAAACACATTTTAAAAAGTTATGTATGATAAAAATAATGTTATAACCTATATACCTTAGACCTAAGCTAATTTTCCAAACATAAAATGCAACCTAGACCTCCTAAAATCACTTAAATATCACTTTAAAAATCACAAGGTTCAAACTTAGACAAGAACATAATCACATAACACTAAAAATCACATTTTTAAAAGGTTTGACATCATACTGGAAGATATAAAGTGGCTAAATGACCCCATCATCCATTGACATTATAATCCACCTATACACTCAACAAGGTGTCAGTAGAGTATACAACAAAAAAAAATCTATCATAACACATAACATATTATCACAAATCAATTAGTCAACCATAGAATAACATATACAATTCATTATTCATGAATACATCAATCAAAATGATCTCATCAAATAATTAACATAAAGTATAACATACATAAGTATATAAAATACCATCCATAACAAATAAATGTGCATCATCCATAAGTAATGAGTGTCATAATCATAAAAATGTCCCTAGGAACATCAAGGATCTCAAAGAATAGGAGTGCATAGAATAGGGGTCTCACACTGCTCATATCTTCCATCTTTGATGGGGATGTTGGGCAATCTAAAATAGATAACTTCATTCCAACTCTAAAAGGAACACACAATTGGACTACAATCCTGCATGTTAAACCTCTATAAAATTGAATTGACATACTTGATTTGGCCAAGCCATAGATTTTTGTTAACTATATCTCTTCTAATTTCCATCCCAATAATGTGTTTAGCTACACCAAGATCTTTCATTTCAAATTTAGCTACAAGTTAAGACTTTAGTTTTGAAATTGTTCCTTTATCTTTACCAATAAAAAACATATCATCAAAATATAATGCATTAAATAGGAAATGATAACCATCAGTCTTATAATAAACATAATGATCTAATTTAGAATTCTCAAATCTCAAACTGAACACATATATATCAAATTTTTGGTACATCCTAGGACTCTATTTCAATCCATACAAAGATTTCTTCAATTTTCAAACCAAATTACTTTTACCTTTCACTATTAGTACTCTAGTTGTGATGTATAAATATTCTCCTCCAAATCACCATGAAGAAAATTTGTTTTCACATTCATTTTCTCAACCTCTGGACCATAAGCAGTAGAAATAGAAAGTAAGAATCTAATAGATGTCATTTTTCAAACAAGAGAAAATATATCACCATAATCAACACCCTCAATTTGAGAGTTACCTTTTGCAAGCAACTATGCTTTGTACTTCTCAATACCTCCATCTAAACCAATCATTTTCTTGAACACGTATTTGATATCAATAGGTTTTCATCCTTCGAACAATGGTACTAGATCCCATGTATCATTATTTTTCAAGTATTTTATTTCTTCATCCATAGCAGTCTCCAAGACTTTGCATCATTCATACCTAATGCATCTTCTATAGATTTGGGTTCATCCATGTTAATATTCAAAGAAAAAATACATCTCTAGTCATCAAGTAAATACCTTTCAGGTGGTTTTTTATGCCTTGTAGACCTTAAAATAAGTTGATTTGGACTTTATTCCTCCTTTTTTGAAGATTTACATCTAGATGATCTCTCCTCAACTTCTTTTCTATCTAGGAGCATCAATTCAATTTTTTTATGCATAGAGGGAAGTTGAATCACATCTTTTTGTTAGTTTGTTTTGGCTGCAATATAATAAAAGAAGGCGTACTTTATCTAAAAATGACACTTCTACTATATATTACCTTATATGCAACTAGATCCAAAATCTTATATCCTTTCACACCATAACTATATTCAATGAAGATACATTTCACAACCTTAATCTCCAAAAAATTTCGCTTCTCCTTTGGTACATGTGCATATGACTCACAACTAAAAACTCTAAGATGTCTTATTGAAGGCTTGTGACCCAACCATGTCTATATAGGCATCTTATCAACAAGAGTTGATTTAGAGACTTTTTAATAAGGTAACAATCAATGACAACAACTTCATCCTAAAGCCTTTTATCTAGACCAACACCACTTAGCATACTCCTAGCCTTCTCCACCATTATCTTGTTAATTATTTCTACAACTCCATTCTAATTTTGAGAATATAGATTTTTCTTTTATTTATGAATGCTATAATATTTATAGAATCTATAAAAATAATTAGAGAAAATTTACCACCATTATCAATCCTCAAATATTTTATTTTCTTTCTAATCTACAACTCAACCATTCCTTTAAATTCTAGATTTACTCTTTAGAAAAGATACCCATATCCTTATACTATAATAATCAATAAACAGAATATAGTGTGTAGATTTTCCAATAGAAGGAACATCTACAAGACCAAACACATCATAATGAATAAGATCCAATACACCACAAGATTAATGAGAACTTGAGTAAAAATAAACGCGATTTTATTTTCCATAAATGTAATAATCACATAAATCAAAATAAAAATTACAATTAGATAACCCTTCAATTTTATTTTTATTTTTCAAGTTCCTTAGACCCTTTTCTCCAATGTGGCCAAATCTCTAGTACCATTGCATAGTCTTCTCTACAGGTAACTTTGATTTAGATGAAAGAGCACCCTTGGGTACTTATAACCCATGACCATTTGTTGAAGATGGAAACCCTCACCTCTTCCAATGAAGTAGCCACAAACTTTGTTTTTTATAAAATTACTATTAGACTCAATAGTGAATGCATCAAGTTTATACATCATGCCATATCTAAAACCTCTAACCATCTTGCATCCTGCATTAGAAAATACTACCTACACACCCACATCTATTATTTTTCTCATAGATAACAAATATTGTACTAATCCAAAGATATGTAATACACCATTAATCATTTTTATTCTACCATAAAAAAACCCAATTCTAACTTTACCATAGCTAATAATATCTAAACAAGAATCATCACCCAATTACACCTTACCTCCATCAAATTATTTAGATTTAAAAAACCAATCTCTATTAGAGGTCAAATGGAAAGATGCACTTGAGTCAATTAACCATGTTGTAATGGTTTGTCTTTAATATCAAAGGTATGGCATTTCATAATGTTGAGGGTTTTATGTCAAAGATACTTTGGTTTATCATCTGCTCATTGCATAGTCTTGTGTTGGTTCCTTGATTTTTTACTAATCTCTAAGACAAGTTGTTTGTTATTCACTTCCTAGTGTTGATGCAAAGGACCTTGCTTTGATGTTGCAAAGGGTCATTTTCCATGATGGTTTGTTGGTACTAGTGCAAAGGAAAGGGTGATACAAGGTGATTTGTTTCATTAGTGTTCATGCAAGTTGCAAAGGACAAAGCTCAGAAGGTATTTTAGATCAAAGTAATTTTTTATCACTCTATCATAGAGTTGATTGATCTTTCAAAGTACATGGTGGTATGATGGAATCTATCAAAAAAATTATTGTTATAGAGGTGTGTCACAAAGTTGTTTCATGGTGATTGAAGTGTTTCTTCAGTAATGGTTTTTATGGGTTTGATCATCTCCTCATGATGTTTCATTCATTCAAAGGTGTTGATGTATTCAAAGGTTCATTCCATGGTGTGTGATATGTCAGAGGTATTTCTTCACTCAGTCAGAGGTATTGAAGTATTCATCATTTACTCCATTTTTGATACTCATTGCACATTCATCCCAATGAGTTGCTTCATCTCATGGTGGTACTGTGTTGATACTCATCTCATGGATTGATGTCAATAGAAGGCTTCTTGTGGTCTATGTCAAATTGTAATTTTTGTTCATTCAGGTGGTCTATGTCAAATTGTAATTTTTGTTCATTCAGGCAGTCTATGTTCAAGACAAAATATCTTTCATCTAAGGTATGATCTAAGTTTTAAAGGTCATAAGACAAGCATATCATTCTGTTAGGGTTATCTTCATGGTTTGTAACTTGGTTCTTAAACCCTAAATCAAGTTTAAGTTGCAATAAGATAGAAGGGTTTACTTTATGATTTATTTCCTCGGTGACTTGGTGTCACTGGTCACCAATGACTTAAGTAATCTTTCAAGGGTTTAAAACCATTAATTAATCGGCCTCTTCTCTTCATCTTAATTGGCCAGGCAGGTTAAAGGTTTATGTTTGACTATTCCAAGCAAAATCAATGGCTATTATTTAATTGCCACTATGGCGGAAGAGAGAGATCAAAGGTTCTAATTTAGACCTTGTTAACAGTTACTTCTTGAGGCATTAATTTGACGGTTGTTCACATGATTGTGTGATTACTTGAATATGAACAATTCAAGGGTTTTCTTGAGCGTGTCAAAACTGAAATATGGCATTCTAGTTTGAAATTGAATTCCAACAATCAGGGGTGAGTAAATTGAGTTTTGTTCTTTTGTGTGGAGATTGAGCTTTGGGAATTGAATTGAAATACTTGACTAATGTAGTAAGGAATATGGCTATGATAGTGTGATTAACAATTCTCTATGACTGTTTTTGAACAATATGTATTCTTTGCACACTCTAGAGTGATATGTACATGATATTGATGATTGCTACATTTATGTGTATATTCTAATTGAGGATTATGATTTATTTGAAGGTGACTGAGGGTTAAAAAAATGTAAAGATAGTGTAAGCATTTGAAAATAAAATGCTCGTATGAACATGGGTGTGTAAGTGGCATTCATTATTTGTGTAGCAGTGTATTGTACTTTTCACTAGTTAAAGTAATTTGAATAAGATCACAAATGATTGATTCAGAGTCTTAATGGTCAAGGTGTCAGTAAAGTTGTGTTTGTGTTATTTGAAGATTATGATCAAGGTGTCAAAAGAGGAATTTTTTGCTTATACATACATTAGTATAAACCTTGTTTGTATTTGTTGAGATGAGGGGAGTCTTGTAGAGAGTTCTCCATTCATGTATGCAAGGAGGATTATATTTTGAATGTTTGTGTTTGATGAAATAAGGAGATTCTTGTTCAAGAAGAGTTACATCTCAAAAGTTTGTATAGGGGAGATGGTGTTTGTTGAATTAATATAGAGATAGTGTAGCGGTTTGTATTGAAATAGAGTAACCCTCTTATTGCCATTCTTTTCTTTTGAAGATTTCCAGTGAGGCAGATTGAAGATTTCCAGTGAGGTAGATTAAAGATTTCTAGTGAGCTAGATTGAAGATTTCCAGTGAGGTAGATTGAGAAGCCAATGAGGCAGATTGAGAAGCCAATGAGACAGATTGAGGAGCCAGTGAAGAATATTAAGTAGCCAGTGAGGCTTTGCCAGTGATGCATAAAGTGTACCCAATGAGGCTTTTTTTTTTGCCAGTGAGGCATACAATATGTAACCTATGAGTTTTTGCTTAGTGGGACTTAATGAAACTAATTTTTAGAGTGTTTTTTCACCCTTTAGGGTTTTCCACTCATAAAACTTGTGTTTTGTCTTCTCTTGGTGGTTTTTCATTTTGTGCTTCATTCTTCATCTTTGATCAAGTATTTTCATATTATATTTGAAGTGTTTCATTAGGTTTTTTTGCTTAATACAAGTGAGTTAAGTTTTAAAATTTGGTTTCTCATTAGACCATTGATTCACCCCCCTCTCAATGGTCTTGTACTCCAACAAACCATACATAATTCTTGCACAAAATACCAAAGATGCAATGAATGCATCACCATCTTCCTTCTACAACTAAAAATCATAGTCAAATTTCTTCTTTTTCTTCTTCTTTTCTTCTTCTTTTCTTCTTTACACTCCTTAAAAAAAATTCCAAGCTTATCACAGTTCCAAAAAATAACTTTGAACTTTCCAAGAGATTTCGATCTCCCCTTGAATTTGGATTTATCATGCTTCTCATTCTTATTACCTTTTTCCTTAGGTCTTCCATGAACATCTAGGGCCTCCTTGGCATTGTTGGATACCTTCCTCCTCATATCTTCAAAAAGAAAAGAAACCACCACATATTTAGTCTTTAAGATAACATAAGTACTCCCAATAGTCATAACAAGAGAATCCCATGAATTAGGAAATCAACAGAGAAAGCTCTAAAATTTCTCTTCCTCATCCATTTTGACACTAATTGATGCCAATTAAGCCACCAACATATTAAATGCTTCCAAGATTTATGTAATTCATCCATCATCTTCTATTCTTAAGGAATACAATTTCTTCCTCAAAAAAATATTATTCACTAAATATTTCACTTGATACATCTCACCAAGTTCCTGACATGGTTTTTGTGTAGAGGTCTCTTCATGGACATTGATTAAAATAGAATCTTCCAAGAAAAATTTTATTAGAGACTTAGATTTATGGTCCATAACATCATATTGAGTATTAAAAGTAGGATCTTTGGGCCTTAAATTTTTCTCATCAACAACACCCCATAGATCTCAATCTATCAATAGATCCTCCATCTTTAACTTCAACATCTCAAAATTAATTCAAAAAAAAGTATTCACCTCAATTCTCCCTAATGAACTTGTCATCTAAAAATTCCTACAACAAGATCATAAAGTATCTTTCACACAAGCTCCCACTCAAATATAGATTAGTTCAAAAAACCTAACAACCCATAGCTAAAACCAAAGGTGATTAGGCTCTTATACCACTTGTAAGTAAGTTAAGGTAGTGAAACAACTTCTTACACTAACCTTGAGAGGAGGATAATGAAAAAATAATCAAATATTTACAACATAGAAATTAAATAGAAATAAATATAAATATCATGCATAACACAACATAGTGATTTATATGGGGAAAACCCTTTTAGGATAAAACCCCACACTCCAAAATCTGCCCAATATATTATTCAAGAATGAAAAATATTACAATATACTTGTAGAAAAATATTCTCACAGGAGTATCACCAATCAAAGATCTAGAGGCAACATAACAACTACCAGGCTCTCATAATACATCACACCACATAATCATAATACAATGCTCTCATAAAATAGGGTTGCCTCCTAAGGTAAGACAAGCCAACAAAATATCTATTATCAAGTATAAGACCTAATGATGAAAGGTCTAGACCTACATAAAATATGGATTTTGGGGGTGTTATCCCCAAACCCCTCCTAGGGTGCACAACCCTTAGACCTTGTAGGAGGTAACCCCCTACACCCCTCCCCCCAACACTCAAATATATTAATCTCTTATAATGGTAAGGTTGAGACACTATTTTTCCTAACAAAAACAAAAAAAAATCAAATAGGAATCTTAGTTGAAGAAACTTATGAACAACTAGTCTTCTAAACCCACCTAAGGCATTGAAACAAACCTTTCATGAAATATTTAAAAATAATCCAACCAACATCATGAAAGAAGGATAAAGAAATAACCAAAATAGAGGGGAGGAAAGGAGTGTTGAAATAACATTCACTTATCCAATTATTTGAATGTAGGTGAAGATTCCCTTATGAAAAACATCTCCCCTACAAACCTTCCTAATTTTCACGGCTTATCATCAAAGGACCCAAAATAGTTCCTCTTTGAGTTTAAGGTTCCTTTCTAGACATATGTCTACAAAAATGATAATCATTAGTTAAATTTTTTCCCTTCTACTCTAAAGGGTGCAACAATACGATGGTTTATGGGATTGGTTGTTGGATCAATCGGCTCATGGTGAGAGACAAAAAATAGTATTCTTAGATAAATACTAAGTGTAGTATATAAAATTATACTCCCTTGAAGGAGATAGTACAATTTCATGCTTATTTTACACCTTTTTTAGTGACCATATATTTATGCATTTTCACCCTTCCTAAATAGGCCCTAATTCCCTTTATTATGCATCCCAAGGCCTATTTCTATCATTTTATGACGCTGAAACATGCATTGAATAAATGCATTCAAACATAAATATGACTTGGATCATGTGTTTCCTTGACTTGTAGGCCAGGATCCATTCACCCAAGGGCGAATGGGTCCTCTTTAAGTGTTAGGATCCATCTTTAAATATATTTTTGGCGATATTTTTTTTTTATTCAAATCCAACTTGCAAATTTTAGCTATTGAGATCTAATATTCAGGAAATTAAAGAAGCCTATAAAACCTATCCTTTTCACCATTTCAAACTAGATCTTTTGATGAAAAAGAAAGAAAGCAAGGAGATAACATTCAAGCAAGAAAATTTGAAGTCTTAGGGAAACATTGTTTGTAATTGCAGGTCTTCAAGTACATTTGTATATTTTGATCAAGCTTTTGTCACATGATTGAAGGTTGATGCCAATAGAAGGATATGATGGATTCTAGGTGTGGGAGATTCATTTGATCATTTCCTTTAACCCAATGACTTGTTTCCTATTGTTCTCATCCTTAATTTTCATTCTACTAGCAACCTACAACAAGGTATCATTATATTTAAGATTTATTTGAGGTGCTTTGACTTATCCCTAAGTGAATCTTGTCATTGTCATATAGGAAACATACTCTAAAACACTTGAGTAGGCTTTCTTTGCATGTTAGCTCATAAAAACCTTTGATGAACTTAAGGTTACGACTTGCATACTGTCTTTTATCGAATATTTTTCATGTATCAAGGTTTAATTACCAAAATTGGGGTTTGACCGAGGTAAACCCCCATACAAACAGACAAACATTTTCTATTTGTAGATTTATTGTAGGTCCGGATCTAGAAATGAAGATTTACAGGTATAGGAGAAAAGTGTAGTCAAAGGGCTACAACTTTAGTTTTTATAATTTTTGAAAGGACTACCAAGACCCATTCACCCTAGGGAAAACTTGTCCTTCAATAGAGCTCAAAACCAAGTTTTTCGAATAGGCGTATGTGTCCTAACCCTTCTCAAATTTACCTACAAACATGGTTTCAGTTTTTGCACTTTTGGTAATTTGTATTTCATGTATTAGGCCTTATAATTCATTTAGTTTGAGCATTGGCTATCATTTCAATTTAGTTTTAGATTAGTCCTATTGTCTTAAGGATTGGGATCCAATTTTGATTGATTGACCATTGATCTTTAAATTCAATCTTTACACCTTGTGATCTCTTTGTTGAACACCTTGAATACTGAGAGGGGGTGAATCGGTAGTCTCTTAAACCACTTCAACATGTATTTAGTACATTTTATCAAACATTTGCAGAAATAAAAAGAAGCAACTAAAACATGCATCACATCAAACAACATAAGAACACTAGAGACGTGGAAAACCCAAGAAAGGAAAAATAGTGAGGATCATCTCACAATATATTATAACTGGTTACAAGATATTACATAAAGGCTCACTTCTAGGTAGGCTCACTTCTAGGTGGACTCACTATCCAGAGAATAAGAGAGAAATAAGAAAGGGTGGCTCACTACAAAGATTTGAACTGATGCAATGCATCTACGATATGTTAGAGACAGATCCACTGAAGCTCAATATACTGACTTAACACACTTCATGTTTCTCAACACTTATACCCACTCTACTCTTCTTCACATCACATTCACATACTCTATTTTTGGAATTCACATCATCACATTCTCAACTTCTTACAACACTGAAATAATCTTATATTTATATGCATTAAATTCTCAAACACCTACACCATCAATTAGGTCAGCCTAATTAGATGAAACATGTAATACAACAACCTATCGACTCAAGATCCAACCACACACACCTCAAAAGTGTAACACATCAAAATAGGTCTATATGGACCTATAATTACTCTCTTAAGTTCGCTCAATTCATACTTTAACTTTGCACAACCCCAAACTTTTTAGATCAACACCGAATAGAAAATACTAATGACATGAACCATCTATTCATCCACAACACAACGTGAAAACCACCAAAATACTTCCCACTTGGAGCATAGACACTTTTGAAACCTGTAAGTACTTCCTCAAAGCTAAATAGAAAAATATTCATTTGTGATGGAATACAAAGAATTTCAATCATGTACTTTGCATCAATAACATTGTCAATATTAAGTCCAATACTTGTCATAATTATCTTTGAAACCAAAGGATATTAAGACATGAAACATTGGATCTAGTTTCCTCCAACATACACCAAAATTTACTTAGAATCTCATAACCTAATTATTCATGGCATAGCAATGTGGAGCTCAAAATTGATTCACTGTACATTGAAAATTGTACTCTGGGACAGACAAATATCCAACAAATCTGATTTGCATGAAGCCAACTCATTCACACCTCTATACTGGATTGACATTACTAAAAACACTACATTCAATCATACTTATCAATCAGTTATACATAATGTTAACTTCAATGTTGACCTCAATGACAACACTATACACTTAGCTGAGTGATTTTTGGATTTGATTGTGTGTGAATTTTTTGCTCTCTGCTCATCCTGATGATGGATCACGGAGTGTGATCCAAAATGTCGATGCAAAAAATTCACACACAATCAAATCCAGAAATCACTCAGCTAAACATTATGGATTGTGGAAACTTGATATCATTAACACTATACATTGTCATGCTCATGTTGCCAATAATTTTCTCAATGAAAAATAAACTTCCAACAATCTCTCCCTTTGTTATTGATGGTAACATGCCCAAAAACCTTCTCCCCCTTTGACATCAAGGGAAAAAAGCTCATTGTACAAACATATTTACTTTCATACTCCCCTAACTGATATATATATATATACAAATATGAGAGTGGCTCCCCCTTAGTAACATACTTCTCCAACACCCATGGTAACTCCCCCTAACAATGATATCCATAAAAATGACCAAAAATTGCATTGCCACACCACTCAAAATCATTTGCATATATATAACAAAATCATAAACAAAATATAAATATACACAATCAACTAGAAGAAGGAAAAAAAAAAAATTTAAGATACCTACAATTTTGCAAGGTGTGCCTCCCAATCCTTCTTGACTATGACTAGCATGTTGTGTTGAGTCTTAAACTACATAAGTATTTCTTCACCTTCATTTAGATAACTAGGTACCAGATTTAATCTTACTACCTTCTCCATATTAGTTAGATCACCGATCATGGATGTAAGTCTTGCACTTACCAGAACCCTGAGTTAACCGTAATCCAAAATGATCTTTTCTTTCTATTCTTGCAGTAAGAAGAACTGTCCATGCAGATTCTCTATTGCTAACCTTGTAGTTCCATCTGCATCATTAGCTAGATCATATGCTCTGAAGACCTTATCAATTTGTGACTTAATAGAGTCCATTTCATCCTTTATATTTTTAGTATAATTTGACCATTTCAAACAAAATTTTCCTTCCTCTGCACAATTTTGAATCTCCTTTAAGTTATTCTACAACTTGCCATGAGAGATAGCACATTTTTTAGATGCATCAGCTAACCTCTTATCATTCATATTCTTAATCACTTCATTTTCCAATCTCTCCTCTAAGCTAGTAGAATATTCTTTAAAAGAATCAAGGAGGTCGCTTGTAGTGTTAGTTCAGGTTTGGTCGACTTGGTGTGTTAGTACTGTTTGTGGAGGTACATCATGGATTGTGAATGAGTTGATTAGTGTGGTGATGTGTATTTGGGTCCTAGTTCCCTTGGTGTGGTCATACTTAACTTCTTTCCACCAGGGAGGTGTTTGGTTCCAACCTATTTTGGTATTGCACATTTTAGGTGCATACATTTCATTAAGGCCAACCTAATTGAGATTGTTTAGGTCATGGATGGTATATAAACAAGGTAAATTATTGGAGATATGCATGGATTGTGGAAGGTGTATGAAAGATGTGAATTTTATTAAGGGTGGTGATCTGAGTGTGATATTAATGCCTATGACTCTAATGAGTAGAAGGGTCTACATTTATAGTGTTCTGAAGTTACTGGAAGCAATGAGCATAAGGTTGTGGATGGCATAATGTTTCAGTTGTGGATTTATCCTGTTGTATTGAGATATTGAATCTCTATGCAAGATTTTTCTTCTATCTTATTTCTTCCTTGAAGTGAGCCACCCAGTAGTAATACTTTCTTTTTCTAGGGAGTGAGCCCTTGGTAGTGAGCCTAATATGTATTTGGATGTGTTTGCATTATTTTTTCATATGTTTAATTTCAGCTAATGCATGATAAGGGTTTGAAAATATATTGAGGATTTGAATGTTTTTAAGTGTATAATGGATTCACCCCCCTCTTAGTTTTCTTATGCATCTAACAGTAAGATGAAAACATATCAAGGAAATGATAATAGTTGGTGGAAACTTAAATGAAATGTGGAAGGGTCTTATAAAAAGGCGAAAATAGAGGAATCAATGTAGAAGAAGTGTTTATAAAAATAAAAAGGAAAGAGATAATAATAATTAAAATAATATAAATAAAAATAGTTGTTTAGAAGGATACAGCAAGAAAAAAAATAATGTTGTACAATAATGTGCCATGATAGAAGAGAGAAATTATGGTGTAGTTGAAAGAAAAATTTCCTACAAAACATAAAAAAACTGAACAATTTCTAAAAGGGAAAGGAAATTGACAATAATAAGTAAATTTGATGTGAGAGAAGTCTAATGAGAAAATGGTGATGATAAGATGAAATGGATAGTACACCAATGCAGATATGAAATTAATTAAGAGAACAAGAAGTCAAATTTATTAGATAAAACAAAACATGGCTAGATTGAAAGTTGGGTACCTTGTGTGATATCTAGGGAGCTAGTTCCATAGGGGAAACTTATTAGAAATAGAAAAATAAAGGAAAAACTATGGTGTCATACACATTGATTGTTTACTTATATTAATTATGAAAAAATAACTTTGGCATGATGAGAATGGTAGTTTTAAGGCCTCCACACTAGGGACCTATTCTTTTGGAGTTGGGGATGCTTTTTATCCAAATTCATTTTTGACTTTTCTCATTGGGTTTCGGATACTCATTGTGTGACTCCTGTGTCAATTTTACTCTATGTTGTGATTGCCAATTTTTAGGGGTTAGGTGTGTACAAGTAGTTTGGGTTTGGAATTCATGAAAATACCTAATAATTATCCCCTATCCTATATGTGCCTAAATAGGTCTTAAGTTTGATTTATAGCCCAATTTCATGCTGACACACACAATTATGAGGGCTAAAAATTATAAAAATATTAAAATGTAGTTTTGAAGCCCTAGTGAAATCCACCCTCAAAATATTAAAATGGTATTGCATTGGTGCAAGTTGATCATCTCGATGTGGTCCTCTTTGAGATCTTAAATTTAAAAAAGGCTCAAATGACTTCTTGGATGAAAAATTATGGCCCCAAAATTTTGTTTTCCTTTAGGAACTTTCCTCAAAATTGCATATATGTAAATGTGCAAAAACGTTTCCATTTCCATTCACATGTGCAAATATGCATTAAAAATTTCATTCTCTTAATGTGTGCAAATTTGCATGAAAGTTGCTATTTTCTTTCATATGTGTAAATGTACAGAAAATTTTAAGAACCCCTAAATGTGCAAACATGCAAAGGCATTTTGGAACCCTTAAATGTGGAAATGTGCAAAAATATTATAGAACCCCTAAATGTACAAAATGCAAAAACGTTTTGGAACCCTTAAATGTGCAAATATGCAAAAACATTTTGGAACCTTTAAATGTGCGAATATGAAAACATGCAAAAAGTTTTGAAATCCTTGAATGTGTTAGTGTGCAAAAAAAATAGAGCCCCTGCAAATGTGTGAATATAAATAGAAATTCTAATTCTCATTAACATGTGTAAGTACACCTCAAAATATCGACTCAAGATTGAAAACTTGTATGAAAAATTTGATCTCCCTTTTGAGAATTTATATTTGATTTAAATATCCATTATAATTTAGGTTTTGCCCAAAATAATATAATATTTTGAATTTTACATGTTGCAAATCAAAAAATGTTGAAGTAGATGATACTTGGAAAATGATTAGGAGTTGAAGAAAGATTCTAAAGATGACTTGTAAAAGAGAGCATGACATACATTTGCACACAAACTTTTTGTTACAAGTATGGATGTGTTTGGTGGTGTTGTCATTAATGTTGTCATTGATGTCAACATAGTTCAAGTTGATTTCATATGATACTTGTATATTTGAGATACTGTATAAGTGCTTAGATTACATGGAGCTATATTTATGAAGTTGTACTTGTGTTTGTTCCAAGTGCTTTTGAGAAAATTTAAGAGATAATGAAGGCATTGTTGAGTGTGTGTTTTGAATGTGCTCTGCATTTCTTCTATTTGATCCTATGTCTATTTGCATCTGTAGTTGTGTTCATGAGCCTCAATGGATAATAGATTCTGAGTTTTAGCTTCTAGTTCGATAAAGAGTGAAAGATGTGTTCACCGATGTGTGAACTGGTTTGGCAGAACTATTTGTTTGTGGACTAGGAGAAATTTTTTGGATTCGCAATCTTCTGGCATTTGGTTTTAGATCTTGTGGATCTAGGAGATGATTCATATTGATGGTTTTTATGTTTTGAAAAGCATTCTTATTATTTGACACTCCAAAAGACCTGCTCCAGAGCTCCTGTGTGTTGCTAGTTGGTCTGGTTGGACTATTGAATAACATTTTGTGAATGAAGATTGTTACAATTGTTGCAGATGTACCTGAAGGTTTATTAGAGATGGTAAAATGTCTGGTGAATCATGTTGAGTGATCCACGTGTGATCATCTTGTTGTAGATGCACGTACTTCAAATATCATTGGTGTTTTCATTAGGTTTGGTCGACCTAGTGTCTACACATTACATACAGATTTTGCATCAAACTAAGGAAGTGTGTGTTTGATCCAAGATGTTGTTTGGGTACTAATTAAATGTGTAATTGGTCCTCTCTCATTCTTATCCATCGTGGGAATGTAGAGTAGCCGACCTAATTTGAATTTGTAAATTGAAGAATGTTTAGCCAACCTTAAAGAATGCTTCTAGGGTTGAAGATGGTAATGACTGGTGGGGAGAACACCATAAGGAGATCCGGGAGGCTAGAAAAAAATAGCAAAAAGAGACAGGTAATTAAGGATTCAAAGGAGGAGCGATCTGATAGCAAAGAGTATAAGGATGAGGAAACTAAGGAAGAGGAGGACGAGAATGTGGAGGGACCCAGTTTACCCTGGAAGACAACAAGTTACCAAAAGAAACCTTGGCCTCTCATTCTTCACATCCCCCAGTTGATGATCCTAAAGAGATCCCAGGGACTATGGACGTTGGGGAGGAGCCCTATGCCTTGGAGAAGAAAATGGACATGCTCAACAATAGGCTTTGTGGATTGACCCGCTTTACAATGAAGTTGGGCCACTTCGTCACTAGCACCCTATCCACTATTATCAAGGAGGATTTGGAGGGTAATAATGGCTAGGAGAACAAATATTGGGTTGGTGATGATGTCGTGGACCTCCTATTTAAAAACTGGGATAATGCCATTTAGTTGTTGCATGTGCCGATGTTCTATTTTTTAGCTGCCTTTCCATGGTTTTTGTGTTGTCAAAGTGTTGTCTCTATTACTTTTTGCTTCAATGTTAGCTTTTTATACTTGTTCCTTTCTAGCCCGTGTGGCTTCTTGTAAAGGGTACAATGCCTTGTAAATGCTGCTTAACTTTTCAAAAATAGGGGAATCAATTGATCAATCATTCAAAGAAGTGAAGTGTGAAAAGTAGAGTGTGCAAGAGCTAATTGAGGCAAAAGTACTTTGATGTGTTAGATTCTTGAAAGTAGTGAGTTGATGGTTTCTACATTCTTTGATCAAGCTACGAATATATGGAACCTTTGTGGTAGATCCTTATTTTTCTTTTCTTTTTTTGTAGGCAGTGAGCCTCCTTATGGACAGTGAGTGCTTTGTTGGTAGTGAGCCTTTGTATCTAGGTAGTGATCCCTCTGGTAGTGAGCCTTTGTATTTGGTATTGCATTATTACTATATTATGAGTTAATCCTCACCATTTTTTTTCCCTCATTAGGTTTTCCACGTAGATCTGGTGTATTTGGTGTATTCTTTATCTTATTTGTATTTCATTTTTACACAATAACAGATTAAGTTGAAGTCAAATTGATTAAGGTTAGAAGTAAAGTAATTTTATAAAATTGATTCATCCCCCCTCTCAGTTGTCTTGTGCATTTCAACAATTGGTATTAGAGCTTCGGTTCCTCGGTGAAAAGCTTAACCACTTGAGGTAGATCAGATGGTGCACAAGTTGTAGATCCCTATTTTTGATGGAGTTAATTATAGTGACTAGAAAGAACATGTTAGAATCAAACATGCTCTAATACCATGTTAGAATTGGCTATGGCTGCCAAGATCTATGGACCAAATAAAAAGCACAAAGAAGACAGAATAATGTGTGACAAGAATAAACTATATTTCTATCAATATAATTCAATGATATGAAGTGATTGATTACAAATGAGAGAGACCCCTTGGTTATATATCCAAGGTGAGAACATAGAAGGGCATAAGATTATTACAAGTGTCGTAATCTTAAGACATGAGACAACTATGAAAATCTATCACTCCACCTAAAGTGGAAAAGTGATAATGTGATAACCACCACAAATAGTGGATCACCCACAAAAGGTGGAGAGGTAATCACATGATATGTCCACGAAAGGTGGAAGTGATAAAGTAATAACATGATAAGTCCACCAAAGGTGGAAAATCTCCAACTACCTCCTATGTGGTTTGTAAGTAAACTTAACTAAAGTGTAATTATGACCTAGGACAAGGTACAACATATTTAATTACACCAATAGAACATATGAGAGGTTATTTGGTTTCTCTTGGTTTCAAGACCTAGAAAGCTATGGAGACAAAGTGTGTTGCACTATCCATTGGTCCTTCCTCTACAAATGAGATTGCGACTTATGAAGAGAATGAAAATGAAAGGTATGATATCTTTAGTGCTCTATCTAAAACTGAAAGGAAAAAAAATATTTCTTTAGGCACTGCTTATGAAGTATGGAAAATTTTGAAATAAATTTATGAAGGAAATGATAGAGTGATATTGTCAAGGAAGCTAACAGCTAAGCAAAATTTTGAGAATCTAAGAATGGAAGAGGGTGAAGATATTGCAAGCTATTGTCAAATAGTTACACTTATAGAAAATGAGATCAAGAAACAAGGTGGTACCATGTCAAATGAAGATATAATTGAGAAGATATTGATGACCCTACCAAAGAATTACAGTGAGAAGGTCTCTGCTATTGAAGAATCATTTGATCCAAAGACATTTACTAAGGAGAACCTATTTGGTGTCTGGACTGCATTCGAGATGAGAAAAATTTCAAGAGATAAGGAGAATACTGAAACAAATTTTAAATCAATGAAGATAGGAGATGACTCAGATGATGATTCAGAAGAGTTAGAAGTAAACTTCACAAGGAAATTGAAGAAAAGTACTAGTATATAATAAGTTATGTTGCCCTTTAAGTGTTTCAATTGTGGAAATATTTTTTATTATGCATCAAGATATCCCAATAGACCTACACACAAGAAGAACAAGGATAATAATAATCACAAAGACAAGAAGGATAAGAAGTTCAAGAAATTGTATTATGTCAAAGAAGATGCAGGAATTTTTTATAATGAATCTGATTTTGAGGAAGATAAAGATGAATATTTATTTCTAGCCTTGGAAAGTAAATTGTATCTACTAACTATGGAAGATGTGCAAAGGAATCTTGTACAGAGAGCAAGAAGGATGAGATGGAAGGCACTCTGGGGACTTGTTCTCATGCTAGACAAGATGAAGACTTTTGGTTAATTGATATTGGGTGTTCAAATCATCTGAATGGAGATAAGAGTAAGTTCACTAAACTTGAAAAATATGATGGAGGAATAGCTATGTTTGGAGATTATTCTGGTGGTAATATTGTTGGTAAAGGAACAATTAGTTTTGATGGGAAACATAGTACTAACGATGTCTATTATGTAAAGGGTTTAAGGAATAATCTCTTAAGTGTTGGACAAATGTGTAGCAAAGGATTCAAGCTTGTGTTTCAGGATAACACTTTGAGATCAGAAAAGGATCTGAAACTGTGGTAGCAACAGGAATAAGAACTCATAGAAACATCTATCAGCTTAAGAGTGGTGATGGTCACTGTTTTGTTTCACAGATTAATGAAAGTTGGTTGTAGCACCAGAGGATAGGACATGTGAATTTTAACAATCTGATCAAGATCAGTTTTAAGGAAGTTGTCAGAGATCTACCTAGAATCACAAAACCTTCAAATTTAATTCCCAAAATTTGTCAGTTGGGAAAACAAACAAGAAGCACTTTTAAAAGAAAGGAACAATCATCTACCAGAATGTTGGAATCAATTCACACACACCTTTGTGGCCCTACAAGAATAGGAATCCTTAATGGTGATGGGTATTTTATGCTCTTGATTGATGATTACTCTAGGATGACATGGGTTAATTTTATTAGAGAGAAAGCTTGGGCTCTTGATAGATTCAAGGTATTCAAGGCAAGGGTAGAGAATGAGGAAAACCTAAAAATCAAATATTTAAGGTCTAATAGAGGTGGATAATTTACTTTTGTTGAGTTTAATGCATTATGTGAAGAACATGGTATAAAGAGACATTATTCTTCTCCTAGAACCCCTCTACAGAATGGAGTTGTGGTAAGAAAGAATCAGACTATTCAAGTGTCTGCTAGAACTATGATGAAAGAAGCAAATGTTCCTGATGTGTATTGGAGAGAAGAAATTCACACTATTGTTTACATCCTTAATAGAGTTCATATCAGAGGTAACATCACTAAGACTCCTTATGAGTTATAGACTGGTAAGACTGCTACTGTTAAATACTTTAAAGTGTTTGGAAAAAAATGTTACATTAAAAGAGATGATGAGAATCTTGGAAAGTTTGATGCTAGATGTGATGAAGGAATTTTTCTTGGAGATTCAAATAATAGCAAGACATATAGATGCTTTGATAAAAGACTAGGGAAAATAGTTGAAAGTGCTAATGCAAAAGTTGATGAAGCTATGTATAGACCAGTAGAAATAAGTGAAGTTGGACCTGATGATCCTATTTGTGGGAAAATGCAAGAAGAAGAAAAGGAAGATAAAGAACAAAGTTATGAAGAGGAGATTTCAGAACCTACACCTAAGACGCCTAAATATATAAAAATAAATCATCCAAAGGAACTGATAATTGGAGACATAAGTGAAGGCATAAAGACAAGAAGTAAATTGGTTGAGATAAACTTGTGTTTACTTTCTAAGATAGAACCTAAGACTGTGACTAAAGCATGTAATGATGAAACCTGGGTTAGAACAATGAAAGGGGAACTGCAATAGATAGAGAAGAATGAAACATGGGAACTAGTCCCTGACTTGCAAACAAGAATGTAATTAGTTCAAAATGGGTATTCAGGAATGTAATATACCTCTGTTTTGATTCTTGTTCAAGTTGCTTTATGCTATGTTTGGTTGCAACTACTTTGATACTGGATACATTTTGTTATAATGTTTTGATTGCTACTATTGAGCGACAACATTATTGTGGGATGTAGTTATCTGATTATTGTTTCACATGTATTATGGATTAATGATGTTGTAGAGTTAACATGAGATGTTATTATGAGATTATTGGAATTATGATGGAAGTGTCAGTTTCGATGAGTGTATTGGTGAAGAGGATGGTTTCGCATCACTCACTTGCGAGCGCCCTATGAATCCGTAATTTCTTCTTCAAGGTGTGTATTATATGCTGGATATATTGTATGATGTTGTTTACTTGGTTGCAGGATTGTAGGTACATGACATCGACTCCACCTGGTTTCACAGGTTTGAGTGTGTCGATCCAATGGTTAAGTTGAACGGGAGATAGTAGCTAGGTAACATGTGTCAAGTCTATGCCCTAACCTTAGTGTGTCGTCAGTTGTGTGTGTCGAGTTATAATTTGTCTTGTTTTAATGTTATTTATTTCTGAAGGATTATTGATTTGGAAATAAATACTTAGAATAATTGCATTTAAATCATGTTGATGATTATTTAATTTAAATAATGCAATGTAGATAAAAGTTTATACTTAAATTAATTAATTATATTTAGTTTATTTAATTAATTAAATTTGATCCAAGGGGTTGAATTTAATTATTAAATAATTAAATTAATTAATTAAACGTGATGCAAGAGAATGAAAGGAAATAAAAGAATTAGAATTAATTTTGGAATTTAATTTCAACGTGTGAGAATTAAATTAGAAATTGTAATTAAATGTTTATTTGGAAATTGGTTGCAACTTTGGAAATTAATTTATTATTTGAAATTGCATTTTAAATTGAAAGTGGGTTTTCGAAAAGTGAAATTAAAATTTAAATTAAAATTGAAATTGAAATGAAATTGAAATTGAAATTGAAATATCTAATTTGCATGTAATGTGAATTAGGGTTGTAAATATTGAAATTGAAATTGAAATTGAAATATCTAATTTGCATGTAATGTGAATTAGGGTTGTATTAGGTATTTTTGATTTATAAAGAATACATGTTTTAATTTTAGGGAGAAAGTTTTTAGAAAAATACATTTTTACAGCAGGGAAGAAATTTTGGAAAATTTGCACAAGGGTTTGAAGAAAGTTTGATTGTAGAATTGATTGAAGGAAAGATTGTTTGCATTTGTTTGGTTTTGGATTGGATTCATTGGAGGATTGAAGAAAATTCAGGAAATCTTTGGAGGAGGCTTGCATCAAAAATTCATCTCTTCCTGTAGCTTCTTGTACCAGGTTTTCCTCTTTGTGTTTTATTGTTCTTGATTGTTTTTTTTTAAATAGTAATGATTAAAGATTTGTTTGTTAAATCTGTTTTAGAAAACAAACTTGATATTAGAAAAAAAGAATTAAATAAATTTACAGCCTTTGCTTGTGAAAATTCTTGAGTGAAAATTGTGAAAACTTTAGTTGAATTTAAATTATTTGGAGAAATTGATTTTATTGTTATTGAAATCAAACATAGAGATTGAACAATGCATTTAGAATGTTTTTAGAAAATGAAACTTTCTGTTTATTATCAAAAAATGGATTTTAAAATCTGCAGTATAGTTATATTTTCATGGTAAAATGGTCTGATTGCGTCGCCTATAACTTTACTTTTCACAAACTGGGTTTTCAGGAAATTTAAAGGGTTTTTGCATTTTGAAATTTTCTTACCCCTGTCCAAAAATCGTAAATACCCAGATCGTATTTTTTGAGTTATGCTTAAAACATGAGACTGCTGTTAAGTTATTTTCCCATGGCTGTTCTGAAAATAAAATAATAATAAATTGATATTTATAAATATTAATATTTTATGTATTGTTATTATAATATTAAAATATTATTTAATAATATTTTATATTATAATTTATAATACTAAAGTATTATATTTATTTATATTATTTTAAATAAAATTTGTATATTGGATTAGTGGAATTAAAATTATAAACATATGGGAAATTATTGTTATTTTAAAATGGCTTGTTAAAGTTTAATTGAAAGAGTTAAATATTTGATTTAAAGAATGCAATATATTATTGAATAGAGATTTAAAATTGGATTGATTAGTGTATATGGAAAATGGATAGAGAAACAATATGTTATTATAATAAAGAGATTGAATGTGTTAAATAGAAAAGTGAATGAGATGTAAGATTTGATTAGGAAATGGAAAGAGTTTACTTGCATAGATTTGTGTCGATTTAAAAGTAAATTAAGAAGTTGTTTTATTGATGAGGCAATCAATTATGTTATTTATTAATTTCTATTTAGATTAATTGAATCATTGTGATTGGATTATGAAAGTGATATGGATTTAGTATATCCAAAAGTAGTATCTTCCTCGTGCTTATCTTAAAGGATTTAATTCTTTGTATTCAGTAAAGGGGAAGTAAGTTTAATTGTTTTAGATTTCCAATAATGAAAAGGGAAATGGGGGTTATGATTATTTTAGATGATCTACTTATCATGTCTTTGACTTTGTCAACACTACCTATTGAATGAGTATGGATTTAGGAAATCCAAATATTAGATTTGATTGATGACTTGAATGCTTTTGTTGCTATGTCGTCAAGTTGCATTGTTGGTTTTGGGATTTAGTGTCAGTCCTAAATTATAAGTCTTCCAGAAGAACTTAGAGGATAAGAGTTGTTGAATCTTTGTGCCATCCAGTTGTTTTCCCTTGGGTAGTGCATGGCGTCTTTTCAGTTTTACCCGATTTTCACGAACGGGAATGTTTGCACCTCCTTGGTTTAGGAGCGAATTATGGGATCCGTGTCTCCTTGTATGGAGTGACCTTGTTATGTGGTTTCATCTTGTTGCCTCCTGTGAAAGGAGAGGACTATGTGTTGTTGCCTCCAAGATGTTTGGAGTGAGATTTTTGTACCTCCTATGAAAGGAGTGGACTATGTGTTGTTGCCTCCAAGATATTTGGAGTGAGATATTTTGTACCTCCTGTGAAAGGAGTGGACTATGTGTTGTTCCTCCAAGATGTTTGGAGTGAGTTTCTATTATTTGTATCCTCCTTGTGTTGGAGTGGATTATGATGCCTAATTGGTATGCACTTGTGGTTCCCTTGGTGGATTGTTTGGATGTGTGTTGTCGAATAGAAGAGTGGCTTCTGTTAGGCGCCAGAGCCCAAAGAGGTAAACTGGATAACCTTCAGGAGTGATTTAAACAAGTGATAATTAAAATAATGTACTTAGAAGATTATGACTAACTTCTCACTAATCAAGATAATTTAATCCTCACTCATAGACACAAGGGCTTGTTTAGACTTGGGATGAGTGAGAAGGCCTGGAATGGCAAGATCAACTATCTAGTTCTTGCGAGAGGTAGTTGATTCCGCATGAGTGAGTATGAGTGCCGGGATTCGGTTGAGGCCACCAGGATTACTTGTGCCAGAGCCTATGAAGAATTCCCAGAGGAGATCTCATGACAAACCTTGTGATGACACTCTATCTATGACAACTGTTGTTAATTATTTTATGTGTATGGTTATTTGAACATACTTGATCTACTTTATGTCTGGAAGCAATGTGACCTATGTCAGTGATGTTGGAGTTGTACTTGTATTGTATTTGATTTGTACTTGTATTGTACTTGAGTTGTACTTGATTCATACTTGTATGGTGAATGAGTTGTACTTGTTAATTCATTTGGTTGGTTATAACAGTATGAGTCAGTATGAGTCTGCCTTTGGTTAGAGGTAGTAGAATCTTTGTCCATGTTACTTTGTTACTATCTCCTAGCATGGGGGGTGGGCCTTCGGGTACCACATTGGTAGGGTGGAACATGCACCAAAACCGTTGGGTCCCCATCGATCTTCAGTACTTGGTGGCGAGACATCCAGATGGACAACTCGCGGTTCTTGTTGTAATTTCTTGCATTGTAATATTTTAACTTATATAAGTTATTTTATCCCTCTTATGTTTATGAGGTGGAATTTTGTAGTTGTAATATTTTGTACTATTGCTTCATTCTGGGAATGAGTGATGTATCTATTGGATTAAGATAATGTTTATGAGATTGTATCTTGGTTGATTATCTTATTATGTTATGTGGTATTCTTATGATATATGATATTTATATCATAAGGTTCATAATACTATGGTTGCATGTAATATGTATGTGTGGGTTTAAGTAATCCTAACCTTGTAGCCTTAAAGGTTGTTGTTAACTAGTAAGTGAATGTGTATGTTAAATGCACTTTATAAAAAAAATTGGTTCGCTTATGATGTTAATTGCAACTTCCTTTTAAGGTTACTTGGCGGGGCATTACAAGGAATAAGCTGAATGAAGATGGTGAAGTGGTAAGGACTAAAGCAAGACTTGTATGTAAAGGATATTCTAAGGTTGAAGGAATAGATTTTGAAGAAAAAATTTCGCCAATTGCAAGAATAGAGGCCATTCGAATGTTCTTGGCATTGTCAGCTCATAAAGACTTTAAAGTATACCAAATGGATGTCAAGTCTGCATTTCTAAATGGAGAATTCGAAGAAGAAGCATATATGGAGAAACCAGAAAGTTTTCAGCTGTCAGACAAACTAGACATGGTTTGAAAGTTAAAGAAGGAACTATATAGACTTAAAAAAGCTCTCATAGCTTGGTATGCAAGGTTGGATAGATACTTGACACAACAAGGATTCAACAAAGGGTTTGTAGATAGTAATCTTTACTTCAAAAACAAAATGTTGATAAGTGTGATATATGTAGATGACATTATATTTGGTGGAAATAAAGGAATGTGTAAGAAATTTCTAGAAGATATGCAAAAAGAATTTTAAATGTCTATGATTGGTGAGTTGAATTTATTTGTTGGACTTCAAGTAAATCAAACTAAAAAAGGGATATTCATTTCACAATCTAAGTATGTTAAGTAATTATTGAATTTTTTTGGAATGGATGACTCCAAACCGATCTGTACCCCTATGGTAACTGGATGTAAGCTAAGTAAGGATGATGAATCTATTAAAGTTTATCAGAGTATGTATAGATTTATGATTGGTGGACTGTTCTATCTTACTACTACGAGATCGGATATCATGCATGCAGTATGTTTAGTTGCAAGATTTCAAGAAAAACCTAAGAAATCACATGTTACAGTTGTGAAGAGGATATTCAAATATCTTAAGGGGACTCTAGATTTTGGGCTATGGTATCCAAAGGATAATGAATTCACACTGAATGCCTACACATTGGGTTGGTTGTGTAGATGACAAAAAGAGTACAAGTGGTAGTGCATTCTTCCTTGGAGGAAGATTAGTTTCATGGTTGAGTAAGAAACAGTATTTAGTTTCTTTATCCACTGCAGAAGCAGAATATATTGCAGCAACATCCTGTTGTACATAGGTACTTTGGATGAAGCAAACCTTGAAGGACATAGGTGTGATGTGTGATGAGCCTATCTCTATCTTTTGTGACAATACAAGTTATATAAACATTCTGAAGAATCCAATGATGCATTCTAGGAAAAAGCACATATTTATCAGGCATCACTTCTTGATGGAGAAGGTGTTGCTAAATGAAGCTAGACTTTGAATATGTACCTACCAAAGAACAAATCATTGATATATTCACTAAGGCCCTTTCGAAGGATACTTTTGAGTATCTCAAGGGGAAGTTAGGGGTTACTGCCCCTCCTTCCTTGAACTAAGTGCACATGGAGGTGAATCAGTCCAGTGGATTCATATATTCTTTTGGTCTAGACTAATGATTGAGGTCTACTCCTCAAGGGGAGTAGAAAAGTGCATTGTTACAGTATGTGATGTGGGTGCACTCCTAAGGGGGAGTGAATAGAACTTTATATGGCAAGATTTTCCATGCAAAATTTATTTTTCCATTGATGTCAAAGGGGGAGAGAAAGTCATGTGAAAAAGTTATGCTTGTGCAGGTTGTCTAATATGAAGGAAAAGAAAGGGAAGAAGAAGCAGGAGATTGTGTATGTTGTCCTTGATGGGTTTTCACATCATGTATTGCCATCAATGAAAAAGGGAGAGATTGTTACAAGTATGGATGTGTTTGGTGGTGTTATCATTAATGTTGTCATTGATGTCAACATAGTTTAGGTTGATTATAGATGTTACTTATATAGTTGAGATATTGTACAAGTGCTTAGAGTACATGGAGCTATATTTATGAAGTTGTAGCTGTGTGTTTGCCAAGTTCTTTTGAGAAAATTTAAGAGATAATGAAGGCAATGTTGAGTGTGTGTTTTGAATTTGATCTCATATTTTGTTTTGCATTTCTTTTGTGTTGATCATATGCCTGTGCGGATCTATAGTTGTGTTCGTGAGCCTCAATGGATAATATATTCTGAGTTTTAGCTTTTGGTTCGATGGAGAGTGAAAGATGTGTGAGCTAGTGTGTGAGCTAGTTTGGAAAAACTATTTGTTTGTGGATTGGGAGAAATTTTTTGGCTTTGCAGTCTTCTAGAATTTCATTTCAGATCTTGCAAATCTGGGAGATGATTCATATTGATGGTTTTTGTGTTGCTAGTTGGTCTAGTTGGACTATTAAAGAACATTATGTGAATGAAGATTGTTACAATTGTTGCGGATGTACCTGAACGTTTCTTAGAGATGGTAAAATGTCTAGTGAAGTGTGTTGAGTGATCCATGTGTGATCATCTTGTTGGAGATGGACGTACTTCAAAGATCATTGGTGTTTTCATTAGGTTTGGCCAACCTGGTGTCTACACATTACATAAAGATTTTGCATCAAATTAAGGAAGCATGTGTTTGATCCACAATTTTGTTTGGGTCCTAATTAAATGTGTAATTGGTCCTCTCTCATTCTTATCCACAGTGGGAATGTGGAGTAGTCGACCTAATTTGAATTTTTAAATTGAAGAATGTTTAGCTGACCTTGGAGAATGCTTCTAGGGTTGAAGATGGTATAAAATCAAGTCAAGATGTGAATTCAACAGGGGAATCAATTGATCAATCATTCAAGGAAGTGAAGTGTGTGAAAAAGTGTGAAAACTAGAGTGTACAAGAGAGAATTGAGGCAGCAGTGCTTTGATGTGTTAGATTCCTAAAAGCAATGAGTTGATGGTGTCAACAATCTTCTGATCAAGCTATGAATATGTGGAACCTTTGTGGTGGATCTTTATTTATATTTTTTTGGTAGGTAGTGAGCCTCCTCCTAGAAAATGAGTTCTTTGTTGGTAGTTAGCCTTTGTATCTAGGCAATGAGCCTTTGTATCTAATATTGCATTATTACTATAGTGTGAGTTAATCCTCACTGTGGTTTTTCCCTCATTGGGTTTTCCACATAAATTTGTTATCTCTGGTGTTTTCTTTCTATTATTTCCATTTCATGTTTACACTTAATAACAAATTGAGTTGAAGTGGAATTGATTAAGGTTAGAAGTAAAGTAATTTGATACAACTGATTCACCCCCCCTCTTAGTTGTCTTGTGTATTTCAACACTTTTTCCTTGAGCAATATAAAATTATAAAAAGGACTTGCAAAATTGAGGATAACATGCATTTGTATGTCATATTTTGGCCCTAAGCTAATGGAGAATTATAAAGAGAACTTGCAAAACGGAGGACATGCATTTGTACATCAAAAAATTTTCCAAGAATAATGGAGAATTAGAATGCAAAAGTACAAGTCATATATGACTCTTCATATTCTTTTGTAATTTATCTCATATGCTTTTAGGAAGGAATTTTTTAATATTCTCCTACCCATTAAACCTAAAAATATGTAATTGCAACCCATTTGAAGTGGTTAGAAACCTATTTTTTGATTAATACATTTTAAATTTTCTACTTCACTCATTGTCTTTTTTTCCAATTATCCAATCATTGAGTATGTTATATTTTATTTTGTTCATTTAATTCATGAAATTATATGAATTTGGAATGTGCTTCATATCACCGGTGTCTTGTTGATGGTGAAATAATTTGCATGGTCAACTTGAGTACATTTGTGCAGTTCTTAAATTGAATATTTATCATGTACCTTTAGTTATGGAAGTCATTTCTTCAACGTGTGTCAAGAGTAGAGTGGTTGGTGTTGTGACTTTAGTGGTTTATTTTTTCCTTTGAAGAATGCATTATTTTGTGTATTTTGGGTCAAGTCGTAAGAGGTTTTAGATCCAAATTTTCTAATTAATGAAAGATGTATGAAGTCTGAGAATAATAAGCTTAGGATTCCTTACTGTTCTTTTACATTTTCAATCTTGTAGTTAGATAAGGCTTAAGTACCTACAATTTTGGTTTTGGTTTTCTTATTCTTATGTTAGTGTTTTTGAATAAGTAAAGTAATGAATTTATCCATATAAAATCAATTTTTTTGTTTAAATTGCATGCTTTATTATTATAAATTTGAAAGTTCATATACCATTACAAATTTTTAATTTATCTTTTCTTCCAAATTGAGGTTGTAAGTAATGATGTTAAAATTTGAATCCAACAAATTGAATTTGAAATACATTCATGGGCATGGATTTAAACTTGATTTAAATTGATTTTTAGTTTATAGGTAATTTATTTTACCACTTTACATTAGTATAATTTGTTAGTGAATTTCCATATTCCACTAGAGCCCCTTGAATGAGATTGATAAAACACTCTCCTACTCAGTTAGTTCAACCAATTTTATAATTTAAAAATAAAAGATGTACACTTGATATTAACACCTTCCAAGTAGAGGAAAATTTACCATTATAACATGTTTGCATCTCAAAACACTCATCAAAAGGTGGTTATGCATATCATCCTTAGAGGAGGTTATCTCAATTTGATGCTAATTTATAGAAGTTTTATTCATGATGTGTTAGTTGATAAAATAATCATAAGTTAGAAAAAATTACTATAAAAATGACAACTTGACAAATGAAGAGGCAAGCGAAGTTCCACTTATGGAAGCAACTTTAAAGGTATTGCAATTAGGCTTATAAATCAATTCAGAGATCTTTCATGGATCTTTTTTTAGCATGTTCCCTCGATATATTCCCCCATGAGCTTGTTTTAGGGTAATGGATTTTCATTATTGTCTATACATATAAGCAACACACCATTATAAACTTGTTTGAACTTTAACAATGATCAAATATCTAGTAACAATTTTTTTTAAATTTGCACACAAGCATTTTAAGAACAATCATTAGGGAAGGTTTGTGGTTTTAAATACTTATAAATTTATTTTTCCCAATCAATATGGTACATACCAATGCATGCCTATCTTGTATCATGAGTTTTTCTAATCGATGAATGAGTAATGTAAAACATGGACCATCATCCCTCATACTTGATCAAGATGCAACACTAGCCATAGAATCGATATGTCTATATCCTTTTGAGGAATGATAATAATCTTACGAGTAAAATCAATTAAGCAACTACATATCAAACTCATGATATTGGACTAGTATTGCATCTTTTTTCGTATAGTTATGTGAGGGTGAGAACGTTAGACCGGAAGATGGATCAAACATGTTAAACCAAAGAATATAAGCTAAGATTAACATATTAATCTAAGATCTTAACCTACACATATGAAATGAAACTAAGCTATTCTAACATGCATAAATGAATCTATGATTGCAAAATGAATGTATAAAACAGCATAGCATTACCATCCCATAGTGGAGTGTATTCACCTGATGTTGGGTTGTTCTTATAACCGTGAAGCCTCCAAAGTTTGTGTACAAAGTGTGGATGAATGCTTGTTATGTTTGGTGGATCGAAAACAATGGTGAAGCTTTGTCAATGGTGTTCTCGACAGCACTTTGTTGCTCAATGTATGTTGATTCTCCAATCCTAAGGGATTGGGGAAAGGGGTTTGTTATATAGAATATGTGATTTGAAATGGACGATCAAGATCATTTTGAAGAATATCCAAATCAATGGTCGGAGTGTGTTGAGAGGATCTAGACATGAGAGAATTGTGCAAATTCGATTGCACAATTTGTGTGATTGGGAAATAGATTGGCCAATCAGGGATGCGATTGATCAATTAACATAATAGATTGATCAGTCAGGATTGTGATGGCTTAGTTAGAAATGTGATGTTTTAGTTAACATAATAGATTGTTTAGTTAATAGAATAGATTGATTAGTTAACAAATTAGAATGCTTAGTCAGCAATCATAGTTTTCTCAATCAGAAAGTGGGTGAGGAATATGAATTAATTAATTTAATTAATTAATTCCTTTTTGGAGTTGAATGTGCAAATCAAGTTTGACTTTTGCAAACAAAATTGCATTAGTTTGATTTGATTTTTGATAATTGATTTGAATAGTTTGATTTAATTATTCAAATTTTTGGAGGGAAAGTGTTATAATTAAATTATAATTTAATCAACTTAGAGGAATAAGGTGATTTAGCGACATAATTAAATAATTGGCGTTATTTAATCAATCGGGATGAAATAAGTTGAGATTAAGACTTTATTAAATAAATGTGATTTGTTTAATTGGTTGAAATGATGAAATGTGAATTGATCAAATAATGTTGTTTTATTTAATTAATAGAGGAATTAGGGTTTTTGGGACTTTATTAAATAACTGAAATTTATTTAATTTATCTGAAATGATGAAAAAGTGAATTAATTAAATAATGTTGTATTATTCAATTAATAGAGGAATTAGGGTTTTTGATTTAGTTTTGATGTGATGCGATCTGGTGTGATGCAGGAACGTTGCAGTATGATTTCAAGATGATCTGAGACATTACGGGATAATTCCAAGATATTTTGGGGTGATTCTGAGATGTTTTGAGATATTACGGGATGATCCTGAGTTGTTCTGAGATGTTTTGAGATGATTCTAAGTCATTCTGAGATGTTACAGGATGATTTTGAGTCATTCTGAAGTGTTACGAGATGATTCTGAGTCATTTCTGGCATGTTACAAGATGATTCTGAGTCATTCTAAAGTGTTACAAGATGATTATGAGTCATTCTAAAGTGTTACAAGATGATTCTAAGTCATTTCAAGGTGTTACAAGATGATTTCGAGTCATTTTGAGGTGTTACAAGATGATTATGAGTCATTTTGAGGTGTTACAAGATGATTTTGAGTCATTCTAAGGTGTTATATGATGATTCTAAGTCATTCTGAGGCATTACAGGATGCTCGGAGATGATGTTCCATATCGTTTGATGTTGTTTGAGATTGTTCAGTGATTTTTTATTTCGTTTGGTGCTTTTTGATGCCCTTTGAGGTTTTGTGATAGGTGTCAAGTCAATTTTACATGTCTACATTTCCCCCCTCTTTGATAAAAACTATTGGTTGCTTTGCTTCAAAGATTCTATTTTTAACATTAATTTTTTGAAAAAAAATTATGCCCCAGTGTTTAGTGGAAATGATGGTAGGACTCCATGCTGCCCCCTCAAAAGGTTGACCAAAAATTTCAAGCTTTTGAGGTCGGGCTCTTGACACTATTGTATTATCGTTTTGATATTTTCAGATGAAATGTTATATCAATATGTGCATCGTTTCTCATTCAGAGCTTCTAATTTGAAAGTGGGAAGACTCCCCAAGTGTAATTAGGGTTTCCTTGAGGTGTTATATAGGCAATTTTGTCTTTGCATTGGGTCATTTGTGCTTGGTTCCTTTTGCTAATTCTTGTCTCTGGATTCCACATTTTGTCAATTGTTGAGGGAGAATTTTGAGATTCGAGGTTGCCCCACATCGATCTGAGCTCATTCAGGAGTACACACGGCCTTCAGGTATTGGTGGCCCAATATGTACCTTTTTTCCCTTCGCTTTTATCATCTTTTCATTCTCGTTTTGTGTGTGCGAAATTCTATCAGACAAATGTGTTGGTTTTGCAATTCCTGCATAGTTGTCTCGATTTTGGTGCATTTTTCAGGTGAAATTTGTGCATCTACCCAAAAATTGCACAGTTGTCCAAAACTGGCACATTTGTCATGAGCATTTGTTAAGAAACTACGCAGTTGTCTAAAAACTATGCAATTGTCCTAAAATTGTGCCCTTTTCAGGAAAGTGCACCCATATTTTTGTGCAATTGTTCTAAAACTATGCTTTTGTCCTCAAATGGTGCTTTTGTTGAGCATTTATCCTAGAACCTAGTAATTGACTCTCTATCTGTCGTTTGTTGCTTAGCTTTGTTCTAAACCCTAGCTTGTGTTCGTTTATCATTATAAATGTCATTTTTCATCATGACTGTGTTGTTTTGTGTTGCTTTTCTTATTTAGAGTGAAACCCTAGCTTGTGTTTGGTTACCATCAAAAAATGTTGCTTTTCATTATGCTTGTGTTCTCAACCCTAGCTCGTGTTCGTTTACCATCATAAATGTCATTTGGTCACCATGCTTGTGTTCTAAACCCTAGCTTGTGTTCGTTTACTTTCATAAATGTCATTTGGTCATCATGCTTGTGTTCAAACCCTAGCTTGTGTTCGTATACCATCATGAATGTCATTTGTCACCAGGCTTATGTCATTTTGTGTTGCTTTGCATGTTTAGATTGAAACCCTAACATCTTCTTTTATATCATTTGCAGGTCAATCTTCGATCGCTTATGACGAGAGAGAGACGTCCTCATCACTTGTTTGATTTGATTGCCTAGTTCAATGCATTGGAGCAAGAATTTCTTGATGCAGTGAGATTGCATTATATCTGTTACATGCCTCCAATCAGGACCCATATGACGATGTTGACCACTCTCATGGAGAGGTGGCACTCTAAGACATCCTCTTTTCATTTGCCTATAGGGAGGCAACTATTACTCTGGAGGATGTGTAGAGGATTCTTTGTCTTCCTATTCATGGTGAGATTTTAATGTACCAGATTTGACAAGGTGCTCATGCTATGCATTGTTTGTTAGGTGTGGCACATATGGATGTTCGTCATGCAGAGATTAATTTATTTGATTTTTCAGATAGTGCAAACCCTATCATTCTTGTCCTTTGCGGCTTGGTATCTGAATTAGTTGTTCCTAGTAGATGAGGTCGATAGTTTGCAGTGGGTTGGGGTACATGCATTGAGAGTATGCTAGAGCATGGTACGAGATATGCCAAGGGTGCCTATTTGCTTTCCCATCTTTATCGATATATGCACGAGGTGGTGTATCGAGGTGAGAGGTCATTTTTTGCAGGTGTATCCCTTTTGCATGTTTGGGCGTGGGAGCATATTGTAGTGACTCATCTTGATGGTATTCAGGATCATTCTCCAGATGATCCATACTATTATCATTATGGGGATTTTATGCACTATACTTTTCCTAGTGACCTACATTATCGGCATCATGTGTTTGATGAGATATTTGGTTTTGTATGGAGACCTTACATGAGCTGCAACTTTTGGCCAGAGGATGTGGATCATCTTGTGTACTACCGATAGACCTGTTAGTTGATTGTCGTTCATCATCTGTGATAGAGCAATATCTACCAAACTGAGTCTTTCGCCTATTTGGTGAGAGATAGGGGTGGATTCCTAATGCATATGAGGCTCGGTTTGGTCAGAATTGTCAGGAGGTCCATGTATGACGTATCCAGGTTAGTGCAGATACTATTATTGTCGAGTTTGCAGTACTTTCCCCAGTTGGTTGGGGTTGGTCAGTTGGAGTGCAAAATATAGGTACTACTCAGGATTATGAGGAGTGGTGGACATGGCATAGGCCTTTGAGGCTTACTGATCCTAGAGGTGATCCTATTCTGGGCAGATCAAGCATCATAGGTCATTATAGGGAGTGACAGCGTGCTGAGGTTCTTGTAGAGCAGTTGGATCGAGCTTGATGTGATGAGGCAGAGGATATTCACAATGAGCAGGTGCCTCTTGCACAGGGTCAAAGACAAGTTCCAAATCCTCCTCCACCAGCTAGGGATGTTGATTTTTTGCTATCTTAGATGACTTTGGACAGAGATGCAAAGATTGCACAGTGATAGGCTACAGAGGCTTTGGTAGACTCTCTAAGGGTTGAGCGAGATAGTGTGATTGGTAGACTGCATGCGGTAGAGGCTCAGGTAGTATTACAGATTGCAGAGAGAGATTATCTTCGAGTAGATTGAGAGAGTGATATTGGTAGATGACACACTGTAGAGGCTCAAGTACTATTATTGATAGTGGAGAAAGATACTCTCTACACAGAGTGTGATGGTATGCGAGTTGAGTGAGATAGGTATCTACAAGCATCTACCTATTATCTGACTTTATATGATTTTATTGTTCCTATGGCCTCTCGGAATGCATGGTTTGGGGAGCCTAGTTCTACGAGTGACAACAGTGCTAGTGTCGGTGCCGGTGTAGGTGATCATTCTATGAGACAACCAGAACATTTTGGTTTTCAGTAGTGTTTTGTCTGTTCTGTTGAGGGTTTTACTATTTTTGATACCTGATCTTTATGTTGTCTCATGGTGCAGAGGCATTTTGTAGACATGTGTTATATATATTCCTTGGTCTAGTCGAGACCTCGTATATATGTTATGATTTTGTATTTTCCTATCACACTTGTGTCACTGCGGAGGTACTTATGACATATTCCTTTTTTGATGATGATATATATGAGATATACCTTCTTCGATTCAGCCTCATTGTATGTTTATGTGAAGGTGATATATGATGATGTACGTTTATATGTGTTTTGTGCCTTATTTATGTATGGATATGATGTAGATGAAGGAATCATACTTTGTCTCATTTTATGATGTGATGGATGTCGATAGATGAATGCCCCATACATGATACATGATGTTTTTAATTGGTTTATTATCATCATGATATGTATTGATAACATTTGTAGATGTAGAATGGATATGGTACTGATGATGTGTTATGCAAGATGAATGTTAATTAGAAGAATTATGATGATAGATAAAAAAATGATGTTAATTAGAAGTAATATGATTATGTTTGTTAGTTAGTAGAAATATGATGATGGATAGAATTGATGATGTGACTTTTCTTCACTTTAGATACTTTGTTGTTTGAAAAATCCTGTTTGATGTAGCTAACAAATATGATGCACCAATGTATGAATTATCAAGGTGACTTTGTATCTATTGCATGGACTTTGACTCTTCAAACAAAGAGTATCTTTGTTCATACCAGACATACAGAAACTTTGTTTGAAGTATAGGGGGATATCGTGAAAAATGTTTTAGACCAGTCACACAGAGAGGTATAGAACACCCAACATGTAACTGCTTCATGAACTATTTTAATACAATTTCAATACTCAATAAAGAAAGCATTCACCATGGTAATATTACAAACCTATCTTACAAACAAAAAATCGAAATGATGCTCAATTGCCCCCATCCCTTATTCACTAAATCCTTTTGGACATCCTTGAGAGATCTTGGTAATGATTCAATAAAACAAATCACAAAAGTAAGACCACAAAAAGATTTAAAAAAAAGTTACAGTATCACTTTCCATATCTGTTTAGAGTGGGGCTATTATCCGTTGTTGATCATGTCTATCGTAAGAACGGATCCATTAAGGAATATCTCAGGATATTGTTGGTACTTGTTTAAAAACATAGGTAGTTGATACTTTGGTATTGTTTTTTCCGTTTATAGTCAACTCTTATGTGATTATTTTTTGCTTGAAAGTTCTAGTTGTTGATGTTTGCTTTGCTTTGTTTATTTGTTTTGTCAAAGGGTGATTGGTACGGTTTGTTTTATTATGGTTGAAATGTTCATTGTGTATGTTGATGATGAGACAAGTCTTTTATTTTTTTCTAAGTTTTATAATGTTATTTTTATTTTGTTTTCAGGGGACTAACCTAGGGCCTCAGGGGCTCATCAAAGATAAGTCTTTCTTATGTTGTATGCGCAAAGGATCGTAGTTCATTTGGTTTGAACTTTTTTGTTTTGTGAATGTTTTTTTGGATTTTCCAATTTTGAATTTTTTTGGATTTTGTATTTTTTGACTAAGAGAAATAAAGCATGTTGGAAACCTAAGGGGACTGACCTAGGGTCTCTAGGGCTAAAAATCCTTTCCTATGTTGTACACGCAGAGACCATGTAGTTCAACTATTTGGCTCAAAGCATGAACTATTTTTGGGTAAACAAAATCGATAACATGGATTGATATCTCCTTTCTTTGTCTAGAGGATATGTTGTGGGAAAATCACTTGAACTAGCTATGAGGTTCAAGAAAATGTTGATATCTTAGACTGTTTGAGTGAAGGAATAACCCAACGATGTTATTTTATTTTGATTGTTTTCACATGTTTTTTATTTTTGTTGTTTCTTAGTGTTTTTAAATTTTTGTTGTTTTACGACCTTGATTGAATTTTACCAGATCTAAATCATGGCTAGCTTCAGGAAGTTTCCCCCAATAAAATGACTTACCCTAATCAGTGGCAAGCCATGGTTGGACACATGATTCATGAAATGGATGGTTGGATGTTGTGAAAATGTGTTGATAGATAATAATGTATGTTTTTTTCATACATAACGCCTGTTTACCAGGTTTTCACTATGCTACCTATTCTAGGAGTGCCACAAAGTGGTTTTCACTCAAAGAACGTTTTATTTCTCTTTACTATTTTTCTTGCTTTTTGAGTTTTTTTGCATCTTATTTTTATCTCTTTTTTTTCATTTTTTTGGATTTTTACCCTTTTGACTGTGGTGTAAGATGATGAAAACTTGGATTGATACTTCACCTTTTTTTCTAGAGGATATGTTGTAGAAAATCTAACTTGAACTAGCTGTGGGGTTCAATTAACTGTTGATATCTTAGAATTTTAGAGTGAAGGAATAATCCATGTTGTTGTTTTCATTGAAGTTTACCTTGGTAGTACGTTGGTGGTATACCTTGTTGTTGGGATGAATTGTTTTGAAGGTTACCCTGGTAGTGCGTTGGTGGGTATACCTTGTTGTTGGGATAACTTGTTCCAAAGGTTACCCTGAGAGTGCATTGATGGTATACCTTGTTGGGGCGAATTGGGAAGGTTCCATGTAGCACACCATGTTGTTTGGACAATGTCTAGATCACAATGTGAGCTAGAATGACATAGATCAAGACTTATTCTGAACCAAGATGCAAGTATTTTCCCCCAGTGTCTAATAATGTGGGCCATGGATTATGTTGTGATAGAATAACATGTTTGGATAGAGTATGTCCTTTGGACAATGCCTCATGGCTCAAATAATGTTGGATAAGATATGATCAATGATAGAGACCCATGTCAAGATGTTTTCCATAAGCAAGTGTAAAATGTATATCAAACATTTATCAAGATCAAGATAGGTTATATTTAGGAAGCAATGGCTTGGGTTCATTATGGATAAGCTGAGATGCTTCCACCTAAAATGGCACACGTAGATGCTCGATTCTTACATATGACGCCTATTTGCCAATTTTTCATCATGGTACTTGTCCAAAGCACCACCATAGTGGTTTTCACTAGAGGATGATTTTTTTCTTGACTTATTTTCTTGTTTTTTTCTTAATTTTTTATTTATTTATTTTTTATGGCACACAAGATGCATGTTTACCAGGTTTTCATCATGGCGACAGTTTTTTGCTCATGTTGGATCACCTAGTGGTGCTAATGTAGACATTGTTGGTACTGATATGGGTGTTGTTGTTGTCATGACATGCCAACGATATCCTTCTTGGAAGATTTTTTTTGCTAGGGTACAGGTGCTTGAATGTAACCCTTGATAATTCTTATCTTCCTTGGTGATACTAGTGTTAACCTTATCTTGATGTGCACATCGTAATAGACTTCCCTCAAGTCCTTATGATAAATAGTTGCTACCAAAACATGGTCAATGTGAGATTTGGATATCATGGATGGCAAAATGCGTTGAGGGATATGATATTTAGATGGATTGGTCGATAGTTTGGAACCTTTGACTCTCCAAGCTTCGGATGATGAACAATGATGGGTGGATATGGAGATTCGATTGGGACCAACATCTTGTTATACCTTTTAAGTTGCTCTTGAAGCTTTCTTTTGAATTGTTGGATATTTTTTCTGGATGAATTTCCCTTTTTGATTTTTCCCCATAGTTTCTTTAACTAATGGAGTTTGATAGGGATAATTTTTTTGCTTTTTCTTTTGTATCCATTTAAAATTTTCTTGTCCATTTTGCTTTGCTAATTCTCTTGCTCTAATGACTTGTTCCTTTCTTTGATATGGCTTTTTCTTTTGTTGTTGGTCCCAATCAGAGAATGGAAATATATGTGGATGACGATTCATGACATGGCTAGTTGTAGCATTGGTATCAATTTTATCATAAGGACTCTTTGTGCTCTTTATGTTGATGCTTGCATTAGATAAAGTTGCCCCCAGTATTATGGAGTATCCTTGATTTGTTTAGCTCCCTTAGTTTCTGAATAATCAAGACCTCGATGCTTAGGATTGCCCATAATCTACACTGGTTCTAAGATACCTTGTTCATGTAGAGCTAATCCTCTACCTTGATACTGAATCCTTTGAAAAACTTCATTTGGAATAGGATATGTCTTAACTTGAAAATAAGGTGTTAGTCTTTCTCTGCTCTATTGTGGATCTTCAAATGTGATAGATTATTTACCGATAGCATCCTTCAAATGTGGGATACCTTCCTGATTGATATCTTCGGCTTGATCTTGTAAAATATCATATTTTAATGCTTCTTGAAGAGGTGTTTCTAATTTACTATCCACATAAAAGTATTTCTCATGATTCATTTTTGATATGTCTTCATAGGATGTTTCTAATTCACAACTTATATATAAGTCTTCTTTATGATCCATATCCGATATGTCTCCACAGGATGTTTCTAATTCATAGCTTATGTATAAGTCTACTTCATGATCCCTTTCTGATATGTCTCTAGCTTCTATTGTGTTTTGACCCTTTGTGGAGATGTTAAGAGTAGGAGACTCTTGTTCTTTGGTAATGATATCAAGAGTATGAGACTCTCATCTCAGATGAAGATCATCTACATGTCCATTAGGAGTAAGCATCTCATGGGTAGATATATGTGTGCTCAATATATGGATTTTTTCTTCTTTTGGAAAACCTTGGATGCCTTGGAAGATATATGCCAAGTCATTGTAATATTTTGATGATAGGGATTCTTGATCTTGAAATTATGTGGTATCATCTTTGATATTCTTTTGATCACATTCTTCACATGGATCAATTTCAAACAAGGGATTGCTTATAAAGGATCCTGAGCTTTCCTCAAAATGTGGACATATGGGTAATGACCCTTGGCTTAGATCTCCTGCATTGGCTATAAGTGTTGGATCAAGAGTCTCTTAATCATCAATGTGTACTACCATGAGGTTGGATTATGTCAATATATCTTAGACTAAATCATTTCTAGACTTGGGTGATTGATTTTGATTGTGCTTGCGATTAAATTCTTGATGTATCTCCTCTTGCTCACTGGATGGTGTAGAAAAATTGTCAATGTGATCGATGATAGATAGCTCTTGATCATTGCGTTCAACTTTTGAGGTTGAGACATTGTCATTTTTTTCATTAGTAGATGGCCCTTGAATTTCATTTTTAATAGCTATTTCTCCTTGATCAATGAGTTCTTGGATGAGGTTTTTGAGTGTTGCACATTTGTTTGTTCGGTGACCCTTGATTTTGTGGAACTCCCATCATTCGTATGGGTTATACCAAGGGATTTTAAAGCTTGGTTCACCATAAGTTGGACTATAATTGATTTTGATAAGTTCTTGTTGTACTAGTTCATGCATGATTACCTCTAAATTTTCTCCCAAAGGGGTGAATTTCCTTCCTAGTTGGTAATCTTTCCTTTGTGGCTTTTCCTGATTATTTTGCTCTTGATTTTGCGGAACTCCTTGATACTTTATTTGAGGTACATTTTAATATTTCAAATGAGGTACACCTTGGCATTGCAAAACTTCTTGATACTGCAATTGAGGTACATTTTGATATTGCACTTGAGGTACACATTGGTATTACAGGACTCCTTGATATTGTTGATATTGAAAGTGTTGTTGATGTGGATATTGAGGTGATTGAGGATTGTCAAGATGTTGATATGTAATGTTATGAATTTGCACATGGCATTGATGATACGTCAGATCTCATCTTTGTTTAACTTCCTCAAGATCTCTCTCAATTTTATTTAGGGCATTTTGATGTTCTAGACTTATTCCTTGATGTTGTTTCCCTATTTGATATTGTGACCCTTGATAATAATGATTTGGGTATTACATCAAAATGTTTTGGGGATGTTTTGATATTCAATACCCTATCAAAAGGTCACTTGGTTTATATCCTCATGGGCCACTTTTTTCATTTGTGGTGTTTGTTGGTGGGCTAATGGTGTCGTTCTTGCTTGCTTCCATTTTCTTACTATCTTGTGATCTTGTGGTTATCATAAAAAACTTGGGTCTCCTGTGGGAGAGTGGTGTACTATCTAGCTGACTCAAATTCTAAAGACTTGATGTTGCCCTACATATTATGTAAGATACTGGAACTATTGGAATAGACCTAGATTCTTACAATAGTATAAGGAATACAAGTTTGGATTGTTCCTAGAAGCTCATTTGTAGAAGTTACATACCAACCTAGTTCTAGTTTCATGAAGTGCCCAAAGATGTTTCTTGAGAGCTTTTGGACTAAGATGCCTAAGTTTGAGATGACAACCTGTGGACTTTACCTTAGGAATCTTGACCTTACATGAGATCATGAAGGGTATATTTACTGCCACACGGGTGGTGGTAATTGGGTCTCTTTGTTGCTATGTTATCTTTATCTTCCTCTTCATCTAGGAAAATTGGTGTGGTGAGAAACTAGCGGGGTGTTTCATTTCTTTGAAAAATGAAGGTTCTCAAGCTACTTATGATGTTGGTTTTTTCACCTTCAATATATGTGAGACTAGGCTGAAGGATCGGTGCTACAAGATTTGGTTGTTGAACTAGGGCAATTGGTCACCAAATGGTCATAAATTTTGATGGTGTTATGGGATGGTTTTTTTGAAGCTCAAGATCCTAGGGCTTGAGTGTTGTTTTGGAATGATACTATTTTTTGGAAATCAAAATGTTGAAGAACTAAGGTCTATATTCCACTTCCTTGTCCAGAGGATATTTTGCGGTAAAGCTTACTTGTACTATCTGCAAGTCCCAAGTAACTGTTGATATCATGGACGTCTGAGTGGATGAATGACCTTAATGGTTTGTTTGATTTTGATTTCCAATAGGTAGGATGAAAATAATGGATGTGGGACTATCTGAACTTTTAGATTTCTAATTGTTTTGGTTCAAACAATGATCCTATGAATAACTCTTTCTCAACTTTTTCTTCATGATTTTGAAGTATGGCAAGTGATAAGACAACAATTGGAATGACTCAACAAGCATGGACTTATGTGACCTTCATCTCTATAACTTAGGTTGTAAAATCACAACACCCAAGCCATAGTTCCCAAATGTTTACTTTGATTAATGTACCCTAAAAACAAAGCCAGAGTGTTCATAAACCTTTAAGGAAATATCCTTTCAAAGGGGTTCAAACATAAGGCTTCTCTCACAAGTATACACTAAATCGAAGGGTTTGTGGCTCAACCATCTCGTTCAGTGTGTTTTGAATGTGTTTTTTTCTTTAAATCAAACACATAATTTGATGTCAAATTGTTTTGAATGTAATGGGCCAAGTTTAACATAAACCAGTAATTACAACGCTATGGATAGACACCATTCTCTTAGGTAGGCCTACCTCATGGTTCGAAGAGATGATTTTGCAACTTATGGCGCGGGCCTATAGTTGGACATGGAAAGTAACTTCAGGCTCTTTAACCGTTCTCGTTCTAGTTAAGGCATGGGATTAGGTGTAGTTTGTTGTCAACACGGCTTGAAGCTAATTTCTTACAATTTCACAACCTTTAATGTATCCCACCAATAAACATGCTTCAAGACCTTGCAATGAGTTCTCCAACACGGGATGTATCTCAAGGCAAGCCCCCTCTTTAAGGTAAACTTAAAAATAAAGTGCAATGCTCAAAAATGTTCTTTCACTCACCCAACATCACCAAAAGGTGTGAGGGGAGAAGATAAAACACTTTATCTTTGCCAATAAATGAATGCATAGTGAACAATCCATAGCAAATTGATTCATTTTAAACACCTCGAGCGATGTTATCCCCAAAAATTTGTGTGTAAAGCAAAACAAAGTTCTTTCTAACTTGCACTAATACGAAATATTTAAGACATCAAACAATTAAGATAGCAATTGTGAAAAATCATAAAAAAACATTTGTTCATTTTTATGAGCTCCAATAGAAGTGTTTCTATGAAAAACAATCCTTGTCCTATCTTGGTCAACAAATGTAAAAAGTGTGTGTGTCAACAAAATGGAAATGGTTTTTCGCTCTTTTTATGCACCAAAATTTAAAGGTTCCTAAATTATGAAAACATGAAATGTGTTCATTTTTTAGTGCCCAAAATTGAAGTGGTATTCTTCTTTTTATGAGCACCAAATGAAAGTTCCTAACTTAGAAAGCTTAAAATTGGTTCATTTTAACAACACCAAAATCAGATGTGAGTTTGTTGTTGTTCATTTTAGTGCACCAAATAAAATTTCCTAACTTAGAAAAGCTTAAAATTGGTTTATTTTAACACCAAAATCAAATGTGAGTTTGTTGTTGCTCATTTTAGAGCACCAAACAAAATTTCCTAACTTAGAAATCTTAAAATTGGTTTATTTTAATAGCACCAAAATCAAATGTGAGTTGTGAGTTTGTTGATGCTCATTTTAGTGCACCAATTGAAAGTTTTTCCTAAGTTAATTAAAAGTAAATCAAAAACTGGGACCGATCGTCTTCCCTACAACAAAAATGTTAAATTTATTGGAATTAGATATGTCAATTCATGCTTACACATCCAAAAATAAACAACAGTTAGTGAAAAAACCTATTACAAGAGTGTAGGATCTGTGCATTTGTCCGTCAAAAAAACTGCTCAAAAAAACAAAGACAAATGCACAGAAAAAAGGCAACTGGTTAGTTCCAGAAACAATTGCTAAAACCTAGACAAACAAATGCTAATTGTAAGATGGGAAAAATGAAATAGCATAGATAAAAGTGACAGCCAATACAAATCTAAGTTAAAATCCCAGTCTAAAAAAGAGAATACAAACAAAGCATGAGTAAAATCAAAACATCAAACTAAAACACTCCCCATGCTTGAAGTTGCTTCACTTCCCTTGTCTCTCCTATTTCTTCTTATGCCAATATTGCACTCAGATTTGTTGTTGAAGTTGTGCAAATACCTGCAAATAGTAAGAAAGAAAGTTGGAGATAATGGTTGTTAAATTGAAAGTGGAGGAGAAAGGTTGCTTTTATAGACAACCTTTCGAATGGACGGCTAAGATTAATCTTCTAGAAATATTATAAGATCAACGGATGAGGATTCATGAAAGGGAGGTTACGAAATGGATGGCCAAGATCAAGTTTCTAGAAAGATGCCAAAATCTACGGTTGAAAATTGATGCAACCAGAATATGCCATGCATGGAAAAGATATAACGTCAATGGCTATGACGCCTGACGGCTATGATAGAAATGCAGGCTATGACATGAAATAATGACAGGGGATCTTTCACCAAAACGGAGGTATAAATTATTTATTTGAAAATGGAGGAGAAGGACAAGTGACAAATAAATAATTTATTTTCAAATTGTGTATTTGGAGGAACTAATAAATGAGACTTAATTAAATTCATAAATTTAATTAGAGGATATAGAAATTAGACATGGATAATTAATTTGAATCAATTATTTAAAAGAGAAGAATGACACATAATTAAATAGTTTCGTCAATTATTTAATTATAGAAGAATAAAAGGTCAAATAATTATTATTATCTGACTATAGACAGGTGATGAAAGATAAATAATTAAATAAATAATGATTTATTTAATTATTGAAGAAGGGGGTATTAGTGATGCAATTAATTTATTTTAATTGCTCAGGGTAGAATAGAGATTAGAAAATGAATTAATTAAATAATTAAAAATTATTTAATTAATAAAGGAATACAATCAAGAATAATTAAATAATTAAAATTATTTAATTATTAGAGGATGACGAGTAAGGAAAAATGTTTCTCGCAGACTTAGGACATTTTTCCCCTCTTTGACATAATGTAGTTCATCGCATTGTGTCAAAGAAATTTGATTCTGAAATATGCCCCAGTGTAAAGAGAAGGGGGGAGGATGACCAGGAGGGTTGTGGTATGCCCCATCGAGAGGACAGACGGGTTCAAAGAATACAAATGTAATCTCGAAATGGAAGATAAGACTAGAGGATGAAGGATAGAAAAAATGTTAGCATGAAGGAGATGGATGTTACTGTGAAAAGGAAAAAGAAGATAGACAGGAAATGATAAGGGAACCAACTTTCATTCTTACATTTTTATATTTATCATCATTGGGCATCAAAAATGTCACAAATGGACCACAAACACCATGGTATGACATAAACCAAGTTGTGCAAGGTGACCATTCGTGAGAGACAAGCAATTCAAAAGACATTGCCAAAAGACAAGGAATGCCCCAACTCATACTAAGGATCCAATTATCCCAGTCTTTTTTGCCAAGACAAACCACAGACAACAAAGAAAGAAAAGAGGCCATGATCCATCATCATCCCTCTAAATCCATCGATAGGACATCCTCAAGGATACTAGTAACATGACCCAAAACCAATCGAAAAGATAAGAAAATCCAGACCAAGATGATTGATTTGATAAGTTTGACAAGAATTAATTGATAAGTGGACAAAGGTTGACCAATTGATTTGATTGATTGTGCCTGGTTTCAAGAAGGAACCATCATGATTAAGGAAAGATTGATTGACCAAGCTAATAATATTGATTGGTGTGACAAAGTTGGTTGAAAAAGATGACAAATTGATTCGATCGATAGATTGACAAAAATTGATTAACAATTTGACAAAAGCTGACAAATTGATTTGATCGATAGGTTGAAAAAGATTGATCATTTGTTTGATGAATATTGATGAATATGACCAAGCGATGTGACGATACCCAACCGCGAGAAGCACACATCATGTTTGAGGTAGAGGACACATCTGATAAAGTTGACCAAGTGACGAGTGTTGAAAAGACACCTAACTGCAAGAAGGACACATCCTGCTTAAGGTGAATGACAAGGTTGAGAAAGTCTAATCCCAGGAAGGACACATCCTGATAAAATACAAGATATAAGACCGAATGAGACAAACGACATAATGCCCCATTCTGGCCAAATGACCAGGTTGATGGATGATAGGATAATCAATTGATGAAAGATTTCATTCGTTTGTTATTTTCTGATTGATGAAAGATTTCATTCATTTGTTGTTTTCTGGACCAAGGAAATGACCCGACTTGATGAACCCTAAAGGACTTGACCTAGGGGGCCTCAGGGGCTCATCGACAGATGGCCTTGCCTACGTAGCAATCCACAGAGATCTCGTAGTTCAACAAGACTTGACTTTGTCTTGTTGGACAAAATATTGAGTCATGATTTTATTTGGATAACCTAAAGGGATCGACCTAATGCCTTGGGGGCTCATTTAAGATGATCCTTACCTATGTAGCAAATGCGCAGAGGCAACGTAGTTCAACCACTCTAACAAAACTGACTTAGACTCAGACTCGGACTCTGTTTTTGAGATTTTTGTAGCTTTTGTGATGTTATTGGATTTTGAGGATTTTATGATTCTTTTGGATTTTAAAATATTTTGAAATGTTTTGATTTTTTTTTAATTTTGGAATGTTTTGATTTTTTTGGATTTTGAAATGTTTTTTTTGGATTTTGAAATGTTGTGATTTTTTGGATTTTGAAATGTTTTGATTTTTGGAAATGTTTTGATTTTTGGATTTTGAAATGTTTTGATTTTTGGATTTTGAAATGTTTTGATTTTTGGATTTTGAAATGTTGTATTTTTTTGGATTTTGAAATGTTTTGATTGTTTTTTGGATTTTGAAATGTTTTGATTATTTTTTTCAGGATATTTTAAGATTTGTATGGATTTTGAAGGTTTTAAAGGGCTGGTACCATGTGTTATTTCCCTTGAAGATGTAAGTCAAGGAATTGCCCCTAGTCAGGTATAGGGCCAGTTTACAATGTGCGAGAGGAAGCGACGAATGGGACGAATGGATATGAAAGTGAAGGATGCTAAATGTCGGTGGTCTTCAAGCCATGGGAAGGATGACAAAGATTATTATGGATGAGGAATAAGTGTGAATGAATGAAAGACTAGATGGAGTGACAGTAGACGAAGGAGCATAGACCGACTACGCATGGTGCCTATTTGTCAAGTTTTCACCATGGTAATTATCCAAAGCACCAATGAAGTAGTTTCCACTTTTGGACGAATTATTTCTCTTTACTATTTTTCTAATTTTTATTTACTTCTTTTTTTTTGTTGTCACCAAGACGCCTATTTGCCAGGGTTTCATTAGGACTATTATTTAGGATTTTTTATTTTATTTTTTTGTATTTTTTACTTTTTAAGGGATACTATGAGAATCAAATATAATACTTGTGAAGATGCATGCTATTGATGGTTTCGGACAATGGTTCTCCTTCACGAGTAGAAATTTGATAAGTACTAGATCCATATGTTGTTGTAACAATGTATAGGCCCAACCAATTAGGCTCAAATTTACCAAGTTTTTCTCATTTTGCTTGGTTCTTTGGATTCTCCTTTAGGACTAGATCACCAATGTCAAAAATTTTAGGATGAACCTTCTTATTATAACTACGTCGGAGGTAGTTATGATATGCTTGCAAGTGTGTCAAAGCATTTTGTCTCTTTTCATCTAGTAACTCTAGCTCTTGTAGACGGGATACATGGTATTCTTCTTGATCAATCAGGCCTTGCATAGAGACTCATAGGGATGGTAACTCAACCTCTATAGTAAGTATTGTTTTAGATCCATAGACAAGGAAGCATGGTGTGGCTCCTCTAGGGGTCTGAATACTGGTGTGATAGGCCCATAAAGCAAGGTTAAGTTGTAAGTGCCAATCTCGGCCAGCGACATTGATAGTCTTCCTTACGATCTTTAGGATAGTCTTATTAGACGCCTCAACTTGACCATTACCTTGGGGGTAATACGGAGTAGAAAAATGATGTTGAACATAGAATTTGTCACAAAGCTCATGGACACCGTGCTTTTTGAAAGGGTGACCATTATCTGTAATGATGGACTATGGAATACCATAACAACAAATGATGTAATTTAGGATGAATTTGGCTATCTGCTTACCAGTAATGTAACTCAGTGTGATGGCTTCAATCCATTTTGTAAAGTACTCAGTGGTGACAAGGATAAACTTATGTCCATTGGAAGAGGTGGGATGGATTTTTCCTATGAGGTCGAGTCCCCATTGAGAAAATGGCCATGGCGCAGTAAGTGGTTGCAGTTCCTGAGCTAGTGGATGTATGAGATCTCCATGAATCTAACATTGGTGAAATTTCTTCACAAAATGATAGGCATCATGTTTCATCGAGGCCAATAATATCTTGTTCTCAAGAGCTTTTTGGCTAAGGTGGGACAAGTGGAGTGAGCTCCACATATACCATGATGTACCTCTTGTAAGGTTGTTTGTGCTTCATTTGAGTTGAGACATCGAAGGAGGGTACTATCTAGGCTACGACAATAAAGGGTGTCTTTGATGATGGCATATTTAGATGCTTGTCAAATAAAGGTCTTACATTGGTTAAGGGACAAGTCAGGAGGTATAATCTGGTCATGTAAATAGGTATAAATATCTTTGTACCAAGGTGAATCAAGACCAACAAATTTGCACACAAGTTTGGTTTCGGGGACATCAAATGTAAGGATCAACGACTATTCTACCAAGAACTCATATTGTGATGCATTATTGGGAATGTCCAAGAGAGATCTGATGGTAGCCATTGCATCAGCTGCTTTGTTCTAGATTCTCGGGATATGTTTAAAAAAAACATTGTCAAAGTATAGTTTGAAGCTATCCACCATGTGTTTGTAGGGCATAAATTTCTCATCCTTAGTATCATAATCATCATTAACTTGTTTTATCACTAACTTTGAATCCCCATAGACTTGAAGATCCTTGATTTTCTATTTTATTGTATTTGAAGGCCTGTCAACAATGCCTCATATTCTAATATGTTTTTAGTGCAAGGGAATGCTATTTGAAATGACTTAGTAATGGAGTCTCCTTGGGGTGTGATGAACATAATTCCATCTCTTAAACCATGACTTGTGTAAGATCCATCAAAATATAACTTCCATATAATTGGTGTGTCTATGACAAAGATTGATTCATCTGGGAAATCATATATCAAAGGATGATCTTCCTTTACGAGTGCATCTGCTAGTTGGTGTTCTATCACTTGTCCTTTTATTGCATTTCGATATGCATACTCAATGTCATATTCACTTAGCATCATAACCCATTTAGCTATTCTTCCTATCAGTGTTGCTTTGCTGAGAAGATATTTCAGAGGATCAATTTTGGCAATCAGTTTTGTCTTATGATTCAACATGTAATGTCTCAATTTTTGTGTTTTAAATACCACTGCTAGACATGCTTGTTCAATAGGCCTATAATTAAACTCATATCCAACCAGGGTGCGACTAATGTAATATATAGCTCATTCTTTTCCATCATTATCATTTTGCGCTAACAATGCCCCCAATGTTGATGTTGTTGTTGTCACATATAATATCAAATATTTTCCATCGATTGGAGGCATAAGAATTGGTGGAGTAAATAGATAATTTTTGATCTAATCAAACGCTTCTTGACACTTTTTTGTCCAGTTGAAGGGAATTCCTTTTCTTAATAGATGTTGGAATGGGTGGATCTTGTCTGTTAATTGAGCAATGAACCTGCAGATTGATTGTAGTCTCCCTTGCAACATCCTCAGCTGGCTGATATTGGTTGGTGGTGGCATTTATAAGATAGCATTGACTTTCATGGGATCAACTTCTATTTCTCTGTGTGATACTATGTATCCAAGGATTTTACCTTATTGGACCCCAAAAACACATTTCTTTGGATTTAATTTGAGTTGGTATTTTTCCAGTCGTGTGAAAATCTTGTCCAATACTGGTAAATGTCCACGTTGTTCTAGGGATTTATAGAGAAGGTCATCAACATAATCTTCCATCAGCACATGCATATAGTCATGAAATATTGTGTTCATCACTCTCTGATATGTTGCTCCAGCATTTTTTAGTCCAAACGGCATTACATTCCAACAAAAAGTCCCCCAAGCACATGTAAAAGTTGTTTTTGGTTGATCTTCAGTAGCAATCCTTATCTAATTATAACCCGAGAATCCATCCATGAGTGATAGCATTTTGTATCCAGCCGTGACATCTACGATGATGTCGATGTTTGGCAAGGGAAAATCATCCTTGGGGTAAGCTTTGTTGATATCTCTAAAATTTATGCATATTCTAATTTGACCATTTGGTTTAATGATAGGAACAAGGTTTGATATCCAATCTACATAATCAATAGACCGAATGAATCCCACATCTATAAGTTTCTTCAATTCTACCTTGACAAGGATTGTGATCTGTGGATGCATTTTTCTTAGCTTTTGTTTGTATGGCTTGGCATTAGGTAGAAGTGGTAAGTGATGTAAAACCAATTCAGGATCCAATCCAGGTATATCTACATATGACCATGAAAAATTGACTTGTCTTTCTACAAAGAATGTTGTGAACTCAGGCTTTTCCTTGGCAGTCAAAGATTTTGCTAACTGTATAATTCTAGAATTATCTTGTGTTCCAATATTCACCTCTTTTATTTCTTCTATCAACAATGGAAATCTCTCTTGGTCTATTGGGAGACAGTCAAATCCTCCATCCTCAAGTGTCTCAAGGATTTTTTCACCTTCAGATACATCCTTTATTTTTACCTTTTCGTGGTCAGCAAGCGCCTTTCGGTTTTCACTTGAAGACCTATTACTTCTATTTTTTATTTTATCATTTTCACTTTTTCGAATAGAGGATTAAACAACCTCACCAAATTATGATGCATAATCAATTTCTATGCAAATCCAACCTTATGATCCCCACTAGGTATTCCTTCACGAAGTCCCATAAACTCAGTGATTGCTTCGTCGTTCTCGAAAGGGTCCAAACTTGGTGGGTCTTGTTGATCCCAATCTATGAGTTGTGGGTAGACAAGGGGTAAGCCATCATCAGTGTTATCAAGATTCATGGTGTAGGAAGAGAGGGTAAATATGGACATAGAGTCATCAAGTTCCCAGGAGGTAGTGTCAATGGTTTCTAGAAAGTGTTTAATCCATTCTTCTTTATTTAAGGGGGATTTGGGACGAGGGCTTGGTAGACTTAGCGACGAACCAATTGTAATTATTTGACTGAACTGTGTTTCAAGAGGAGGCTCATAAAGTATTCCGAATAGTTTATCTAATTCCATAAAGATAGTGGAGGATAGGGAATCCCATTCATATTCATTGGAATCGGCATCGAAATCCCAAGGGTCCTCATATGTCCCGATCTCATTTGAAGCATTAGCAACCTCACTTGAAGGTAATTTGATACCTCGGATAGTCACTTTTACAGGTATGAACCCTAACCCTTGATGTTTGATCAACTTAGGAGGTTGCAAGGGTTCTATCATTCCTTGTTTATTTAGGCCAAGACCACTATGTCCATCATATCCTTGTCATTTCATTATTGGGAACCCTTTTGGATATTGTTCAACTGGAAACCTCTTAGATTTACTGTCTTCTTCTTCTTTGTACAAATATGTGAGAATGTGATCATCTAGATATTCCTTGGAAAGTTCCCCCCATTTGGTGAAGGTGGTAGGGGGATTATGAAAGATAACCTTAGGCTGCATGGGATGCAGTTTTCCATAAGACTTTGGTGATTTAGGCAATTTTTCGATGAAAAAGAGACTCTTCATGTTATATTCTCTACATCCTTTGTCTTGGATTTGGATCTTAGGTACAAAAGGTGTAGTGAATGGAGTGGATGATTTGACCAGCGTAGATGGGTCGATGCAGTGGGATGAAGTGGTGGATGAACTGGAAGGTGAGGCTTCTCGATTCATGGGAACTTGGCGTTGAGTAGTTCCTCTTAAGTTTGAACAATACTAAAAAATGATCGGGGTCGCCTGGAATGGTGATTTCAATGTCATTGTGTGGAAATTTGAGGCATTGATGGTAGGTGGATGGAATAGCTCTCATAGTATGAATCCAAGGATGACCAAGGAGAAGGTTATAATGTAGATCTAGATCCAAGACATGAAATACTACATGTTGTATTGTGGGGCCAACTCTTATAGGGAGTGAAATTACACCTTCAGATGAACGTTCAGCATCATCAAAAGCTTTGATAGTGATTTTCTTTGTTCGGTCTATAAAATTCTCAAAGTATCCCAATGCTTTCACCAATCTTAGTGAGAAAATATTCAGACCCGCTCCACCATCTACTAGGACTCATCTAATCTTACATTTATCGATGCAAACATTGAGATGTAAGGGGTCATGATCAGATTTTGGTGCAAAAAGTTCTTGCTCGAAGAAGGTGACATGATGTGGTATAGCTAGGTATCTAACTATGGCCTAAAATGAATTGGCATCTAGGTAGGGACAGACACTTCTTGCAATGCTTTTTCAAGTATAGCTCTATGTTGTGGGGATGTGTGAAGGAGATCCAAGATAGAGATTTGTGTGGGAGTTTTTCCCATCTGTTCCAAGAGATTATATTGGTTCTTGGGCTAAGGATTGGGTGGAGGTCCCGGAATAGTTATCTTGGTTCTATGAGTAGCAATAGCACAGTTTGATTTTGGCTTGTTTATGGTGATGGTAGAAATGCAATCATCAAAGGGTGTTATGTTGAGAATTATAGTTCTATAATTGTATTTGACTATTGCATAGTTGGCACTATTGTTGTTCCCTAAACTGGAGGCTTTCCCTTTATCATGGTCTTGCAAGGGAGTTTTGAATATGGTATGATCAGCATTGGTTTTATCTTATGAATATCCTACTAATATAGTTCCATCTTCAATGAGGTCTCGAATAATGTTCTTGAGTGTCCAACATCTTGTTATTTTGTGTCCTTTTCTACGATGGTATTCACAGTATTCATCTTCTTTTTCCACCAATCTGGTTTGATCAACGAAGGTTCATAATTCTTGGTGTCAGGTAGTGTGATGGAATTGGTTTTCAAGAGTTGTTTGTGAACTGATTCAATAGGTTCACCCAAGGGGGTGTAGGTTCTCTTGGCACGAAGCGGTCCTCTTCGTTGTTGATTGTTTTGGATAGCATTTAATGTTTGGTTTTCACTCTGGATTCGTGCATTTGGCATGGTTGATGTATAAGATGAGGAGGGACCTTTAATTTTAATGGTTGGACCTTTAGTTATTAGTTTGGCATCAACAACTCCATCATTTGTTACATTTTTGTTTCGGAACCAGTATTTGCTCTTATCATTGTTCGATTTTGGATTTTCTCTGTTTATCTTGACTAGTCCTTTGGCGATAAGACCTTTCTCAATAAGGGCACCTTTCTCAAGGATCTCTTCAAAGGTTGTACAACATTGGATTTGAATTTGGCTCATGAGCTCTCCATTAATATTTTCCAAAAACATGGTGACCAATTGTTTTTCAGGAATGTGACAAGGGAATTTGCTAACCAAACCTCGCCATCTTTGGTAGAACGAGATAAGGGGTTCTCCTTCTTCCTATCTAGTGGTGCTTAATGTTGCAAGGGTGACATCATTTTTAATGTTGAAGGTAAAATAGTTAATGAATTTTTTGGCCAGTTCACCCCATGTTCTTATTCCTGGAGGAAGATGTGCAAACCAATCTAAAGTTGCCCCTATAAGATTTCGCAAAAATAGTCTCATTAAATAAGTTGGATCATATGAGACTTACATAAATGATGTGTTGAATTCTTGAATGTGCTCAATTGGATCCCCTATCCCCTTATACTTAGGAAAAGGTGGTGTTGTAAAATGAGGGGGAAAGGGTGGCATATATAAATTACGATGGAATGGAAAGGGGCATAATTCCTCCATGGAATAGGTCTTTTTGTTGGTCCCCAATTGCATGTTATTCATATGTTGTTGAAGGGTCTACACTTGTTTTATCAAGAATTCTGCAAGAGATGGTGTTTCATTTCTTTAAATTGGTGGCATGATGCTAGCATTGAGGTCATAGGTTGGATTTGAATTACGATTGATGCCTTGTGATGTGAGACCTTGATCACCATATTTATTTGTGTTAGTTTGATTTGGAGTGAAATTGGCATTTAGGTTTGTTCCAAAGGTCATGTTTGCATGTGGTAAGGTTTTTTTGAATTCATGTGTAGACCCTTGATTCGTGTTTTGGTTTTGAAAATAAGGTCCTTGGTTTGCAAATGAAGGTGTTGGTCTTTGACCAATGTTTTGTGATGAAGAAAGGGTTCCTTGGTTGGTATTTTAAAATGAAGATGTAGGCCCTTGATTGACATTTTGTGATGAAGGAATGTTTCCTTGGTTAGAATTTTGGAATGATGAGAGGGACCCTTGATTCATGTTTTGGAATGATGGGATGGATCCTTGATTATTGTTTTTCTTTGGGATTTATTGTGAGACAATGTGGACCTAGGTTGACTTGAAAATTGGAACAAGGATCCTTGGTTTGTGTTTTGAAGTGTAGGAATGGGACCTTGGTTTTCATTTTGAGTCAAAGGTGTAGGACTTTGTGAATTAGAACCTTGATGTGTGTTTTGGAAGAGTGGATTTGTAAAGGTCTTACCCATGGAGTTGGAGGTGTTTCCAAGTGTAAAATTTTGTCCTTGTGTAGTGGTATGGGTTACCTTGTTTCCAAATGTTGGGATATTTGGGATATGTGTGGTAGTGGTACTCATGTGTGAGGTTGCCCCAAGGGATATGTTTGATGTCTTAGATGATGAAGGCATGCCAAGCGAAAATGGATTTTTGATTTCTTCTTCTACAATGGTCGATACATCAAAACCTTGAGGTAATTTGGCACCCTCTTTAGCTAGTGCATAGAAGAATCTATTAGGATCAACACTAACAAGTTGATGAATCATGTTTAAAAATTTTGGATCTTGATAAGCTCTTTTAATTTCTTGAGGATTCAATTATTTGTTGAATTCTTCTATGCTTAGGTTTCCCATTTCTTGTTGAATTAATCATGACTTAGATTGACCCAATTGTTGGTTTTTTCTCTTTGTGGTACCTCTCTGTGAGGTGTGGATTGATTTGAATTAAACCCAAGGGTAGTGTCATGAAACGGGTCACTTGAATATTCCATGTCCTTTCTTTTGGATTTTGACCTTCTTTCAACCATGTGAGATGTTTTCAAGTTTGATGGATAATGAAAGATGTGGATGACACTAAACTATGTTTTTGTATTTTTAACCTTTAGGATATGAAAATGCAAGGATGCTAAAGTAGGGGTGATAATGAAAAGATAATAATGAATAAAGGATGATGATAATGAGTGCTAAGGGATGCTAAAATATGATTGGTGATCAAGGTGACTAGATAATGGTTTATTGGAGATCAAAATAATGATGCAATTGAAACTATGCTATTATTTTTTGTATTTTTGGAGTATAAGGATGCAAAGTGCAATCTAGGCAATATGAGTCTAAATGAGAGTAATGTGAAGTAATTTTAAACTAAGGATGGAAATCAAGCTAATGTGAACCCAGGGCAACAAATTTGTAAATGTCATTGACCATAAGAGAACAACCAAGACTAGGACACAAGACCAATATCAAACTTGACAAAGTGACAAATGAAAAGACAATGACAATGGTCAATGAAAAATAGAATGTGTTACCCAGAATTTCTAAAAGCTCAAAGGTCTCCCTATGTTCAAAACTTGAAGGCCTAAATTCAACCTAAGGGTGAAATTCCAACTTGTGCAATGCAAGGAATGAAGGAATGCAACCTATAATGCAATGTTTTCCTAATGGGGATGCTTAGAATGGGCTGAAAAAACTTGCAAGTCTCTAGTTTGGAAATCAAGATCACAGTCAAGATGAGTTGGATCAGTTTTGGACCATGATTTTTGAAAATTTGGTGATCAGTCTTTTGTGGTTTTGTTTCAAGAATTTGTGGTTCACAAAGATTTATTTTGCAAATTTCATGTTTTGGATTGGTTTTGGGTGGATTTTTGACTGATTTTGATGAAATTTGTCTTGGAAAACACAGCAGACAATATCAAGAACTTTGTTTGAGGATTGTTTTGATGTAAAAATATTTGATTTTTTAAAGAATACAAGCACAATCCTAAGGTTGGAAAATACAATATTTGTTGAATTCTCACTTGGATTAACCAGCCGCACTTATTCTTAGCGGATGACTTAGAAGCTTGGCCACACTGGCTCCCCCAACACGGAACTCACTTCTTAGGTCAACCAAGCTTCGAGTTCTCATGAATCTCCCATGATGAACTCTTCATCTCTACTAATAACCATGAGTATGTGGGACGGCTTCGGAGGTCTGACCTCTTGCACCAGCAAATTGAAGGATTTTGGCTACTACAAACAAGAGGTGTCTAGTAAGGGCATCTGATTTAGGGAGTACTATTATAAACTCCCTCAAGAGGTCTCCCTACCCTTAGAATAAGGGGTTACATATCATAAATATATTTGAAGGAGAGCTATCATGTACCACGTCCCATTGATTGCAAAATTTCCTTTCAATCACAAATTTCTATAGCGGTTCAGAAGGACTTGGCTTTAGCCCATTACCGCTTAGGGTCGTCCCTTGGGGTGAGTACTTTTTCCCACCAAGGCAGACCCTTCTAATGGGTGAACACAAAAATGGATGGGTCAAGCTTTCTGATCACCAAGTTTGCACAAGGTGAGAGAATAATACCTACCACCCTTAAACACTAAGACATGGTGTTCATTTACCCTCTAGTTTAATCTATGTGAAAGAAGACAGTTCTTCTTTTTAAAGCACCAATTGAAGTGTTCTCTACACCAAAAGATAGTCGATTGATTTTAAACCTTGCTTATTATTTGAAAACACTTGGATTCTTTTTAAGCCAACGAAATGTGGTGCAAGTCAATTTAAAATCCCATGAGTGAAAATATGCAAATTGTTGTTCATTTTAAACCCAAGAATGAAATATGCAATTTGTTGTTCATTTTAAGCCCATGAATGAAATATGTAATTTGTTGTTCATTTTAATCCCATGTATGAAATATGCAATTTATTGTTCATTTTAGGCCCATGAATGAAATATGCAATTTTTTGTTCATTTTAAGCCCATGAATGAAATATGCAATTTGTTGTAAATTTTAAGACCAAATGAGTGACATATGCAAATTGTGGTTCATTTTATCCTCATGAGTGTAAATGCAATTTTTTATAAATTTTAAAACTAATGAATGAAATGGAACTCTAGCTCTTCAAAAAATGTGTTGAAAAACACACAAAATATGTCTAATCCAAAACAAGCCAAAAATCCTGTAAAACCACAAGTTAGATCTTCACACGTTGAAAACAAAGCAATAGTAAACCAAAAAAAACTTGAATAAAAATAGCAAACTAAAATAGTGATAAACAAAATTTTAAACTATAAAAATCTATGGAAAACTAAGACATAGACTTTCAAAACCCATAAAAATTTTAGCAAAATCCTACACAACAAAAGTGTTATAAACAAAAGAAAAATTCAGATCTTAACAACTAAATCTTAAGAAGTTGCGAGCACTAAAACGGTCATAAACATATCAAAATTCCAAACTGTTTGAAGTTCAGAAAGTTAAAAACGAGGCCTACAAAACCCAGATAATAACTTCTGAAGATTTCATGCGCCCATTTTTCTGTACTCAAAATAAGATGACGGGATTTTGTGCAAATTCTTGGTTGTAACCTGCAAAACAGCAATAACAAACAAGAAAACAAATGATTTTTTTGCAAAATTGTAAGATTCCCGTCGAGTTCACCAATGTAAGATGGGGTAAAATGAAATAGCATAGATAAAAGTGCCAGTCAACACAAATCTAAGCTAAAATCCCAATCTAAACAAGAGATACAAACAAAGCATGAGTAAAATCAAAACATCAAACTAAAACACTCCCCATGCTTGAAGTTGCTTCACTTCCCTTGTCTCTCCTATTTCTTATGCCAATATTGCCCTTAGATTTGTTATTGAATTTGTGCAAATACTTGTAAATAGTAAGAAAGAAAGTTGGAGATAATGGTTGTTAAATTGAAAGTGGAGGAGAAAGGTTGCTTTTATAGACAACCTTTCAAATGGAAAATTGAGATTAATCTTCTAGAAAAATTCTAAGATCAACGGATGAGGATTCATGAGAGGGAGGTTACGAAATGGATGGCCAAGATCAAGTTTCTAGAAAGATGCCAAGATCTATGGTTGAAAATTGATGCAACCAGAATATGCTATGCATGGAAAAGATATGACGTCGACGGCTATGATGCCTGACGGATATGACAAACATGCAAGACATGTAGGCTATGACATGAAATAATGATAGGGGATCTTTGACCAAAATGGAGGGATAAATTATTTATTTGAAAATGGAGGAGAAGGACAAGTGGCAAATAAATAATTTATTTTCAAATTATTTATTTGGAGGAAATGAAAAAGGAGACTTAATTAGAGGATATACAAATTAGACATGGATAATTGATTTGGATCAATTATTTAAAAGAGAAGAAAGATAGATAATTAAATAGTTGAACGTCAATTATTTAATTATAGAAGAATAAAAGGTCAAATAATTATTATTATCTGACTATAGATAGGTGATGAAAGATAAATAATTAAATAAATAATGATTTATTTAATTATTGAAGAAAGGGGTTATTAGTGACGTAATTAATTTATTTTAATTGCTCGGGGTAGAATAGAGATTAGAAAATGAATTAATTAAATAGTTAAAAATTATTTAATTAATAAAGGAATACGATCAGGAATAATTAAATAATTAAAATTATTTAATTATTAGAGGATGATGACTAAGGAAAAAAAAATCTCACAAACTTAGGACATTTTTCAGTGTCTACACTAACTCTTGAAAAATAAAAATGTGCAGGTTCTGGACAAAGGCGTCATTCCCATGACAAATATGCAGTTCTTCTGACAAAAGCATAGTTCTTTTGACAACTACGTAGTTTTCTTGACAGACAAGCACTCAGACTTTTCGGACAAGCGCTCAGGTTTTTCGGACAAGCGTGTGAAAACTCTGTCAAAATCATTTATAGGACCTACAACTTCCAAAGTGACTCAAACAAATGTTAGAGGAGGGGACAAGGGTCCCACTGGGTATGCTAGAATGTGTGAGGGTGATAACATTAGATCGGAAGATAGATCAAACATGTTAAACCAAAGAATCTAAGCTAAGATTAACATATTAATCTAATATCTTAACCTACACATACGAAATGAAACTAAGCTATTCTAACATGCATAAACGAATCTATGATTGCAAAATGAATGTATAAAACAACATAGCATTACCATCCCATAGTGGAGTGTATTCGCCTGATGTTGGGTTGTTCTTATCACCGTGAAGTCTCCAAAGTTTGTGTGCAAAGTGTGGATAAATGCTTGTTGTGTTTGGTTGATTGAAGACAATCGTGAAGTTTTTTCAATGGTGTTCTTGACAACACTTCATTGCTCAATGTATGTTGATTCTTTGATCCTTATTTATGAGGAAAGGGGATTTTTATATAGGAGATGTGATTTGAAATGGATGATCAAGATCGTTTTGAAGAATATCCAGATCAACGATCAGAGTGTGTTGAGAGGATTTAGACATGAGAGAATTGTGCAAAGTTGATTACACAATTTGTCTTATTGGTAAATAGATTGGTCAGTCAGGCATGTGATTGATAAGTTAACATAATAGATTGATCAGTCAGGATTGTGATGGCTTAGTTAGGAATGTGATGTTTTAGTTAACAGAATAGATCAATTAGTTAACAAATTAGATTGCTTAGTCAACACTTATAATTTTCTCAATCAGAAAGTGGGTGAGGAATATGAATTAATTGATTTAATCAATTAATTCCTTTTTGGAGTTGAATGTGCAAATCAAGTTTGACTTTTGTAATCAAAGTTGCATTAGTTTGATTTGATTTTTGATAATTGATTTGAATAGTTTGATTTAATTATTCAAATTTTTGGAAGGAAAATGTTAATTAAATTATAATTTAATAATTTAATCAACTTAGAGGAATAAGGTGATTTAGCGACGTAATTAAATAATTGGCGTTATTTAATCAATCAGGACAAAATAAGTTGAGATTAAGACTTTATTAAATAAATGTGATTTATTTAATTGGTCGAAATGATGAAATGTGAATTAATCAAATAATGTTGTTTTATTTAATTAATAGAGGAATTAGGGTTTTTGGGACTTTATTAAATAACTAAAATTTATTTAATTTGTCTGAAATGATGAAAAACTGAATTAATTAAATAACGTTGTATTATTCAATTAATAGAGCAATTAGGGTTTTGATGTTGTTTTGATGTGATACGATGTGGTGTGATGCGGGAACGTTGTAATATGATTTCAAGATGATCTGATACATTACGAGATAATTTTGAGATGTTTTAAGGTGATTCTGAGATGTTTTGAGGCATTACGGGATGATCTCGAGTTGTTTCAAGATGTTTTGGGATGATTCTGAGTTGTTTCGAGATGTTTCGGGATGATTTTGAATCATTTTGAGATGTTATAGGATGATTCTGAGTCATTTTGAAGTGTTACAAGATGATTCCAAGTCATTTTGAGATGTTACGAGATAATTCAGAGTCATTATGAAGTGTTACGAGATTATTCCAAGTCATTATGAATTGTTACGGGATGATTTCAAGTCATTCTGAGGTGTTACAAGATGATTCTGATTCATTTTGAAGTAGTACAAGATGATTTTGAGTCATTTCTGAGGTGTTACAGGATAATTTCAAGTCATTTTGAGGTGTTATAGAATGATTCTAAGTCATTATGAGGTGTTATGAGATGGTTTTGAGTCATTCTAAGGTTTTACAAGGTGATTCTAAGTCATTTTGAGGTGTTACGGGATTATTTTGAGTCATTTTGAGGTGTTACGGGATGATTTTGAGTCATTCTGAGGTGTTACAGGGTGATCGAAGATGATGTTCCATATCGTTTGATGTTGTTTGGGGTTGTTCAATATTGTTTGATGTTTTTCAGTGTTGTTTGATGTCATTCAATGTTGTTTGATGCCCTTTGAGGCTGTGTGATAGGTGTCAAGTCAATTTTACATTTCTATAATAGTCTATTGTGATTTGGCTAGCAATAGGCTACGAATTCTATTAATATTTATAGATTTTACCCTCAAGAATAGTACTACCTAAAAGGAACACAATTAGAGCTTCATATTCAAAAATATTATTAGTGCAATGAAAATAAAGATGATATGATAAATTCATCAATTATCTTATGTGTAGAATAAACAATACTCTTTATTCCAAACTAGTATACATTTACATCCATTTAAAAATATATAGTCCAAGAAGATAAGGAATCAATGTTGAATATATGCTCATCCAAAAATGATATATCAATAGGAACATATATAGAGGAAAAAGAAACCACTCATTTATCCACCAATACTTGAGCCTTAATAAATTTTTCATTAGTGAATTTTAAATCAAACTCTATTAATGACATAACCCAACAAGCAATACATCCATAAATTCTACCTTTATAAACCATACATTTCAACAAATATTCTTTGATTGTGAAATATTTTTAGTATGTATCATATGCCATAATTTTTATGATGAAATATTATAGTGAGTCACATTTTTTCTATTAGGTTATATAGATAGTCTCATAATCAAGTAATGCTCAACTAATATAATATATGTTATGTTCTTTACCATTTTTTATCATTTTGATCCAATAATCCACCAATGACATTTTTAGGTATAGAAACTTATAACAATAATGGTTTAGCATGAATAGCTAGTATAAGCACTAGTTGATGCATTAAGTATTGTTTCATATCATTAAATGACTCTTAATAATATTTGGTCCTTCAAATTTAACATCTTTTTCAAGAGTTAAATATAAAGGGTGAAGTGTAATTAAATAATTAGGAAATGACTCCTCATATAGCTTCGATTTTTCCTTGAAGAAGTTTTAAGATATTAGGTGGAGGTATGTTAAACGTATAACTTATTTTTCTTGGTATCTAAATCAATAACTCATTAAATTAAATGAATCCTAATAGGTACCCATAATCAACTCTAAATACACGCCTTTTAGAGTTAATACTTGGTGTTTTTGTAATTATTGAAATACAGTTCTTAGATCATGGATATGCTTCTTTTGATTTTTATATGTTCCAAAGATGTCATCCACAATCTTCTAAAAATTTATGCATGAGGTCATGAAATATTATTCATAACCTATTGGTAAGTAGCTCTAATTTAATTTAGTCTAAATGGCATGACCATGTAGTGAAATGTAACCCTATATCATCATAAAACTAGTCTCATTGATTTGTGAGGACCTGGTTATAACCTCAAAATCCATCCATGAAAGATAACATCTTACACTTGATGGTAGAATCTATATTCATATCAATGTTGGGCAAGGGGAGATCATCTTTAGGATTTTCTTTGTTCAATCTATAAAATGAACACAAATGCATGCACGAACATTGATCTTGGTTATATATACTATGTTAACAATCCATAATCAATAGTTCAAATAAATCTTGCTATTAATATTGTCTATAATTTTTGTTTAACCATTAATGAAACCTTGGGATGTATCTTTCATTTTTTTTGTTTTATATGTTTTTTATTAGGTTCCAGAATGATGTTATGCATTGCACTATGCATAGATATGTAATGAAGTTCTCCATATGTCCATATAAACAAGTCACCAAAATCTTGGAGAATCTCAGACATGTTGAATTTTTCAAAATCATTCAAGCATTCTTTGATTTATTATTAAGTATATTGGTTTTTCCTATTTATTCTAAATATGAATTATTATACATTCTATTTATGTTGAAATACATGATGTTTTATAGAAGCTTAGAGTAAGCCTAGGTCTGAATCTCATCCAATAGCAATGACCATTAGATATTTTTATCTACTCAAGAAGCCTGTGTGATCTTCACATGGCATGTAAGAATGCATTAATAATTTTGTCATATAATATTCTAAAATTGTAAACAATATGTTGTAGTATAATTTAATACTTTTGAGTGAATAGTGCTTATTTATTTGAAAAAATCTTCTAAACCATAGATTTTCCTTTGTTGAATTTAGTCTTGTTTGATGAAGGCGAGGATCAAGTGTTACTTACCATTTCATTAGTGAAGATAGGATAGTTGAGCTAAGTCTTGTTTATCAACCTTAGGCACAAATTAAAAGGAAAGAATTGGCTCATTTTGAAATCATTATTCCATTTTATTAGTTAGAGTATTTGAGAGTTTAGAGAGCAAGAGAAAAAATAAACTTACTATCTTAACTATTAGAAAGTGTTTTCCAATAATTATGTTGCATGTGAATAAATGATGAGTCTTGCTTGCATATTTGTGTACAAAATAAATATGAGTTAGTTGTTTGCAAGCATAGGGGAGTCTAATGTGTTAAGACATAGTCAAGATCAACAATAAATAATAATATTAACAACATATATAATACATCAACATAAATACTTGATTTCATAAATAATATACAAGACCATATACCAATATAAGGTGACATAACTAACTTTTAGCTACCAATGTTTAATCACCCTTAAAGTGATTAAACTACAAAACAAAGAGACAAAATATAAAGAGAAAATAATAACACCTAGGATTAAAGTATGTGATTTTATATCTAACAAACCCCTCTATAATCCAAAGTTTTTTGCAAGGTGACCTTGGTCTCCTTGTGTAGTGCAATGCAACAATCAGGTTTGTGACATGGCTTCACCACCTCCAGTGGATTCATTAACTTTGGCAATTGTATCGAGCATTAATAGGTCGACATTTTGGTACAATGACAACCATCTTTGTAACAATTGGTATTAGATCAGAGATGTTTCTAGGTCATGGGTATTAGATCCTAGGTCATGGGTTCAAACCCCTTGCTTGTGTTGGGGGCATTTTTTCAAGGTGTGTTCCCTTGGTCTCCTTGTGTTGTGCAGTGAACTGCTCATGTTTGTGACATGGCTTAAGTACCTCCCATCGATTCATTAACTTTGGAGACTGTGTCATGCATGAATAGATCAATCTTTTGGTGCAACGACAACCATCTATGCAACAAATTTAAGTAAGACTTAAGATAAAACTCATATATGTAAACATCCTAAAAATTCCCTTGTAATCTAAATTCTCTAATAAGCTACTAGTCTTTACAACTATTATGATGTAGAAGGTACATGAAAAAATGAATACTATAAATTAGGATGATGTCACTACATGTGGTTTGCAGTTAGTATAATAAGGAACCACACCCATTCATAGTGTGTCCCAATGAACCATGTGCGAAAGAGAGAAAAAAATAGATAACTCATGCTACTAACCATGAATAATCCAAAACCCAAAAAATTATATTGTAATTAAAATACATGAAAATGTGAACTTATCCTTGTCAACAAAGCATTGGAACTCAATACATAAAGGTACATGTTGAGGAAAAAAAAATTATCCTCAATATGATGAGTCGGGCTCTGTTATTGGCCATTTCTCAAAAAAGGTGAATTTTCAATCTCAATAATCGATGCAATCACTTTTAAATCAAACATGATTACTCTAATATTGACCATTAATCTATAGTCTTTAATGAACTATTCGGTAAAAGTACAAAGCCGTATCACACTTTTTAAAGGAAACAACCAACATTGATCCAGCTTTTAAACTTGAATCACTAAAAAGTGACATATATGTTTTGAATTTTTAAATTATGTAAACTAATAAAATATTTATTTTTTAGTATATTTTATGATTGTATTTTTTGTAAATTATTTTAATATAGTTTTTGATAAATTGACACTATAATTTAATTGCTGAAAAAATATTGAAAAATGAAGTTACATAAGACGTCAATCTTTATATAGTAATTTTTTTTTTTCAATTTTTTTTGTGTATTGCTAACTTTAAACTTTAGCGTATGGATATATTTTTTTTCCAATTTTGATAAATATATATTTTTAAATAAACATTAAAATGTGCATCTATTAAAATATAGTTGTTTCCGTTCGATGTCACCTTTCATATTATCTATTTATCTAAAGTGGAAAAAAATTATACCATCTTGATATAGATTCTTTTATCTAGTGTGTCATATTTTTTTCAAATTTTTAAAATTTGTTTTACTAGTTTTCCTTGACATGGTAATCAACCTAATATTTTGTGTTGATAACCTACTTTTAGTAAAAATATAAATAATAATTAAATTATTAAATTATTAAAATGTATATATTTTTGAAAACTAGACTTATGGATCTACAAAAGGATATTTTTATATTTTAAAACAAGTGTAATTTACATGAGTAGAAGTTGTTGAAACATCAATTTTTTCAAATAAATCTATTTTTTTGGTATATTGACCTCAAAGTGGTGCTATATATGCATGTAGCCAACAATTTTAGTTAGAAAAGTTATGGACATGTCTAGCTTAGCTAGAATGAATCTTACAAGATCATATGTTTGACCAAAATTTATTTTTAGTTAGAAATACTTAAATTCACTTGTGTTGATATGTTGGCTGAAAGTGTGACACAACTTTGTAATCTAAAGTCTCTAATAAGCTACTAGTCTTTGCAAATATTATGATGTAGAAGGTACACAAAAAATGAATACAACAAATTAGGATGATGTCACTACAAGTGGTTTTTCTTTACTATAATAAGGAACCACACCCATTCATAGTGTGTCCCAATGAACCATGTGCAAAAGAGAGAAAAAATGGATAACTCATGCTACTAATCATGAATAATCTAAAACCCAAAAAAAAATATTATAATTGAAATATATGAAAATGTGAACTAATCCTTGTCAAAAAAGCATTGGAACTCAATACATAAAGGCACATGTTGAGGAAAAAATGTTTATCCTCAATATGATGACTTAAGATCTGTTATTGGTCATCCCTCAAAAAAGGTGAATTTTCAATCTCAATAATCGATGCAATCACTTTTAAATCAAACATGATTACTCTATGACTAACTATTAATCTAAAGTCTTTAACGAACTACTATTCTCTACAACTATTTCAATTTAGGTGTACTCAAATATTTTAAAAAAAAATTGAAATCATGATAAGAGAGAAACCACACTCATGCATACTCTATCCTAATGGATAATGTATCAATGAGAGAAAAAACTAGATAACTTATATTGATGCTCATAAGTAATACAAAACTACCAAAAAACTATGCTACAACTATATTATTTAAAAATTTGAGCTCATCCTAGTATACAAATATCTAAAAATTAATAAATAAAGGTAAATATTAACTAAAAAAATACTCCCTAATGAAAATATGTCTATCCTTGAATATGATGAATTAGGGCTTGTCACTAGCCAAACTCCCCCAAAAGGTGAATTTTCACTTTTAATCATTGGTCTAGTCACTCTCCAATCAAATATGACCCCCCTAAGGTTGATCATCATTGATTCACTCTAATAATTGATGCTCATTCCCAATTATGGGGTACTATCTCCATGTATATTCATAAAAAACTCATCTATCATAATTGTAGTGTCCAAAATATATAATCTACAATCTTCGAATACTCATGTACAATTGATGTATCGCCTACTCATATAAACAACACTCTCTTAAACTGGTTATCAAGGATCTTGGGACCTAGAAAATGATCGACCCTCGACTTTATAATAAAAAGACCAAATAATGTCCAGAGCTATCATATATTATAATTTTGCAATATGTAATTATCTACACTTAAAAAGACCAATCCTTAGTGGCCAATACAAGTAGTCTATAGATACCACATTTGGGACAACTAATTGCAAAAAGAATAAAAATTGGCCAATCCTTAGTGGTTAACAATAATATTCACTCATGGCTAGTAGCCCCCAATTATAAATCCTTTAGGACTATTGGGAGTCAATTTGACATTGCTTAAATTTGCTTGGTCTGTAGCCCCATTGTGTTATTTGGCCTTATTTCTCCCATCACTTATACTGAGTTGAGAGAAACCAAAATGGGCCCCCTTTCTCTAATTTTATATTTATTTCCTTTTCATCTCCCATGTCCTTATCATGTGCTATAAGTTTCAAAGATCCAAAAAAATCTAAGTTTGGAGGTCTTCAATTCAATTTCTAAGGACCAAGTAGAATTTTGGAGTTTCCCATCCCAACATGCCTTTCCTCCAACTCTAAATTTTTCCCTTTATCTTGTTGATATTTCATACTTTCTCATCCTAACATATTTACATTCTTTCTCCTTGATTCTTAATTTCTAATCATTTTCACTAAGTTATCTTTTAAATTTTTAACTCTCATCATTTCTTTTCTCACATGCCTTGTAACATGAGTTCCTAGGTATATGTGATCCTTGACTCCAACATTTCCTTTCATAATTTTTTTGGAGTCAGATATGTGGGAATACCTCTGGCATGATACTTTTGGTATGAGGTATGGGGTAATCCCGATCCTTTATCATCGCCCAAGTTTCTAGATGAAGTTATCATTTTTTTGATAAATCCTAACATGAGGGTGTTATTGTTTGTTTCTTGGTGTTTCTATGGATTTTTGGACTTCCCATGAACTATTGGACATAATTTCTTGTTCAATGTCCATTTCTAACCTCCATCCATACATATAATCTTAACAAACTCTATCAATTATTTCCTTCATTCCCTTTTTCTTCTTTCATTCCTATCCATATATATTCCCATCCTCCTAATATCATGTCTACTTGTATAAATTTTCTCCACACTCTTTCGTTTCTTCACCTTTATGAACTTTCAAACTAGATCTACATATTTTCCCCCTTTTCATCCACTTCCCTCATCCTAATCCATAAAATTTTCTTGCATATTCTCCCATGTTGTTTATCTACAAAATTCATTTCAAATGACTAGTTCTCAATTGAATTATCATAAGGATTCAATGAAAAAATAAAATACTATAAATATAAATTCATTTGTCAAAAAAAGGTTTGTTCATTTCTCATTTTCACATGACTACAAGTTTTGAAGAGATTCTACGTTTCAAATCTTTCTAGTCCAGTCACTTGTTGAGTATCATATTTCACAAGTAAAAAAGAGTTATCTAGTTTGTAGCATATATCTATAATTGAATGTCTCCTTGGATATTTGTAGATCTCCAAGAAAACTCCTAAGGGATGAATTGTGACAATTTTTCTAGCTTAGGTTTTCTCTTGTCACAATTACTAGTACCAGTTTAATCATAATTTGATAAATATCGTAACATTTAATTCATTACACATATTCTTTGTGATGATTTCATTAATGCATGTGGATTTTTCGAGTTTTGAAAGGAATTATTGAGTATGTCTATTTTTGATATCATATCTCTATTGTTATTTCAATATGTTACTGGTGAACAACAACTTTATAACCCAATATAAGGTATTTTTCCTAGAAATAATGTGCCTAATCCTCTATGCAGCTAAAATGAATAACATATATTTAGCCAATAGTTTAGGTATATGAAGTTAGTTTGTGGAAATTTCATGATTGATTATTATTCCTAGGGAAACATCTTCAAAGATATTTGAGAGTTTTTATCTTTAGAGAATCATACCTTGCACATTTTCATCAGCTTAATAGAGGCTATCTATTTAGTAGGTTAGTCCTTGGCCTAGTGACAACATTTGGGGCCAAGCGCACATTGGATACTACTACATATATTTTATATTTGTCTATCTTTAATTGTGATTAATATTGTTAAGGATACCTCTAATAATACCCCTCCTTGGTCTAGCTAAGCCTAAAGTGAAGGAAAGATTATCCTCTCAACAATTGGATTTTTATTACTCACATTTTGTTGAAGAGATGATTCATCCTCCTTTAAAAATGATATTTCCCTAGCCTTAAAGCATATTGAATCCTCTAGAAGCTGGGTTTGGATGTAATGAATCAAGCCCATGAGGTTGTAGCCCTATAATTTTTGAATTTTTAATTTTAATTTTGGAAAATAATTGAAAGTTGGGTTGTTTTGTATGTTTTTTTTTGTGTTGTTATTTGTTATTGTGTTTTGTGTGGTTTTGGGCGGTGTAGCCCTCATCAAGTGGTATCAAAGCGAGTTTTCCTAAGTGTGTAAATAGATCATTGAATGTGAAATATTTTGCACCACAACTTGTGGTTGTGGGTTTCTGACAAAATAGATCAAAATTCCTTCATGAAGAAACTATGGTGGTGGAAGAAATGTTATTGTACTAGAAGAGGGTTTTAGAGCCCTGTAGAGACAAGTTCAAGCACTACAAGAGGAGTTGTGTTAAGGGTTTGAGAAAAGAAGATGAGATGAAAGTGAATATGAAGCTAAAAGATGAGGAATAGTTCAAAGAAGAACAAGATGCAATAGATCCAAAGCAAGTTAGATTTTTAAGGCCATCTCTAAGATTGGGAAAAGGCCAAATATTGATGTTTCTACATTTTTTTGAATTCTTAATCAAGAAGAGTTGATTGATTGGATAAATGATATGGAGTACTTTGAGTATGAGAAGGTGGAAGATCTTGAGAGGGTCAAATTTATAAAGACCAAGATCAAGGGTCATGCGAATATTTGATGGAAAGAGGTACAACAAGAAAGAAATCAAAGAGGAAAAAAGAAAATAACCATATAGGATCAGATGGTGGAAAAATTAAAAAGATAGTTCATTCCTGTGGACTATGAGCTATATTTGTTGAAGAAGATGCAAGGGTTGAAATAAACAGGAAAAAATTTCAAGGAGTACACAAAAGAATTCTATCGTGTCCTGATTAGAATAGGCCATTCTGAGGCCAACAAGGAAAAATTTTCTCATTACATAAATGGGTTGAAGTTGAGTATTCAAGAAGAGTTGGGTTTGGTAAGAATGTATACCATTGAAGATGCATATCATTTTTCTTTGAAGGTAGAAGAAAAGTTGAATAGAAGGTTTGATAGCAAGCAAAGAGGTGGGGGTCGTGGTGGAAAGACTAGTGGATGGTCATATGGAGGTCAAAATAAAGATCAAAAGAAGGGTGAAGGGTCTAGTAGCAACCAGAACCAGAAAGGAGATAACACCTACCATCCTCATGATCAAAATAATGGAAACCAAAGAGGAAGAGAAAGATCTGGATGAGGACTGGGAAGAGGAGGCTTTCATGGAACCTATTTCTAGTGCAGAGAAAAAGGACATAGAGCCTATGAGTGTCCTCAACATCATGGAAGGACAAATAGAAGACCTGAAGGTAATGCACGAGTTGTACATGTAGATGAAGATGTTGAGTCTTCACATTCTGAGCATGTAGAAAGAGGAGAGGTTCTTATTACTAGAAGAGCCTTAGTGAATGAGGAGAAAGAACCAACTCAAAGGAAGAATTTATTTCACACCAAATGTAAGTGTGAAGGTAAAGTTTGCAATGTTATTATTGATGGAGGTAGTACTAATAACCTTGTTTCAGAAGAGATGGTTAGTAAGTTGCGATTGGAGAGAAGAATGCATCTGAATCCATACTAGATTGCTTGGTTGTAGAAGGACCATAAAGCTTTGGTAAATGAACCATGTCTGATAAAGTTCAAGATTGAAAATTACCATGATAAGGTATTGTGCGATATTATTCCTATGGGTGTTTGTCATATGTTGTTAGGTAGAACATGATAGTTTGATCCATGAGCAATGCATGATGGACATGCCAACACTTATTCTTTGACAAAGGATGGAGTTCATCATAAGTTGAAGCCCTTGAAAGAGGTAGAGCAAAACGTATGCAAGTAATGCCAGAATCTATTTGGTTGATGAAATAAATAATTTAGAAGGTATGAAGCATGAACATATGTGTTATGCTTTGATTCCTAGAGTTGATAAAGAGATACTCAAAGAGGTTTCATATTTATTTGATGAATTTCATAATATTGTATCTGATAATGTAACTGAGGGTTTGCATCTAGTAAGAAAGATTAGTAGTCAAATGGACCTAATTCTTAGAGTCAATTTTCCAAATAAGGCAGCTCATTGTATGACTCTAGCAAAGAGTGAAGAGTTGAACACACAAGTACAAGATTTGTTGCGGAATTGATTTATTAGAGAGAGTTTGATTCCATGTGTAGTACTTGTAGTACTAGCACCAAATAAGGATGGGGAATGGTGGATGTGTACAAATTCTAGAGCCATCAACAAGATCACCATCAAGTATAGATTTCCCTTACCAAGAATGGATGACATTATGGATTGTTTGAGTGGACCTAAGTACTTCACGAAGATAGATTTGAAGAGAGGGTATCACTAAATCTAGATTAGAGAAGGAGATGAATGGAAGACAGCCTTCAAAACCAAGGAGGGATTGTACGAGTGGTTAGTCATGCCTTTTGGGCTAACTAATGCACCAAGCACATTCATACGGCTTATGAATTCAAGGTATTGAAATAATTTATAGGATTTTTTTTTGTTTTTGATTAGGTGTTAAAAATGGGTTTTGATGGGGCTCGGAACCTAGTACAAAGGAAAGCAACCTGCAAATAACATAAACCGTAAACTAACAGCAGCACCACAACAGCCTCTAAAATTTTATCATGACTACACACTACGACTAAAACAAGCAAAGGTCTAATACCCTTAAAGAACTTGGTTTTAACCGAGACCAAAAACCCTTTTAGCTACACAAAGAACCCACTTGCATTTTCAAGGCATCAGCAATCTAGCCTATGTCAGCCAGGCAATAGCAAACTAGCCACTCATGGATAACACCATTGAGCCAAGAAAGATAACCTTCTCAATGGATTAATAACCCATCAAGCCCCTAAACAAAAACACCAGCAACTCCAACAAACCCACCTCAATAGGGGAGAAGGAGAGCTCAAAAAACCACTAGGCATAGAAATGTCCTCCAAGTCCACTACCTCCTGAAGACTCCAACACCCTCAACCTCCACCTCCATATGAGAAGCGTCCACCTCAATAGGATCAGCAACTAAGGAAGCTAGATACAATCACCTCCCAACTCCACCTCCATAGGAGCAAAATCCACCTCCATATGATTCAAGAGAAAGACCAACACAATAGTAGAACAAGTAGCATACCGCCCAAAGGAGAAACTTGGTAAGAGTCCAACACCCATAAACAACAAGCAACAAAGGAAAACCATTGATCCTAAAGGGGCTCAGCCTGCTAGGACAAAGAAAGGAACTTAGAAAACCACCCAGCCTTCAACAAAAAAGGAGAAGACAGAGAATCCAAAGTTTCTAGGGACACCTCCATCAGCAAAAACACTTTTGAGCTAGTTTGCTTTAGCATAAAGGTAGCACAAAAAAAATCCAAAACCACGTAAGTAGACAAAGGCTGCGAGCCATAGAGGAAACCAAAGAGCAGAGCCAGCCATGGGAAACCAGAAAACAAAGAGAAAGGAAAGAGAGAGAAAACCATGAAGCTCCCCATCCAACCCACCAACATCTAAGAGAATGCATACTCCCACCATAAATAGCCCCATCACATTCCACCCATGCACCACACTTAGTTCCAAGAAAACCACCAAAACACCCAGAGCCAAAGCTAATAGGTCATAGGGGCAGCCAAAGAGCAGAGCCAAACTAGGGAGACCAAATAAAAGAGAGAGGGGTGGGAGAGAAAAACCATGAAAACCACCATCCAACCCTACAAGGTCTGAGATAATGTAGAGTCCAGCCACCAACAACCCTATCACAATCCAACCACAAGCCACACTCAGCACCAAGACAACCACTCAAAAACCCAAATCAAAAGCCACAACAAAAGAAAGCCTCGAAGAATGAGACCCAATAAAGTAAGGCTTGAATAGAAGAATGCTCCGCACAAGAAAAAGCTCACATTAGCCAAAACCCTCACCCACAAGAGGTGGAAATAGCACCACAAGCATCAACAGAGAATTCCATGAGTAGAGACACCATAAAACACACCCAGGAGAAGAACCACAACCACACCCCGAGCAACGGAGAGGAACGAACCACAAACAAAATGTTTGTAGCCTAATACAGGAGTAAGGTCTACAAATCCAAAGGACACGCCTACCACCAAACCCCTCCACAACCACATTGTCTTCATCTTCATCATCACCCCCATCCTCTAATTTCAAACACTCCCCCCCGCAGCTCCTCCTACCCAGTGACATGTAGCTCCTCTCGCCCAGCGACTCCATTATGAATAGGGAATTTTTTTTGTTTATTTGGATGATATTTTTATTTTCAATAAGACATTGGAGGAGCACCTAAGGCATATCTGAAGAGTTTTTGAGAAGCTATTGATTAATTTGAAGAAATGTAGCTTTGTGAAGAGAGAGTTGGTGTATCTAGGATATTTTTGTCTTAATAGAGGGTCTCAAAATGGATCTAGAGAAGGTGAGAGCTATAATTGAATGGCCTAGCCAAAGGAGTGTTACAGAGTTAAGGTCATTTCATTATCTAGCAAGTTTTAGAGAAAGTTTATTAATAATTTTAGTAGTATTTGTGCACCTCTAATTGAAGCAATGGGAGGGGATAGAAAGGAATTTAAATGGACTATAGGAGAAACAAAGAGTTTTGATATGATGAAGAAGAAAGTCACAAAGCAACCTTTTTTGGCACTTCCAGATTTCAGTAAGGTCTTTCAGGTAGATTGTGATGCTAGTGGTACTGCCATAGGAGCTTTTTTGAGTCAAGAAGGTAATCCTATTACCTATTTTAGTGAGAAGTTGAATGATGCTAAGAAAAAATATTTTAACTATGATTAGGAGTTTTATGCTATAGTCCAGGCATCGAAGAAATGGAGACACTATTTGTTGCCAAAAGAGTTTATTTTATATACTAATCACCAGGCTTTGTAGTAACTTAATAGTCAAGGAAAGTTAAATCAATGGCACCTAAAATGGGTTGAGTTTTTGCAGAGTTGTGATTTTGTTTTGAAGCATAGGAGTGGAAGGTCAAATAGAGTTGAAAATTCCTTGAGGAAAAACTTGTTGATAGAGATGAATATAGAGGTTCTTGAGTTCAATGAACTCAAGAGTTTGTATCCTAAAGATCCAGAATTTGCAGAAGCTTGGAAGGCTTGTTTGGAACCTGTTACATTGGATAGAATAATATGGTTGGATTTCTCAATCCAAGATGGGATGTTATTTAGAGGAAGACAATTTTCCATTCCAAGGAGTTTTATCAGAGAGAAATTAATCAAGGAGAAGCATAGTGGAGGATTGGCTGGATATTTCGGTCAAGATAAGACCATTGCTCTTGTTAGTGAGAATTATTGTTGGCCATAGTTACAAAAATATATGAATAATTTTATACAAAGTTGTAGAGTATGTTAGATGGCGAAAGGAACAAGTCAGAATACTAGATTATATCAGCCATTACATGTACCTAAGAGGCCATGAGAGGATATTAGCATGGGTTTTGTTCTTGGCTTGCCAAGAACATAGAGAGGGCATGGTTCCATATTTGTGGTGGTGGATAGATTTTCAAAGATGGAAAATTTCATTCTGTGTCAAAAGACCAGTGATGTTCATATTACGAAGTTTTTTTCTAGAGAGGTGATGAGACTACATGGTCTACCGAAGAGTATAGTTTCAAACAAAGATACCAAATTTGTTGGCTATTTCTAGATGACATTATGGAAGAAGTTGAAGAAATATTTAAAGTTTAATTTTTCACACCATCCATAGACTGATGGAAAAATGGAGGTGGTGAATAGGAGTTTGGGTAATCTGCTAAGATGCTTAGTAGGAGATAAGCCCAAGTGATGGGATTTGATTATACCATAGGAAAAAAATTCTTACAATAATTTTTTCAATAGGAGTAGTGGTAAATCCCCATTCTAGATTGTATATGAGAGTAGTCCAAGGAATATTTTTGAGTTGAGAAAGATGGAAAAAGGAGAAAAGAGTAGAGTTGAGGCTGAAGATAATACAGAGTACCTAAAGAACTTGCATGAAGAGGTAAGAAATCACATCAATAAGATGAATTCTCAATACAAAGTTAAGGTTGATCAAAAGAGGAGATTTAAGGAATTTTAGGTTGATGATGTCATGGTTCACCTAAGGAAAGAAAGGTTCCCAATGGGAACGTATAACAAGTTGAAAATGAAGAAATTTGGACCATGCAAGATCTTGAAGAAGCATGATTCAGTAAATTCTTATGAGGTAGAGTTGCCTAGTGGAATAAAAATTTCTCATGTGTTCAACATTGCTTATTTGACAAAGTATCATGAAGGTGATATAGAGGATGGGTCGATAAAGGAATAGTAGAAAAATCTAGCACCTACTTCAAAGAAGGAAGAGAGAAGAAATCTTGGATAGTCATGTTGGCAGAAGTACAAGAAAAATGTAGTATGAAGAATATCTGGTTAAATAGAAAGGAAGGCTTGTTGAAGATTCATCATGGTTTTCTAAGGTTGAGGTTAACCATCTTGGTTTCCCTCTAACTCCTCAGAAGTGATAGGGTCACTTTTCAAATTGCCTTGGGTGTTTGATGTAGGAGCATCCAGTGGTGTAGGGAAATCTTGTATCACCCAAAAAAATATTTTTCCTTTTTTTATTTAGTTCTTTTGAGTCCCATCATGAAACTTAAGGGGTGTAAGAACTTCAAAAGTCAGAAAAGGTGAAAAACGGTCACTTACTATTTTTAGAAAGTCAACCTAAATGGGCTTGTATGGACCTAAAAAATTACCCCAAGGAATGAAACCAAAAAAAAAAAATTGGTGACAGAAGAATCATCTCAATACCCTATTTGGTTTGGGAGATATTAAAGTTTTCATCTTGAGGAATTTCTCCAATGCAACTACAAATTCAAATTTGAAAACCTTAGGAGCCTTGAAACAGCTTGAAAAGTGGACGAAACAATCTCTAATGGTGTCACCATTGTAGATATATTTGAGAGCTTTCCAATGATATATTATAATAGAAAATTAGACACCTGGATCAAAAGTTATGGCCTCAAGAATCTGCCCCACTAAAAAGTGAATTTCATTAAAATATCTTCCTGGGAAAGAAATCAAGTGGCAAGACTTTTGGTGCCAAAAAAAAGGGAAAGTTACACTTTCTAGAACATTCTAGGGCGGTTATTGGGTAAAATAAAAGGATTAAATGGGGGTTGTAGAATCTGGCTCCATTAGTGCAGTTTGTGGCTCTGAATAATAGTTTTTAATCTTATTGTTGATTTGGATGTAATGAATCAAGCCCATGAGGTTGTAGCCCTATGATTTATGAATCTATAATTTCATTTTCAGAAATTAACTAAAAGTAGGTTTTTTTCTATCTTGCATTATATGTGTTGTTATTTTTTATTGTATTTTGTGTGGGTTTGGGCAGTGTATCCCTCATCAATAACATAATAAAGCATATATTCACAAAAACCCCAACAAAATTCCAAGAACAAACGCATTTAAATTAATAAATAAAAGAATCCTACCTCAAATCACACTATCCCACTAATGGTAGAATCCTTGGGTGAGAATCTTCATCCTTTAAGCCTTCACCTTTTCTCTCCTCCTCTTCCCCACACATTCTCGATCTCTCTCTTCAATAATCTCAAATATAGGATCACAAAATCATAAGAAGCAAAAATCAAAAACTCGCTCTTTCCTCTTTGTGAAAGAAGAGTTTTAAAGAGAAGGAAGAAATAACTTCCTACCACAACCAACTCAAACACCCAACTACCTTCCATTTTCGCTACTTTTGTAAGTGGGGAAAAAAGGAGGGTCTAAACACCTTTTAAAAAGTTAAAAATGATAAAAATGGCCTTATAACCTATATACCTTAGACCTAAGCTAATTTTCCAAACATAAAATACAACCTAGACCTTCAAAAATCACTTAAAAATCATAAGGTCCAAACTTAGACAAGAACATAATTACATAACACTAAAAATCATATTTTTAAAGGTTCGACATCATACTAGAATACATAACGTGGCTAAATGACCCCCATCATCCATTGAAATTATAATCCACTTATACACTCAACAAGAAGTGTCAGTGCAATATACAACAAAAATAAACCTATCATAACACAACATATTACCACAAATAAATTAGTCAACCATAGAATAACATATACAACTCATTATTCATGAATACATCAATCAAAATGATCTCATCAAATAATTAACATAAAGTATAACATACATAAGTATATATAATACCATCCATAACAAATACATGTGCATCATCCATAAGTAATGAGTGTCATAATCATAAAAATGTCCCTAGGAACATCAAGGATATCAAAGACTAAGAGTTCATAGAATAGGGGTCTCACACTGCTCATATCTTCCATCTCTGATGGGGATGTTGGGCACTATAAAATAGATAGCTTCATTCCAAATATAAAAGGAACACACAATGGACTACAATCCTGCATGTTAAACCTCTATAAAATTGAATTGACATACTTGATTTGGCCAAGCCATATATTTTTGTTCACTATATCTCTTCTAATTTTCATCCCAATAATGTGTTTAGCTACACCAAGATCTTTCATTTCAAATTTAGCTACAAGTTCAGAATTTAGTTTTGAAATCTTTCCTTTCTATTTACCAATAAAAAATATATAATCAAAATATAAAGCAGTAAACAATAAAGGATAACCATCAGTCTTATAATAAACACAATGATATAATTTAGAATTCTCATATCCCAAACTGAACACATATGTATCAAATTTTTGGTACATCCTAGGACTTTGTTTGAGGCCATACAAATATTTCTTCAATTTGCAACCAAATTAATTTTACCTTTCACTATGTAGTGCTCTAGCTATGTCATAAATATCCTCCTCCAAATCACCATGAAGAAAAAAAAATTCACATCCATTTTCTCAACCTCTAGATCATAAGCAGTAGAAATAGAAAGTAAGAATCTAATAGATGTCATTTTTTGAAGAGAAAATATCTCAGCACAATCAACACTGTCAATTTGAGAGTAACCTTTTGCAACCAAATGTGCTTTGTACTTCTCAATACCTCCATTTGACCAATCATTTTCTTGAACACCCATTTGCAATCAACAGGTTTTCATCCTTCAGACAATGGTACTAGATCCTGTGTATCATTATTTTTCAAATATTTCATTTCTTCATCCATAACAGTCTTCCAAGACTTTGTATCATTCATACCTAATACCTCTTCTATAGATTTGGGTTCATCCATGTTAATATTCAAAGAAAAAATTCATCTCTAGTCATCAAGTAAATACCATTCAGGTGGTTGTTTACGCCTTGTAGACCTTAATATAAGTTGAGTTGTAATTTCTACCTCCTCTTTTGAAGATTCAGAGCTAGATGATCTCTCCTCAACTTCTTGTCTATCTAGGGGCCTCAATTCAAAAAAATAATGCATGGAGAGAATTTCAATCATATCTTTTGTTTAGTTTGTTTTGGCTGCAATTTAATAAAAGAAGGCTTACTTTATCTAAAAATGGCACTTCTAATATATATTACCTTCTCTGCAACTAGAAACAAAATCTTATATCCTTTCACATCATAACTATATTAGATGAAGATACATTTCACAACCTTAATCTCCAACTTTTTTTGCTTCGCCTTTGGTATATGTGCATATGAATCACAACCAAAAACTCTAAGATGTCTTGTTGAAGGATTGTGACCCAACCATGTATCTAAAGGAATATTATCAACAAGAGTTGATTCAGAGACTTGTTAATCAAATAACATGTGATGACAACAAATTCAACCTAAATCCTTTGTTTTAGACCAACACCACTTAGCATACACCTAGCCTTCTCCATCATTGGCTTGTTCTTTATTTCTAAAAATCCATTCTAATTTTAAGAATATAGAGTTATCTTTTATTTATGAATGTCATAATCTTTATAGAATCTATAAAAATCATTAGAGAAAATTTACCACCATTATCAATCCTCAAATATCTTATTTTATTTCTAGTCTGCAAATCAACCATTCCTTTAAATTCTATATTTACTCTTTAGAAAATATACCCATATCCTTATACTATAATAATCAATAAATGGAACATAATATGTAGATTTTATAGTAGACGGAATAGAACAATACCAAACACATCATAATGGATAAGATCCAATACACCAAAAGATTAATGAGAACTTGAGTAAAAATAAACGTAGTTTTATTTTCCATAAATGTCATACTCACATAGATCAAAATCAAGATTATAATTAGATAACCTTCAATAATATTTTTATTTTTCAAGTTCCTTAGACCCTTTTCTCCAATGTGGCCAAGTCTCTAGTACCATAACATAGTCTTCTCTACAGGTAACTTTGATTTAGATGAAAGAGCACCCTTGGGTACCTATAACCCATGAACATTTGTTGAAGATGAATCCCTCACCTCTTCCAATGAAGTATCCACAAAATATATTTTTATAAAATTAATATTACTCTCAATAGTGCATGCATCAATTTTATACATCATGCCATATCTGACTCCTCTAGCAATCACCATAGCACCTCAATCTTGCATCCTGCATTAGAAAATACTACCTACACACCTGCATCTATTGGTTTTCTAATAGATAACAAATTTTGTGCTAACCCAAAGATATGTAATACACCATTAATAATTTTATTCTACCATAAAGAAACCCCATTCTAACTTTACCATAGCTAATAATATATAAACAAAAATCATCACCCAAGTACACCTTACCTCCATCAAATTATTCATATGTAGAAAACCAATCTCTATTATAGGTCAAATGGAAAGATGCATCTGAGTCAATTAACCATACATAATTTCTTGCACAAGTTACCAAAGCTGCAATGAATGCAGTACCATCTTCCTTCTCGAACTAAAAAATCATAGTCAAATTTCTTCTTTTTCTTCTTCTTTTCTTCTTTACACTCCTTACAAAAGTTTCCAAGATTATCGCAATTCCAACAAATAACTTTGGACTTTCCAAGAGATTTGGATCTCCCCTTGAACTTATATTTATCACGCTTCTCATTCTTATTACCTTTTCCCTTAGGTCATCCTTGAACATCTAGGGCCTCCTTGGCATTGATGGATACCTTCCTCCTCATATCTTCAGAAAGAAAAAAACCCACGACATCTTTAGTCTTCAACATAACATAAGTACTCCCAATATCCATAACAAGAGAATCCCACGAATTAGGAAAACAACAAAGCAAGCTCTAACATTTCTCTTCCTCGTCCATTTTGACACTAAATGATGCTAATTAAGCCACCAACATATTGAATGCTTCCAGGTGATCTATAATTCATCCACCCTCTTCCATTCTCAAGGAATACATTTCTTCCTCAAGAAAATATTATTCACTAAAGATTTCACTTGATACATCTCACAAAGTTTCTAACATGGTTTTTTTGTAGAGGTCTCTTCATGGAAATTTATTAAAATAGAGTCTTCCAAGCATAGCTTGATTAGAGCCTTGTATTTATGGTCCATAACATCATATTGAGAAGTAAAAGTGGGATCTTTAGTCCTTAAAACTTTCTCATCAACAACACCCCATAGATCTCGATCAATCAATAGATCCTCCATCTTTAATTTCAACATCTCAAAATTAATTCCAAAAAAATTCTCCACCTGTATTCTCCCTAATGAATTTTTCATCTAAAAATTCCTACAAAAAGATCATAAAGTATCTTTTACATAATCTCCCACTCAAATCTATATTATTTTTAAAAACCTAACAACCCACAACTAAAACCAAAGGTGATTATGCTCTTATACCACTTGTAAGTAAGTTAAGGTAGCGAAACAACTTCTTACACTAACCTTGAGAGGAGGATAATGAAAAAATAATCAAATATTTACAACATAGAAATTAAATAGAAATAAATATAAATATCATGCATAACACAACATAGTGATTTATATGGGGAAAACCATTTTAGGAGAAATCCCCACACTCCAAAATTTGTCCAATATATTATTCAAGAATCAAAAATATTATAATATATTTGTAGAGAAATATTCTCACAAAAGTATCACCAATCAAAGATCCAGAGGCAACACAACAACTACTAGATTCTCATAATACATCACACCACACAATCGTAATACAATTCCCTCATAAAATAGGGTTGCCTTCTAAGGTAAGACAAGCCAACAAAACATCTACTATCAAGTCTAAGACCTAATGATGAACGGTCTAGATATACATAAAATATGGATTTTGGGGGTGTTGCCCCCAAACCCCTCCCGGAGCGCACAACTCTTAGACCTTGTAGGGGGTAACCCCCCTACAACCCCTCTCCCCCGATACTCAAATATATTAATCTCTTAAAATCGTAAGGTTGAGACAACTTTTTTCCTAACAAAAAAAAAAAATCAAATAGAAGGAGTCTTATTTGAAGAAACTTATGAACAATTGGTCTTCTAAACCCACCTAAGGCATTGAAATAAACCTTTCATGAAATATTTGAAAAAAAATCAGCCAACATCATGAAAGAAGGATAAATAAATAACCAAAATAGAGGGGAGGCAAGGAGTATTGAAATAACATTCACTTATCCAATTAATTTGCACATAGATGAAGATGCCCTTATGAAAAACATCTCCCCTACAAACATTCCTACTTTTCAAAGCTTATCATAAAAAGACCCAAATTAGTTCCTCTTTGAGTTTAAGGTTCTCTTCTAGAAATGTGACTGCAAAAATGACAATCATAAGTTAAAATTATTCCCTTCTACTCTAAAGGATGCAACAATACGACGGTTTATGGAATTGGTTGTTGGATCAATAGACTCATGGTGAGAGATGGAAATAGTATTCTTAGATAAATACTAAGTGTAGCATAGAAAATTTTACTCCCTTATAGGAGACAGTACAATTTCATGCTTAGTTTGGACCTATTTTAGTGACCTTACATTTATGCATTTTCACCCTTCTTAAATAGGTCCTAATTCCCTTTATTATGCATCCCAAGGCCTATTTTTATCATTTTCTGACACTAAAACACATTGAATAAATGCATTAAAACATAAATATTCCTTGGATCATGTGTATCCTAGACATATAGGCTAGGAACCATTTGTCCAAGGGCAAATGGGTCCCTTTTAAGTGCCAGGATCCATTTTTAAATATATTTTTTGTGGTATTTTTATGATTCAAATCCAACTTGCAAATTTTGGCTATCGAGATCTAATATTTTGGAAATTAAAGAAGAAGCCTATAAAACCTATCCTTTTCACCATTTCAAACTAGATCTTTTGAAGAGCAAGAAAGCAAGCAAGGAGATAACATTCAAGCAAGCAAATTTGAATTCTTAGAGCAACATTGTTTGTAATTGCAGGTCTTCAAGTCCATTTGTAGATTTTGATCAAGCTTTTGTCACATGATTGAAGGTTGATGCCAATAGAAGGACATGATGGATTCTAGGTGTGGGAGATGCATTTTTTCATTTCCTTTAGCCTAATGACTTATTTCCTATTGTTCTCATCCATAATTTACATTCTACTAGCAACCTACAATAAGGTATCATTATATTTCAAATTTATTTAAGGTTTTTTGACTTCTCCCTAAGTGAATCTTGTCATTGTCATATAGGAAACATACTCTAAAACACTTCAGTAGGGTTTCTTTGCATGTTAGCTCATAACAACCTTATATGCACTTAAGGTTAGGGCTCACATACTATTTATCAGATCTTTGTTATGTATCAAGGTTTAATTACCAAACTTGGGGTTTGACCGAGGTAAACCCTCATAAAAAGAAACAAATATTTTCTATTTATAGATTTCTTGTAGGTCCATATCCAAAAATGAAGATTTACAGGTACAAGAGAAAAGTGTAGACAAAGGGCTACAACTTTGGTTTTTAAAGTTTTGGAAAGGACTACCAAGACCCATTCGACCTAGGGTGAACTTGTCCTTCAACAAAGCTCAAAACCAACTTTTGTTGATAGGTGCATGTGTCCTAACCCTTCTCAAATTTACCTGCAAACTATGATTTCAATTTTTGTACTTTTTGTAATTTTTATTTCATGTATTAGGTCTTATAACTCATTTATTTTGAGCATTGAATATTATTTCAATTTGGTTTAGATCAGTCCTATTGTCTTCAGGACTGAGATCCAATTCTGATTGATTCACCATTGAGCTTGAAAGTTAATCTTTACACCTTGTGATCTCTTTGTTGAACACCTTGAATATTGAGAGGGGGTGAATCACTATTCTCTCAAACCATTTCAACATGTATTCAATACATTTTATCAAACTTGTAGAAATAAAAAGAAGCAATTAAAAAATGCATCACATCAAACAACATAAGAACACCAAAGACATGGAAAACCAAATAAAGGAAAAACCACAGTGAGGATTAGGTCACACTATATTATAACCGGTTACAATATATTACATAAAGGATCACTTCAGGTGGACTCACTATAGAGCCCCTCCATATCGATCATTCTGGAAATTTGTGTAAGTATTTATTCGTGATTTTGTGATTCATTGTGTTTCATATTGTCTTATGTCGTTCATTTTATGTGTTAATCTTAATTGTTCGATTCTAATGTGTTATCATTATTTAGTGATGGTTATTAATTTAATTAAGCATCAAACTTAATTAGTAAGGTGATTTGCAAAATTACCTAAGATTTAATTAAATATTAGATTAACGTGAAAATTTAAAATGATGTTTGTTAAACTAAAATAATATTATTTGAATTGTTGGTATTTAATTTTATTAATTATAAATAATAATATTTTAATTTCAGCTATGTAAATTCCCAATTAGCTATTAAATAATATTGTTAAGTTAATTCAATAATGTTATTTATTTAATTAATAATATTATTTATTTAATTGTTGTTAAGAATTTATTCAAAAATATGAATTTTTAGGAATCAGGATGAAATGGTTGATTAGATAAAATGATAAATGGGCTAGGTTTAAGTTTAATTTAATTTAATTTAATAATGCATTGTTAGCTGTAAAATATTAATCTAAGAATGAAAAAATTTTCCCGTAGGAAACAAATATTCTTTTTGCTGGTAAAAGGTAGAAGTTTTGCAGCTGAGAGGATAATAACTCAACTCTCCCTCTCCAATTGGAATTGTCGAATCCAGGTTAGATTTACTTTGCTCTAGGAAAATATATAAACATGTCTCGATAAATTACATTATATGAATGCCTCAGTTTTATGGGTCTGCTGGTTGTTCCTCTATCAAATCAAATCAAACTGAGAAAACTAGCTATGGAGTTCCCTTTTCTTATGTGTTTTCTCCACTAAGCCACCAGTAGCCGAGGATTTTGACTGCCTATTATTGAATTTTCTTGCCACCGATAGTTTAAGTTATTTCATGATTATAGCTTTGGTAGAAACCTTAAGTCTTTAGTAAATGTAAAAAGCCCAATTTAGATGCTACGTGGATGGGAAAAAAGGGAAACAAAACAAAATAATTAGTCTTAAAATGAGAATTTGAATGGCTCCATACTCTTTTCTTTATAAAAGATAGATGTGTAGGTTTAAAGATGTCTTTAGATATTTTAAAATAATTCAAAAAGATATAAAGTTTCTTCAGGTTACTTTTTAGATATTTTGGGTATATTAAATAAATTAGGGAGATATGGAAATTGGCTGATTTAGAATTTATAAGGAATTATTTTGAGTTATTTTATTTTAAAATCAGTAAATAAATAAATATCGTAAAATAAATAAAATAATCTTGGAATAGATTAATATAAAATATTAATGCATAAATAAATAAAAATGGAGGTTGTGTGGATAGAATGAATATGTATATATTTATTTTTATATTATTAATAATTTATAATATTTCTAAGTTAGAAAATAATTAGTATATGGTTTCTTAAATAATGTAGCTTGATTGTGTTAAGAAAGTTGATCATACATTGGCAATAATTAGATTTATATATATGATTTAATTAATTAGCATAGTAAGGTGATATTGGGTATAGTCATGATATTAGATTTTACAGTTGCTAGATATAAACATTGATGAGAAAATAAATAGCCTTTCCTTAAAATTTAGAAAGCAACCACTTGATCTCATTCGTTGTCCAAGTCATGAATGGGAACACAGCTACCGAACTTCATGCTAGAAAAATATTAAATCCATAAAGTAATTGCCCAAATAAATAATAATAAGTACTTGTGCATTCAATTAAATTAGCAAAAATGAATTAAAGGCTTAAAAGGAGGGCTATCTAATTATATGTTTAAGTGTGGGGAAAAGCAATTAGAGTAAATTTAAAATGTCAAGAAATAAATAAATAAAATAAAATATTTATCACTTTTTACTTAAATTTGAAAAGTTTAATTTGGTAATATTAATTTACTTTAAGAAGTAAATTTATTTTAAGTAGTAAAAAGGATATTAATTTGAAGAAAGTTAATATCCCAAGAAAAGAAGTAGTTAAGAAATAAATAAATAAAAGAAAATTTAAAGAAATCAATATTCATTTCTTTTTACTTAAAATTGAAAAGTTGAATCTGTAAATATTAATTTATTTTACTAAGTTAAAATGAATAGGTAAATTTGGGAATACTAATGTACTTTAAGAAGTTAAATTATTTCAAAAGAAGTCAAAATGATATCATTTTAGAGCAAGCTATTATCTCCAAGAAAAGCAGTAATATAAGTATATAGAAATAAATAAATATAAAGAAATCAATGTTTATTACTTTTCATTTAAATTTGTAAAGTTTAATTTGGAAATATTAATTTACTTTAAGAAGCTAAAAAAAAAAAGATCTTAGTGTTGTGTTTCTCACTTAGAGGAAGGGTACACTAGGACTATGCAAAATGTTATGGTATTCTTTTGTATATTTAAATTTATTTGATGATTATTTTATTAATCCAAGAAAGAGATACATGAACATATAGATGGTTTATTGAATTGTATATTAGTTTATGAAATTTGAAGTGCTTTTAGAAGTTAAGGGGTAATATTTAATATTTTCTAATTAATAATAGCATTGAAGAGAACCTTGCTTAGCTGATTATTTTCAATATTTGGAAGTTAATTAAATGAATAAGGATATATTTAAGTTGGAAAATTTTATCGGTTACTTATTCACTAATTCTTAAGTTGTTATCTAAGTGATCTTCTGTTTGTATTGATAAAAGATATATATATATATACAAAGGTGGCATTGATTAATCACTAGATGGTAAACTTTGAATAATGTTAGAGTATGACCCTTAATCAAACTATTATACTATCCTGGAAGCTATTGAGAAAACCTAGTTCTTAAGAATTTATACTACTTAATGGAAGATATATAGTCATTTTGCGGTTCCACGATGTGAGTCTTCTTTTTGTGTTAAGTTTGATTAAGGAGACTTGTTGCAATGACTTTCTTGTAGTCTTATTTCGTGATGGTTGGGAACCTGAAGTGTTTGAATTACCCTCAGTGGGAGTTTGGATTTTCAGTATTTTAGGCTTCCAGAGGCAATGGAGAAACTTGAATTGTATTGATTTTCCATGGTTGGACCTTTGTAATTCATTGATCTTATTTCTGATTTTGAGTTCTTGTGGGTGTTACCTTGTACCATGGTGTTGAATTTGATGTGGCTTTGAGCGAGATGGTTCATGCCTCGCACGTGCATTCATTTTATGGCTTTTATGTTTGGTACACCCCTTGTTGTAGTCTTGTTTTAGAACTGTTGGGGAGGGTGGCTCTTCATGGGGGCTAGTGCACAAAGGGGTTGTTAGGGTAACCCATGGAAGAGTTTCCTAAACAAGTGATAATGTAATTAATGAGCTAGTGGGGTTTGGGTAGTTAAACATTAAACAAGATTAATTATGTGCCTCACCCATATCATTAGCGCTTTCACAAGCTAAGGATGGGATGAGAAGACCTAGTCTGTAAGATCATTGCCTTGTCCTCATGAAAGGCAAGTGGTCTCGCATGAGTCACCCTATGGAGTGGTGCCTTGGGATAAGCAGTTAGGATAACCATAGATGGAGGCGGCACCTTGTGATAGGTTGTCTGGATAATCCATGTAAGGCCATGCGATGACACTCTCCCATAGTACCTATTTTTTTTCCCTTGTTAGGTTGCCTCTGGGAGTGTTATTTGAATTATTGATGTTGTTGAGGTAATTGGTCCTTGGTGTTTGTTGTTGAAGCCTCCAAGTTCTATCTTTAAGTTTCGCACACATGCCTCATGACAACTTGATTGATGTTAATGAAAGGTTCCCTTGATATTTATTGTTGGTTGATATTGTGATTTCATTTGTAGGCTTTGGATCCTATTGTTGTTGGCACCTCTTATGGTTATTTAGTGTTGATCTATAATTTTGGCATTTGGTTTTGTTGGAATTTTCATTATTTTGTTGTGGCTATGTGATGGCAATGTTATGGGTTGTTATCTTATATTGTTGTTATCCTTGTTGTGGAGTCTAGTTTGCAATTGGTTTCGTTTGACTGTTTTGGTTGAGGAATGGGGATATTTCTTGTCAACTCCTAGCACAGGGGGTGGTATTTCAGGTCCACATGGTTGGGTGGAACATGCTATGCACCCCATTGGGTCCCCAGTCTGAGTTCATGTTGATGTTGTTGATCCAGGACTCTACCTCAATTCTTTTGTACCATGCTCAATTATGTAACATTCTTATACTTGATGTATCCTTTCCTCTGTGTGATGGGATGTGTATGTACTCCTGAAGTGATGTAATGAACTCCTGAAATGGTTGTAATGTATTATTTTACCTTTGTAAACCTTATGAGGTAGTTGTTATCTGATGTGTTGTATCTGTGGAAATATACTCCACAATTTTCATATTGAACTATCAATAAAATGTTATTGGTATCTTTTTTTTATCATGGACGGTTGTATATTATCTTGATTCGTTCGTTATCCTCATGTTATTAGTTTAGGGTTTCTTGATGTCATCTTGTGTACCTCAGAGGATGTAATGGTATTTGTAATCATATAATTTCCTTATATGTAATATATGTTCATGTTCATCTTATGTATTATTCTACTTTCAAAAAAAATTGTGTGATAATTTGTTGTTTTTGTTGTCCTTTGGGGTTCACACATCGGGGCGTCACACTCACTATCTAGAGGACTCACTATCCAAAGAATAAGAGAGAAATAACAAAGGGTGGTTCACTACCAATATTTGAACTGATACAGTGCATCTACAATATATTGGAGATAGTTCCAGTGAAGCTCAATATATTGACTTAACACACTTCATTTTTCTCAACACTTACACCCACTCTACTCTTCTTCGCATCACATTCACATACACTATTTTTTCAATTCACACATCACATTCTCAACTTCTTACAACACTGAAATAATCTTACATTTATATGCATTACATTCACAAACACCTACAACATCAATTAGGTCGGCCTAATTAGATGAAACATGTAATACAGCAACCTATCAGCTCAAGATCCAACCACACACACCTCAAAACTTGTAACACATAAAAATAAGTTGGTAGAGACCTATAATTCCTCCCTTAAGTTTTCTCAATTCATACTTTAACTGCGTACAACCCCAAACTTTTTAGGTTAGCACCGGATATCAAATACTGATGACATGAACCATATATTCATCCACAACACAATGTGAAAACCACACAAAAACTTCCCACTTGGAGCATAGACACTTCTAAAACCTGTAAGTACTTCCTCAAAAGTGCATAGAAAAATATTCATCTATGGTAGAATAAAGAGAATTCTAATCATGTACGTTGCATCAATAACATTGTCACTATTGATCCCAATACTCTATCATCATTATCTTTGAAACCATATGATATTAAGACATGAAACATTGGATCTAGTTTCCTCCAACATACACCAAAATTTCCTTAGAACCGCATAACCTAATTCTTCATGGTGAAGTAATGTGGACCTCAAAATTGGTTCATTGTACATTGAAATTTGTACAATGAGACTTAGACAAATATCCAACACATCTGATTTGCATTGGACCAAATCATTTTCACCTCTATATTGGATTGGTATTACTAAAAACACTACATTCAATCATACTCATCAATCAACTATACATAATGTTAACTTCAATGTTGACATCAATGACAACACTATACATTTTCATGCTCAAGTTTCCAACAATCTGCTCAATGAAAAACAAACTTCTAACAATCTCCCCCTTTGTTATTGATGGTAGCATGCCAGAAACTCTTCTCCCCTTTGACATCAAGGGCAAAGGGCTCACTAGACAAACATACATACTTTCACACTCCCCTAACTGATATATATATACAAATATGAGAGGGGCTCCCCCTTAGTAACATACTTCTCCAACACCCATGGTAACTCCCCCTAATAATGATATCCATAAAAATGACCAAAACATGTATTGCTACACCATTCACAATCATCTGTATATATACAATGAAATCATAAATATAATAGAAATATACATAATCAACTAGAAGAAGGCAAAAAAAAATTGTAAGATACTTGCAATTTTGCAAGGTGTGCCTCCCAATCCTTCTTCTCAATTTCCTAATCCTTCTTGACTACGACTAGCATGTTGCATTGAGTCTCAAACTACATAATTATTTCTTCACCTTCATCTAGATAATTGGTACCATATTTAATCTTACTACCTTGTCCACATTAGCTAGAGCACCGATCAGGGATGTAAGTCTTGCACTTATCAAATCCCTGAGTTGACCATAATCCATAATGATCTTTTCTTTTTTTTCTTGTAGTAAGAAGTGTCCATGAAAATTCTCTATTGTTAACCTTGTAGTTCCATCTACATCATTAGCTAGATCATATGCTCTGGAGTCCTTATCACTTTGTGAATCAATAGAGTCCATTTCATCCTTTATATTCTTGGTAGAATTGGGATATTTTAAATAAAACTAAAACAAAAAAATTCTTCCTCTACATAATTTTGAATCTCCTTTAATTTATTATGCAACTAACCATGAGAGATAGCACATTTTTCAACAGAATCAGCTAACCTCTTATCATTCATATTTTTAATCAATTCATTTTCCAATCTCTCCTCTAAGCTAGTAGAATATGCTTTAAAAGAAACAAGGAGTAATCTCATTTGTTGCACACTGGATAAGGAGTTTTCAATATTTGCATTGGGGAAGCTTTATTGTAGAACTTTCACCACCTCATCAATCATCTTAACACTCTTTTGGTGAGTTTGCAATATCTCCTTTCTCATAGAGGCATGAAGTGCATCATCAAGTTGTAGTTTGTGTAAGGGGTATATTTTATCCATGTCAACTTAGCCTTGTTGCATGGGTATTTGTAGCAACTATGCTGACACCACTGGTTGGAACTACAGTTCCATATCTAGTAGACTTTTCAAGGAATCTCTAGAGGCTCTGGAGGATTCACCAACCATCTGTACACTTTCTCCTTCCTTATTCTCACCAGCCTTTTCCTTGTAACCAATGTTGGAGTCTTAGCATTCTTTTCTTATTCATCAAACTCTTTATCTTTTCAAAGAGGAAAGTATTTAGTGTTTTGCGCCTCTGTATTCTTTGGATTGTCTTGTATGAATTCTTCTTGCTCTACAATTTTCTCTATGTCCATAATAGGTGTTTTATGCTCTATTTATGCTTACTCCTTTTGTATTTTACCATCCTTTTCTTCTCCAACAATATTTTCTTCTACTAGAGGTGTATTATTATTAGTAACATCTTCTTGCACATTTTCTCCTTCAGCTACATGCTCATGTTCCAAACCATGTTCATGTTATGCATCTTCTAATTCATTCACTTCAAGGACACACATCATCATGCAATTTCTCTTTGTTGTTTGGAGACATTCCTAATTTATTTGTCAGATTGACAACCTTTTCCATTGTCTCATTTCTTAATATTTCTATGTCTTCTTTGTCCCTACTCATCAGGGTGTTGACCCTATGCTTAGTCCTGAATTCTTTGTTATACAATTAAGCTAATTTAGCTTTGTCCTCATCTGTGAGAGAATAATTGATCTTCTCCAAAGCAAATGCCCTTAGTTTTGCATCTTCATTTATGGCCTCTTGCCTTCTTGTACATAATACACTTTCCAGATCCTTAGGTAATTGAATCTCTATATCATTCATGCTAACATTAAAAGCAACAATTTTCCTAACAATTTATTCTTAAATGGTTGATTTTTCTATTTCATCTATAGTAGGGTATAGTGCAGCAGTCTCTAGGTTCCCATATTTTGAAATAAAACTCACCAATGCTTCAAGTTTCATAGGAATCTATTTCCAAATTGGAGGAGTCTTCTTCTTTCCTTTCTCTTAGGTGATTTTTCTTCTTTTTTGAACTTTTTCTTCCTCATATGAATCATGAAAGCGTGTTTCTCCTTCTCCACTTTTGTCTCACTGTCAATAACCAAAATATCCATTTTTGTTGTTTTTACACTTGACTCTACTTGAGAGACACTTGTTTTTATCTTTTGTACCAACTATGGCCCTTCTTCTTGTTCTTCTTATTCCTTATCATCAAAATTTACACTCACATATTGTTCTCTTCTTTCCTTCTCTTTTCTTCTCTTCTACAAAGCAATTTGTTGTTTTGTAGGGGCATTGGAAGATTCTTTCCTTTCCAAAACAACCATAAGTTTAGTCTTGGAGGACTTAGGAGCAACCAGAGAGGAGGTAGAGGTTGTAACATACTAACCCTTCTATGAAGTAAAAAAATTCTAATTTTACACCTAACGAGTAAATAAACAAAGTAACAAGCCATTGTAATAAAAAAAATCTTTATTGATAATTTTCAATCAAGATGCATAACATATTACAACATGAATTCCTTTTCATTTCATAAATACATCAATGTAAGAAAACATAAAATTACATACATAGCTCAAAGAGCTTTAGAACAAATAGTTGTAGGACGGTACAGGATCCTTCCTTTCAAACCTTGGTTCTTTTGTCACCTGTTGTTGAGGAGAAGTATCACTCAGGTTCTTTTTCACCAACCACAAACTCATAATGCGGTCCCCCACACATCTATCATTTGATAGATATCCCTTCCCTTTAACGAAGAGATTGGTAGAGTAACCGATAACAACAACCAACTAAGCATAATGTTGTGTCCTACATAACTAGAACTTGTAACCCTACAATCTCTTTCTAGCATGTAATACTGGATCATAATGAACTAACAGTGTAGTCTCCATAGTCACACAAATCAAGTGGAGTCTCAAACATTCACACTAATTTGGCCAAAGTGTTCTCATTCATCACTTTAAATGAAGTCATCTATCACATACACTACTCAAGGTCGATTTGACTTAAGGCTACCTTAAGCTACGCATAGGTATTTCCTTCAATGGATAGTCCGTCATCCCAGATAACCTACAACCATATTAATCTACTTAGAATAAACCTACTTAACTATTAAGTACACAAATTAGGTATTTCCATCTAAGGATAGTCCATCATTCCAAAGATAACCTATATACTTGGATATCCCTACTTACAAGTAAGTACTTTAAACTTCCTCCCATACTGGATTATCTATCCTAGGAGTAAATACAAGCTTTCCTAGTTAAATCAATAACTCAGCTAAATGCACCATATGTTATTTTCATGTTCAATCATACCTAGTATATAATACCTATGATAAACACCCATCTCCTATTATGGAGTACATAAAAACACACTATTGAAACAACATAATATCTTCACTCTCCTTTTTAAAGTAATCTAAACTCTCTAATGCATATACTGGAAAATACATCTCAACCATGCATGCAAAACACATCAATCAAAGTAAAATAACAAATAATAAGGTATCCTCATGCTTTTTATCATGTATCCAACTAAGACAGTAATGCAGCCCTCTCCAACAACAAATAGTTTGATAATTAGCTTCTCAAGAATCTCTCAATACCTCTATCTCACTTTTTGATAGCTTACTTCTCTCCAAATATAATCTCTTCACAATAATATGAACTTAATTCATTTCACACTGTTAGTGCAAAGCAAAGTATGGCTGGGAAAATACTGGATTATGAATTTCAAAAAGATGTGCAATCTCTTGAAGGAATGCATCCCTCTAAACTGAAATAGTTCAACTATTGATAGATTAATCTAGCAACCTCATGGCCTATAGTTTAGGAATGCAAAATGAAAAAAAGCTTCATGCAATGCAACTCAACTAAAAGGTGGAAAATTCTCAAGCTAATACACAAATTATTCACCTACAAGTTGACTAGTTTTGAGACAGCATACAGAAGACTAATTCAATCAGCATATGCATAATTTGAATAATTACAATGAGAAGACATCTACAACAAAACAAACACAAAGGTAGTGCCAATTCCTATTCTATTTCCTTCACATTTGGTGCCATCAAACTTAGTCATATCCCATTTTATGACAACAGATTACCATCAACCCAAATGGTGAATGAATCAACTTGCAGTTTAATACGTTAGACTAAGTCAAGCATATTCTCCATTAAGACGTTGACTAAGTCAAGTTTATGATAGATAGAAATAAAAAATATAATGCAACTATTTAAATTGCGTGTCATTCCTCATGGTAATTGATTTGCATTTAAAATTCATAAGCTATTAAATCGGCCTCCATTGACATAGTCAAGATCGACCTCTATTCATAGTCTCTATCGACTACATATCAACCTTATAAATCAGCTTTAATGAATAAGAGATAGTCGATCTTAATTAGCATATATAATATGTCGAATATATATATTATTATTTATATATAGATAATATATTATATACATATATATATTTAAATACTATAATGTATTTATATATATATATATATATATGTATATATGTATATATATTTATATATATAATCATTAATTTATATTTGTATATATACATATATGTGAATAAATGTATATACCTGTATGTACATGTATGTGTAGGTATATTTGTATTGATACATCTATATGAGCGTGTCCATTTTCCAATGTACACATGTATCCATATACATATACATATGTATACATGTATATGCTATACACACATATATATGTTCACATCCGATTCACATATAGTCATTCATGATTACCATCATATTGACGAGTGTTTATGTGTGGTACATATATACATTTGCATATACGTGTCGTTAGATAACTCAATAATTCTAATGTGGTGTGTGTATATGCTCGATTAGTTTACTTTTACCAGTTACCTAACCAAGATCTTCTCCCGAGTGATACTTCCCCTCTGCCTGGAGGAATGGAACACATACCTGAATCCACTAACACTTGCACATGACACTCGATTGTTCATAGAAATATGTAGTATACATAAATATCTCCAAAGTTAGAATAATAATAATTCAATAACCTTTCATTCACATATATGCAATATTTCATGATGAATAACATCAAATGAGATAACCATCAAATGAGATAGCATTCATATTGATAACAAGGTAAAAGAATATTTTATTCATCTCCATAATTCACAATACATTCATATTTACCTTATGTAGTAATAGTAAATAGCAGTTCTACATTTGGGGTGTAACAGAGGTCCTACCAAACCTTCTTGTGTTGGGGGTAGCTTCCAGAGTACTAGATGTGCCCTTGGGTTTCTCCTCAAAATATTTTGGTAACCCCATCACCTCTACAACTTGTTCCTTCATCTTCTCCATATTCTTCTTGATTTCCTTTTACTTGTGATCCATGTATACTACGGTGGATTTCTCCTCATAAGTGTCATATCTTTCTTGTGTAGTGTCTCTAAGAATACTCAACATATGATTGGCAATACCAATAATCACACTCTCTTCTACCTCATATCCCATTTCAGGAATCCATACTGTCCTTGGTTTAATGACTTCCATCGTATAGTAGTCTTTGCTTACCATGAAGATAATATCATTCTTATACTTCTCAACCAAACCCTTAGGAATCCTTCCTCTTTCCTACATCTGAAATTGGAATGATTTTAAGAATCACCACAAGGCTTCATCTTTAAATGTTGAGTCTGGATACCTCAACATATGATTTTTGATTTGTCTAGCCACCGACATATTTTTTAACCATATTTTATTCCTTACACCAAGAAACTCTCTAAGAAATTCAAACAATAGACATATGCTCAAGGTACCATACCAAAAATGGTATCAGGAATCCTTAAATTTTTTTAGGTTCTCCAATAGTTTCCTTAATAGCTCGCATAAGTCAAAATCTACACCTTTCTTCACCATTTCGTATGCAATATTAATTATAATAGCAGAAACAAAGTTTTCTCTATTTGTGAAGAAAATTTTATATCCAATCATCATGGATGCATATTTTACAGTCAGTTCTTCAATTTTCCTAACTATCAGGGCTCTCTTATCAAATTTTGCACCAGTTAATTTCACCACCACTTTATTTTTCATAGATTTAAGGGCTAGAACTAGTCCTTCAGAACATAACCCTATCACAACCCTAATGGCTTCTTTATTTATCATGTGTTCTGGGTCTATCAAATGAATCTATCATGGATTCATCTCAATGTATATCTAACCCATTCATCAACATAGCAGAAAATGGGAAAGTGGTTCCATACATATAATTTCTTCTTCGTTAAACTTTCATACTCAAGTTTCAACTCGAAATCTTCACTGATAAGCTCATCTACCCACACTTCTAAAAAAAAAATCATGATTTTATTCTTCCAATTTTGAATGAATATACATCCCTATATCCTCAGTATGCATAACCCCATAAGGAATGTGCAAAAATGCACCTTCTAGATCCATCACCTATGATTTTATCAAGATGCCTCTTGAAATTAGGTTGAGGTCGATCTACAACCTTTACTAATTGAGGTTTAAACATTTTGAAATACTTTTGAAACAAGGGCAAAGCAATAAATTATAAATACCTTTTAGATATTTTTCGTTTAGGGTTTCACACACCAATTCAAATCACTTCAATCTGCCTCTACTCTACTCTTCACTCTTCAAATTCTCAATTACAAATGAGCTTTTCATAAGTGAAATCCCTTATAAAGACCTTTTAAATGACCTAAAATGCATTGATTGCATTGTTTTGAAGTTAGGTCAAAATCTGACAAACCTTAATGATGATGTCACAATCACCTTCAAACTCTCCACAAATCTTCATAACAAAGGATTTTCCACCGATGATTCGACCAATAGGTCAAGCATGTCAACCTACACTGTGTTGAGGGTATCAACACCATATCTTTGGCAGGGGCTTAATAATTATTTGTTAAAACGCTCCCTGATCCAAAGCTCTTCATTTAGTTTTTTAGAGGAAACATCTGCACCAAAGGCTAGCACAAACCCATTATTAACCTCATTCTCTTTTTTTCCCATATCTTGTTCATCTCTTTCTTTGTCTCTACTACATAAACCTTTTTCACTGGATCATTCTTCTTTACCAAATCAACCTTCATATTCGTTCTTATGAAAAATTTGGCTATATGTCCCAGGTTTATTGTATTTGTGACATATGACAACATTTTGAACAAGATTACTTCCACCAACTCTAGATATGCATTCATTAGCCTTATGCTCAAATCCATTTCATGTATAAAAATATTTATTGAAAGATCGAAACTTCATTCCATTATTGTAACCATTCATTATCTAATTTATGTATTCACTAGCCTTATGACCAAATCTATTGCATGTAAAGCACTGACCAGAAAATGATTGAACATACTAATTCATTTTGTTTCTACAATCTACAACCTTATGTCCAAACTTATTGCAAAAATAGAAATAACCATTAAAAGATGGGTACCTTTGTACTTTTGGTTGTCTCATAGGAGTCCTTTTGAAATCTTTCTTTTGATTTTGAACTTTCTTTCCATTGCTCTTATTGTATCCAATCTTCTTTCGTTCATTTTTCTTCTTTTCAATACTTGGTGTGTGATCTTCTTTTGAACTTCCTCCTTTTTCAAACCCTAATCCTCCTTTGTCTTCAAAAACCTCTTCTTGATTTTATCTTCTTGATTCTTTTCTTTCTCTAGATCTGATCTCAAAGTCACAACCTCTTCTTCAAGTCTTGAACATTCTACACATTTTCTTTTTAATTTGTCATTCAAGCATTTTTCAACTCTTTTTCCTTCTTTAGTTTGCACTTTCAAATTGGTGATTGTCTCATTTTATTGCTTCAACTATTCATTAATTTCCTTGAACTGAAATTTTTGACTTTCTCCCTCAACTTCCTAATGCAATCATATGCTTCCTTGACATTTTATTTCAAATCTTTGTTCTCACTTTCAGTTCTTTCAAGATCTTCAAGGACTAATCTGAGTTCTCCATTCATATCAACCATGCAATCTTCTTCAGTGAATCCTACCATAGGAATTTCTTCTAAAGAGGTAGGATATCTCCTAGTAGCTATGTGTCAACCTCCAAGATATTCCTCAAGCGGTTAAGCTTCTTCCAAGGAACCAAGCTTCGATACAAATTTTTGAACACCTAGAATGCTAAGAGGGCAGATGAATCAATATTCTTTTAAACCACTTCAACATTTATTCAATATATTTCATCAAAATTGAAAAAATAAAAAGAATTAATTAAAACATGCACCACATCACACAAAAAAAGAACCCCAAATTTACGTGGAAAACCCAAGAATGGAAAAACCATGGTGAGGGGATTAACTCATAATATTATAATCAATTACAAGATATTACAAAAAGGATCACTACTAGGTGGACTCACTATTCGGAGGACTCAGTGTCTATAGAATAAGAGGGAAAGAAGAAAGGGCGGCTCACTACCAAGATTTGAACTCATACAATGCATCTATAATATGCAAGAGATAGTTGCACTAAATCACTATATACTAACTTAACATACTTCATGTTTCTCAACACTTAAATCCACTCTAATCTTCTTCACATCACATTCACATACTTTATTTTTGGAATTCACATAATAACATTCTCAACTTCTTACAACTTTATGTCGGCTCAAGATCCAACCACACACACCTCACAACTTGTAACACATCAAAATGTGTCACTAGGGACCTATAATTACTCCCTTAAGTTCTCTCAATTCATAATTTAACTCCGCACAACCCCAAACTTTTTAGGTTGGCACTAGATAGCAAAGACTAATTATATGAACAATGTATTCATCCATAACACAACATGCGAACCACCAAAACACTTCCCACTTGGAGCATAAACACTTTTGACACCTGTACATACTTCCTCAAAACTACATAGAAAAATATTTATCTGCGAGGGAATGTAAAGCATTCCAGTCATGTACTTGGCATTAGTAACACTATCACTGTTAAGCCCAATACTCTATCATCATTATCTTTGATACTCGAGGAAATTTAAAGACATGAGAAATTGGATCTAATTTTTTCCAACATGCACAAAAATTTCCTTAGAACCACATAACCTGATTCTTCATGGCAAAGCAATGTGGAACTCAAAACTAATTCATTGTACATTGAAAATTATACTCTGGGGCTTAGAAAAATATCCAACACATCTGATTTGCATAGTACCAACTGATCTTCACCTCTATACTATATTTGCATACTGAAAACACTACATTAAATCATGCTCATCAATCATCTATACATAATTCTGACTTCAATGTTGATATCATTGACACATTATACACTGTCATGCTCATGTTACCAACAATCTTCTCAATGAAAAACAATCTTCTATCACTCTTTCCTAATCAAATTCCCTTAGGAAAAGGTAAAAATAGAGATAACACCCCTTAACATTAAGGAACCTAGTGCAGGAGCACCTTAAAGGTCTTTTGGAAGATCTTGGCAATTTTGGCTTGTAGGTGGTTCTAGCCAACCACCAAGGTAATAAGGACTATGATGTAAATTCCCAAGGTATAATTCATGTTGTTTAGTGGCAAACTTAGGTTGCTTTAGAGCCTTGAGGATTGGGAAAGTCCAACTGAGGAGATTAGGCAAATCTTGGCAAAGTTGCCTTAGAAATTTGTCCTAAAAGTTAAACAAAGGCATAAATGATGTTCTAAGCCTGACCTAAGGGTCCTAGAACATGGGAGAAAGGTATATAAGTTCAAAAAAACCCTAATACCTGAGTTAGAGGTTTTGATTGTACGAATTGAGATTGGAGAAGGAGATTTGTGAGTTGGAAGAGTGCAAATTTGGTTGAATTTATGTGTTTGAACCTTCATCCAGTCAATAATGGATTGAAATGACTTGTCTAATGCTTTTATTTTCTCATTTGTGTCATTTAATTTCTATGTGAAGCATTAGAGTAGTCATTTAATTCAACTGGTTAGTAATTTTGCAAGTTTTTGGTGTTCTTGGTCTCACTGTCGATTCAGGCCAGTTTTGTAAAAGAATGATCCCCACTTGAATTCCCATGGCAAGGCTACCATTTCCACTTGGAATAAAGTAGGGGAATTTTTGTACAGTGTAATTATGGTGTGTGGTTTCTTGGTTTTCAGGGGAGATGGTGAATTCATCAAGCACTAGGCGAGTGCAAGTGCATTATGGCTAGTGGCTTGGAGAGGACAGCAGTAAAGAAAGTTGCTAAATGGATTGGTTTGTGCCAATCAAGAGAATGATAGTGTGTGCACATGTATTCTAGACATTTTTGTGCAAGGAGGAGATTTGAGGAGGTCATTGAAGCCCTCAAAGTTGGAAAAAGGAGCCAAAACCCTAGAAACCCTTAAAAATAGGGGGTATGAGGATAGTCATATGTACAGATTCCAAAGGGACTAAACACCAAGTAAATATTGAAGCCTAGGGTACCACTAGAAATAATCTACAAAAATATTTTGGGGTTGTTAAGATCGTTTTTGAGAAAATCCAAGAAAACAGGTTCTAGGAGGCCTAATTGGGCAAAAGGCTGCAAGGCCTAAAATTGGATTTTTCAAGAAAGCGATGGGTACAAGGTGAAATAATCCTATGAGATGGATCATTGATGGGTCAAATCAACAAGGGGATATTGAGAATACCCTTTCCTAGACCGTGGAGTGGTTAGGACACTTTGGGTCAATGTGGAGCCCAGGGAAGCTTAGTGGTGAATTGAGAGCAATGGTGAAGAATTTGAAATTGGTGGAGAGTCTTATGAGGTGAGAGGGGTTTAGGAGAGATCCCTGAGTAGGGTAGAGAGGAATACCCTAGGAAGACCAAATAATAAGTCTTGGGAAGAGCAAGATCGCTCTTGAAAAATAAGACTCCCCATCAAATTGGTATCAGAGCCAATAAAGGCTTGGGAATTGAAATTAGTGAATGTCAGAGAGAAGTGAATCCATAGGAGAGAAAACCATGGTGACCAATGCAGAGATAGCTAGAGACTTGATAGAGCAGCAAGAGAAGAATAGGTGTCTTGAAGAGGCTATGGAAGAGATGAAGCAAATTTTGGAAGAAGTTGTTGAATCGGCAAGCAAGATGAAGGTACAGTTGGCAGGGGACAAAGACAAGGGTAAATACTAAGTGGAGGAGGACATAGAACTAGAACCTGACCCTCCATTAGCAAAGGAACCCTTCCTCAAAGCATTGAAGGCATTGAGTGGCAAGGCACTTGAAGGTGTCCCTATGTTTACAGGAAGAATGCATGCAGAGTTGGTTATGGAATGGATCGAGGGAATGGAGAATCACTTTGAATGTGATGGTGTTATTGAGGCACAAAAGGTGAAGATAGCCAAATCAAGGCTAAGAGGACAAGCACTAACTTGGTGGAAGTTCTTACAAGAAGAAAGAGAGAAGGAAGGCATGAAACCCATAGGAAGTTGGAAAACTATGGTGGCTAAAGTGAAGGAGAACTATCTACCCGAGGACTATGATATCCAATTGCACAAGAAGAGGTAAAATTCAGACAAAGAGAGTTAGATGTAGCTGCCTACATAGAAGAGTTCCAAAAACTAAGCCTTAGATCTGGAGTGCAAGAATTTGAAAGCATCAAGGTTGCTAGGTATCTAAACAGTCTTAGATGGAGCATACAAGAGGAGTTGATTCTTTTCACACTTACTACCCTCCATAGCTGCTATCAAATGGCTATTAAGGTGGAAGAGAAACTGAAAAAGAAACAAGATTCCAATACTAGAGGTAAAGGAAGAGGTAGAGACTCTAGAGGTGGACAAAGAGGAGGTTCTGGTGGAAGAAGCCATGAGAATAGAGGGCAAGGTGATTCCAAGGTTGGAGAACAATCCCATGAGTCAAATAGTAGAGGGGGATACAGAGGTAGAAGCTCTTCCAATGGTGGAAGAGGCAGATTAGGAGGATTTGGGAGAAGCTCTCATTTTGCTTCCATGAAATGCTACAATTGTGGACATTTGGGTCATCCGGCTTATAGGTGTCTAGACAAGCCAGCATCTTCACAAGGTGAGAGGAAGATTACATATGTCCAAGAAGAGGACTGCTCTGAGCCCTCAGAGGTAAGTTTGGATTCAGAGAAGGGAGAAAGTCTCATGTTGAGGAGGATTTTGATCAAAGCACCTATCGAGGATGAACACAAACAAAGGAGAGCTCTTTTTAGAGTCAAGTGCAAGATATTAGGTAAGGTTCGCAAGGTCATCATAGATTCAGGGTCTACTAATAATGTCATCTCAGAGGAGGCAGTACAAAAGTTGAAACTCATCAAGATACCCCATGTGTGTCCTTACAAGGTTACTTGGTTGAACAAAGGGTAGAATATATTGGTCAATGAACAAGTTTGGGTTGAGTTTGCTATAGGAAAGTATCAAGACAAGATACTATGTGATGTGTTACCAATGGATGCATGCCATTTTTTGCTTGGCAGACCTTGGCAATATGACAGGGAGGCAGTACACCATGGCAAGGAGAATAAGTACTCATTCAAGAAGGATGGAGTGACTTATAAAATTCAGTCTTTGATAGAAGAAAACGCAGTGGAAAAGGCAGAATCTAGTGCACTTTTGATGAGCGGAAAGGAGTTCCTAAAGGACATAAAGGAGGAAGAAGGAGTGGTCTATGCAATCATGTTGAAACCAAAGGAAGAGGAGTTACCTAATCAACTACCTATGATAGCAGAAGTGAAGTGACTATTGGATCAGTTTAGGGAAATCATTTGTGAAGGCACACCAGCTACACTACCACCTAAGAGAGCAATCAGTCATCAGATAGACTTTATACCAGGAGCAACATTTCCCAACAAGGCTGCATACAAGATGACACTGGAGCAAAACAAAGAGATAGCAAGGCAAGTTCAAGAAATTTTGGATCAAGGGCTGATCAGAAAGAGCATAAGTCCATATGTTGTTCCAGTGGTGTTGGCACCTAAGAAGGGAGATAAGTGGAGAATGTGTACTAATTCTAGGGCAATAAATAGGATAACTATTAGATATAGGTTTCCTATTCCTAGGATAGAAGATCTAATGGACTGTTTAGGGGGTGCTAAGTACTATTCCAAAATTGATTTGAAAAGTGGTTATTATCAGATTAGGATGAAAGAGGGAGATGAATGGAAGTCAGCATTTAAAACCACAAAAGGGTTATATGAATGGTTAGTGATGCCATTTGGGCTCACAAATGCACCTAGCAATTTTATGAGGGTGATGAATGAGGTCTTGAAGGACTTTATAGGAGTCTTTGTGGTTGTCTACCTAGATGATATCCTCATCTTTAGAAAAACAAAAGAAGAACATATGAAACATCTAGAACTTGTGTTGAGGAAACTTCAAGAGGAGAAGCTCACCATAAATCTTGAGAAAGAGTGAGTTCATGAAGCAAGAATTGGTCTATCTAGGATTTGTAGTATCCCAAGGGAACTTGAAGATGGACAAGAGTAAGGTTGAAGCCATTCTTAGTTGTCCTACTCCCAAAATAGGGACGGAAGTTAGAAGTTTCCATGGATTAGCTCAGTTCTATAGGAAATTTGTGAGAAGGTTTAGTGAAATTTGTGCACCGGTTCTTGACACCATCAAAGGAGGACTGAAAACTAAGTTTGTGTGGACCAAAGAATTCAGTGAAGGATTTGAAAGATTAAAGAGGGAGATAGCTACCCAACCTATCCTAGTTTTACCAAGTTTTGACAAACCATTCATAGTGGAATGTGGTGCAAGTAACATAGTAGTAGGAGCTGTCCTAAGCCAAGAAAGCAGGCCAGTAGCATTCTTTAGTGAAAGGTTGAATGAAGCAAAGTCTAGGTAATCATCCTATGACTTAGAGCTATATGCTTTGGTTTAGGCTCTTAAGAAGTGGAGGCACTACCTATTGCAAAAATAATTTGTGGTATACACTGACAATCAGGCCTTAAGTTACATCAACACTCAAGAGAAGCTCAGTTTGAGGCATATCAAGTGGATGGAGTTTTTGTAGTCATACACCTTTACCATCAAGCATAAGAAGGGGGTGAACAACAAGGTTGCTGATGCTCTTAGTATGAGGTTGCTTATTGTCCAAGAGATACAGCTACAAAGCACAGGGGTTGAAGGATTCAAAGATCTATATGAAGGGGATTCTGATTTCTCAGAAATATACAAGGTATGTACTGATTTTGAGAACCATTTTCACAGTGAATATGTTGATTACACTTTGAAAAATGGTTTATTGTTTAGGGGGAATAAATTGTGTGTTCCTAGAGGTTCCATGAGGGAGAATCTAATCCAAGAAAAGCATAATGGCAGTTTGAGTGGTCACTTTGGTTTGAAAAAGATACTAGACTTAGTGGAGAGGTTCTATTGGTGGCCTAAGATGCAAAGATATGTAAGAAGGTATGTAGAGAAATGTGGAGTGTGTCAAAAGGCAAAGGGAACATCAACAAATGCAGGTCTTTATCAGCCATTACCCATTCCAAATAGACCATGGGAATGCATAAGCATGAACTTCATAGTAGGTCTACCTAGGACACCAACTGGTTTGGACAGTGTGCTTGTTGTAGTGGATAGATTTAGCAAGATGAGCCATTTCATACCTTGCAAAACAACACATGATGCAAGTCATATTGCACACCTATTCTTCAAGGAGATAGTCAGGATACATGGGTTTCCAAAGAGCATAGTTGCAGACAGAGATGTGAAGTTTATGGGACACTTTTGGAAAACTCTTTGGAAGAGGCTAGGAACCAACTTGTCTCATAGCTCATCATATCATCCTCAAATAGATGGAAAAATAGAGGTGATCAATAGGGTACTTGGTAACTTGTTGAGATGTTTAACTAAGGAGTATGGACAAGGATGGGAACAAGTGATTCCACAAGCAGAATTTGCTTACAATGATAGCACAAATAGGACTATGGGTAAGAGTCCATTTGAGATAGTATATGGTTTACATCCAAGGGGTGTATTTGAGCTTAGAGATCTAAAGGTCTATGAAGGAATTAGTGGTCATGCTAATGATTTTTGATGTAATCTCAACAACTACTCACTTTCGGTCTCGAAACTCTTCCTAGATCTGTGTTCGGGCTTCATGCCCATGAAATCGAGGCCCATGGAGCCAAGCTCTGTCCCTCTTCTTTTTCGGTTCGCTTCATGTCAGGTTCCTCTCTTCAAACCCGAGCCCCCTCCATTATCCATGTTGATCACCTCATGCCTTGTCAACATGGGCATGCACGCATATGGTGATCGATTTCGCCAACCCCCTTCACAAACAAAATGCATTCACAAAAAAAACAAAAATTAGGTTTTCTCCTCACATTATCAGTTCAAAACAAGAACTTGCTATCAGTTTCCATAACCGATTCTTCTCCCTTACAGACCACTATCAAAAGCCGATAGTTATGGGGAAATACAAAGGAATCTCGCAGACCCAAACACGTTCATAGCTCCATCATCCCAATCGGGTTTGATATAAGGCAAGAATCCCATCAATAATAATTCCATAACATCGAACACTCACGCAGAGATAGACAGATAATTACGAAATCAAAACACTAACTTTATTAAACACAATATTTAACTCACAATGTCTACTTCACATGCATGGCTCTCTGGCTAAAGGCCAAAGAGCCGATCCTTCTTTACTTTCTTGCACACCAAGAAAAAATGACACTTTCGTAACTTCCCTCTATCCTCTCTATAGTTTACAATTTTGCCTCCTTTAAAACAAGAGCTTCTTGGGGTGGTTATAAAACTGCCCACTTACTCGATATACATCCATTGCATATAGTATGTAATACAATGTTTAAACTATTTTCAAGAATATATGAATGCTAATCTTAATCAATTTAACCACTACAATTTATGGTCTTCCGAAATTTTAAATGCCCTCATGATGAAGACATGTCATTCGGCTGAAATTTGGCACATTGCTCAAATGTCGAGGTGTCTCCCGCACCATACTCCCGGAGTTGAAAGATTTCCATGTCCCATGGAAATGTCGGTACCAAACTGGAACGAAGCTTTTGTACACGTGGTTGTTGCGCACTCTGACGCTTGAATAGCTTTTGTACATGTTGTTGTTGCGCACTCTGATGCTTGAAACTAACTCCCATTTAAATGGAGTACAGATGGGTTGCTGCGAAGGTGTTGCTTCAAGTCCACCTCACAATGCTGCGACAACTCCCACGAACTCTGCCTCATCCAGGAGTCCTTTCACTACCTCTCTCCCTAGGTCTATTGGCAATCTTGGACCTCTCGTGCAGGCCCTTGGACCAATATCTATGGCCCCTATGATAGACCGCTTGTCTACCTTCTTGCAGCTTGTGGACGTACACTACGCAACCACATCGTCGTTTCCCAACTCGCTATTCAGCCCAAATCTTTCGCTGGCTCTGATACCATTATGATGTAATCTCAACAACTACTCACTTTCGATCTCGAAACTCTTCCTAGATCTGTGTTCGGGCTTCATGCCCATGAAATCGAGGCCCATGGAACCAAGCTCTGTCCCTCTTCTTTTTCGGTTCGCTTCATGTCAGGTTCCTCTCTTCAAACCCGAGCCCCCTCCATTATCCATGTTGATCACCTCATGCCTTGTCAACATGAGCATGCACGTATATGGTGATCGATTTCACCAACCCCCTTCACAAACAAAATGCATTCACAAAAAAAACAAAATTCAGGTTTTCTCCTCACATTATCGGTTCAAAACAAGAACTTGCTATCAGTTTCCATAACCGATTCTTCTCCCTTACAGACCACTATCAAAAGCCGATAGTTATGGGGAAATACAAAGGAATCTCGCAGACCCAAACACGTTCACAGCTCCATCATCCCAATCGGGTTTGATATAAGGAAAGAATCCCATCAATAATAATTCCATAACATCGAACACTCACACAGAGATAGACAGATAATTACGAAATCAAAACACTAACTTTATTAAACACAATATTTAACTCACAATGTCTACTTCACATGCATGGCTCTCTGGCTAAAGGCCAGAGAGCCGATCCTTCTTTACTTTCTTGCACACCAAGAAAAATGACTCTTTCGTAACTTCCCTCTATCCCCTCTATCGTTTACAATTTTGCCTCCTTTAAAACAAGAGCTTCTTGGGGTAGTTATAAAACCGCCCACTTACCGAATATACATCCATTGCATATAGTATGTAATACAATGTTTAAACTATTTTCAAGAATATATGAATGCTAATCTTAATCAATTTAACCACTACAATTTATGGTCTTCCGAAATTTTAAATGCCCTCATGATGAAGACATGTCATTCGGCTGAAATTTGGCACATTGCTCAAATGTCGAGGTGTCTCCCACACCATACTCCTGGAGTTGAAAGATTTCCATGTCCCATGGAAATGTCGATACCAAACTGGAATGAAGCTTTTGTACACATGGTTGTTGCACACTCTGATGCTTGAAAAGCTTTTGTACACGTTGTTGCTGTGCACTCTGATGCTTGAAACTAACTCCCATTTAAATGGAGTGCAAATGGGTTGCTGCGAAGGTGTTGTTTCAAGTCCACCTCACAATGCTGTGACAACTCCCACGAACTCTGCCTCATCCAGGAGTCCTTTCACTGCCTCTCTCCCTAGGTCTATTGGCAATCTTGGACCTCTCGCGCAGGCCCTTGGACCAATATCTATGGCCCCTATGATAGACCGCTTGTCTACCTTCCTGCAGCTTGTGGACGTAAACTACGCAACCACATCTTCGTTCCCCAACTCGCTGTTCCATCCAAATCTTTCGCTGGCTCTGATACCATTATGATGTAATCTCAACAACTACTCACTTTCGGTCTCGAAACTCTTCCTAGATTTGTGTTTGGGCTTCATGCCCATGAAATTGAGGCCCATGGAACCGAGCTCTGTCCCTCTTCTTTTTCGGTTCGCTTCATGTCAGGTTCCTCTCTTCAAACCCGAGCCCCTTCCATTATCCATGTTGATCACCTCATGCCTTGTCAACATGGGCATGCACGCATATGGTGATCGATTTCGCCAACCCCCTTCACAAACAAAATGCATTCACAAAAAAAACAAAAATCAGGTTTTCTCCTCACATTATCGGTTCAAAACAAGAACTTGCTATCGGTTTCCATAACCGATTCTTCTCCCTTATAGACCACTATCAAAAGTCGATAGTTATGGGGAAATACAAAGGAATCTCGCAGACCCAAACACATTCACAGCTCCATCATCCCAATCGGGTTTGATATAAGGAAAGAATCCCATCAATAATAATTCCATAACATCGAACACTCACACAGAGATAGACAGATAATTACGAAATCAAAACACTAACTTTATTAAAAACAATATTTAACTCACAATGTCTACTTCACATGCATGGCTCTCTGGCTAAAGGCCAGAGAGCTGATCCTTCTTTACTTTCTTGCACACCAAGAAAAAATGACTCTTTCGTAACTTCCCTCTATCCCCTCTATCGTTTACAATTTTGCCTCCTTTAAAACAAGAGCTTCTTGGGGTAGTTATAAAACCGCCCACTTACCCGATATACATCCATTGCATATAGTATGTAACACAATGTTTAAACTATTTTCAAGAATATATGAATGCTAATCTTAATCAATTTAACCACTACAATTTATGGTCTTCCAAAATTTTAAATGCCCTCATGATGAAGACATGTCATTCGACTGAAATTTGGCACATTGCTCAAATGTCGAGGTGTCTCCTGCACCATACTCCCGAAGTTGAAAGATTTCCATGTCCCATGGAAATGTCGGTACCAAACTGGAACGAAGCTTTTGTACACGCGGCTATTGCGCACTCTGACACTTGAATAGCTTTTGTACACGTTGCTACTGCGCACTCTGATGCTTAAAACTAACTCCCATTTAAATGGAGTGCAGATGGGTTGCTGCGAAGGTGTTGCTTCAAGTCCACCTCACAATGTTGCGACAACTCCCACGAACTCTGCCTCATCCAGGAGTCCTTTCACTGCCTCTCTCCCTAGGTCTGTTGGCAATCTTGGACCTCTCACGCGGGCCCTTGGACCAATATCTATGGCCCCTATGATAGACCGCTTGTCTACCTTCCTGCAGCTTGTGGACGTACACTACGCAACCACATCGTCGTTCCCCAACTTGCTATTCAGCCCAAATCTTTCGCTGGCTCTGATACCATTATGATGTAATCTCAACAACTACTCACTTTCGGTCTCGAAACTCTTCCTAGATCTGTGTTCGGGCTTCATGCCCATGAAATCGAGGCCCATGGAACCGAGCTTTGTCCCTCTTCTTTTTCGGTTCGCTTCATGTTAGGTTCCTCTCTTCAAACCCGAGCCCCCTCCATTATCCATGTTGATCACCTCATGCCTTGTCAACATGGGCATGCACGCATATGGTGATCGATTTCGCCAACCCCCTTCACAAACAAAATGCATTCACAAAAAAAACAAAAATTAGGTTTTCTCCTCACATTATCGGTTCAAAACAAGAACTTGCTATTGGTTTCCATAACCGATTCTTCTCCCTTACAAACCACTATCAAAAGCCGATAGTTATGGGGAAATACAAAGGAATCTCGCAGACCCAAACACGTTCACAGCTCCATCATCCCAATCGGGTTTGATATAAGGAAAGAATCCCATCAATAATAATTCCATAACATCAAACACTCACGCAGAGATAGACAGATAATTACGAAATCAAAACACTAACTTTATTAAACACAATATTTAACTCACAATGTCTACTTCACATGCATGGCTCTCTGGCTAAAGGCCAAAGAGCCGATCCTTCTTTACTTTCTTGCACACCAAGAAAAAATGACTCTTTCGTAACTTCCCTCTATCCCCTCTATCGTTTACAATTTTGCCTCCTTTAAAACAAGAGCTTCTTGGGGTAGTTATAAAACCGCCCACTTACCCGATATACATCCATTGCATATAGTATGTAATACAATGTTTAAACTATTTTCAAGAATATGTGAATGCTAATCTTAATCAATTTAACCACTACAATTTATGGTCTTCCAAAATTTTAAATGCCCTCATGATGAAGACATGTCATTCAGCTGAAATTTGGCACATTGCTCAAATGTCGAGGTGTCTCCCGCACCAATTTTTCTCAGTCAATGAGAGAGGTTCATGAGCAGGTGAAGAAGACATTGATAGAGGCTAATCAAAAGTTGAAGGCTAAAAGAGATGAAGGGAAGAGATATTTACAGTTTGAAGTAGGTGATTTGGTGATGGTATACTTGAACAAGGCTACACTACAAAAGGGCATACCAAGTAAGCTACATATGATAAGGATAGGGCCATGTAAAGTGTTGGCTAAGTATGGATCCAATGCATACAAGGTGGAGTTACCCAAGGAGATGTCTATTTCACCTATCTTCAATGTGAAGGACTTGGTGAAGTATAAAGGATCAGAAATGGATGAGGAACGGTATAGTGCTGAGGTCAGTAAGGATGTGGAAGAACTCCAGGTACCTGATCAGATCAGACCACAAGTGGATCGGATTTTAGACTCAAGGGTGAAGAAGAAGACTAGACATAAGATATACATGGAGCACCTAGTGAAATGGAGACATCAACCAGAGTCATATGCTACTTGGATAGATGAAACTAACTTTAAGAAGCATGGAATTAGTGAGAAGCTCTTGACACCACAGTTTCCTTAACTTCTTTGTTGCAGGGGGAGAATGGTGCAGGAGCACCTTAAAGGTCTTTTGGAAGATCTTGGCAATTTTGGCTTGTAGGTGGTTCTAGCCAACCACCAAGGTAATAAGGAATATGATGTAAAGTCCCAAGTTATAATTCATGTTGTTTAGTGGAAAACTTAGGTTGGTTTAGAGCCTTGAGGATTGGGAAAGTCCAACTGAGGAGATTAGGCAAATCTTGGCAAAGTTGCCTTAGAAATTTGTCCTAAAAGTTAAACAAAGGAATTAATGATGTTCTAAGCCCAACCTAAGGTTCCTAGCACATGGGAGAAAGGTATATAAGTTCAAAAAAACCCTAATACCTGAGTTAGAGGTTTTGATTGTACGAATTGAGATTGGAGAAGGAGATTTGTGAGTTGGAAGAGTGCAAATTTGGTTGAATTTATGTGTTTGAACCTTCATCCAGTCAATAATGGATTGAAATGACTTGTCTAATGCTTTTATTTTCTCATTTGTGTCATTTAATTTCTGTGTGAAGCATTAGAGTAGTCATTTAATTCAACTGGTTAGTAATTTTGCAAGTTTTTGGTGTTCTTAGTCTTACTGCCGGTTCAGGCCAGTTTTGTAAAAGAATGATCCCCACTTGAATTCCCATGGAAAGGCTACCATGTCCACTTGGAATCAAGTAGGTACTATTTTTACAGTGTAAATATGGTGTGTGGTGTCTTGGTTTTCAGGGGAGATGGTGAATTCATCAAGCACTAGGCGAGTGCAAGTGCATTCTGGCTAGTGGCTTGGAGAGGACATCAGTAAAGAAAGTTGCTAAATGGATTGGTTTGTGCCAATCAAGAGAATGAGAGTGTTTTCACATGTATTCTAGACATTTTTGTGCAAGGAGGAGATTTGAGGAGGTCATTGAAGCCCTCAAAGTTGGAAAAAGGAGCCAAAACCCTAGAAACCCTTGAAAATAGGGGGTATGAGGACAGTCATATGTACAGATTCCAAAGGGACTAAACACCAGGTAAATCTTGAAGCCTAGGGTACCACTAGAAATAATCTACAAAAATATTTGGGGGTTGTTAAGACCGTTTTTGAGAAAATCCAAGAAAACGGGTTCTAGGAGGCCTAATTGGGCAAAAGGCTACAAGGCCTAAAATTGGATTTTTCAAGAAAGCGATGGGTACAAGGTGAAATAATCCTATGAGATGGATCATTGAGGGGTCAAATAAACAAGGGGATAGTGATAATACCCTTACCTAGACCGTGGAGTGGTTAGGACACTTTGGGTCAGTGTGGAGCCCAGGGAAGCTTAGTGGTGAATTGAGAGCAATGGTGAAGAATTTGAAATTGGTGGAGAGTCTTATGAGGTGAGAGGGGTTTAGGAGAGATCCCTGAGTAGGGTAGAGAGGAATACCCTAGGAAGACCAGAGAATAGGTCTTGGGAAGAGCAAGATTTCTCTTGAAAAATAAGACTCCCCATTAGAACCCCTTTCCCCACATTTCATTTTGGTGAACCACCTAAAATCAAATGAAAACAAACCAAAACCTTCAAAACATATCTTATATTTTGCAAGGTAGCTCACTAGTAACAATGTTCAACAGCAACCAAGTTATTATATTATTGCTCATACATATAACACAAGGAATAATAGGCAACCACACACCATTCCAATATCCATACCACTTCGTCAACCTATTTTGCCTAGTGCTCATCATTTGCCTTCACATAGTGGAAAGGAGTATGATCTTTTGGAACAACTTTGCAACACTCCTGTTAATATTTCTTTATGGTATCTCATTCAAGCATCACCTAATTATCATAGCACGCTTCAAAATTATTTTCAACAAGTTGTGGTCCCTCCTAGTGCGCAACCAGCTGATGTAGTAGCCTTAATTCAAGGTATCAGTTCAATCGATATAGATATTATTTTTCATAAAGATGAGTTACCTCCATTGGAAATACAACAATAAAATGAGGCTTTGACATTTTGACTAGCATTAACAAGATTGGAATTAGGTGTGCTCTCATCGATAATGGTTCAACACTCAATGTTTGTAGCGTAAACCTTTTGGATAAACTTGGAGTGGACAAGACTAGAGTTCAAATAGATTCCTTATCTATCCATGGTTTTGATAATGTGGGAAAGCAACCACTTGATGTGATAACATTACCTATAAAATATTGTAGGGTTACACTGAAAACTACTATCCATGTCATGCCCCAAGAACTCTCATATAATCTCCTCTTGGGTAGGCCATAGATTCATGAAATGAATGGATTCCCTTCAACACTTCATCATCTAATGAAATACACTTATAAAAACAAGGTGTAAATAATTTAAGTGGACTTACAATCAAAAAGTTATTTACAAACTGAAATAGGAATGAAAAGTCCTTTGAGAACATTGATACCAACTTAAAAAGTGGAATCAGTGCAAGAAGAAGAGAAAGAGGAGGATTTTTCAATGATCACAAAACTATTGGATGATTATTAGGGTTCATTAGATTTCACACCTTCATGGGAGAATACAAAATCATAAGAAAAGAATCAGGAAAGGAAAAAGAAATAGCGGTAGTATCAACACAACATGAAGTGAAATCATCACAAGCATCTAGGACAATTCCTTCTAGTGAAGAAGAATATCAAAATTACATAATAAATTATGATGATATTGTTCATGAAAAGCCACCATCATCTAAACAAATAGAATCTCTTTATGGATGAGAATATCAACTCTTGAAACAACTTGGCTATAATGGAAAAGGATGTGGAGTGAAAGAAAAATGCATTAGAATTCCTATAGAGCTTGATATAGAAGAAATGAAAATAGGTCTTGGATATTATCCTTCACAAATAACAAAAGCATCAAAAAATCCTTCACTTAATATCAATACTATAACAAAGGATTCTTCTAAGACAACTCTCACGTTGATGTGTCTTGACTTAATAGATACCACAAGTGATGATATGCCTATGAATTATTTTCAAAATGATGAAGCTCTAGAAAAAAATTTGGGAGTCTATGATAATTTACCAACTCGCCATCATAATCAAATATTCACTTATTGTTTAAATACTAAGGGATGCTTTGGAGATGAAGTTAAAAAAAGTGTTATGGATGAACAACAAATCCCTAAGATTCCAAATCAAAGTGCATTACTTATGGGGGATACAATGAACATACCAATAGATACATATGATGATGAGAAGGTGATTCAAATAGGGAAATGTCTTGATGATGATGAGCAAGAAGATCATGCAATGTTATCACATGAATTTCCTAAAATATTTGATTATAATTATTCAGATATGTTGGGTATTTATGCTAAGATAGTATCACACAACATTGTTCTTGAGAAAGATGCTAAACCCGTGAGATAAAAGATACGTAAGATGAATCCTAAGATAGCTTTGTTGGCTAAAGTTAAAATTAAGAAGCTCTTATATCTTGGTTTTATCTGTCCTATTCATTTTTCTCCTTGGATATCCAACATTATAGCGGTGGAAAAACTTGATAATCATATTAGGATGTGTACAAATTTTTGGGATCTAAATAAAGAAACTTTAAAAGATGATTTTACCCTTCCTAATATTGACATGATACTAGATTTAGCCACGATACATGCATTGTTATCCTTCATGGATGGTTTTTCAGGATACAATCAAATCTTTGTGAATCCTCAAGATCAATACAAGACAAATTTCATTACACCTTAGGGAATATTTTGTTGGGTTGCCATGCCTTTTGGATTGAAAAATATTGGAGCAACATATCAAAGAGATATGACATTAATATTTCATGATTTTATACACAGCATTTTAGAAGATTGCATTGATGATATTTTAGCTAAATCTATAATTCGTCAAGATCATGTCACAATCTTTAATAAAATCTTTGAAAGAATCCGTTAATGCAACATGAGTTCAACCTGAAGAAATGTGTGTTTGGTGTGGCTAGTGGAAAATTGTTGGGTTTTATAGTGTCACATAGAGACATTGAGGTGGAGACAAAGAATATTTATTCAATAATGAACATGCCACCTCCTAAGAATATTTCTCAGCTACGTAGTTTACAAGACAAGATTTAAGCCATCTTTCGTTTCATTGTGTCATTGGTGGATCAAAATCTTCCTTTTACCCAACTCCTTAAGAAATCATCTAAATTTAAATATAGTGAGGATTTTCAAAAGGATTTTGAAATTTTGAAATAATATCAAGCTAATCCTCCTATTTTGCAACCCGCTATTCAAGGAAAACCATTCATTCTTTACATATCAACATCAACTCATGCTCTAGTTGTGTTATTAGCTCAACAAGACAAAAATGACAAAGAACATCCTATTTATTACATTAGTCGAATATTGATTGATTATGAAACTTGATATACAACAATAGAAACTAATGTTTGGCTCTTGTGTTGGCTACTATTAAATTGAGACATTATTTACTAAATGCATAAGTGCATGTTGTCACAAAATTTGATCCTTTAAAACACCTCTTTGATCAAACTGATTGGTAAAGACATTTAGCTAAGTGGGTTATATTGTTAACTAAGTTTGATCTTATTTTTTTCCTCAAAAGGTGATCAAACTACAAGCCTTGACCAACCATTTAGTTGACACTCCTTCACCATTAGCATTACCCACTCATGACTCATTCCCTAATGAAAATGTGTTGACAATAGAGGATGAAACATGGGAATTGTATTTTGATGATTCTAAGTGTCAAACTAGCTCTAGAGAGGGGATTATATTAATACCACAATAAGGAAATCCTATTCCCTTATCCTACAGTTTAAACTTCCTATGTACAAATAAAACTATGGAGTATGAGGCCCTAATTGTTGGGATATGTGCAACCTTATCCTTGGGTGTTCAACACATTTGTATATTTTGTGAATCTCAATTAGTCATTAAATAAATCAATAGATCATATCAAGAAAAACATGATAAGTTATCTCAATACAAAAACCTTACGATGACATTGCTAGAATGTTTTGAATCTTATACTATTGATAATATTCCACGAAAGGATAATTGATATGCAGATGCAATGGAAAGTGTTTCTTCTTGTGTTTCTCTCAAAGATCCTTCCATGGAATTCACATTCATAGTTCACACAATCACAAAACCTTCAATATATGAAAAGATGAAAGAAGTATTAGTTTCCAATATTGAAGCATATAGTGAATGGTACTCACCGATATTCAATTATTTAAAAGAAGTTACCTTTCCCAAACCAACTACTAAAACAATTAGAGCTCATATTCAAAAACTTGCAACTAGGTATATAATCCTAGAAAATTTATTATATAGACGATCCTTCAATGGACTTTTGCTTTGATGCCTTAAACAATTGGAAATTACTATAGCTCTTAAGGAAGCTCATGTCAATGCTTACAGGGGGAATTCGGTGGAAGATCGTTAGTTCAAAAGTTAATTCACATAGGATATTATTGGCAAAACATGGAACAAGATTATTTTGATTATATCAAGAAGTGTCAAAAATTTCAAGAGCATAACAATTTGATTCATGCTCCTGCTTTTGAACTTCGTGCCCAAGTTCCTATTAGGCCATTTTTGGTTTGGGGTTTAGATCTCATTGGAAAAATTTCCCCTCCTTCCTCTTCTAGACATGCGTTTATAATTATTGCAACAAATTACTTCAGAAGTGGGTAGAGGCAATTCATCTTCATTCTACGACTATCAATGCAACCTATCATTTCATCTTGGAGAACATTATTGCTAGATTTGATCTTCCTTTCATATTAGTTTCAAACAATGAGACACCTTTTAAGAACAATGAAGTAAAAAAATTATTGGAAACATTTCACATTCAACATCATTTTTCAACTCCATATTACACACAATCTAATGGTCAAGTGGAAGCAACAAAAAAAACCCTCAAACAAATCTTGTGCAAAATAGTAAATAAACATAACAAGGATTGGTACACTCAATTGTCTTATGCATTGTGGGATTATCGTACAATTATCCAAACATCAATAGGAAATACACCTTATAACCTTGTCTATATCACTCATGCAATAATGCCCTTAGAGTTAGAAATACCTTCATTGCAAATTTCTCTTAGGGGCCTTATTGATGATAACACCTATAAAGAGACAAATACAACAACTTTAAATGCTTGATGAATAGTGTATAAATGCACTCGATCATCTCCAAGATTATTCTAAAAGAATGCAACGTAGTTACAATGAAAAATTCATTTCTCACTCATTTAACAAAGGGGATTTAGTGTTATATGAAAATCAACGTAGTGTTAATGATGCTCCAAGTGAAAAAGGCAAGTTTAGTCTAAATTGGTTAGGTCCTTATGTAATTGATGAAAGTTATGGGTTTGGAGTGTATACATTAATGGAAATGGATGGTACACCTCTCAAAGAACCTATCAATGTTGTGCATTTGCATAGATATTACACTTAATATCCCTTTTGAATAGTATGTATATTAAAGCAAGTTGTTAGATTAACTAGGTAGTTTTATATTTTATATTTCATTACTTCATTCTTGACAAACATTCTTGGTGTGTCTTGGATTATATAGAGTAATTTCTCATTAATTTGAATTATTAATATTTTTTACATGTTATTCAATCATTTGTGTGTTATGTTAAATTAAATCATTACATGCATTTAATTTATAAATTAGATCATAAGAGCATCTAGTTTGATATATCACACTTAGTAAGCTAACAATTAGATCATGAAGACATTTATTAAATAATCTTACCAAGATTTTTTAATAGATCACATTGACATCTAATAAAAAATAAGAACTCATAAAAATAAAATATGCTCATATATAGAAGATCATAAAGATTATGTATATGATCACCACAGTAATAAAATGTGGTGTGATGTATCATAGTACATCTAGTGAGGCCTATGGTTATTAGACTCCTTGGGGCCTAGTGTTAGTGCTTGTTGGGAGATAGTGGAGGGGAGTGGCTCATAGAGCTCATATGATCTCAAAGGCCTTGTACCTCACCTCTAGCCCTATGCATACAAGTGTTGTAGTACACTGTTATTCTATTTGATCCCTTTCTAATTGAAGTCTAGTAACCTCTGCCTATAACCTGTTGAGTTTTGATCGCATGAAAGCTTGTGCCTCCTTCTCGAAAGAAACTCAAGTGTCTTGAAGATCCTTGTATGTAGTCTTGAGCCCCTTGTAAGCAGCTTTAAGCTCCTCATGTGTGGATTTCGACTCCTCCTCCCTAGCTCTAAACTCCTTGATCATCCCCATAGAATCCTCATAAGTTTTTCTCCATCTTGCTAAGGGCTCAAATAGGTCAGCATGGCACCCTGCATTAGGTGGTGGCTATGCTCCACTCATATTGCCTAGTGTGGGAGCATAGGTGGTGTCATATCTGTAGTGACTCGATTGAAGAAGTATAGCCACTCTCATGTCCCCACTACAAGAAAGAAAACATAACATAAGTCAAAGAAATATTAATACATACTTAAAAAACTTAAAATAGATAAATCACATATCATCACCTAGATCACTAGTCCACCAGTCAAGATCTCAATAGGATATAATAGGTGCCCTATCGGGACTCCTCACATGAGTAGGAAGGGTGGTAGGTGTAGCATGGTTGCACTCTTTGTGCTCATAAGACAAGGTGCATGCTACAGTCAGTGTATGTGCTTGAGTAATGCGAGGATGATATGTCAGTCTCTCCTTGGGGGCATCCATGGTCTCTAATGGCTTCACTCTCCTTGGATTTTGATCCTCCTCTATATCCTCTATCATGTTATCATCATCTGTAATATCACCATCCACGATGGCGTCCTCTCTCTCATCTTTGTGACTTGGAAGAGGTTTGGTATCACCTACAAGATGATCATCAAGGAAGATGTGTGGAGGTCGTGATCTTGTCCACCATCTCTCATAACCTATAGTGGTGCCCACATCATCCAAATCAATAGTTGGATGTACATCATGGTCCTCATCATCTAAGACTGAAATCGATATCGTCAATGGTAGGATGGTGAATGTCTCCTAGCTTGGAACCACTCTGTGTAGCTCTCAAGTATGCAGTTCATGGTCTAGGTGCTACCCGAACTTGACCAAACTAATGCATGACACAATCATAATAAAATGGCATAATAATATAGTCATGCCATCCAACCAATAATCTATCATATTGCATCTTGGTCAATTTTCATGTATGATTCGACCATTATGGTATAGTTTTGTATACTCTCCATACTATATCATCCTCCTCTAAGTGATAAAATCAGACTCTCCAATATAAAATATCCCCACACTTCTAAGCTCGTCTTAGTGTATAGCTAGGCTCTTGAATAACCAAGGGTCGCTATGGTAGGAAAATGTGTTCGTCTAGTGCATGGCATATTCTCAAAGGCCCACACCTAAAGAAGTGTACAATGCACTATATATGAAGCTCTTAATAGACAAAGTGACCAAGATCATAATAGAGATGAGAAATAATAATGCAATCCCATGCATCTATGGTCTGATGTTTCTCCATATCATGAATGGTGTGAACAAGGCATCCCTTGAGGTGTGTGCCTCATCCATCAGGTACAAGTGCTAGCGCAACGATGACACACATAATCTACCAAAGCAATAGAGAGCAAGCATATGGAATCCATTGGATCTTGATGTGATCTAGCCTCAATATCCTCAAGAGAAACAAGGTAGTCAATATGGTACTAAATTTCATGCCTCATCTGTTGATGTGTGAGATCCTCCTCTAAGTGGATGATCTCACCCTAGATGGGTATCCTAAGAATTTGTTGTGCATCCTCTAATGTCACTATCATCTCCCCTGTTGGGAGATGAAAGGTGCAAGTATTCGGGTCCCATCTCTCTACCAACACCATCAACATCACATCACGATACCTTATGGGTGGCATGAGGTATATCCAAAATAATCCAGTAGCGCGAAGTATCTCCTCCTCCTCTTCAGTCAATAGGGTAACTTGCTCATGAAGGAAAGAGAATAGGTGTCCTCCCAATTATTGTCAGGCATGTGGTGGAATCTGAAAGAAGCAAAGGAAATCATCAGTAACATCACAAAAATAGTCAACCAAACAGATAACAATAAAGAAAAATTACCCTTGGACATTCTACCCAAAATGGGATAAGGTTGCCATTTCTGAACGAGGTCGTCAAAATAGGATAGGGTCGCTATTTTGGGACAAGTTCATCATGATATTTGAAAAAAGGCATAAACGATACAAAATGTAAAGAAAAATCATAGGGAGAAGGTACAACAAACTCACCTCTAAAGCGGGATGTCATCATCTACAATCCTAGATTATAGAACCTTTAATCTCAAGGGCTCATAGGTTGGTCGGCTCGACATCTTCACTCCTTTGCAACAAGTTAATCTTCAAATGGTAAATGTCAAAATGATAGTCAAAATGTGATTTTTCACTAAATATAGTAAAGTTCTTAATAGTACATTTCACTCAAATCACTATAATGGGGGCTAGAGAACTCTATTTTTGATGTTGTTTGTTGTGTTAGATTTGTAGTTTCATTCTTGATCTCATTCAATGTTTATTAATAGATGGTTTTTTGATCTCATAAGCATTTCCACCAAAAAACCTTAGAGATTCGATGAGGTTAGATTGCTACCCTAATTCCACCTCTATAAAGCAAGAAGAATTAGGGGGCATACATCTACCCTCAAATTTGATTCTCTATAGAAGTTGAAGTTTGACATGTTTTAAGGCTATTTTGAATAGATAATGAATTGGTTTTGCAAGATGTGGTTCCTAACATTATGGTTTTGTAGATAACTATAGTGGGGGCTTCATTCTCCCTATTCACAAATAAATTACAATATCCATATGAGTATCCTTTTTATGAAGCATTATTTACTTTCAAATACTTTAGATTGCATATACACATAGCGTCCTATGGCTGCTAAACTGGGGCTAAACGTAGCATAAAAAATTGTACTCCCTTGCAGGAGATAGTACAATTTCACGCTTAGTTTGGACCTATTTTAGTGGCCTTACCTTTTTGAATTTTCACCTTTCCTAAATAGGACCTAATTCCCTTTATTATGAATCTCAAGGCCTATTTTTATCATTTTTTTACACTAAAATAAGCATTGAATAAATGCATTCAAACATAAATCTTCCTTGGATATTCATGTGTGTCCCAGACTTATAGGCCAAGACCCATTTGCCCAAGGGTGAATGGGTCCCCTTCAAGTGCCAGGATCCATTTTTAAATATGTTTTTGATGGCATTTTTATGATTCAAATCCAACTTGTAGTTGTTAGATATCGAAATCTAATATTCAAGAAATTAGAGAAGAAGCTGGAATAAAACCTGGTCATTTCCCCATTTCAAACTAGATCTTTTAAAGAGAAAGAAAGCAAGCAAGGAGTAACATTCAAGCAAGCAAAGTTGAAGCCTTAGAGCAACATTGTTTGTAATTATAAGTCTTCAATTCTATTTATAGATTTTGATCAAGCTTTTGTCACATGATTGAAGGTTGATGCCAATAGGACATGATGGATTCTAGGTGTGGGAGATGAATTTGTCCATTTCCTTTAGCATAATGACTTGTTTCCTAGTGTTCTCATCCTCAAGCTTCATTTTACTAGCAACCTACAACAAGGTAACATTGTATTTCAGATTTATTTGAGGTGTTTTGACTTCTCCCTAATTGAATCTTATCATTAACCTATATGAATCATACTCTAACACACTTGAGTAGGGTTTCTTTGCATGTTAGGTCATAACAACCTTAAATGCACTTAAGGTTAGGGCTCACATACTGTCATTTATCAAGATTTAATTACCAAATGGGGTTTGATCGAGGAAGAACCTCATAAAAACAAATAAACATTTTTTGTTTGTAGATTTATTGTAGGTCTGGATCCAAAAATGAAGATTTGCAGGTACAGGAGCAAAGCGCAAATAGAGGGATACAACTTCAATTTTTACAATTTTGGAAAGGACTACCAAGACCCATTTTCCCTAGGGTGAACCAACTTTTGGTGATATGTGCATGTGTCCTAACCCTTCTTAGATCCACCTACAAACTGTGATTTCAATTTTTGTAGTTTCAAGAATTTGTATTTCATGTATTAGATCCCATAATTCATTTAGTTTGAGCATTGCATATCATTTTAATTTAGTTTCATATCAGACCTATTGTCTTAAGGACTAAGATCCATGTCTAATTGACTCGCCATTGAGGTTGAAAGTCACTACTTACACCTTGTGATCTATTTCCTTATGAAATTCCCTTAGGAAAAGGTACAAATAGAGAGAACACCGCCTTAACATTAAGGAACCCCTTCCCAACATTTCACTAAGATTATTGAAGATTTAGTGATAGAAAGGAATAATTCTCTCATCTTAAGAAAAAGAGGAATAAATCTTAGAATACTACTTAAATAGATTCATTTTTTGTTGAAGCATTGTGGTTGTGAAAATGACATGTTTACTAAAGTATTTAAAACTATTTTATTGAAATTTCTAGAAGAAGACTCAAGATGAGCTCTTGTTTTACTAGGGAAAGGAGACATTACTAAGTTAGACCTTGAAAATATCTTTGCACTCTATAAAAATTACTCCATAACTAGAGGAGGAATAACAAAATCTACTCTAATAAGAGGAACAAATGAGATAGTGCAGTTAAGAGAGGAAATTAAAAACCTAAAAACTAATATCCTTTTTCTAGCTAAACACCACTCTTGATGAAATCAAAGATAAAGTAGAAACACAAATACACTCTCCATCTATTTCCCCATATGTAAGAATAAATATCTGCAAAGAGAATTTTATGAGGACATAATAGACATTTGTCAACTCTATGACAAAGATCATAAAATTGATCAATGTGACCTATTGCGGACAATTAGAAATTCAAATAAAATGTCTATTACAATTGAGGAAGATGTTAATTACATGGGACAATGACTTGCAAATAATTTTTCCTTTGTTCAAACTTCTAATTCCTCTTGTACTCAACCTACATGGTAGTAGAACCCCTGAAACTTTCTTGGTTCCACTGAATTTTTTGTGATTAAACCCTGATAGTCATTAGGGATGAGGTTTTACAAGTTATTCATGTTCGCACCCTTGTTTGGTCTCTGGGCTTCTATTTTTGAGTTGACTGGTTATATCTGGTTCTCAGTCTTTTCATAATCTTTCATGGCCTTAAGTCTCGTGGTTTTACCGGCCCCTTCATCTTTCTTCCCGTCGTGACTAGGTGGACCCTTTTAAAACAACCTTTGGTGCACGTGCTTCAAATATTCCTCAAGTCGGGCTCTGGATGTTGCATCGCTCATCACTTGTTTGTTTTTTAATTTCCTTATGCAACCCACGATGAGTGATGCCCTCTCTTCTCTTCCTATCGACCGCCTATAGTCCCTCGCATTCTCATTTGCCTTCATGGGGAAGTAACATCTGATGAGAGATGTGGTCAATCTTTTGACCCATCGCTACCCTTTTAACTGTCTATGGTTCCCTTGTGTTGGTCAGGATGGAACCCATGATCATCGATGCCTAGGTCATGTCCCATCATTGAGGCATAATGCTTCGTTGGTTGGCGTCGGTCTATGGAGGGACAACACGTGACGTGTGATGAACGAAGTATGTGGCACCCGAGGATTTATATGGAAACACATCCTTGGCTCCCTCACTATCGCTTGTCGTCCTTTGCAGTTTCAGGTGGAACCTGTGACCGCCGATGGGTTGAGTTCCAACCCATTGTGCAGGATTGGTTTATCGCAAGTTAGGATTGTTTGGGTGGATGTCGAAACATGATGAACAATGTGGGCAGTTGTTTATGGTTAAGATCCTTCCACGACTGAGATCGATGGCTAATGTCTCATCGCTGGCCTTGGTGCCATTGCTTGATGGGACTCTTGTGGGAAGGATGAACTAGCAATGGGTGATGTGTTTCATTTGTGGCCCAGATTTACCCATGATTGTCAGATTGGTGGTGCAAGTGTCAAGGATGATGGAATTTGGATGTGGTCAAGTATGTGGCAGCTTTAAGGCATCTCTTCGTTGTTTCTAAATAAGGTTGATAAAGTAAGTGGTGATCCTTAATTATCCTTGTTGATCAAGTTTTAATCCACGACGATCGACAGCTAAGATGCGACATGCAAGTGATTGATTTTTTTAGTCACACAACCGAACCAAGATGGCCATTAATTGCAGCATTCCTTCAATTCCTCTAATTAATGAGGATTGTTTTGTAGTTTATTTACTCATCTGGTTTTATTATTATCTTTGGCTAATTCTCATAGGTGTTGGGGTAGTAGATTTTGTTGCCTAAGAAGTTCTCACTAGGGTGGCATACTGGTATATTGGTCCATATGTTGTTCTTGTTGCATTTTGGTGACCTATTCTATGTCTGGTGCTGGTGTAGCTCACATTGTTTGCACATAGGAATATCCTAGGGGTTGTTGCTGGTTTTTTCCTTGCATATCTCATGTTGGGTTAATGTTGAGTATAAGATGAGTCGGCCAAGCTCTTCTTCTACGCCATTGTGTAGGTCACAATGGTTAAGTTTGCAAGAGTCATTGGTCTATGATCCAGAAGTGAAATTTATGGTGGAGGAATTGCCAATTGTCCCAAAGGCTAAGAGGACTGCTCGCAAAAGGGCTAAGAAAATTGTTGTCAAGAGTGCCTAAAATCTCTGAGCAAGGACATGTTCTAAATAATTGGTCAAAGTTGAAGGGAAAGGGTCTGAGGTGTTTGCGAAATAATTAACGAGAATGGATGCAGACCCTAGGGTTTGTTCGGAGAAACCCAGATCCCTGGTTATAATTACTGATAGCTCTTTGGAGGAGGGTGAAGGAGTTGGCTTTGGTGTTGTCCATTACCCTATTTCTTTGGTGTTGTATACCAACTCAGACGAAGAGGTGGTGGTTGCAACTCCACTCTCTATGAAGAGGCTCGATGAGGGTGTTCATTCAGCGGCTGACAAGGCTGGGTGACACCCGTGTGTCTTTGCTAGTGGTACTTGGTTCCTGGGTGTTGTGATGTGTTCTTCCTACATTGTTGGTTCAAAGGGTTTTTTGGTTGCTGGTGTTGATGGCGAATTCTCCCATTTTTTGGCGATGTGCAGATTATGATGGTGGTGCCTTTTGGAAGGCTTGTGTGGCATCTCTAACTACTGGTTTGGCACCTCTTTTGCATTTTTTCCTTTTGCTTTCCTATGGTGTGTAAATGAAAAAATATAACGGTTCGGGAATGAAACCCCATGAGATGAAATTACTTCAAAATTATCAAAAATGTAACTGTAATGAGCCCTTTACTTGTTGCTCCATTGGCCTATAAAAGGGATTCCAAGGCTCATTACAGAAGGTCGGATTTTGAGTCCAAAAATGACTTAGGTAGAATGCAAAAGACTAAAGCAATACATAATGTATATTGGACAGGCTAGAATATTTTCTTGGGTCCAAGTTTTGTATATAATGTTCTTAAATATTTTTGCATGGGTTTCTGACATCAAAAAAAATCTATAAAACTAAAGCATGTTCTCTCCTGTACGCAATTATTACATATTATAAATGGAAAACCAAGTGTCTTTTCATTTGTCTTTCAATGGTTACTTGAATGTATGATTTTGTTCTTGTTTTGGCCCAAGGGGTTAATTAAAATAGTTGAAGGGAATTGTAGGTTTGTAAGCAATTGCTCAGGATTCTGATAAGAATTCAATTTTTAGGAATTGTGAGTTTTCATCTTGTAAGTCATTATGAAGATAAGCCACTAATTTCATGGTTAGCTGATTTATGCATTACTGACTGTCATATATTTGACTTTGTTCCCAATTGATGAGACACTAGTACAATAAATTAAAGCTACTTGCTATAAGAAATCAAATGGTTAAATATAGAAGTTCCATTACTACAATAAATTAAAGAGATATGTGATATTAACCAACTAGTGAAATAGATGTGCATAAAGATACCTAGAAGAAAAAAGTAGATTAACACCATTGAAATAAATGGGTATCTTGTTAATCTCCTCTCAAGAAAAAAAAATTACCACCCGAATACGATGATCTTAGGAGTCTTATAAACATAGTATCTATTGGTGGAACCCAAATATATCATGCACTTATAGACTTAGGAGCTTTCATAAATTTCATGATAGTAGATGTAATGTAGATTCTATCATTAACTAATCTTCAGCTAATCTAGATTCATTTATGAATTCAAGTAACAATACCTAACATGTGAGAACCTATTGTATTGTGAAATAAAACTGGACAATTTAGAAAAACTCATGTGAGCCTTCAAAATTCATTTTTTTTCATTTCTAAATGAAATTTATACATGTACATAGTATATCAACAGTCACCACATCATTTGGAATTTCAAATAAATAGCTAGATGTAAAATAATAATCAATAAAATAGAAAATTTCAAAAAACATGTGTATTTTAATACCCCATCGGTCATAATTTGGAATTATTTACTTTGAAAACCTATTTCAACAGACTAATAACAATTTTGAGGCCAAATTCCACTCTGAAGGCCTCCAAGAATGCAATTTATTAAATCAAAATATATCAAAAAAAATAGATTTTTGATATTTTCAATCTCTACTTATGTTGTGCCACCCATGTTATCTTGGATCACTATGGAATCATTCCTCCCCTTGAGAGGTAATGGGACCCATCTCATCAATTCTTTATAGCAGATGAGAAAATCATGCTTCAATTTATTCCCTCATAAACCACTTTCCCTAATGAGGTAACTAACCAACTTGGACCACATGGTAGAGGGAAATCTATTACCTTTTTAAAAATTCCACATGAATATCAATTATTTGATCATTGGAAACTTGATCAATAGTCTCTAGATTTATTTCTACAATCTAAATATGCTCAACGATAGTTAAAGTATCCAACAAAGGTGTAAAATATGGTCATATCAATTCAACATTGAAGACAAGATATGACCCTAAAAATGGTGGTAGATTGAGTTCAAAAGCATTATCACTAACCTGCTAAGACCCCCTTCTTGCAGGCTACCATGATGGCCATTTCGGAAAATCTATCTACCACCACATACACACAATCATGATCACATTGCATAGTAGGAAGACCAAACATGAAGTCCATTGAGATAGATTTCCAAGGCCTATTAGGGGTAGGAAGAGGCATATACAATCCTACCTTACAATTTTTTGGCTTCACAATAGACAATGTTTTACAAGATTGAATATAGGAATTAATGTCATGCTACATTTTGGACCAATAAAAGTACCTTTGGAGTAAAACAATAGTTTCCCCTATTCCAAAGTGTTTAGAAACCTTATTGTAATGTGATTCCCATATCATTTTATGGTGTTCCTTACAAGGAACATATATGTGACCCGTGTGAAAAAAAAAAATTCTTACTACAAGTAAAACCCAGGGACTTTCTTACCTTATTTTAGCCTATTGCAAACATTAGAAAAATTAGCATCAATTCTATACAATCAAGCCAATTTTCTATTTGGTGACCAAAAGAATCCAACACCTAAGTACTATAATTGGAGGTCTACTCAAGCAATTAGCAACCTTGTTACTTCTCCCCTCTTTGTGGCAAATATTAATATGAAATCTATACAAGTAAGTGGACCATCTTTGATTCCTATTATTTTGTAAATTCCCTTGTGTTTCTAAGGATTATAGAGGCTCGTGGTCTGTATGGATGATAGTCTCTTTCCCTAGAATATAGTGATTCCATTGCTTGCATGCTTGTATAATAACATGCATTTCCTTGTCATATGTGGGATACTTGTGAATTGCATCTAACAATGTTTCATTGTGGTAGGTCACTAGATGGTTGTGTGGATGAGCACTGTTGGTGTTTTAATTTTCTAGCTAAGCTTTGAAACTCTCTAAGAGGTAGCCAACCTCTATGTTTAAGAATTTTCAAAGTTAGTGGCCAACTAACAAGATTCAATCAAAGACTGAGATCTCCTACACTTTTGGCTCTGTGAAACCAAGGAGGGTTTTCCTATAAGTGTTCATAAAAATGCTTGATGCCTCAAGAACACTTCTATACATAGATACATTCCTATCAATGCAACTAGATAGAATCTCCCATGGTTTTGGCAAACCAAAGAATAATAACAACTATCTAAAGCTGGGAAAGCAGATTTAGTATAAAATTTGTATCTCAAAAGAGATAGAATTTAATTTTTAAATGTTCCGATCTTCAACCTTTACACTTAGAGCTACCTTCTTGTACTTCTAAAAAGGATTTTGAATGAACTACCCAGTGCCTCATCCAAACGGGCGGGAGTCACATAAAACATGACCCTGATATTATGGAACTTATCATTATAATGCTTTACATTATAAGATTTTCCAGTATTTAAAACAATACTCCTTAGTAAATCCTAAGCACATTATCACAGACCTGTAACTCCTTTTCAAGCATTTGATTAACTCATTAAGTTAAAGCAGGAAAATGAATTACGCATCTAAATATACCATTGAATCTAAATGAAGAAACCATTGATCAATCCATTCACAATCCATGATATGTACACAAGAGAGCAATTGTCAATTATTTTTCCTTAAATTTACTGATATCAGTCATTACAAAAGCATAGCATGCTTATTTTATACAACACCCGACCTAGAATAATTTCCCAGGTAGAAACTTCCAGATACCACAATATAATTTTTACTATACACCGCCTAAGCCTTAGGATACAAAAATATAACTCTCAACAATGAGCCATAAAATCTCCTTTATAGAACAAGAGAGAAACAAGCATCGAGCTCCATTGTTCATTTCAAAATGAATTTCATTCTAACCAAATGAAATTCATATTCATTTCAACAACTCCTTATCATTAGAAATGACTATAATACGCACAGAGGAATCAAAAATAGTTACACCCTTGTAACAACCAAAAAGGACAAAAAACACCGTGCCACCCACGCACACATCTACATCAGACCTGAACCGTTGAAATAGCACCAAAAGGAAAAAGCACCACCCCAGCAACACCAATCATTTCCCCGCACCCCGAGTAACCACACAGCCTCGATACAGGCGACCGCTCCTGGTTCTCACTTCAGTATGAAGCAAGACCATTTTCTTACCCTTGCTTGTACCAATATCAAACCCGACAACATCACACGGTGCCACCGCAACAATCAGAGAAACTACAAGGAAATCCTCATCCACTCCCACGAGCTCAGTTAGGGCCAAGAGGTAGCTACGGTAGTCCGAATCGGTTTCAGACCCTTCACCACCAGATCCCGAAGAGAGCTCAACAGGTGATGTGCAACTTCCAGACCTCCTTTCCACCCTTTCTACAATTGTTCCAGAAGTACCAAGAACAGTTTGTTTCTCCTTCTGTTGCAAATTCGCGGCACCCATCCTGGCACTTCGTTGTACTATTGACTTATCCATTGAATTTGTGAGCTCAAACTCAACAAGAAAATCAATCACCTGCAAACAAACAAACTCAAAATACAATGATACTAATGAGCAAATTAGCGAGCATTTATCGAGCAAGTTGGTACAGGGAACATTAATTGCTCAAATTGCAGCACGATCAAGTGAGCGATTAGTGGTTGACGTTGCCACCACAGGATAATTTTGAGCTCATGGAAAATAGCGTACAACCCATCATTGCATTATCAGGTGGACACCACTCGTACGCAAGGAAATCAGGATGAGATCCATTGAAAGACCTACGCCATTAATGAGAATAATTTGTAGAGTGCAAAGAATCCTCACATGGGTGAATTGTAATTTGTTATTTCAAACTGTCGATGTGAAAAGACTTGGCATGTCGAACAACTCAAATCAAGTGAAAGATCATTGAAGAATCCACATCACCACTTGGGAAACCCAATAGCCAATCACACCCATTGCAGTCAGAAACCTGCGACCTAGCAGTAGGCCCCATCTAGCCACCTCATACCATAGAGCCAAGCAACGTGTCATCAACTCCCACACCTCGTAGAATTTTTGAGAATATTAATTTGATCGTGCGAGGCCTACGAGGGATGGTCTTCATTAATCCCTGTCATTAAACATCCACCGTTGAAATGAAATCCACTTGTCACTGTTGGCACACCGGGATAGGCCCCACCTCACCGTAATCTATAGATGGCGGCATATCGCATACCTCGCACCACTTTAGTGACATTAGCAGGAAACCTTGCGAGGTCTATGAGGAATGGTCCAGATCTGAACCCCGTGATCTGACGACCCACCACACTACATATGGAAAAGTGATTTATGACAATGGGGTCGACTAGGAGAAACGAGAAAAGAAAACCCCTGGAGGCACAAATTTTTAGGCCTAAGTCAAAACATAAGGAAAAACCACCCACCTAGGAGAAATAATAATAACACCTGAATGGAAAGAAAGGACCGATAGGTCGGGTGAAGGGGTCAGTAATAGTATGAAAGACAAGGCTCAATTGGATGACATAAGAGGTCGGTAACCCCCAATAACAATTCAATTCAAAAATATAATGTAAGGGTTTAAAATAGTAAAATCAATTTTAATATGGGTAAAAAAACCCTAAACCCTGAACATTAGACCCCCTATTTACCAAAGATGAATAGATATGCCCAAAACCAAACAAATTTTTTGACAAATTTTAAAATTCCCATCAGTGGCTCTGACTGGGGATGTATGTCCCCATGTGGGAATAGCAAGAAACTAGATCTCTGAGGAGCAGACCCAACATTGAATCAAATAGGTACCCTAATGAATGCTCCACCATGCTACCATTAGAAATCTTTTCTACATCCAAATTGGTGGCCCCAGGCCCCCAAACAAGGGAAACAAGAAATTAACCCTATCAAAAACAAAATTCTCTACTACTTGGAGTAGACCAAATTTGCAAATTTTGCCTCTTAGTGCCCATATGTTATTTAAATAATCAGCATGCTCGAAAGCATCATAATGCCTTCTAATATTCCTGTGTGTCTAGTCAGTCAGCATTCTGTATCCAAAAACTAACTGCAACTTATGACCACAATGACACCTTACCTTGGGTTGGTCCTAGTCATGTTTCATTGAATGCTTATTGATTTGAACTGAGAAACAGAAACATTCATAATCTATTTGATCTTTGGCATCAAAAAACATGGCATCCAAATCAGTTTGCATATTGAAATGAAATCTCTCATAGAAAACTTTGTGCACGTTGTACAAACCATTGTTGTATAAAATAGAAGAGGCACATTTTGGGGAATCCTCACCCTGATGATTACAATTTAAGCCTGATTGCCAACATCTGTGTTCAGATGTCCTAGAACACTTCCTAATATTACAAAGATGGGAAACATAAGTTACATCTTTCTCCAGGAAACGTGTGAATACATTTATCTAAGGCTTCTCACAATGTACTTCCTCCTGCATCCCATCATCTAATTCCAAATGAAAATCCTCAAAGGCAGGCTCTAGCAAACCAACTTCAATAAGGGCAATAGATAAACAATTGTGTGCACTAGCCTCCTTATGTTCAACACCACCAGTTGTATGTATTAATTTATAAGTGAAAATTTCAGCACAAGCTGAAAACTTTTCACTAGCAATATCAATGACACTTTTATTATAAGCTTTAGAAAAGCTCATCTCAAAAAGTGAAAAGTCCATCTCAGCTTCATACAAATAATCAAGATCATCAATGATGCCAATACATTCATTAATGTGTTGGTTACCTTCGGTATTGTTCTTTAGATCACAGTATTGAACACACACCTCATTGTATTCCAATTCCTCATCATTTACACAACAAACATGTTGCACTGCTAGCACATCTAGAGTATACTCTAAATATTTATCATTTGAAATTTTTCCCCTCACCTGTAAGCAAATGACATCATGAGGTTCTATATTACCACAAAATTTTGGTAAGGGAACTTTTTCCACTTCATCCTCGAAAAAGCAATCATCACTGCTAAATTCACAATCACTAGCATGTAGCAAAACCTCGGCAACATGTGTATTGTAATCATGACATAGAAAATCACTTGGTATCTCATTTAATCCTCCATCACCTTGCTCCTCAATCTTTAGTATAGTTGTCCAACACTCTTCAAAAGGGCAAGTGTCATCTTCATTTTGTGCATATATGCTCTTGGTTGATTCTGCAATCTCTATCCATTTAAGGACTTGGGCAAGGTTACAAAGTTTCAATTCTTCTGGTAAAGCACTCAACCTAGGCTCATAAATTTCACAAAACAAATCAATGCATACAAAATCATCAGGTCTGAAATCTCTAGGAAATTCTATCAAAGCATCCAAAAACCTCAAAAAAAAGCTTATATGGTGATTCTCCCTCTTGTCTCTTCATCTCATACAATTCTTGCACAAAAGAGTTTTGATCATAACTACTCAAATCAAGCTAGTTTTCAACTTGGGTTTCATCATCATCTTCATACTATAATGATGGATACAGTACTATTTCCAAAGCATTCTTATCATAACAAGTATTCCTTGCAGCCAACTCCAGAATTGTACTAGTATGAGTTGTGCCAGGGTAACCAACACTTGCAGCTACATACCCTTTCATCATTAAGTATTTCATGTTGTTCTCAATGTCCATAGCCATTAGATATGCCTGATATAAGCTTGTAGGTTCCTTATCTCTTAATAATTAACCCATCTTTTTGTCAAAAGCACCAAGATATACAACCAAGCATTCAACCTCATTTGGTCTTATTTCTTCAAGAATTTCTCTTACAGCTCTTAAAAACCTGAGCTTAAAATATGGAACTAGCTCATCTTTTCTTATGTAGATTCCCATAAAACCCTTTCGTACTATGCTTGGGTTTAATCTTTCACCCAATTGTTCAATAAAAACTATCACCAACTGATTTCATGAGTTGATAGAACATGCAGGCAAATATGAGAACCAATCCCTAGCATCATTCTTCAAGGATTGCACAAAAAGTTTCATAACAATATCCTCATGGCTGACTTCATAATCCCCCATCACATCTTTAAAATTTTGCAGATGCTTCGAGGCAGATTATGCACTTTGCCCTATGTATTTAGGCAAATATTTCCTAATCTTCATAGGAATTAGATTAGGGAAACCCTTAATACCGCTGAAAATAAATGGCATAGACCTTTGAATTACAAGATCCCCTAAAGGGCTTAGTGAAACTTGTTCCCTTTGCATATTTGTGTTTGACATCTCATACGGAAACTTTCTTATACCCATTTAATCACTATCAACTTTATGCATGGCTATCAAATACATCATTTACTAATTCAACCATGATTCTAAAATTTGACTGAAATACTCATGCCTGAGTGTTTTAGAGGCATAATACAACATAAACATACTTCTCAAAACATATTACATATTGCACTATTAAAAGGATGTAAAAGCTAACCATTGTTCCTTTCTTAATGCTTAGAACATCTAATTAGGAACCATTAATCATCCCTATTTACGAACGCCTCTCATAATCAAAATATTGATCTATTTAGATTAATGAGAATACCTCGAAATTAAGAAGCACTTGTTAACCCTCTCTCCCTAACTGTAAATGTTACATATCTACAAATTTTCCTTGTATATCAACTGGTTCTTCAAAAAGAGTCACCACCTCTTCAACAGAGGACTGAATTTCAAAAGAATATGAAATTCTTTTTCAAAAATCGATCACGTTCTGGGTCTTCATCCACAAAAGAGTCACACTCAAATACTCTGAAATCATAATCCTACCAATATTTTCCAAATCCATAACCTCTTACCATCCAAACTTAATTTTTAGATCCACCAAACAAATGACTCTGGAAGGCCACCACCTCCTTCTGTGGTTTCTCTCTATTTTTTTTTTAATTTCTCCCCAATGAAATCACCATTCAGCTAGTGACTTAGGTAGAAAATTAATTCAATCATTTTCAACCTCTGTTTATAGAAATAATTCAAAACTTTAATGACTCTATCACAGCACCATCTGCAACCAAAAATTTTAAGTGTATCCCCAGTAGAGTCGCCATTTTGTTGGTGTTTTAATTTTCCAGCTAAGCTTTGAAACTCTCTAAGAGGTAGCCAACCTCTATGTTTAATAATTTTCAAAGTTAGTGGCCAACTGACAAGATTCAATCAAAGACTGAGATCTCCTACACTTTTGGCTCTGTGAAACCAAGGAGGGTTTTCCTATACATGTTCATAAAAATGTTGCATGCCTCAAGAACACTTATATACACAGATACATTCCTATCAATACAACTAGATAGCATCTCCCATGGTTTTGGCAAACCAAAGAATAATAACAACTATCTTAAGCTGGGAAAGCAGATTTAGTATAAGATTTGTATCTCAAAATAGATAGAATTTAATTTTTAAATGTTCAGATCTTCAACCTTTACACTTAGAGCTACCTTCTTGTACTAAAAAGGATTCTGAATGAACTACCCAGTGCCTCATCCAATCGGGTGGGAGTCACAGAAAACATAACCCTGATATTATGGAACTTATCATTATAATGCTTTACATTATAAGATTTTCCAGTATTTAAAACAATACTCCTTAGTAAATCCTAAGCACATTATCATAGACTTGTAACTCATTTTCAAGCATTTTATTATCTCATTAAGTTAAAGCAGGAAAACAAATTACACATCCAAATATACCATTGAAGCTGAATGAAGAAACCATTAATAAATCCATTCACAATCCATGATATGTACACAAGAGAGCAATTATCTTAATTGTTTTTCCTTAAATTTATAGATATCAGTCATTACAAAAGCATAGCATGCTTATTTTATACAACACCCGACCTGAAATGATTTCCCAGGTAGAAACTTCCAGATACCACAATATAATTTTTACCGTACACCACCTAAGCCTTAGGATACAAAAATCTGACTCTCAACAATGAGCCATAAAATCTCCTTTATAGAACAGGAGAGCAACAAGCATCAAGCTCCATTGTTCATTTCAAAATGAATTTCATTCTAACCAAATTAAATTCAGATTCATTTCAAAAACTCCTCATCATCAAAAATGACTATAATATGCACAGAGGAATAAAAAATGGTTACACCCCTATAACCAGGCGAAAAGGACAAAAAACACCGCACCACCCATGCACACGTCTGCATCAGACCCAAACCGCTAAAACAACACCAAAAGGCAAAAAGCACCACCCCAGCAACACCAATCATTTCCCCACACCCCGGGTAACCACGTGGCCCTGATACAAGCGAACACTCCTAGTTCTCGCTTCAGTATGAAGCGAGACCATTTTCTTACCCTTGCTTGTACCAATACCAGACCTGACAACATCACACGGTGCCATCGCAACAATCGAAGAAATTGTGAGGACCTCCTCGTCCACTCCCATGAGCTCAGTCAAGGCCATGAGGTAGCTACAGTAGTCCGAATCAGTTTCGAACCCTTCACCACCAGAGCCCAAAGAGAGCTCAACAGGTGATGTGCAACTTCCAGACCTCCTTTCCACCCTTTCTGCAACTATCCCAGAAGTACTAGGAATAGTTTGTTTCTCCTTCTGTCACAAATTTGTCAAACCCATCCTGGTGCTTCGTCGTACTACTGACTTATCCATTGAATTCGTGAGCTCAAATGCAGCAGGAAAATCAATCACCTGCAAACAAACAAACTCAAAATGAAATGATACTAATGAGAAAATTAGCGAGCATTCATCAAGCAAGTTGATGCAGGGAACATTAATTGCTCAAATTGCCGCACGAGCAAGTGAGCGATTAGTGGTTGATGTTGCCACCACCGAATAATTATGAGCTCATGAAAAACGGTGTACAACCCATCATTGCATTATCAGGTGGACACCGCTCGTAAGCAAGGAAATCAAGAATGAGATCCACTAAAAGACCTGCACCATTAATGAGAATAACTTGCAGAGCGTAAATAATCCTCACATGGGTGAATTGTAATTTTTTATTTCAAATCGTTGATGTGAAAAGACCTGGCATGTCCGACGACTCAGATCGAATCAAAGATCATTTAAGAATCCACATTACCACTTGGGAAACCTAGTAGCCAATCACACCCATTGTATTTAGAAACCCGCAACCTAGCAGTAGGCCCCATCTAACCACCACGTACCGCGGAGCCAAGCAACGTGTCATCAGCTCGCACACCTCGTGGAATTTTTGATAACATTAATCCGATCATGTGAGGCCTACGATGGATGGTTGTCATTAATCCTTGTCATTAAACATCCACCATTGAAATGGAATCCACTTGTCACTGTTGGCACACCAGGATAGGCCCCACCCCACCGTACTCGACAGATGGCGGCATCTCGCATACCTCCCACCAGTTTAGTGATGTCAACAGGAAACCTTACGAGGTCAACGAGGAATGATCTAGATCTGAACCTCGTGATCCGATGGCCCGCTACACTGCATATGGAAAAGTGATTTATGACAGTGGGGCTAGCTAGGAGAAATGGGAAAAGAAAACCCCTGGAGGCACAAATTTTTAGGCCTAAGTCAAAACATAGGGAAAAACCACCCACCTAGGAAAAATAATAATAACACCCGAATGGAAAGAAAGGACCGATAGGTCGGGTGAAGGGTTCGGTAACAGTACGAAAGACAAGGCTCAGTCGGATGATATAAGAGGCCGGTAACCCCCAATAATAGGTCAATTCAAAAATATAACGTAAGGGTTTAAAATAGTAAAATCAATTTTAATATGGGTAACAAAACCCTAAACCCTGAACATTAGACCCCCCATTTACCAAAGATGAACAGATATGCCCAAAACCAAACAAAAATTTTCACAAATTTTAAAAGTCCCATCAAGCACTACCCCAAGGGCATACTCAAAGGCATTAGTTTTAATTTCAAAATATTGCTACAGGTCTATAAGTGCCAATATTGGGGCTAAAGAAAACAATTTCTTCAACTCCACAAATACTTGTTGCTACACTTCTATACAAATAAATTTTTCTATAACCCCTCCTCTAAGTATTTGGTTCATCAGTCAATTTAGGTGTGATAATCCAAGTACAAAATTTTGATATAAATTAGTCAATCCTAAAAAATAATAGAGTTTTGTGATGCTTTAGGAGAAGGAAAATCTTTGATAACTTGTATCTTTGTAGGATCAACATGAATACCCCCATTATCCACAATGTATCCCAAATATTGAATGCTTTCCATACCAAATGAGCACTTTTCTCTCTTAGCATATAGTTTGTATTGTTGCAAGTTTGAGAGCACTTTTTCAACATGTTGAAAGTTCTCATCCCATGTCTTACTAAATATGAGTATGTCATCCAAATAGAACACACACAAAAAATCAATTAAAGGCCTTATTATCATCCTCATGAAGGTTGCATGAGCATTTGTTAGCCCAAAAGGCATTACAAACCATTCAAACAATCCTTCTTTATATTTGAGATAAACTTACTACACATTTGATGGATCGATTGGTAGTTGGTGGTACCCTAATTTCAAGTCAATCTTGGTGGAAAAACTACCCCCTCTGAACTGGTCCACAAGATCATCAATCTAAGGGATTGGATACATGTTCTTCATGGTGATCTTGTTCAAGGATCGATAATCAATGCATATCATTCATGTTTCAATCTTCTTCGTGGCTAAAAAAATCAAACTTCAACATGGTGAGGCACTTGGGAAAATATGACCTTTTTGGATTAGTTCTTCAATTTATCTTTTGAAATCACCATTCTCTAAAACTGATAATGGTGTGTGATGGTATCCCTAGAATTATATCAATTAAATGCTTGACCTGACAATTTATTGTTGCTCTTGCTGGTGAAGTGAATAGATTATGATAGCATTTCAATAATTGATCCATTTTCTTTTTTTGAAGAGTGGCGGTAGTTTTTTTGGTATGAGTCTTACATACAATTGACCTTTCCTCCATAGGTTGAATCATTAGCAATACAAAATATCTATCTTGAGCAATCAAATGCCTATAATATTTTGTAATAATTAAAGATGTGGATTTTTTAAGACTTTCCTCATTTATTTGATACTTATGTTTGTCTAACTTGACAATAACATTGCATGGTCTAGACTCATAGATACCACAATGCTTGTATATGTATGGTTTTACCAACAACACATCACACACTTCCAACAGTGCGACATCATAGGTTAACTCATATTTGAATGGTTTGATGGATTAATACAAGCAACATTATCTATTCACCTATATATCTCACCCCTAGCTTACCCAATCCATAGATTATGATTGGGGATGAGGTGTTCTCTTCAAATTCATTCTCTTAACAACCTTTATAGAGATAAAATTATTTTGAATTCCACTATCCAGTATGAAATTTTAGGCATTCCATTCACCCACATCTATGAATGAAACAAATTTTTCTCATCTTCCTAGGGAAACTTTTTGGTAGTGACAACTATGACATATAGATCTTCCTCGATGATTTATTCATCATTCATTTTCTCAAAAGGGTTTCTAGGCAAAAAATTAGATTCATTATCCACTTCATATGTTTCTAACATTAATGTCTTAGTAGTACTATAATATTTTATGTCATGTTGAGAACTCTTATGAATTTCACACCACATACCTATGTCTTTTTGTGTATCTTTGGCACTCATATTCGAGAAGATTGGGAGAAAAATCAGTTGGTGGTTTTCTTTCTTGGTAACTTGTTGCTACCATCCCCTTTTGATTTTTTATCCTTTTTCCATTTTTATTTGAATTTATCTTAATTTTTTGTTACATATTTGAAGATTTTTTCTAATGTTTCAACATTCTAGAAATATGTCTCTATTTGAATGTATTGATTTAAACCACTGTGGTATTTAAAAACTTGATGTTTTTTATATCCTAGATGCCAAGTTTTACATATAGTGCATAGAATTTCTTGGTATAATCTTTGAAAGATTGGTCTATTTTCTATAAAAGCAACTACCACTACATATATGTCTCCTCATATGTGTCTTCAAGAAAATATTCTTCTTTGATATATTCCAGAAATTCTCCCAATGTGGGGCTATCATCTATCTCTCCATATAATTCTTGACCATCAAGAACTTTCTTCTATGACAACTTAGCCTCCCATGATTGATTCACATGGATTTCAACCTTGAGAGAAAATTTTATCTTCTCAGCATTGGAGAAGTTATTCATAAAGAAATATTTGTGTACTTTCGACAACCAATCATCCAAAGTGCCTGGATCAATCTTTCCTTCAACTTTTGGAATATCAAAATTTACTTGTACCTTGAAAGGGCTATGAACATCGAATAATATTTATACCATATTTGGTTGTTTTTTAACTTGGTTGTATTGGAGTAATGGTGAGAAATAACCCATCACATCGTCCTCGTTATTTTCTCAAAGCCTCTTCAACCATCATCTTGGAAGGGTATGATAAATCACCTCGTTTGTCCACCATTTTTGGTCATGTTCATCTCAAAATGAGATGATATAATGGATTTCACATCTCCTATCCCAACATTTGATAACCTAATCATTTATGATATAGCGTATATGACCTTATCTACTTTGATACCAATGATCTAAATTTATTTATGAATTCAAGTAATAATACTTGGTGTATGAGAACTTGTGGTATTATGAAATAAAACTAGACAATTTGGAAAAAATCATCAAAAGGAGTTGTGATCCTTCAAAATTAGTTTATGTTAATTTACAAAATATAGTTATACATTTACATAGGATATCAATAGTCACCAAATCCTTTGGAATTTTAAATGAATAGCTGGATGTGAAAAAGTAACCAATAAAATATAAATTTTCAAAAAAGAAAAAGTATTTGATACCCCAACTTGGTAGGGTCATAAATTGTATCTTATTTGTTGGAATTTGGAATTAATTACACCATTTCAAAGGACCACTGATATTTTTGAGGCAAGATTTCACTCTAAATGACTCCAAAATTTTGATTTGCTAAAATATAGAAAATATTTAAAAAATAGATTTTTGATATTTTCTATCTGTGCTTGTGCTAACACCACCCAAGTGATTCTAGATTGCTATGAAATAATCAACCCAAAATAATTATCTTTCAAATGGTATATCAATCTATTTTCAATCCAAAATAAGTGTTATAAAATATTCCAGTCATGGTAGAAACCTAAGAGTACCCACAAGATTTTAAGGTTATATAATCAAGAACTCTGAAAGACGGTTATCCCTTGGTATTGGGAAGACCTTAGTTAGCCACAATAGATTCCTTGATATATTGTAAGTTAGGATAAATGACCATATCCAATGGTTTGAATAGTAATAATCTATCCTTATTTCCTCCCTCTTAACAAATGTGATTAGGAAAATCTAGGTAGATGAACCAATTGATCCCAACAAGCAATAAAATTTAGCATAATTGGAAATGGTTGTGATCAAACAACATTATGATGAAATAGAGGATTATTTTGGAACTTAATAATTCTCCATAAATGGATAATGAAAAATAAATAGACATGAACTACACATATCATCTAACCACATTCAGACTTGAGTAAATTGTGTAATATAACAAGGAAAACTTCCTTTTTTGCATTTCATTCTCTTCTTGTAAACATAATCCCAAGTAGTGAGAATTTATTCCAAGACATTACCACCTTCCATATGATGCAACCTTATTATTTCCCACTAAACATATTTATGAGTGAAACCTATACAATCCCTCCTAGTCATCTAAAGACCAAAAAAATCATCATACTACCAAGCAAAACCTTAAATATCAATAGTTGACTTATATAACAACAAGAATTGTAGCTATTTAATATTCTGATAAATCGGTCCAAAGAATTTGATTGGGGCTATTTTCATTGAATTGGTAAATTATTGTTTATAATTTTACATGGATGATTTCTTAGTACATGGAAGTACCTTTTAAAATGCACTACATAACTTGGATAAAGTTCTTCAATGTTCTAAAGAACATAACCTATCACTTAGCCATGAAAAATTTCTTATCATAGTTTAGAAAGGCATCATGTTGGGACACTATATCTTAGTGGAAGGCATCAAAGTTGATCCAAAAAATATCAATGTGATTCAAAGGTTAAAAGCTTGAAAAAATGAAACTAATGTATGCAATTTTTGGACATGTTGGATATTACAAGAGATTTATAGAGATATTTAACAATATCATAAAACCTATATTTTACATACTTTAAAATGGCGTTGAGTTCTCTTGTAATCTAGAGTTTCATGCCTCCTTTGAAGCCATCAAATAAAAATTAACAATTTCTCTAATGTTGTATGGATCCAACTATAGGCGCTAATACCTCAAATGATTCCATTGATGTAGTCCTTGGACTAAAGGATAAAAATGAAGGGAAATAATCTATTTATTTTATTAAAAAAATATAACTCTTACAAAAAATAAACTATACAATTATGGAGAGATATTTTCTATCCATTGTGCACACCCTCAATGAATTTTGACATTATATCACACGTTATAAGGTGATTGTATACACAAACCATTCATCTATCAAATATTTTTGATGAAAAAAATTATTGTGAGTGGATGAATAATCATATGGCTATTACATCTCCAAGAATTTAATATAACCATTATATATAAACCTAAAAAATACAACACAAACAAGAGGGAGTTGAACTAGTTTACAATGAGTTTTTAGATGAACAATTATATGTCATATCTAAATATACCCCTTGGTTCACTGATATAGAAAATTATATGGCCACAATAACATTTCCCCCATATTTTTCTACAAAGTGGAGAAAGATATTAGTTAGGTAAAGCAAAAAATTTAAATGGCTCAATATTTTTTTTTAAAATATTGTCCTAACATTATTTTGCGTAGATCCGTAAGATCTTATGAAACTTATAATCTCATGAGATTGCCATGGTGTTACCTTTGGAGGACATTATTTTGGAAAGAGGACCTCTCACAAAATCTTAGGTTCTAGATACAATTATTCTTCAATGCAAAAATATGTTAAGAGATATAATTAATAATATGATGTGTGCCATTGAGTGAAATTTCCCTACAACCTCAGGTGGCATTAGAACCATTTGAAAAATTGGGATTGGATTTTATAGGTTATGTCAATGCACTATCTGAAGGGAAGGAGTACATACTTTTGTGTATTGACAATCTCACCAAATGGGTAGAAGTTCAAGCATATAAGACGTCAAGGGAAGAGTAAGTGGAAAATTTACTTTATAATAGGATATTCCTTAGATTTGGAGCACCCAAATCCATTATGATAGACCAAGGCTCATAGTATATGTCAAAATATATTTTCTCTTTCATTGACCATTTCCAAGTAAGTCATAAGAAATAAACACCATACCACCCTCAAGAAAATGGTCAAGTGCAAGTGACTAAACAAGAGCTACAAAACATTCTCACAAAAATAGTTCCAAACAACATAAAATATTGGGATAGGAAATTTTATGAATCTATTTGGGCATATAATACTACTTGAAATTCAACCACAAGTTTTTTCCCTTATGAATTAGCTTTTGGGAAGAAACCTATTATCCCAATTGAATTTAAATTTTAGACATTGAGAACCACCATGGATGTGCCTGTCCAAAACTAAATAAAGCTCAATTTGAATGTACACTATAATTGAATTAATTGGATTAACTACGATTGGAATCCATACAACAAATAGAATTGGTGCAGCAAAAAAGGAAAATATGGCATGACTATCATATTAGAGAAAAAAAGTTTCATAAATAAGACTAGCAACTACTATTTGATTCAAGACACAAAGATCTAAAAGGCAAGCTTTGAACATGATGGCTAAGACCCTATGAGATTGAATAAGTAATTGATAATGGATTTGTTTGATTAAAACCAATTGATGGTGATACATGAATACTTCTAGTGAATCACCATAGACTTTGTTCGTACTAAAAACCAGAGAGTGAAGAGGAGTTCATTCATATAGCTAAGAAATAAAGTAACATTTGGTGTGTAAAGATAATCTTCCATTTGCCAACAAAGCTCAAGTAAGCATACTTTTATTCAATGAACAAAAAATATGTTACATCCCAATTGTGTAAATACTATTTACTATTACTGTGTAGGGTAAATGTGAATGTAATGTGAATTCTGAGAATGAATAAATTGTGCTTGCACTTGTTATCAAAAGAATTATGAATAAATGTTAGCTCATTTAATGATATAAGAAATGGATGGTTATTGAATTAATATTCTAAATATGAGATGTATTATGTGTAATGCATATTTTGTTGAATAGCTGACTACCTTGGGCATATGATAGTGGATGCAGGTACATGTTCAATTCCTCCAGGCAGAGGGGAAGTATCACTTAGAAGGTCTTGGTTGGGTAACCAGTAATGTAACCTATCTAAGCTTACACACACCACAATAGAACAATTGAGTCAGGTTATTATTTGGGAAGTTGGTAAGTCATCCTCAGTATGTTGTGTTGCATTAGTAAGGATTGTTATTACTGTTGAATGTATGCTTGGAAGATGATTATCTATTTGAGCTTGTAAGTTCTTCCTTATGTGTTATGCTTGTTTGTGTGGTTGAATGAGTATTGAGATATATGCATACATGCATGTATATGCATATGTTGGCATACGTGTATGATGGATATAATGGGATGTTCATATGAATACGATGACATATGTATAGATATGCATATATGTTTATAAACGATTGATATGATGCTAGAGTCACATAGATCATGATCATTCAAATATTGAATGGATCATTTGATTGTCGTGTTGATACATAATATATACATATGTTTTTATATATATAAATACACACAAAAGCATAAATTCTTAATAGAGGGGTTGTATACATATATATATAGATATATAATATATATTATTACTATGTGATTGCTATCTTATTTATATCGAATGTATACGTACTTGATTGTCATAGATATGTATAAATATATTAGTATATATATACACATATACATCTATACATATATGATATAGCGTTAATGTTATTTGACATATATATATATATATATATATATATATATATATATATATATATATATATATATGTATGTATATGTATATGCACATATATAATATATATTTATATATATGATAATATAAGGCCGAATTAGTATGAGTATATATATAAATATATATATGAATTCATATTATATACATTGTATGAGAAGCACTTTAAATATTGTTATAGGTGCTTAGACTATGTTTGAGCGCATGAATACATACATATAAGCGCTATTACAGTCTTCATATTGCTATGCAATTTAAATAACCACATGAGGCAAGTGTTAAATACATGGCATAAATGAGAACATAGGGTCTAGCGCTTAGCATGAGATCTTGTAGCATGCAAATAACTTATAAAGTGATAACCAAACATTATGTGTTGAGTCCAATAGCATATAGAGAGTGGGAAAAATTATCAAGTCTACTTTGCATAGATATAGGAAGCTTTTGAGGCTGAATCTTTAATGTTTGAATTCAATTATCATTGGTAATGATTATAGGCCAATTTACTAAACTAAATCAAGACTGAATATGTAATACTTGTGACTGTATTTTAGAGGCCGATTGTTACTTAAGTTGTCCACACATAAAAGAGCGAGCATTTTGCAAACCAATTTGCAACATTATCGACATAAGAGTAGATACTTGGTCGATGCCTTGCTTTGATATGTCTTTGACTTAGTAAACCATTAGACGCCTTGTAATTTAGTAAATATCTACAACAAATGAATGAATGGAATATTATCGATGACTGAGTCAAATTGATAAATGAGTTAAAATTGACTCATGTGAGACCAAGTTGACATAAGCTATGTGTTTCATATTTGATAAATAACTGATTCAACAAAAGAGAAACCACGCCAAATCTGTAGGAGGTTATTGATTCTTTGGCGCCACCTTTGAATCCTATTTTCTATAGATGTCCATTGTGAAGGCAATTCGAATTACACCTTTTCAATCATGTGCTGATTTGAATTAGTCTCTTATTACTGTTAATCAGCAAGGTCGATCTGTAGCTTTGATTAGCTGAGTATTTTCTTATATGTGCACCACCTTTTTTCTGAGATTGTTGTGTGTTGTTATGCATGGTAATTGCTATCAAAAACATACCTAAATAGTAGGCTAAGTGGTCTCCAATATGTTGTATAAATAGTAGAGCAAGTTCACTTGTTTGGGACACATTCCTTATTCATTTGTGCTCAAAAAATTTATGCACATTAGCTCTACATTCTTATTTGTTTAATTCTATTATATTTAGTGAGAGAGAGTTCTGAGTGGCTATGAGAGTATAGTATATTGAGAGAAGTATTTTGTCAACTTGTGAGTTAGAGGTTATTGTGACTTTGTTGGAGGGTTCGAAGCTAAGCTAGTTGTTCTGGGAGAGCTGTGTTGTAGCCAGTCAATTGGATAGCTTATTACAAGCATGGGGATAATCTTCCTCTATTTGTCTTAGCTTTTGAAATATTATTTCTTGATTGCTTTAACTAGTCTATTATGATTACTTGCATTTAGGGAAAAGTAGTGTTTACTTTGAAAGAAAGTAGAAATTGTTTACTCTATTGTGAAATGCTTGTAATTACTCCATGATAGGAGAGATTGTTTGTCCTAGGTATTATTATTATAGTACATGTGATTGAACAAGGATAGCTTAAGGGATACTCATAATTAGTTATTGATTATGCTAGATAGCTAGAGGGTTATTCTTGGGATTTTTATCCATTGAAAGGAGGGAACTAGTACTTATTCTTAATTGAGTATAGATATCTTAAGTTTATGTTAAAGGTGATAGGTTAATTCTAGGGTTTAAGCTTGCCCATGGGAGGGAATACCTATGCATAGATATTATGGCCTTAAGAAAAAATGAGCTTGATAAGTGTAAGTGAATGGTAGACCAACACTCGAAGTACTGAGTGAGAACACTTTGGCCAAAGTAGTGTGATTTCCTGGGGCTCCATTATCAATTCACCGTGTCCATTTAATGCATGACATTTACCTTGTGTAGGGTTATAAAACCTAAGTCATGTAGGGCACAACACTAAGCTCAGTGTGGTATGTCGTATGGATTACCCAACCAATCTGTTCATCGAAGGGTAGGGCCATCTATCGCTGATAGATGTTTGGGGGACTGCATATGAGTTTGTGGTTGACAAAAAAGCGCTTGAGTGATGCTTCTCCTCCTCAGCAAGTGACAAAAGACCAAGGTTTTGAAAGGTGAATCCCTGGACCATCTATATCTTATGCTTTGAAGCTCGATGGAGATGTGTTTGTAATTGTGTACATTCTTATAATATTGTAATTTGTGAAATTATTATATGAGAATGGAATCCATATTGAATATTGTTTAACATATTTGTTCAATATGATATCTATGTTTTGGAAATATTTGTAAAATTACTTTGGATTGCAATAATAAATTGGAATTTGTGTTATTTCAATTATGTGTGTAATTTATATTATTAGAAGAAAAAAATTATTGCTATGTCGTGGCATCATGGTTTATCACTTGAGGTGAAAACATTGGAAATTTTACTGTGAAGAACATCGAGGATGTTACAAAATATAATTTCTATTATTCTATAGTTGATTTTTATTTTGTAGCTAATATTTTTGTTATAGTTTATGATTCTCTAGAAGTTTCTATTTCATCAAAACATTATGCTACTTTTGTAGTTTTTTGTTTCTTCCAAAAGCATCCTTTCAATGATGTTCTAAAAGCTTGCTCATTGTTCCTATGAAATTATCCTTTCAATGATGCTCTAGAAACTTGTCCACTATTTCTCTAGAAGCATCCTTTCAATGATGCTCTAAAAATTTGTTCATTGTTTCTCTAGAAGCATCCTTTAGACAATGCTCTAGAAACTTTTTCATTGTTTCTTCATAATCATTATTTGAGCAGTGCTCTAGAAACTAGTTCATTGTTTCCTCTAGAAGCATCCTTTCAATGATGCTTTGAAAACTTGTTTGTTGTTTCCCTGGAAGAATCCTTTCAACGATGCCCTTAAAAATTGTTAGCAAGTTTCTCTGAAACTTGTTTGTTGTTTCCCTGGAAGAATCCTTTCAACGATGATTTATAAAAAAATATTGTTTCTTTGAAAGCATACTTTCAACAATACTCTAAAAACTAGTTCATTGTTTCATTTGGAAGCATCCTTTATATGATTACCTAGAAATTTCTTTGTTGTTTATTCAAAATCATCCTTTCAAATATGCTCTAGAAACTTGTTCATTGTTTCTCTACAAGTGTCATTTCAAAAATGCTCTAGAAACTAGTTTGTTATTTCTCCAAAAGCATGCTTTCAACAATGCTCTAGAAACTAGTTCATTGTTTCCACTAGAAGCATTCTTTCAACAATTATTTAGAAAATTGTTTGTTATTTATTCAAAATCATCCCTTCAACATGCTCTAGAAACTCTCATGTTGCTCCAAAAGAATCCTTTCATCAATACTCAAAAATATCGCTCGTGTTTCTCTAGAAGCGCCTCTTTAATCATGCTCTAGAAGCCCTCTTGCATCTCTTCAACATTACTTTGGATTAAAACTTTTATTTATTTTAAGTTAATAAATTTGAGATAATTTTGAAACTAATGTGTACATTTTTCTACATTCAATATGTGTTAGAATCATTAAATGACGTGATGAGAACTTGAAACTTTGAATAATAAATAATTGCATTCATGTTAATGATAAATAAATATGAGGAACCAATACTAAACACCAAATATTGGTATGTAGATCTAATTTCCAATGAAATACTAACAAGTATGTACATTGATATTAATTAGGGTTATAATGACTATTAAATAATCTCTTAATTAAGCATGATATCTCCACTACCATAATAACTATTTTCAAATAAAATAACGTCACCTTTTCTTCATCTCATTTGATAAGGTGGCATAATAATATCTCACACTTATTCTCATTATTTCACTAAGTAAAGCCTCTTACCTTATTTTTTGTGTTAAGTTCAAACTCTCTTCCAAGAACTTCCCTTGAAATATTTTTATTTTCTCTTGGTAGCCAATTTTAGCAAAACCTTCCATCAAAAGAATAAAAATGGCCATGAAAATGAAGATCAAACCAAACTCCCCAAAGAATTTTTCCCAAAACCAAGAAGTAGTTAATGTTTTCAAAGCAACAAGCTAGTTAGAATTTTTATAAAAGTTTGAAAGCTACCACTTGAAATTAGTAGAGAAATTTGTTTAGGATTTCTCAAAAGGGTCTACAAAAATATAAAGGTATAAATTAAAGGTAAGCATTTAACTTATCTCTTAGATTTTTGTAATTTAGGTTGAGGGAATAAATTTTTATGGGGGGACAATGTACATATGAAGACATGTCTAACTTCATTAGAGAAGGAGAACGCCTCACTCAACTAATGACTAGCAGGAAGGGTGATAATAAGGAATTTAATAGAGATGCCATCCTTGAACCCTAGAGGTTAGTCGCCACATGGGTGACTATATATTTCATCTACGGATGATAATTTGGTGTGGTGGTGGGTCCAGCAATCAACATGCTAACCCACTTATGCCATGGTGTAGAAAAGTTGATAGTGAAAGTTAACCTACCCTTATATTCTTTGAGTCTTTAAAAATCATGATGGATAGATATAAGAAGGGAGAAGACCCTTTACAACACCAAAACCTGGTAACATTGCTATGTAAACAACAAGTTTTGAGGAACCATAAAACAAAGAAAAAATGGATCAAAATTTTGTAAGCCCTCAAAATTAAAGTCCAAAATTTAGAAATTAGAGAATATTTTAGAGATGCTCTTGAAGAATCTCCTTAGAATTTGAGCCAACAAACTACAAAAACTCAATATTTCCCAAACAAAAATGAGAATTTTGGAGCCCCTGAGCAACCACCCTCGGAAAATAAAATTCAAAAAGTAATCAACTCAAGAGAGCCCTAGTTTCCAAAAATAAGTTGAAATTTTCTTCTCGGAGAATGAAAAGGAAAATAAACAGCCTAGGAATAAAAGAACTAAAGGGAAGAAATAATTAGGTAGCCCACCTCCTCCTCTCCAAATTAGAAAGCATTAGAAATCTGGGCCAACCATTGATATTGAACAACAAGAAAAATAAGAGAGCCTTCAAGAAGAAACCCTAATAAAAACTCCAACTAGGTAGAGTGAGCACGTGTATCAACGTCTAGGCCCATAGTAAACATATGATGAACCCAAACAAGGAATTCAAGAACACTAATACTTATCATCATGCCTAGATACCTAAAGACCAATTTATGTTAAATAAATAAGATAAAACAATGATATTTATAAATAAATTATTTGTATGGAAGATTAGGAATCTCTTTGTATATCCATTGTGAGGTTTTAGACATTCTCCATTGGGATATTATATTCTTGGGTGAGTGTTGAAATCATATGTAAAGAACATAGTCACAAAGCTTTAAATAGTCAAAAAACATAATTTTAAAATTTGGTAGGAAGTTACAATCCATGTAATTCATTTTTATTTGTTATGACCTAAACTTGAGTTAGTGGTCTTTGTTCCATACATGCATTTTGTTTTAAAATTGAGTTGACTATCTATTATTAATAAAAGAAAACTTAAGTTGTCACTTTCCATTACTTAGTGATTGTTCCACACAATATTCATATTAGTGATCTAGTATATACAACAAGTATCTTCTAACTAGTGGGTTGAGAAAATTTTATGGACATCCATCAAAGAATAAAGGATAGATGAATTTTGTCAAATATTGTAGTAGCAACTAGCTTAATAGACATGTATGTAACACATGATTGATGGTTTTGGTTTATAGTCTTGCTATTCCAATGTGATATACACAATAGCTAATCTCGTTAGCTACCCATTCAAAACACCTGTCACTCACTATTAGGATAATTTCCACCATAACCCCTCATAGCCAAACTTGGTACTAGTGACCAATTTAAAAGCAAGCACTTTCCTTTTAAGTGTTATGCACTATCCATTCAATGCAACAACTCATTTGATCTTGTCACAAGATTAAGTAATCAGCTATTAAGATAGTGTGTGAATATGTGGCTCCACCACTCATGATAAAATTTTGGCATTCTCTATTCTACTATGATGGTGGTCTTATGTTTGCCCTATGCACAATGATTAGTGTTTTGTGATGAATTATTTCATGATTGAGAATAAGGAACAAGGAGTTCAAGGTTTGAACTATGTTGTAGCTTCATTATTTTTCCTTCTCTAAACTACACAGGGTGAGCTCTTAGAAGATTATTATGTTGAGCTCTCATAGGTTGCAATAAAGACTAGTCCAATTAGACAAACGATTACATCATAAACTAATCATTTATATCTTTTAATGAGAACATATTTCCATAATCCATGAAGATTATTGCCAATATGTTTCTGGATTAGATTGTGTATGTTTTTTGCATCAACATTTCGGATCACACTCTGTGATCCATCATCAAGATGACAAGAAAGCATAAGAAGTAAAAGTGAATAGCTATAGGAAAATTAGAAATTAGAAAGTTTGAATAGTGTTTTGTACATTTATATCTTAACAAAACACTGTGGAAAAAATCATCTTAACTTAATTTTTTCTTACCATATTGAAAAATTAGAAAGTTTGAATATTTATAATAAATATATTATAAATGAAATGTTACAGAATTTATTATATGACTTGTATTTTTATTTTAAAAGATTTGGAATATTTGTTTGTAGTAAATATAATTAGCAAAATGTACAACCATCAACAATACACACCAAATAATTATTAATTCATCTAGAAATTCCTTAAAGATTTAACTATGTGAAACAAAAACTATGTAGAATGAATCTGAGTGGGCCAAACACACGCGTACCCTTGTTATGAATGAACGTCAGAATAGCCCACTCATTTTGAACTTAGATGTACCTAGTAAGTGTCCCGCAAATGGCAAGGAAGAACATTTTCCATGTGATGTGCCTCCTACCTACAATTCTCTTTCTCCTCGATTTATTTTCATTATGACTTTTCACAATGTTTGAGATCAGAGGACGACTGTAGGAAAAACAACACACTATTTTGTTGGATTGCACATGGTCACACTCATTTATTCACATTCAGGCAGTATCACTTGCAAAACCTACAATGGGCAAAGTGTGGTGAACTGTGTTATGCTCTCAAAATTCAGTCCCTAGGCTGCTAGAGTTCAATATTGGGTGTTGTCCTATTGGTCTAAATTATGATCATATGCCTCTTTTTGTTAAGTTTGGCATTCATGAAGGCAACTGACAAGAGGGGAAAACTCACCATTCTCATAAGAAGGCTCATTCACAAGGAAAAATCCTTTTGAATCATGAAAATCAAGAAATCTTCGTTGTTGCGTTGGATCATCAGCTTCAAGAAAGAAAAATCATACCATGCAATGAAAGCAATGAAAAAATGATCACATTAGCAGCAATATGCTGGTCCCTCTGATTCAAAAAGCTCTTGAAGGTTGTAAGAGATCTCGGACCAGGAAGGGGGTTTCAAATACTTTTCCTTCTAATCCATGGTATGATGAGGATTGTAAGGCAGCAAAGAGATTGGTCAAAAAGAATATGTCAAACAATGAAAGAAACTAAAGTAAACTACGAGAAGTTGGTAAAAACTAAAAAAGAAATATATGTGAATTTAAGAAGGAAGGAGTTAATTTCTATGGGAAAACACAACCCCAAAATTTTTTGGAGAGAGTTGCAACAAAAGAAAAGTCAGGTGGAAAATAATATCACTGGGATGCAGTGGCTAGAATATGCGAAACTCTTGTATGAATGGACAATGGAGAAAAACATGGCCCCTTTAATTCATATCTCAAGAGAGCTCTTCTCGGAAGAAGATATCAAGAAAGGTATAAAAAATCTCGCAAGTGGTAAGGCTCAAGACATTGATGGGTTGCAAGTTGAATTCTTAAATTGGGGTTGTGAGCTCCTCACACCTCACATCAAATACCTCTTTAATAACATTAGTCAAAATGGCTTTCCGGCTGAAGGGACTACCAGTGTGGTCATTCCCTTACACAAAAGTGCGGATATCAATAATCCTTCTAACTATCGTACTATCATGGTCAATCCTCTACTTGGTAAACTATATGGGAGCATGTTAGAGCATAGAATCAGTAATTGAGCTGAATAGGAAGGTAAAAGGGAAAAAGGGTAGGTTGGTTTCAGGCCAAAGCATTCCACCATAGATCATTGTATCACACTTCATTGAGAAATCTTGAGACACTGAAGGGGGTGAAGCATTTTTTTGTTTTGTTGATTTCAAAAAAGCCTATGACACGGTGCCTCCAGACAAACTTTGGAACAAAATGGAGGAACTTGGTATTCCTGATGAGCTTAGAGCAGCAATTCATAAACTTTATGAGAAAGTTAGAACTAAAATTAAAACAAAAGATGGCATGTCTGAATGCTTTGGTAGTGACATTGGAGTCAAAAAAGGTTGTCCCTTGTCTCCTACATTGTTTGGCTTATATATTGATAAGCTTGAAGAATGGTCAAACAAAACTGTTGGAGAGGGTATTCATCTAGCTAGTTATGTGGTGAAGTTACTTTTATATGTGGATGATCTCATCTTAATTGCAAAATCTGCTCTTGGTTTGAGAGAGCACTTAAAGGCTCTCGAACTCTTTTGCCAAGAGGTTGGAATGCAAGTTAATACCAGCAAAACCAAAATCATGATCTTTTCTTTGAAAAGGAAGAAGCAACAGTTTAATTTCATTTTTGAAGGCAGCTCTTTGGAGGTGGTGGAAGAATACAAGTATTTGGGTATTGATTTTCATAACAGGCTCAGTTGGGAGACTTGCAAAGCGAAAAGGATTCAAGGTGGTTGGAGGGCGTCCTATTTACTGTAGAATAGATGTAGGACAGCGGAGCTATGGGATTGGAAAACGAAGAAAACCCTTTTTGGTTTGTTGGTGGCGCCAATTGTCCTTTATGGATGTGAGGTTTGGGGGGGTAGCATGTCAAACCACAAGTGGAGGCAAGTTGAAACAATTCAAAAGCATTTGATCACTACTAGATCAAAGTCAAATCCTAGATTCCGTATGAGATTCTTTTGGCTAAAACTGGTACTTTCCTATTGGAGGCATCCGCAATCATTCGATTAATAAATTACTTAAAAAAAGTTGAGAACATGGAGACACGTCGCTGGCCCAAAATGGTGGTTGGGGAGGAGCTAAACCGTAGAAAGAAAACTTGGATGAAGCAAAATATCAAATGGTTGAGAAAATGGAACATTAAGCTACATGAGTGCCCCAACACAAATGCTAAGATAAAAAGGTATGTGCTAGAAAAGTTTAGGTGTGCTATGTGGACTAAGCAAGTTGGCCGTAAAAAGACACATTATATCTGGGAGTTCAACCCCGCGTGGGAGCACGATGAGAAAGACTACCTAAAGGTTGCAATGAAAGGCAAGGCTAGGATTTTGATCTCTCAATTGAGAACTAGTTTGCACCATCTTCGATGTGAAACTGGTAGGTGGGTTGTTCCCAAGGAAGCCTGAGAACAAAGAACTTGTATTTTTTGCAGCAAAGGGGTCATGGAGACTGAATGGCACTTCATCATTGAGTGTGTTGCTTATGTTGATATATGTATCCAGTATGAAGACAATTTGAAGGTGTACAATCTAAATGAGCTCTTTAAGGAGACAAGGCTCCTCAAAATTGTTGGCTTCCTAGTCAAGATCTTTAAGAGGAGGGCAGACATGGAAAAGAACTTGAAAGTGGTTAAATTTCCGACACTGGGTCCCATAGACTGATGGTCTCATGGACGTCATTAAAATCCATTCATTCATTCATTCACACGCCTTCTACGTGAGGGACACTCCAAATTATTTGTTGAACAAAAAGGTTTCAAAAAGTTATATCACATTTTTTAGATTATATTAATTCATTTTTGTTATAAAGTTTATATTTTTAAGTGAGGGTAAAAGATCGTTTAAAAATTGAAGTATTTTCAAAAGTATTTTTAATTTAGTTGTACTGTCAAAATAAATGGGCAATTATAAAACTCATTTAATTATGCATATCAAATTTCAAAACCTCTTTTCACTCTAATAGTTGTTTAAAGTTTAAACAATCAAAACACACCATTGTCTCTCTATTGTAAGGTGGCAAAACAATTATCGATTATGATTATATTATTTATTTATTTGACAATAGAAACTATAGTTCAAATACTCTTCTTCATAGCACTTTGGCATCCTAATCCTATACCCACATTTCTATTCCAAGATCTATATTCATAAACTAAATCTTTTTTTAAATATTTCCAAACATGTACGGTCCATTGTAATATTATATTATAATTTATCTATAATATAATTAATATTTATATATTAAATTATAAATGTATTAAATATATTAATATTAATATCTATAATTAACTTATAATTATTAATTATAAATATACTTAGTATATATTATTAAATAATTATATGTTATATTAATAATTGAATTAATTTATATATATATATATATATATATCATAGTTACGAGACTTGGACTTGAGGAGGGTAACTCAACTTGGGACTCGATGCAAACTCAGCAAAATGAAAAACCCAAGAAATTTAGAGATTTTTAAAGATTTAAAACTTGTTTCATGCACCTTTTATTAAATAAATCTTAAAGACACAATAACATCATCAAATAGAAGCTAATTTGATCACATACACAAGTATACATCGATCACATAAGTATAAATACATATTGTAGCTGAGTTGTTGAAGGAAATAACACACATAGATATCTAAACATAGTCAAATGTGTACAAAACTCATGGAATATGAAATCCATGACATCAAATGTTCCAAGCAAATATGAAATATCAAAACAATAACTACAATTTTATGGCTCAAAGGAGCCTACATCCTTCCTATGAAGGCGTCTAAGGTGGGTCTTGGATGATGTAGCGGTTGCATCCATAGTCTTTACTTATGACTCCATGCCACCCTCACCAACATTAGTTGTGTTTGCTCGTGCTCTAGCCTCCTCCTTTGCCATGGCTATAGCCTCAACCTCTCTATCTACTTGGTCAACCTAATCAAGGTCATCGTCACTAATACAAGTATAAATTGATCACATAAGTATAAACACAAATTGTAGCTAAGTTGATGAAGGAAATAACACACTTAGATATATAGTCAAAAACTCAAATGTATACAAAACTCATGGAATATGAAATCCATGACATCAAATGTTCCAAACAAATATGAAATATTAAAAGATTCAAAACAATAACTAGAATTATGTGGCTCAAAGGAGCTTGCATCCTTCCTATAAATGCGTCTAAGATAGGTCCTAGATGATGCAACAACCATAATCTCAAGTTTGAGAGCAATTGCCCCAATAGGTTTTGTAACACCCTACCAAGCGAACCCCATAGGACAAATACAACAATAATAGAATTTTTTTTGAAAACAACAATAACACATTGCAACATTAAACATTTATACAACATAAATATAACATAAAGCATTAACCTAATCCTATGGGGTACATGGTGCGTTACTTAAACAAACCCACAATTAAAACGATAAACGATACTAACTAAAGTGGAAGAAAGAAACGAGAATAAATCATGATATAAGTATGGCATTCATACAACAAGAATAAGATATAAACTCATAAACATAAATCACATAATATTATATTCAACTTCAGATTTCAAAATTATAAATGTGGAATATATTTCCACAGATAGAACACAATATAAAATCAAAGTTACATTACAAGGCCACTTCCCTTATAACATTGGGAAGGGTACAATCATAATACAAAAGTAGAATAATGAAAGAGGATTCTTTAAAGGTACAATCTTCTTCGTGCGAGCTTCGAGATCACTGCAACTACATCCACACCACAATCACAATTGGGTGCATTGCACGTTTCCACCTAGCTGTGTGAACCCGAAGGAACACCCCCCGTACAAGGAGTCGATAAGAAAGAACCCTCAGCCACAAACTCAAACATAAAGGACTCACATCACAAGACTCAAGACCACAAAACAACATAAACATTAATAGTAAATAAACAACTAAAACAACTCCAGAGGCACAAGAACAAGGGAAACAAAGGGGCACAATGGGAGAGTGTCATCGCATGGCCTTACATGGATTCACTAGACTACCTCTAATCTAGGAGCCGCCTCCATCTATGGTTAACCAGACATCCTGTTTCAAGGTGTCGCCCCATAGGGTGACTCATGCAGAGCCACTTACCTTTCGTAAAGACAAGGTAGTGACCTTACCGACCAGGTCTTCCCACCCGTCCTTAGTCTTTGGGAGGACTAATGGCAGCAGTGAGGTATTTTTATCTTGTTATGTGATAACTAACCCAACCCACTAGGTAAATTAATTAGGCTTTCACTTAATTAGGGAAACTCTTTCAAGGGTGACCACTTGTACACTGGCCCCAAGAAGAGCCACTCTCCCCTATGGTTTCCCTAAAACCAAAACCAAGATATGGGTACCATAATGTATAACCAAAAAGGATCTTAACTCACAACAAGGTATCACCCATAATTACCCACATGGTATCAACATAAACCAAAATGATGCAACCATAGAAATTCATTCACTCTTCCCTAACCTTTGGAGATAACACTAATTCCACACAAGAACAAACTAAAATGCCACATTCAATGAATTAACACCACATCATTAACTATAAGGAATTTAAATTATAAATCATCCAAGTCTCAATCAAATAACCATTTTCATCTATTAAAATCAAAATAAGGAAATTCACTAATATTTCCATTTAACCCAAATGCAATAATCAATTTAATAAATATCTCCCTATTTTTAAATAATCCATTTATTAAATATCTAAGTTTACAAACTTGCTAAAAAAACTAATTAAAGAACAACAATGACAATTCCATGATTATTTAAACATAATAAAATAAACTTTAAAAAAAAAAATTAAAGATATTAACTTAATTTATTAAAAACCAATTATAAATCATTCACTAATTTCAATTCTTTAACTATATTTTAATTTTCTGATTTAAAAAGCTTTTCCACACAAATTATACTAAAAGTCTAATTTACATTATGATTTTCTCTAAGATAATGGAAAACTAATCTTTTAAAAATTATGTTTAAAGTAAAAAGCAGATTCAATACATTAATTTACTAAGTTCAAAATCTGATAAATTTTACAACTATTCTGATATTTCAAAGTATAGTTAGACAAGAATAAAAATGAAATCAAAATCTATAGTGTAATATAAAATACAATTCTTTCTCTGATTCTAAATACAGATTAAATTAAAAGGACATTTTCATTCAGAATTTAAAACAATACTATTTTCTCATCATATATAAAAAAATTCGAGAATAAAAACTCATTTCTACTTTTCCATTAACTGTTCACATTTCCTGTATATACTCTATATGCATATATATACACATATACATATATGTGTATATGCCATAATAAATAATTATTATTTCTACTAATGTTGCTGCAAATCAAAACTCAGTAATAAACAAAATCTATGCACATAATATATACACATACATACATATATATATATATATATATATATATATATATATATATGAGTCGAAGGCCACCGATTTTAACAAACGACGAAGTCCAACGAAAAAAATAGGTTTCAACTTAAGAATATGGCCTATGCAAATTGAGGGAGGGGCGGTTGTAAGCACAGTCGTACCCCCCCTCATTTCCAAACGGCTGCACATAGGAGGGAGTGGGGAGGGCAGTGGAGGCTTTGCCTCCACATCGCCATCCCCATATGGGGCAGCGGTGGGAGGCAACGCCTCCCCCAACCATCCCCATAAAAACATAACTCCAAACAAAATCAAACATTCCCCAGCGGATTTCACAATTTGCCTTTCGTCGTACGACGCCCCAAAACATTAACATAGATTTACAATAATATTAAATAGTAATACACACACACACACACACACACACATATTTTATCCATCACATTTACCATGAAAACAATTATAGTAACAACAGAGAAGATGCAAAAATTTCCAGAATGAATAAATTGGGGAAAAAAATATAGGGAATGAGAGGGTTCTCTGACGAGAGAGATTTTCAGAGGTTTAAAGCTGAGAAGATTCCAAAGATAGAGGGAATGAAATTTCCCTTAAACTCAAAAAGAATTCCAAAATGAAAATTACAGAGAGGAAGGAGGAATCTACAGGTAGGTAAATAAAATTACAAAGAAAAAGAATTTTGTCAAACACACACATAAAACATATTTTCTCTTTCAAACAAAATTTATTTTCTCTTTTTTTTTTAAAACTAAATTTATAGAGATCAAATTATGAAATTCGAAATCCCTAGAGTCCTACACAAAGCTCGATTCTAGGATGAATTGCACAATTCCAGCCAGCTGCAATCTTTCAAAATTCAGAGATTCAAAACCCCAGCAACAACGGATTTGAAAAAAATCTAGAGAAATCCAAAATCAAAACCTCTCAGATCAATTCAATGAAAAACCACATAGAGGATTTAATCCTCAGAAAAAAGAAAAAAAATTTAACGTTTTTTTGAGTTGCAGACAATTTTATTTTTTTTCATTTCCTCTCTCCAACTTTTACGAAAAAGCAATATTTGGAAATATACTCTTTTCAAAAAAACCAAGTCAAAATTTTGCCATAAATTCACTGACCACTTTCCCATGCAATTGCCACATAACACAACATTTCTGCCATTTTCCATTTTCGGAAGAAGCATCTTCCATAATTAAATTACACCCATTTATGCCCTTTTTAATATTTAATTTTCATTTTAATAAAATTGCCTTTTGAAAACTAAACAATTAAATAATAATAAATTTAAACAACATTTCACTTAATTATAATTTGGGTTTAAAATTTTTATTATTAAATCACCTTTTTCTAATAAAATCAAATATGATAGTAATTTCCTTATCTTTATTTTTTTTAAATAATCCATAACAACTAATCTATTTATTTAATGATTTAAATTAAAGGATAGCTTCACATTTTACAATAACAATAAAAGTGCTAATGTACATACTAATTTTTCAAAGGTGTTAGTATCATAAGCAACATTGAACATTTAATTAATTTAATATTTTGCACCATAGAAGAGCATTTAAATAAAAATCATAAAGCACTAGACCAAGCCATAAATGCAACTTATAAAACTCATGAAAGAAAATGATTTAATCTAAAACCATACCCACACGAATGAAGTATGGATACAACATGAACAATCACTAGACCAACCACTGACATAGACAAGGGTACTTTCTTACCAACTCCTAACCACATCAACCATTGGGTAAGTAGGGTGCGCTCAGACTCGACAATGCGGGTGGAGTCGACATCCAGTACCTGCATTCCTACATAACACAAAGCGTCGAACAACATGTACATATGCAAATAATTCATAGTCAAACACATTGTGAAGGAGAGTTACGGTGAGGCAGGGCGCTCATAGATGAGCGATGCCACCCTGTCTCCTTCACCTGAATCAAATACAATAGTCAAAATCTAAGTATCACATCATCAATATAACTCACAAAGTAACATCATCATAACATGAGTATCACAAAGTAGCATCATCATCTATAGTTAATGGAGTTCTTCCCTAGGAACTATAGAGTTTTTATGCAAGTTCGAGAATGGAAATTGCCAATTGCGGAAGAACTAGGTGAAGCTGAGCTTCATTTGGTTTTCAAGGATCACTGTGAAACATTCAAGAAACACATAAAAAGAGTTCTGGGAGCATACACTCTAAGGCCACAAGTAAAAAGGGTAATTTATCCTTCTTAATTCCTGTCAATCTACATTTCAAACATTATGGATTTGCTACAAGATGTTGAAATAGTTGAGAAAGTGATTAGAAAGGTTGTAAATAACGATTTCATGCAATGGGATGCTTTTAATAAATCATGTCAAGCTTATGATTTGTGGAAAGGTCATGGATATGTGGTAGACCTGTTTCCCAGGCATTTTCTACTTCACCGGTCAGCATACCAAAATCTTTTTATTGCAATAATAAAATCTTTGTCTTTGCAAGATTCAACTTTCATGTTAATAACACTTAGAAGATTATCAAGAGAATTTGAGGCTAGGGTTGCAGAAAGAACAAAGGAAAAAGTAAAATAAATTATGGCTCTATTAATGCATGAGCATGAACATCCATAGAATCAAGCAAACACGGTGGATTCCTAAGTCAAACAGCTTCAAGAAAAATCAAAGTCGGATGTCCAGCAGCAGTAATATGGGGTTCATCAAGATCGTCAGTCTGAAGTACTTGGTGAGCTAAAGCAAAACCAATATGAACACCATCAAAAGTGGGTCGTGAACACATTTCAAACCAGTGTACACGAAATTGGGAGTTCTTCGGTTGCGGGGAATCAACAAAAAGAAGAATTAGGGTATCCTACATTCAACTTGAATGAGATGTCACATGAATACTATGGTGGGAACTCAGAATCACAAATGTGGGAAAATGCAAAATTACAAGGAGGTCAGAATTTGTTGCCTTGGGAATTCTTGGGAGTGAGTTCAAGCAAGCAGTGGGGAGGAGTTGCTCAACTATAAGATGGATAGAATTCTGCTACAAATTGGGCTCCAAATAGTCAATTTGATATGGAAAGTCCAGACTACATGGAAACAGAGTAACAAAAGAGGGGTCTCTTCAGGTGCTGGATATAAACTTAAAAGTAATGATATAAAACCTAGTTGATACAAGTAGTAGTATGAAGTAGCCTGATTTTGTAAGCTGCAGGCTTGTAAATGGCTACAGTATAGGCTACTGATCTTACACATTACAATATGTTTCAGATTTTATAATTGGCATATTACTCATTTCTATAAGGGTAGGAAGCATGAAATAGGGCTAGTGTGATCAAAATACTTATTGTATATATTTTATTTATCAATATATATATATAGGCACTATGCCTTTTGCTTAAAAAAAAACATGAGTATCCCACACATAAGTCCAACTATCATAAGAAAATAAGCATAACTGTCTACCATGCCCAACACATGGCAAAAAATATGTCTAACAAAGTATCAAATAAGCATCATGACATAACCAGAAATCACACTGAAGCAAACACACACACCAAAGCAGTATCAAAGTATCAAAACATGAGAGGCACTACAAGTTTGAGGGGTAGTACCCTTTGTGGGGGCCTAGGGGTAGTGCCCCTAGTGGGGTCGATGGGCAGCACCCCTTACGAGGGTTTGGGGGCAACGCCCCTAGCGGGTTCAAGGGGAAGCGCCCCTAGCGGGGGTCTAGGGATAGTGCCCCCAGTGGGATCAAGGGGAAACACCCCTTACAAAGGTCTAGGGGCAATGCCCCCAACGAGGTCAAGAGGTAGTGCCCCTTGTGGGATCTAGGGGTAGCGCCCCTCGTGGGGTCCCTGGCGATATAGGGTAGGGTTGAGGGGTGGAGCCCCTGCCACCAAGCCCAAATTAAGACCTTTAAAACCATACAAACCTTCATGACATAAATCATTGCATTCACAATAAGTAAAAAAACAAGTTTTAATTTTTTATTTTATGTATTTTTTGCACTTTTCAAACCTACCTCTGCACGAGTTTGCTTGACAAGACTCGTTTGGACTCTGCAAGTCTCACCAAGACTCGTCTAGACTCAGCTGAGTCTGAGTCCAAGTCCCCCAGACTCAGATGGAGTGACCCAACTCAGGACTCATCAAGTCTAGGCGAGTCTTGGCGAGCCTCATTACTGTGATATATAATTTCTTTTGATAAATAAATGTGATTGTAGGGGATCACATCCATCAAATATATTTATTTGTTGAAAACTTATGTTTGGTTGTTCTACAGGAGGGTCATAAAACTATAGACTAGGTAGTTGTATGTGCTAACAATCTCATAATAAAATTATTTTTTTACTTTCATATTAATTTTTAAAATTATATTATAATAATTATTATTATATATAGTCGATAAACACATATTGCAAAGTTAATGATATAGGCAATTTCTAACAACCCGAACGTATGAAATGAATGTGTACATATATCACCATCGATTTTTATTATCATTACCATAAATATAAATGGGGTACATTCAAATAATGAGAATCAATAAATTTAAGCATGATTTCATATAGTATTGTAGTTAATAGACACATATTATAGAGTCAATGTTATTATAGCCAATTATGATATGTTATTGCAATTTATTTTCCTAACATTTCTGACAAGTCTTCACAAAAACATGTGACTTGCAGGGTATGTGCAATTGCACCCTAGCACTTCACCCTTGCAGAAGATGAAACATTGGCCCAAGAATCTCACACAAAAATATATGTGTGTTTATATTATTGCCAATCTCTACACTTCTACCCTATATATTATTCTACATAGGTCCTTAGAACTAAAATTAGCCTAGGTGTCTCTAATAGCATCCAAAGTAGTATATTTTGTTGCAAATAAATTCACAAGGTGCTTCCTATGGTGGTCCTATTCTATTATTATTTAACCTTCATCAACATACTATACATCCAAAGACACCTTTCTTAACCTAGTTCTCTTTTACTTATAGTTTTCAATTTTCTTGTTTTATATTCACATATTTATATTAAAATTTTGAATTTCATATATGTATTTCTATATCTGATTAGTAATTACTTAACATAATAAGGCTAAAATAAGTTAATAAAAATATCATAATTTTTGTTTATAGAGCTATTATTTGTATGTTTGATTAATTAATGATAGCGATTAAGTTAGGAGATAATGACATAATCAAGAAAATTCTCTTTTGATTTCATAGGGAGGTAATTAGTGAAATGGGTTTTTTTTTTTAGATAATTAAAATTTTGAACAAATTGATTATGTTAGGGAGGAAATAAAAGTTAATTGAAATTGAATAGAAATATGAATAAATGAATATGTGTTTAGATTATATTAATTAATCATTTGAGAGATAAGATAAGTGGGTAGAATTAAGGAATCATATTTCATGAATAAGATCATAATTAATGATGCATGATGTTTTAACATAAGAAATTATTATCATATTGATGAATTTTAAATTTACTAGTTTTAATATTTCAATTTTATATTTTAATTCCCAAATATTTGGCATGTCAAAACTTTCTTCCATGACTAAGTAATTAGTTAGGAATTACAAAATAGATTTATGACAATATTCTTATAAAGATATCTAATTATAAATGGGTTATTTTTTGAGGAAATCTATTTATTATTTTTTTTAAGGGGAGTGGCCTGGGGAAATTACATTAGTCAATTCAACATTTGAAGCCCAGTGTTAAAGGTGGATTTTTTATGTGCCCTTTGTTAGAATATAGGCTCCAACATAGTAGGTGTTAGTTGCATTTTTGTTTAATTAACATTCATTTCCATTTTGTTGTCAACTCTTCAATTTGTTGTCAAATGAGTTATTTATTCTATAGGAAGGTCATTGATTCTTTAACAACTAAAAATTTGTAATTTGTTGATGAATACAATAAGTGTTTTTTGTTCTATTTTTTCTCTATATTTTTTTATTTTGGTATAAGAGCTATTTTGTCCTTTATTTTTCATGTTATCAGTGTGAAGGAAGTTTGAGCAGCAATGAATGCTACATTTTATTAGCTGAGAAGGTTGCAATAGAAGCACAAATCCACATAAAGATACAAACCTATTAAAGCCTATCTAGTGTGTGCTTGGGGAGATACTCTATGTTGTAGAAATAAGCTACAACTGATAAAATGTTTTGTTTGCCAATGAATAATTTTAAAAAATAAACATTTGTTTATTGTCATACTAAGGAGGAAGAGAGAAGACATAATAGGCTTATTAAGAGAAGAATGGGATGCTACATATCAAGTTGCAACCATATGAAATGAGCAATGTCTGAGGGAGCCTCCACATTGAGAGTGTAAATCCAATTGTTGTGTTTCATATAAGGCTTGCAGAAGAGCCACATGATATTGATAGTGATGATGACTTCATTGAAGATGAGGCACTTTTCCTATTTTGAAGAGACCAACATTTTGAAGATAGGGAGGGATACTGTAGAGGATAGATAAATGCTCAATAGTCATAGTTGCTTGTGGATTAGAGAAACTATACCTCAGCGAGGTTATGAGATATACATGGGAGGATTGATGTCTAATAGTTCAAGGGAGATAACTTTTAGGGGGGTGATGAGACACTTCATGTGCAAATGGTGTCCAATGATGTTAGGATGATAGTTAGGTGACTATACTTGGGAGTATCTTGAAGAAATCTTACTAGTTCGAGAACTCTTTCCAAAGAACAAATTTTGCATAATGTATTTCTTATTATTTTATGTTGTTATGCTGTAACATTAAGAGGGGGTGTTAGAATATATGTTTCTAACATAATAGGTGTTAGTTGCAGTTTTTCTTAATAATCATCAATTCATTAGTTAGCTATCAATAACTCTTAGTTAGTTGTAATTCATTTTCAATTTGTTGTCAACTCTTTAATTTGTTGGCAAATTAGTTAGTTATTTTATAGGAGGATTATTTAGTCTTCAACAACTATAAATTTGTAATTTGTTGATGAATAAAATAAGTGACCTTTTGTTGTTCTATTTTTTGTTCTGTATTTTTAATTTCCTTATGCTAAAGGATGGTTCCTCATTGTGTGTAATTACCCTATAGACAAGGATATTTTTCTTAAGGGTGATCCTTGGTTTTGGAACAAGGTATGTCTTATATCTGAATTTTCCCCCCAAAAGATGCAAGACACGATTTACAAGTTGTTGGTTAAATTTGGAAGCCAAATTACTCGTTTATAACTCATAGAGATATTTAAAAATACAAAAAAAAAGGGCTTTTCAAAATTTAATTTTGACTACAAATCTACAATCCTTACGAAATTCTCATCAATTTTAAAAAAAAAGTTTGTTAATATTTGACAAATGGGGTGAAAGTTATGTCACATCGTAAATTGAACAAAGTAAACTAATTTTTGAAAGTTAAAAATAGATTAAAAAGTATAATTTTGAAATCGTCTCAACATCAAAATATTTGACATAGAAAAAAATTTCAAATAACTATTTACAATCCAAAATTTGATTTGCTTTGAAAAAATGAAAATACTTCCCTCCTTTACACACTTTTAACAAATTATCTAAACCATTAAATTTTGCAGTTAACAAAATAATGTTGGCCACCGTTTGTTTGGTAGTTAGATATAATGTGGTTACAATAATTTATTCTTCGATTTGCAAACCAGTAATGGGTAGGTAATAATAAAAGCTATTAGTTAAAAATAAGAGAAATAAAATGAACCTAAGACCACGTCGTTGAAAACTCCAATCTGCAATCCATTGTTGAGGGAGTTGATTGAATGTGGAGTTCTGAGTTTATAAAACAAACTGCCACGTCGTGGACTGAAGTTTAGATGTAAATAGCCACAAAATACTTGAGACCTGAAGAGGATGTTGTTATTGATCAGGTAAAAGAGGGTCACATGGGATATGCTTCAATGAGTGGTGAGCGCCAAAAAAACTCCATAAGGACAACCCCCACTAATGAACAAATACAGCAAGAGACATGAGATTGGAACTTGGTCGCTGCTAACAATGGAAGCTTGAGGAGGATGTGGTATAAGGCCAACAATGAAAACCCACACAATCTATACATGCTACAAAAACACATCTATAATAGAACTAATGTTTGCTTCAGGCAGCAAGAGTTGATTTCAATAATCCTTTACATACAAAATCAATTCATGCCTTCATAAGAAGGTCATTTCAAATTGACTTACCTTCATACAGGTCTACAAAATTCAAATGGAACCCTCCAAAAAATAAGGCATAATATGCCCAAATTTCTTAAAAACAGAAAATATAAGATGGAGGCACAGTGAAGAAAAGTATAGCTAAAAATGTTCCAAATAGGCTGGATAGGCCAAAATTCTCACAAAAAATTCAATTTTTTTATGAAAATTGGAGGTGGTCATATGGGAAGAGGGTCAGATTGGCCCTCTATTAATTTTTTTTTTTTTTTTACAACTTTTCGTACAATAGACATAAAGGCCCAAAAAATTGCAAAAAATCAAAGTTATTGAAATTGATGAAATGAAAGGTACTTTTTCATTTCCTAAGCCTCATGGACACAATGGCAATGTGTGTTTGGATCTAAGACACTCCATTGATAGGGCTATGTGCGGGAGTCACCTTGATGCAGGAAGGAATGCGCTCTCATAACTTTGGTACAATGTTAGAGAATGCCAAGATCAAAGTGTAGGAAACAAACTTCCACAAGTGAATAAAATAAGCACAATAGTATGTATATCAATATACAAAATGAAGAGTGTGTAAATACAATTAGAAACCTCGTATATATAGGAAAGGTGGATGAGGAGAGAAGATAGGAGACAATGACTAACTATTGCTCTAAATATACAACACTTGTGAGCTCACTTGACAAGTGTGGGAGCAAGTGTAAAGTATGCATGCAATAGGTGTCTCCAGTGATGAGGACACATGTCTCAATACTATGAAGTGGGATAAAAGCCTAAAAAACCTAAGTAAACTAAATCTAGGTGTGAATAGGTCAATCCTAGAAAGATGATTAGCTAACTAGGTGAATAATGAATAGTAACATCAACTAGTGGTCATATAGAGTACACCATTATTCGTGGCCAATTACAAGGGGCTGAATTTCCACCAACGAGGGCCCACCACAACTAATAATAACCACCAATGTACAACCATCATGCTATTAGTAGACAACCTTATCATCGCTTGAGTGGTGTCACCATCCCCTCATGGTCCACCACTCACCTATCATTGAGGAGCCACCACCTAGTCACCCATTTGGAATTTGAGGTGTCATTTGAATGCTACCAAAATTCTTCCAAGTTTATTATTGGTGTTATACTCTTTCAAAGACTTGTATACCAAGTGTATTGTAATCCTCTTTCAATTTTGATAATACATTATGTAGATTTTGGAGTGTGGATTTTTTATCCCAAAAGGGTTATCCCTACATAAATTATTGTGTTATGGTAGAATTGTTTATCTATTTAAGATTGCATGTCTCTACTTCTTGTAATAGTTTGGATCATGTTTTAAGAATTTTGTACATCACTTCCTTCAAGATTAGTGTAGGAAGTTATTTTTGCATATCTTTCTTACATAATTTCTTGTTATTAGCACCCAATAAGGGAGTGGAGTCCTTAACCACATTGGGTTGAAGAGAATACAATCTAGATTTGAGCTCGTTATTTTTATTGTTCAAATCTACTTTAAAGTATTACGTTGAAATTGTAAATTAATCTCCACTTATACCACTTTGTCCCACTTAGTTCCTTATATATACTCAAGCCTAAAATTTCTACCAAACTCAAGGGGCTTTATATTGGAGTAGGGACACTCTCTATACTATTTGACAATTGCATGGAATTTCTTCTTGACACATTGGTCCTATCTCAACTTACTAAGTGAACAAGCCTTTAAAGCCTTTTCTCGGTAATGGCACCAAAATATTGAGTGCAAAACTAAAGATTTTATTCTTAGTACTATGCTTGGACTATGATTTGATATTTTATTATATGATTCAATTCACCCTGTGTCAACCCGAGGGTGTAAGCTTGTGGAAGACGTAATGATAGTTTTCTCAAGGGTTGAGAGTAGCAAGATGAGTCTAATATAATGCAACCTACTTCAAAAATAGAGCCCAAATATTAAAAATCCCTTATTTAAATTTATCCAACAATATTACAAACCAATGATAGAAAGTGAATTTATGGCTACAAGAACTATAATAAGACAATTTTGGTGACGAGAGTTGTTATATAATAATTCTAGTGACATGAATTATCTCGAAATAATTATAACTACAAGAACTATCACAAATAATTTTAAAAGTAAATAAATTAATCTACAACTTTATCAATTCAAATAAAATGTATCAATTAATCAACTGATCTTTATGGAAATCGATCACGATGCATAAAAACATACCTTGCACACTCATAAATAAAAACAATTAATGGTGGCTACAGAGTGGGCCCTACTTCTCAGTTTACCGATGAAGGAAATGCTTGCAAATGCTTTGAAGATAATTAGGTAATGATAGTAGTATACCTTACGATAATAATGATAGTGATTAATTGTTTGCGCTACATATATGATGGCTTATATAGCTTCAGTTGATTAACAAACTATTTAAAAATATGTTATTATTTAATAATTGAAAACCAATATACAATGATTTGTTAAGAAAGGGTGTGTGGCCTACGACCACTCTTTCTTAGCCAAATTGTTATAAAGTGTACTAAATTATACTCAGTTGGAAATAAAAAAGCATTTCTCACATCGATCTTAACAAGGAATCTTCATCGTTCTTCTCCACGACTACACAAGATCTACTTTTACCCTGTTTTAGTTACATACAACTGCTTGATTAGTGGTTGAAAAAGATTACTTCCTATGGTATATTTTACGCCTTTAACATATATTAAATATCTTAATCTTATAAACTAATAGTGACAACTAAGGAAGGAAGGTTAAACTATAAACTAAAATTAAACAAGGACTTGGACCAACTTTTAAGCCATCAATAATAGTTATTAGCCTACTCTCATTAGTACTCTATGTCAACCTATTAAGGAATCTAGGACCTGGGAGAATTTAAATCTTTATATCCTCTATGACAATTTTTTTAGGAGGACCTCCCATCCAAAACATGTTCAAGCAAAATATAGATGAGTAATTGATGAATGAGAGCCTCTAATTTTCTAAAATTAGCATCAATAATATAGTACTAGAGAGACATCAGAAGGGAAAAAGAATGCTAATCCTGATATTATGCCTAAAATGATTCAAAAGTGTGAAGTGGTATGAGTAGATGAACTTAGATCTACCTTTGAGGGTAACATATTTGATTAATTATAAACTTACCTCATCCCAGGGATTCATGAGGGAGGGATTCAGGAGGGACACTTTAAGGTAGCCAACTCATAACTTTTTGAAGCTTTCCTTAATTTTTATAAATGATTTCATTTAATATCCCCCTTGCTTTTCATATCTTTAAAAACTTTCAAATCCTCTTAAGACATCCTAACCAGTTATGCAATATCTTCCTTTGAGGCCTAAATTTTAACTCCTCTAAGGGGTGTAAATTTACTAGCATTCCACACCCTAGTGAACTCCACCACAAGGATAGGGCCTTGATCGATGATTCTTTACATATATTCTACAAGCCCACTTTTATAAGATATGCCATAGAGTTGTGCTATATTTGATATCATTATTCAATAGGGGTAATACCCTAGCATTGTCCTTGCCCATATAGGGAAAAATAATGTCTTTCCCTCCTAAAACCACCTTTTCTTCTCTTAAAATCTCCCTTGTAGCTATCAAAAGTGTTGTAATTCTTCCTATTTTTTTGCAGTTATTGTTATGAATATGATTGCTTCTTGCAAGGGTCAAATATGTTCAACATGAGTTTGGGAATGAGTAGGGTGTTTCTTCACAATAAAAATTACCAAGTTTATGTATGTGAGAGAGTCCTTAGTATTTTACTCATACTCCACTTGTGCAACCAAATCTCCCATTTTTCACTTGATAAAATGAATGCTACGAATAATCATCAATCCAAAAATAGGGTTCCTAGTGATTGTGTGAATACTCCAAGCTTTGCAAAAGGTAGCCATAGAAGCCCACATCTTGAACCGAGGGTTTATGATTCCTACAATCATGAAATAAGAGAGGTAGAAGGAGCAAAGGGGAAGGCTAGGAAGAATAATCTTGAATGAAGCATTGTTTAATACCTCTAGGTGAGGTACTTGACTTAAACCATTTGACTAAGTTGGGTTTATGAACACTTTTATTTTCCAAAGGCTTATAGCCTTCCACAAAGATAAGATCAATATTGATCTCTTTGAAATCCTCCAAGAAATATAAGGCATCATCTTTCATATGTTGATGGTCTAGCTTGGGGGAGATTCCTTTCCAAGGAAATTTATTATGTTTAGTGAGTCCTCTTCAATGGAAAATTTGTGAAATTCTCATCTCTTTGGCCAATCAAATTTCTTAAAAGGAAACTTTAGATTTGATTAGATGGTTATTTCTCCCAAACTTCTTGCATAAATAATAAAAAACCTCCCATTAATATCTCTTATGATTCCTCCATTGCCTGCTTGACCTAGATACCCTTTTGAAGCTTTGACAAAGTTAAGATTAAACCAACTAGGCTTTGGGGACATCCACCTATAATGTATCTTTCTTTCCTTTCTTGAGACCCTAGGCAACCACACATTATTAGTAATCCTAGCCTCAAATTCTTATAAAATGGAAGAATTTTTTAATTTTTCATTGTAGATAAGTTCTCTAAGATCCCACTAGCTATCTTAGATCCCACTCTAAAATGACATTATTTCTTACCTCTAAAAATCTTTCCATTTTTCTCTCTCTATAGACCCCACCAATTCCACGATAAAGAAAGGGTCTAAAGCTCTTTCAAGTAGGGGTTAGAGAAGGGGGGACAATTGAAAATCAAATTAATAAGGGATGCAATAATTGAAAGTATCAATTTTTTTATAATAATAATAATAAATGACTTAATACTTATCATGCCTTGTTAATAGAAAGTTATAGATAATAGTTTACAAAGTCAACATGAATTAATAAATGTTTCTAGGCCTCTAAAAATACAAATAGAGAAGAAGATGTAAAAAGTGAATTTCTAATTAATATAAGACACATGTCACTTATATATTGAGTTAATTTAATCTAGGCATAGGCTTTAATAACAACTCAAATCTTTTAACCAATAACATTTCACATAAATAACATTTTTTAAGTACAACGGCCACTACAACAAATCCCTGTGATTAGCTCCCTTTTTTGCTTCCACCCACTGTTTTAATGTATTTTTCTTCAATTTTTTGAAAAAGTTGACGCTATTTATCGGATTGGTGCCATTTTTGGCATTTTTTGCGCCAATCGGGACAAGTAGGCACTAAATCAAGCACTAATTAGCGCCAGATTTAGCTTCGGGTTTAGTGTCGGGTTTAGCGTTGGATTTAGTAGCACCAGATTTAGTGCCAGATTTAGCGCTGGATTTAGACAGTGGCATATCGGTAAGAGATATTAACTTGTCTCATCAACACCGGCAACCAACATCAGAGGAACATAAGATCTAATGTTAATGAGACATTGAGATATCGGTAAGACAATTAAGATTGTCTCATCGACACTCTTCAAGTAATGATCAAAAGCATACATCGCTATATTGTTGGGAAGGTGAGCAACATAAGCGGTAGAGCTGTATACACTGCAACCCCACTACTAGAAGGCTTCCGTGGGGTGGTGGTATACCACGCTACCACCAGACAGTCAGAATCCTCTCGCGGTATGGCGGTATACACCGCACTACTGCCAGGCAATAAGAAATCTCTCGCGGTATGGCAATATTAGGCAGTCTGATTTAGCACCAGATTTAGCACCGGATTTAGACAGTGGCATATCGATAAGAGATATTAACTTGTCTCATCGACACCGGCAACCAGCATCAGAGGAACATAAGATCTAATGTTGATGAGACATTGAGATATCGGTAAGACAAATAAGATTATCTCATCGACACTCTTCAAGTAATGATCAAACGCATACACCGCTATACCACCGGGAAGGTGAGCAACATATGTGGTAGAGCGGTATACATCAAAACCCCGCTACAAGAAGGCTTCCGCGGGGTGGCGGTATACCGTGCTACCGCTAGACAGTCAAAATCCTCTCACGGTATGGCGGTATACACCGAACTACTGCTAGGCAGTAAGAAATCTCCCGTAGTATAGCGGTATTAGGCAATTTGATTTAGCACCAGATTTAGCACCAGATTTAGCATCGGATTTAGATAGTGGCATATCGGTAAGAGATATTAACTTGTCTCATCGACAACGAAAACCAACATCAAAGGAACATAAGATCTAATGTCGATGAGACATTGAGATATCGATAAGACAAATAAGATTGTCTCATTGACACTCTTCAAGTAATGATCAAAAGCATACACCACTATACCATTGGGAAGGTGAGCAACATATGTGGTAGAGCGATATACACCGCAACTCCGCTATTAGAAGGCTTCCGCAAGGTGGTGGTGTACCGCACTACCACCAGATAGTTAGAATCCTCTTGCGGTATGGCGGTATACACTGCACTACCCCCAGGCAATAAGAAATCTCCCATGGTACGGCGGTATACCGTGCTACCACACCTCTCTCACAATCATCCAGCAATATAGAGGTAAAAGCATGAACTTAACACTTATGAATTTAATAGATAATAGTAATTTTTTATTATAAAATATATGTATTTTGTTTTCTAAATTTGTTTGAATATTAAAATATTTAATGATTAAACATATTTGAGTTTTTTCACATCAATATTTTTGTCGCCATGATGAGTTAGAACAAAATACACAAGCCCCAATTTTTAACTCTCATTTTCACTTGGTTTTTTCGAGCTCCCTTGCCCTGCACATGCCGCCATCATTAGAGTTTGAAACCTTGAGCTTTCTGAAGGAGTATTTGTCAATTTTCTCACTGATTTTGAGAGTTTTCTTCATAGAAATTTATGTTGAGGTTGAATAAAGTAAAGCTTTTATGGTTTATCATTTGTTTCCACTTATTTGAATGAGTTTTCAAAGACATTCCTTCTCAGATTCTCATGCATTTTTCTCTTGCTTTACTCTGTCGATGCCTTTCTTGTCTTGAGGTTGACATCAAAGCACTTCTGGAGCTCACATTTCTTTGAACAACAAGAAGTTGAGTAAGTTTCTATGCGCCATTTCTTTGTATCTTACCTCTGTTTTCTATCAAAACAAGCTCGATTTGGACTCAATAGATATGAATACATGGGTGTTTTATTTCTACCATGCATCCTTATTTTGTAACCCTTCCATCTTGGCTCAACTTCTCTAGACTTAGCTCACTAGCAAAATAAATGAAACAAATCATACTCTCCATATTTGGTTTGATCAAATGATTTTTTTTTATTTCTGCATTTTTTCTCTTTCCTGGTGATAGCTTGGTCTCGACCTCTCTAGAATATTTTTTCTATTTCCAAAAAGAATAGAGTGTAAACTTTTCTTTATTATATTTTTGAGCCTCCTTCATGGCTCCATGATTATGGTTGTGGGCTCTATTCAATGGCATTATGGGTTTGTCTTTGATTTGGGGTTTTTTGAAAATTCGTGAATCATTTTACTAGGCAACTTTGGAAGAAAAGAGTTATGTATTTGGCCACCATGATGAACTAGGGTTTGAGCATTCTCCATGCATTTTTTAATTGATTCCTCCATGCTTGAGGTTGAAATCCTCCTGCAATTGGATGGTAAGTTGCTTCTTGAGTATTCTATAGCATTTTCACTCCATTTTTGAAGGGTTCGAGGCTTCTTGGCCGCGACCTCTCTTCATTTCTTTTGTGGAAGCTTTGCTTGCTCTTGGCCGACATGATTGAGTTTCTAAAGCTTCCCATGGTGAAAAATAACTTACATATTCAATGAAAACAAACAAACTCAAGCTCAGGTAAGCTTTATGCCGATGTATACCTTGATTTTCTCTTTTGTTTTTTGTGAATCAAAGCTCATTTCGAGCTCTCTCCATTCAGCACAATGGCAAAAATGCTTTGTTTTTCTATGTTTTCATGCTTCATTCTTGTATGCTCGATCTTTGGTATTTTTGTAAGAAAAATGAAAAACCCTCTATGGAACTTGTATTTTCTTTAGAAGATACTATTTTATGTACAACAATGGAAAAAATACCTTTGTTCATGGCTACGGCCATGCTTGCATTTAGTTTTCATTTCCATAAGCATTTTCTTAAAAGGAAATATGACAGTGCTCTTTCATTTCTAGGTATTTTTCTATTTTTGAGGATTTATTTCACATAGGTCGAGGCTCTATATTTCCTTTCTTGGAGAAAATGAATACTTAAATCTTCATCTTCTTTGTCATCTATTGATTTAAATCATAGCATCATTATGCATGACTGATATAGGCTTTCATGAACCTTTTGAATTACATACACTTGTTGCATACTTTAATCTTATGTAGCCTTTAAAAGTGGAAATGGCACTACATTACCTTATATTGATGATAGCTTATCTTTCAATGAACAGAGTTCTTGCCATGTCCATAATCTCTTGCCAACATCATTATTAGCAAATTTTGCATCACTTTATGCTTCATGTAGTTCTATCACTTTGCAATACTTCACATGTATCTTTTCACACTATTACTAGCATGATGAGTTGCTTTACCAAGTCTTCCCTTGACATGATTACCAAGAAATCCTTCTCAAAGGCTGCCCTTCATGACTGTCCTACATTCATTTGTAGAATCATTGGTATCTCCTCAAACCTTCATGCATTGGTTGTTTATCAAAGTCTGCACTGTAGTTGTTTGTGAATACTCATTGTATCAGTAGCAAGATGATTACCAATGCATGTTAGTTACTCATCTGTATCAATGTGCTTTCCTTCTCATGCATTGCTCTTTGGGACAACATAATGACATGATGGCTTTGGCCTTGCATTCAATTGTTCACCTTGTGTTGCTCCATGTAACTCATGATAGATCTTGATAGCTCTTGATAACCTATAAAACCTCATTGAGTAACTCAACCATAATGATTATCCATAATTGAATGTGATGCATATGTGCTTCAATGAATTCATATTATCACATAAATCATTTGTTTCTTGGGAAGAGACAAACTATTTCATTTTTGAATGATTATTGTCCTTGTTCTTGTTCCCTTCTTTGCTGGTTCCTTGAAAATGTTGACAATGAAATACAACTCATATCATTATTAAAATGGACTTTGGATCCAACTTAAGAAGATTGAAAGACATATCCAGCAGAGTAATATTTCCAAGTAGCCTATTGTTTGATTCATTGTGAAAGATGCAGAGCAACTTTCTTGATAATTCACACCGTTTTGTTGCATCTTTTGAATTTGATAATGAAATTTGATCAACTGGTATGATTCCATATTGATTTAATGCATCAAGAATAGGCTTATCATTGATTTGATCAAGTTGCTCAATTTCCTATCCCTCCTAAAATATGAGGGCAACATGTTGGGCTCAACCCTTGTGGGAGCCACATTTTACTCCACATGTTGTAATTAGATGAAACAAAACAGTAACAAAATTTTGTCCTATATCTGCACAAAGAGAAAACATGTTAGATAAATAGAGCATATGATAGATGTGTTTGATAACTCTTTTGTTTTCTTGGACATCTATGATATGCTAGCTATTTTAATGTTCATAAGGATCAAATTATATGTTTACAGATGTTTTCCTATGTACTGATTGGTGATCCTTCATTGCTTTAACCAACTTCTTCTCACAAATGCAGGGAAACTTGGAGTAGCAGGGGCAAGTGACAACTGGAGGTTGGATGGGCAGGAGGACTAAAGTTGATGCAAGGCAACTCAACCGGGATTCATTATTCAGAATGGCGGGTCCCCCTTCTTTACATATGCATTTTCTTTTATCTGTAAATATATAGTTTTTTCTTTATATGCATAAAAATAGTCAATCCCTCGACTTGTGAGGGACACTATACACTTATGGTTATCAATAAAGACTATCTTTGCAATAAATGTTGACTCTCTTTTCTATTGTATGCAATTCCCTTAATCAAATAATGCAATTTTTTTATACTCTCTTTTATGCACATGGATGAAACTTAGCAAAAAATGATATGTACCTTTTATTGTTTAAATGAAAACACAATCATAAGTCTACCTGATTTAGTTGGAAGAAAAATCATGTAACAATAATTATCTTGTTATTTAATCATATGAGTTAAATAATTAAATTACTTACTCTATAATCATATGAGTTATTTAAGAGGCGTGATATATTTAACTAATTAAATTGAAATAAAACATATTATTTAATTTACTTACTCTATAATCATATGAGTTATTTAAGAGGCGTGATATATTTAACTAATTAAATTGAAATAAAACATATTATTTAATTTACTTACTCTATAATCATATGAGTTATTTAAGAAGCATGATATATTTAACTAATTAAATTGAAATAAAACATATTAAATTAATAAATGGAAGCAAAAAAAGAAGCATTTTTAGAAGCAAAAAAGGAAGCAACAATGGAAGCCAAACTAGAAGCAAACCAAAAGCAATCTTGGAAGCAAAACTTGGCGTTATCTAGGAAGCAAAAACATAAGCAATTCAGGTAGCAAACAAAGAAGTAATAATGGAAGCAATTTTAGAAGCAACAAAAGATGCAATAATAGAAGCCATATTAGAAGCAACAAAAGACGCAAAAAGGGAAGCAAAGCTTGATGCAGGAAGTGACGTTATATCGGAAGCAAAATTGGAAGCAAAACCGAAAGCAAAATCGGAAGCAAACCTAGAAGCAAAACTAGAAGCAAAACTGGAAGCAAAACTGGAAGCAATATCGGAAGCAAAATTGGAAGCAAAATTGGAAGCAAACGTGAAAGCAACACAAGAAGCAAAATTGGAAGCCAAACTGGAAGCAACAAAAGTTAGCGCTAAACTTGGTGCTAAATCTTGCGCCGAAGTGAGCATACCAGTTTGTGCTAAGTTTTGCGCCAACAGAAGTGCCCAATTCATGAAATCAAATGCACTAAAATTTGGCACTATTTTAGGCACTATTTGTTTGTTTTGTTGTAGTGGTCCTGTAAATGTTGCTTATCTTATCAAAAATATTTTTTAAGTTTTCATTTAAAAATGTGCATACTAATATTTAAAAAATAAGCATTGACAATTTTTTTTTTTTAAATAGATATTTTTAATTGGTCGAGAAGTGTCATTATTATTAATAATTAGTTAAAGCCTATTAGTAAGTACACAAATAAAGTTCAATTAAAATTTTGGTCAGTGTGCAACAATATAAAATATTTAAAAATCTAAATCACATCTTCTTGGCTTTATTATCTTTAAGACATGAGTTAAGTTCATCTTCTAAGAAATTAAAAAGTTACTAGAAGATAATTTATACCAAATATTCTATAAAAATAAATTTATAGCAAAATAAAAATGATATTGAATTTTTTGTACATTTGCAAAGATGATAATTTATACTAGTAATCTTTATAGAAGTAAAGAATAGGCGAAAAAAGAAATGTTAATATTCTAGTATTTATTGGCATTAGGTGTTGTTGGTGAGTGGATTTGTAGTTATCAAAGCAATAATAGTTATTGGGTAGAAGCCCCTCCACAAGATGGCCTATTGAAAGCCAAAAATAAAAACACTTCTAAAACTATATACTTTACAAGATTATATTTAGTTTTTTTGTGATTTTGCAAAACATGTTATTATAAACTAAGTAGAAAAGTAAATGTTTAGGTTTGACTAAGCATCATAGCCAATTATTGATCCCACATAAAAATTAAATCACAAAGTAAAAGTGATATTTCAATTTATAAACAACTAGAAATTAAATTCAAATGATAAATGATTACATTCAACATAAGAAATAATACAAACACAAGTACACATTAGACATAGAGTTCTAGTCTACACTATTTATTATCAAATTTGAGAAAGTTCAAAGCATTTCCAATAAAAGCTTTTTTCAAACCACCAAAAATTCTACCCCTTACAATGATAAAGTCTCCCATATAAAAACTCCACTGTATAACCACTTGGTGGTTTTGAGATAAAACTAAAATCATTTCTCAAGTTATATGTGCACTTGAAAGCTACTTTTGATATATCAACATTTTAACATTTACAATATAGTACATTATTTAAAAGGTACTTTGAAATTCAATTTAAGATTTTATAAAATATTCAATGAGTTCTTAGATAGCATATCCTTTGCTCGAGTTATCTTCTTTGATGATGATCATGTCTTTCTTTTCCTACCCTTAGATTCATTTTTGGTAGTCTGTGAATGTGTTTAATGGTTTCTTGAACACATCTAAATCAAGCCCATCAATATATTTGAAACATACATTATAAGAGACATGCATGCTTGTAATTTGATGTTCTTCTACTCACTTCTTATCAAACAAATTCTCAAATTATTTGAAATAAAATTCATTTTCACTAGATTATCCAAAGAAGATAAGTAGAAACTAAAAGGTTGATCTAATACTTATTTAATCACTTTAGTGAAATGGCCCTTAAGGTTGTTGGCATATTTGATTATTTCACCTTTGCTGCAAAAATGTCTTGATATTTTCCCAATCAAATCATAAATATTCATAATCAAATTAACAATATAATTATGCTTATCTTTGAGTTTATCTAGTCCTTCATTGAGAAGATCAATGCTCAAGTTAACAACTTTAAGGAATTATATAGTAGTAGGGTTTATTTGATCTATCAATAATATCCTTAGTCACAAGAACTTCAAAGTCAATATTTTTATTTTGTTGATCTAAGGAAATTATATTTGTAAATTGGTAATTCTTCTTTAATTTTGGCTACTAGAGCTTTGATTAAGTTAGAATCTTCCTTGTCTTTATTGTGAAAATTTATTGTACTTCAAATAGTTTTTAGACCTGTAAGTTAATAGGTCATCCACCCACCACTTTGTTGCATGAGAAATTTATATTTCATTTACTCAATAATGAAAATGTATTGATGTGAAATGGTGAGGTGTAATATAACTTGCACAAAGGAAGACCATAGTGTCTTACCTAAATGACTTATGTAAGTTGAAAGCTATACAACTTCTTTCTCTTTCACTCATTGCTTGGTTTTTTGATCTTTGTCCATCCTCACAATACTAGTTGTGAAAACTATGTGCATCAGGTCTATATTTGCTTCTATAGTTTATTTTCCTAAAATGACATGTGAGACTTAGTAGTCTAAGGCTTGCGAATATCTTTTGTGTTTGTCTACAACCCGTGTAGAATTTCTACAATACTCAACCCTTGTGCATCTATGAAGAAGGAAGAAAGAGTTTTGGGCTTCTTAACTTGGGGTGTCTTTTCCAACATTGATGGTATTATAGACAAATCATATATTAAGGGTTGGAAAACCCATTTATCTTTTTGATGATGATGCCCGACCATGTGGGAACTTTAGCAAGAGACAAACCTACTTGTTTTGATATTTTTGCTTGTTGTATTTAAGTATTTGATCATTTTTCCCATGATATCGTGAGGAGAGGAGAAGAAATAGTCTAGTTAAGGATTGAAAAGGAGTTATCCTAGAAGAATAAGGGGGGATGGGCCTTTATAAATGGGATTTTCAAGACTTTTCTCTTTTAGAGATGATATTCAAGGAGTCAAAACCTTTTCAAGAGGAGGACCATATGAGGGGATAAAAAGAGTTTGATCTTGAGTGAAGGGATATGGAAGGTAAATGATGTGGAGATGAAGGGAGAGATTGAGAAAGAACATGGACCTATGGAGGAACAAGAGCCTTGAAAGTTACTTTCTCTACATATTTCTTTGATTTTTTTCCAACCTTGAAAATAAATTTGGGATCCCTTTTCTTTTGAAGTATTTCCTATTCTATTTGATTTTCTTTGTCATTTTTTTTGATACGTAGGGGTTTTTTGTATTAATATTTTAAAAGCTTACAAATGTCGGCTCATGTAGGATAATTTTATAATCCATGAGAACCATATTGGTTTAACTACATAGCCACCCAATTCAAGCCCCCATCTAAAAATTTGTGGGAGCCAAACAAAGAAAACCTTGACCCATAGGCCCAATGCAAACCCAACCATAAACTACCCAACGACATTGATAACCACCACCCAACCACCACTACCTATTAGCCACAAGGACGCATATACTCCATCTTTACAAAATTTCAAAAACCATTCTTCATTTTTTAACACCTCTTCCCAGACCCAGACTAAACCAAAAAGAAAACAAAGCAAAATTCAAACCCTAAACATTCTAAACTCATAGAAAGCCATTGAGCTTGGCAAAAGCCTCAAATTCTAAAATCCATTCAATGTACTGCACCGCCATGAGTCCGATTTTTTTTTTATGTATTCCACAACCACAATGACGATCATTTTATGCCTCATAAGAGTCGAACCCTTTAAATCTAGTTCCTCAATAGCTCCAAATCACTAGGACAAGGAACACCAATCCCCACAATGGCAACCTTCAGCACCTCATCCACACCCACTAGCAAATCCTTTATGAAATTTTTTTCCAACACTAATTTGGCCTCCACCTTCGGCACCCGACTATCTAACAGAGACACTAGAAACCTAGAAGTGACATAAGTGTTGTCCCTCCCATACTCGTTTCTGGAAACATACCCGTCACCCAACACCATCTTCACCGTCGCAACTAGCAAATGATCATTATCCTTTTGAGGCACTGGTCTGTTATCACCCCAAAATCCGTTTGCCAAGTTTTGGCGCCCAAAGAGATGGGTGTATCCACACCAAACCCCACCACTCCCTCTATCAAAACTTCAATTATAAAATGCGAACGCCCTGCCATCACAGTGATCTTCCACCCACCCAGTAAAGACAACGCTACAAGAAGCACACACCAAACACCAGAGCCAAGTTTTTAGCAGTGGTCGCTACTACTTCCTCTACTACATTTAAACCTGGAGAAAGCTCTAGACAATCATCATTAAACGATGCCTGAAAGAAGATGGCTTTAATGCCATGATGCTATGCACGAGAGATGTCGTCCTCGACCTCAAATGCCAAGCAAAACTTCTCTGCAAGCTATCACATCAACATGCGAACTGGTACTTAATATCTGCCACATTATCAACATGCCATTCCTTGTAATAAGTGCTTGTAATGGGCTCCAACTTGTCACTCTTCACATGGGAACTGACCAACTTTCCCGTCCATTATGAACCTCTAGTCACACCATCCCTAGGAAAAAATCACAGCAGATGAAGCCCGACGACAACACACCATCCCCATCCACTTCACCCGCCATGTGCCCTCCGTCACTCTTGGAGAGCCGCCCACCCTTCCACCCACTGTTCTTCTTCATCATTACTTAGAACAAAATTTAGGATTTTTTTTTATAAAGGGTTGGTTCTGATTATTTGTTCCTTTCTTTTTTTTGTTTAGGAGGGGGTTCAAAAGTCTCGTCATTATTTGATTCCACTTTCTTATTGAAATTTGGATCTTTCATCTTTTTTTTTATAAGCTAAATTAGTCTTCTTTCTACGACTTATTTTCTTAGGACTTCTAATGAGTTATATTCTTCATTGGACCAATTCATTTTGAGAATAAGTAATTTAAAAACACCCTTTTGTTATAAATTTCATCTAGGACATCTTGATCATTAGAGATAACCTTTGACACTTTAGAAACTTCAAATACCTTGATTTGAACTTGGTAGTAAACCTTGAGAAAATTCGCTTTATTGCCTTGTGTTCATCATCACAATTAGCTCAAAAAGCCCCTAGGTCATATTGGTGCTTGAAGGACAACCCTACATGTTTCTCCATATTTATTTTAGGGCCAAACGTAGACCTCTTTTCATGTATATAAATTAAGTTTAGACAAATCAACCTCATAAATCCTTGCATATAGAAGATAAGAACAATAATATGCTATAATGAAATAACTTGCACAATAGAAGAATATGATATGAAATATGCTGGAAATACTTGATAATAACTGAGAATAACAAGCCACTTTGAGGGGGAAACCTCCAAATATCTCCAATGAGAACACAATTCATAATATGGTAATGAAATAAGACTTACTACCTCCTATATACCTATTTATACCTACGATATCACCCAGGTCAACTTAGATAGCCCTATAAAAGCCTTAGGTTGTCCTAAATAACTAAATATCAATATAATAGTGATAATATGACTTAATTAAGAGTTAAGATAGCCACACACCAACTATTCATAACCTGATGTACACCAATATTAAGGGTGTAGCATGCCCCCCCTCTTCAAAGAAGCATTTTCCTTAATGCTAATCAAGTGTGGATTCTTCTGAATAAACTCCTCATCCTCTCATGTGGCATCTTCAACTGGTAAATTCTTCCATTGGATGATATACTCGGTGAGATTTATATTCCTTAACTTCTTTGTGCATGTTTGACGAATGCACTCTAGTTCCAAAATGATTCTTCCTTCTTCATCGAGCTCTAGTAATACTGTTTGAGTTGGAATATTATGCCTAATTACCTTCTTCAAACAAGAAACATGAAAAACTGAATGTATCTTTGTTGTTGGTGGAAACTCTAGCTTGTAGGCAACACTACTGATATTTTGCATGATTCGATATGGACCATAATATCTTGGGGACAAATTATTCTTTTTTCGTTACTTTACTAAGATTTGATCATAATGATACAATCTCAAGAAGACCCAATCTCCAATTTCAAAACTTCTTTCACTACGATGTTGGTATGCTTGCTAATTCGATATGGACCATAATATCTTGGAGACAACTTATTCTTTTTCCATTGCTTTATTGAGATTTACTTATAAGGATACAATCTCAAGAAGACCCAATCCCCAATTTAAAAACTTCTTTCGCTACGATGTTGGTCTTTCGCTACGATGATATTAATATGGTGCCAAAAATGGAGACATTTTTGATGAGCTATGAAAAGAAGTGTTATACCACCATTCTGCTAGTTGTAGCCAACCTACCCATTGAGATTGTTTCTCTAAAGTGAAAAAATGTAGGTATCCTTCCAAACACTTATTAACAACCTCAATTTTCCCATCCAATTGAGGGTGGTATGAAGAGATATGAGCCAATTAAATACCCAAACATGAGAATAAATCTTTCCAAAAGTGACTAGTAAAGATAGGATCTCGGTCATTGATAATAACCTTAGGTGTACCATGTAGCTTTTGTATATTCTCCAAAAAACATTTTTCCATTTCACTTGCTATTAAAGGATGTGATAATGTAATGAAATGTGCATATTTAGTGAGGTGATCAACTACTACCATGATGACATTATGATCTTCAGATTTGGGAAGCCCTATGATGAAGTCCATAGATACCTCTTCCCAACATTGGCTAGGAATAACTAAGGGTTGCAAGAGACCTGGGGTCTTAATTGTCCTTGGTGAAGTTTGGAGTGGTAAATAAAGGGGAGAAAATTAAGAGTGGAACTCTTGCATAGATACAATCGCTCTTTATACCAAAGAGTATCTCCCTTCCAACAAAACTTATTTGAAATACTAGAGGATCACTATTTAATTGTTGGACGAGATTACTTGTCACAACATCATTCTGCCACTCTACTTTGGCTTCTTCCACCCAATTTGCTTGTAATATTGAAAGGGCACATAATAAGGCTTCATCTTTCTCATCCTTCCTAGAAAGTGCATCTGTTGCAATACTTTCCTTCCCTTTCTTATATACAATCTCAAAGTCATATATCGAAATCTTAGTGACCCATTTTTGTTGCTTTTCAGAAGATAATATTTGTTCAAAGAAATATTTTAGGCTATCATGATCTATCTTAACCTTGAAGTGTCTACCCATTAGATAAGGCCTCCATTGTTTAACTGCATGAATAACCACTAGCATTTCCTTCTCATAAATAGGTTTGAGTTGATTCTTTCCCTTTAATTGATGACTCTCAAAAGAAGTTGGTCAACTCGCATGCATGATTATTGCTCCTATACTATTTCTTAAAGCATCACATTCCACAATAAAGTCCTCGGTGAAGTCTGCAGTGGCAAGCACTAGAGTTGTACACATAGCCTCCTTCAATCTCTCAAATTCTGCATTATTAGACTCATTTCAATGAAAATAATCTCTTTAATAAAGTTGCGAGAGGTGTTGCTATACAACCATAATTCTTCACAAATATTCTATAGTATCTTGTTAATCCCAAAAAACCCCTCAATTTTTTAATGGTTTTTGGAATAGGCCATTCCACGATAGCCTTAATTTTGTTAAGATCTACCTTTACTCCTTCATGTGAAACTAAGTGTCCCAAATACTCCACTTCATTAAGACCAATAAAACACTTGGATGGCTTAGCATAGAGTTGATGATATTTGAGTATTTGTAATGCTTGATCTACATGCTGCAAGTGTTCTTCCCACGTCTTGCAATAAATCAATATATCATCAAAGAACACTAATACAAACTTCCTCAAGAATTTCTTAAAAATGGAATTCATCAAACTTTGGAATGTAGATGGTGCATTGGTAAGATCGAATGACATCACCAAAAATTCATAATGACCCTCACGAGTCTGAAATGTTGTCTTACAAATATCTTCTTCCTTAATTCAAATTTGGTGATAACCAGATCTAAGATCTAACTTTGTAGAATGCATAGCTCCATTCAATTCATCTAGTAAATCATCAATGACTAGAATAAGAATCTTATCTTTAATGGTATACTTATTGAGCACTTTATAGTCTAGACACATGTTCCAAGTTTCGTCCTTCTTACGTACCATCACCACAGGCGAGGAGTAAGCACTTTGGCTATGCCTGATAATTCTTGCCTCTAGCATCTCCTCAATAATTTTTTTTCTCTTTTTTGTATATGTGGGTACCTATAAGGCCTAATGTTGGGTGGATGGCTCCCTAGAACTAGTTGTATGGCCTGATCATGATCCCTCTTAGGAGGAATTCCTTTAGGCATAACTCCAAAACCACCAAGTGACGATCAATTATTGCTTGTAAATCTAGATGAGTAGGAGCATTATATTGAGATACTTCTAATGAACATAATTGTGCCACAAATCCATCAACTCCTTTCTTAAGAAAATTTTGCATTTGATGAGAGCTTACCATTCATGGGACTTTGCCTTCAATCCCCTTAGCTCTACCATATTTCCTTTTGATTGAAATCTCATGAATAATTATTGGAAGTTTATCTCAATTGGTCCCAATGCAGTAAGCCATTGTACTCCCAAAATAATATTTGTTGCACCCATGGAGATAGCATACATTGGGCTATCAAGGTAATAATCTCCCATTAATAACTTAATGTTATGGCATTTTCTAGAGAAACTAATATTACCACCATCTACAATCAAGACCTAAAACTCTGAAGCTAGATATATAAAATAGTTTAAATGAGTAGAAATTTTTTTGTTGATGAAATTATAAGTATTATTTGAATCAATCAATATTGTTACTTTATGCTTCTTTAAGTAACCATGAGAGTTTGCGGAGCACTGAAACCTAAAAGTGCATGTGTAATATCACTTACCCAGTTTGCCCTAGAATTCACTTGTAGATTAGGTTTAGGGGTTCTTCTTTTCAAAAGGAATGTGTTTGTCTAATGAAATAACCCTAGATTGAAATCCACATTCACCAATTTAATAACATTTCCACATACACATATAACTATTATCAATAATATCTAGATATCCAAAATATAAACATAATCATAAAAGCAATCATGAAGACATATGAGGAGTGTAATAAGTGGATCCACCCTGAAGCCCTCATGTTAGGCATGGGAGGTTGTTCACCACGATCCTCTTTTCCCAATGACTTAGTACCTACATTCTCCACTCATGACAACACCTCAGAATACACTCGCCCTATTAGGGGAGAGGAACCATAAAGTCCAAGTGGCCTAAGGCCTACCACCTCCTATTTCCCAACCCTTGCTTCAGGCCTATGGGGCTGATCCTTAGGTGGGACCCCCACCCCTCCATGACCCAACCCTTGTCTTGGGCCTGTGGGGCAGAATCCTAGGTGGGGTTTTTAGGCAAACTGACTTACTCATGATTCACCCTTCCTGATAGGTTCACAAGCACATAGTAGACAATCTTTGTATAACCACATGAATATGCATATATCATTGATTCTTTAAGTCCATATTAATATCATTTCATCGTGATAACACTAAAGAAAGCATTACACCAATAATTAGATTATCCATATAAGTTTCTTATATTCAAAATATGCTAAATATTATTGCTAAGTGAGTACATCACCTGATCGATTGTGTCTTCCCATGACTCTTTGTTCCTTAATTGCTTTTCTTCAATCTTACATTTGATTGATCATATAAATAAATATTAATCTATTCATTTTTATATTAATATATATATGTGTGTGTATATTTATTTATATTAAATATTAAATTTAATTTCACTTTCCCAAATATACTCTTGCCACTAATACGCAATCCAATATCTCTATTTCTTTTTTCAATCTACTGTATCATCCAAATTTCCACTTGCTGATTATATTTTTATGTTTTTCTTCGCTCCCCATCCCTTCTTCCTTTCCTCCTTTATACCTCCTATAGTGGGGAAGAGAGTCACCTCTATTTGTTTGCAAAAGACACAACCATTAATTCTAGTCGTTGTCTCCTTTAATTATTTTATTACTACCTTAGTTTATTTTTAATTACCGCCTACTTAACCGTTGCCTTTTGTATGACCCAATGCCTTTTTCAAAATGAATCACTTCAACCTTTTAATGATTTAATTTTTATTATTTTAAGACCAAAATCTATATTGATAATTATGTCTTATTTATTATTTATTTATTTTACTTTTATATTTGTTATTTGTTTATTTATTTCATACTTTATATATTTGTGTATTTTATATTAATTTTATCATCTATTATGATTACAATATTTAAAGTGTTTTATATTTTAATATTTGAAATATTGCATTTGGTAATTTAGTTATAATATTATCTTGTGAGGATTACAATTAAATTACTAATATTTATTATTTTAATATGTATTTTGTTTTTATCTTATGATATAATACTATTATAATAATATTTAAATTGAAATTTTATAATTTTGATATCTATTTTATTTAGTGTTTGTATTTCAGTAGGTTACGATATTGGGGACATGACAACATGACAAGAATGATTGGCTGGGAATCATGTGATTCCTCATCTGACTCGCTTTCACCTTCTAATATTGGTTCCTCATCTTCCTCACTTAGACCTTCGGTATAGAATAATCTTTTCATTGCATTTACATCCTCGACTATATTTTCCATCACAATTGAAACATAACCCTTTTGCTCTCTACTCATCAATTTTTTGTGGGGTCAACCTAGTAGGTTGAGGAATTGAAGGTGTTGAATATCCTTTGTCTCTTATCACATTAGGCCCCTACTTTATAGGAAGCAACTACTTTTCCTCTACCCTCCATGATAAGAGAAAAGACTCGGAGATAGAGCTAGGACTAAACATGCATACTTCATGTTGAATATGATCCTTGAGACCACCCAAGAATAAATCATTCAAGTTGTCCTCTGTAATGGTATCCACTCTTAAGGAAATATTTTGGAATCCCTGAATATAATCCTTAACTGATCCTATTTGTTGAAGTTTAGGTAGTTGGCTGAAGAAGCTTTTTGTCACACTGTTGCTATATTGTTCTTGGAGTTCCTCTGTAAAAATCAGCCATGAGACCCTTTTTCTTTCAATGAGTACAAATCCAATGATACCAAATGAATTGATTTGGTTCTAGATATATGGAAGCCATCGTGACCTTTTGTCCATTTGGGACTTTATGGACTTCAAAAAAATTCTCCATTTGATTTATTTGTGTTAGAGGATCATTGCCTTCAAACTTGCACACATCCACCTTTGGTATCAAATTATTAGATCCCACAATATTAACATTTGGGTAAAGATTAGCTAGCCCAGAGGTTTCACCTTGGTTGCTTGAGACCTAGTTCATTCATATAGGCACGTAACATGTTTTGTATGTCTGATATATCTCCTCTTAGGACACACATCTCCATCCTCACCGAGGAAATGTCTTCCTTGACCTTAATTATTTCATCATTGAGATTAATATCCTCTATTGTTACCTCATCCTTATTAGGGGATTTCCCGGTTTGACAATGTTCTTTTTTCCCCTTGTTGTAGGCCCCGACATGATATAAATCAATAATTTTGAAATAAATCACACAAATGAAACTTAAATTCTCAAAAAAAATAGTGTAACTTATTAGGGCCAAGATACCACTCACCAAAAAAATCTCCAAGAAATTAGCAGATTTGCAGTCTTGAGAGCGAATTTGTTGAAAACTATAATTTTTCAATAACATACTTATTTATGCTTCAATTTCTCTAAATTTTGGAGTGTAGGCTCCTCTCTTATGTATTCCAAAACCTAATAAAAATTTGGCTTCAATTTTGCAGGATGTGAGAGATATGCACCTTCCAAATAAATTGTGTAGAAACCCTAATTTTGCAATAATTCGCTCAATTCTACTCCAATTTCTTTGAAATATGGTATGTAGCTTCTTTAATATGATCTTCAAAAACTCTTTAAAAATATTTTTTTTTGCAAAATATGAAGATATGCGCCTTCCAAAATGACCTACAATATTAAGAAGAAGCCTCACCTCTACGGTGCCAAGATCATGCTTTGATACCACTTGTAATGAAATAACTTGCACAATAGAATAATATGATATGAAATATGTTGAAAATACATGATAATAACTGAGAATAACAAGCCACTTTGAGGGGGAAACCTCCAAATATCTCCAATGAGAACATGATTCACAAAATGATGATGAAATAAGACTCACTACCTCCTATATATACCTATTTATGCCTTGGATATCACCCAGGTCAACTTAAATAGCCCTATACAAGCCTTAGGTCGACCTAAATAACTAAATATCAATATAACAATGATAATACGACTTAATTAAGAGTTAAGATAGCCACAAGTTGACTATTAATAAGTCGATGTACACAAATATTAAGGGCATAACATATGCATTAATATTAATAGGGAATTGGATGGTTAGCCTATACTTTCTAGATACAACTTTATAAACTTCACATAGCTACCTTGTAAGTTCTAACAACATTATCTTATCACTTACATATTTGGGCAACTTTTTGCTCTAATATATGTGAAATTTTAGAACTTTATAAACTAATTCCCACACTTTGTAATGGTAGTTGTAATATCCAGTGGTAGGTTCATGTTCAAATCAACTTCCATCCATTTCATTAAGTAAAATACAAAGACATCATTAATCCTCTTAAAAAATATCTCTCTTTGAATTATAATTGCTCAAACTCTAGTCAATCTAGGAAAAATTGCCTTTCTTGTCATAAGGTATACCAAATAGGAAGTCATATAAAATTTCTTAGTTTCTTGAACTTCAAACAACTACTTGTGTAATATATCATTTACAAGGAGTCAATCAACCCTTTCTACGTTCTCTAGGATGACAAAAATGATGTTGTACATCCATGGTTGGGAATATTTAACATTAGGATTGCCTAGTATTCTATTCAAAAGAGTGATTAGATAATTAATTTCTATTTAAAAACCACTCCTAAAAAGCACTTTGAATAACATTGGGGGTAGATACTCTTGCTTTTGTCAACCAATTTTATTTATGATCTTTCAACAAAGATTAATCTAGGTTTTAAAAGACCATGTAAGAGGTGACTATTCGCATGACATACTCTAGATTACGGGGGAGTTGAAAAGTATCTCCAATACTCTCTAGAGTAATATCTAATAACACTTCATTTGCAAGACCTATGATCTTCCGAGTTTTGGAATCATAATGTTTGGAAAATGTCATCACCAATTTGGGAGATTGGACAAATGATGCAAGTACAACATCTTAGACCATCCCACTATGAACTATACACTTAACATGAGTTGTTCTATCATCTACATGCATCCTCTTTAAGAAAACTTCCATGTTGACATGTTATAGATCTATGTTTCACACTTCATCTAATGTGGATGCAATTTTTGAAGAGGGATTCAACCCTTTGTATTCATATTTCATCCCTTCGGTCTTAGGAGATGACATATAAAAGGCTTGGTAAAAGGTGAGATTTGAAATGATCAATGTAGGAGACTAGATGAGGAAATGGTAGCTAGGTGGAAGTGTAGATCACACAAGCAATCAACTAGTTCGTAGAACTACAAATATGCCTGAAGAGTCCAAAAAATATGCAAGATATAAGTACTGTGAGAATATGAAGTGCAAAAATATGTTGACAATGTACAAGAGTTGCAAGAGAATGCATGAAGTTTGCGAGGACTATTATGTATGTATCTTGTGGACATGCAAAGTTTAAGGGCAATTATGCAACTTGCAAGTTCTTCTAATATGCATCACGATTCCACAAACTTGCAAAGTATAAGCATTGTGGAGGTGTGGGGTATAAGGGCAAGCTAGCAAATTACAAATTTTGTGAAGTGGATGATAAAAGTAATAATCTACAAGTTTCCTGCTAACAAGTGTGGAGGAAGGTAAGGTATACATTTTAAGCATTTACACTCTTGGTTGAGAAGCCTGCAAAGGAAAACTATATGAAACTAGGCTAGGATTCAACTAAAACATTTACAAATAATTATGAATTCTCTTAAAGGCCCTAGGCATTCTTCTATCTAACACAAAATGTATACAAAAGCAAAGGGGAGGTGAAAGGAAAGAGGTCCTTGATATGTGTGAATTGGTCAATAGAATGAGGATCATGATGCCCTAGCTCCCCTAAACATGAAAGTCCTCTTGAACAACTAGATTCTCCCCAGAATAATGTTGCTGGTAAATTAGAAGAAATTGCATGTAAAGGACAACAAAATCATTACATGAAATTACTTTGTTAAGAGGTAGAGGAATGTTTGCATGTGCAAACCAATGAACACGAGAGTGCAAATGAGTTTGTAAAGTTGCTTTTATAAAGCCTCGGTCGCATGTGCATTCAATTAATACTTTTGGTTTTCATGTTTTAATGCCTTTCTTCCAATTGGACAACCAAAAATAGTTCCTAAATTTCCTCCATAGTTGATTTATTATCGTTGGTGTTGGTGATGTTGTAGTACCACCATGGATGTATGATTAAGGTGTTGCCAGATTGTTCACATGTTGAAGAGCATGCGTTAGAGATTGGGGATATGCTATCAGATTAACTATAGAATTAATGATGATCTCATCTTTCTTTTGACAAAGCATTAGTATTAGGTTGTTTTGGAGGCTAGGTTTTTTTTGAAAGAGTTTTTTGAGAGTATATATTGTGTTAAACTCTTTTTCTCTTTTGATATTGTTGTATATTTGATCGTACTTGTATTTCCTTGTTTTTGCTTTATGGGCATAGTTTCTCTACATTTGATGTCACAAATTTATTTTGGATGTTTTTAGAACTAGATGTGCATGCACAATTTTTCTTTTAGTATCATGGAGTACATGCTAGTAATGTGTTTTAATTATGCGTACACATGTTTATCATTTTGGGATATTATGATAATAAGGCCAATAAAAATATGAAAAAAGAAAACAAATGATTTTAATTACATAACAAACACATACAAATATAAAATTGTTCTAATAGAAAAATAAATAAATATAATATTGTAAAGTAGCTATCTCCCTTGAACAATATTATTATTATTGATTCAATAAACATAACAAAATAAATAAAAGTTTTATAAAAAATATTAATAATAATAAAACAAATATTTTAAACATTTGGTAATTAACAAATGTGTAAATTCACAATAAAAAGTAGTGCAAAATATTACACTTTTCTTATTTGCAAAGTTCAAAGCAATGCATTATTGTGGAGAAAGACCAAAATAATATAAAGAAAAGTTGCAAGACAGACGAAGCAAGGACAGGACATTATCTTTTAAAATCATGCATCACTTATGAACTAGGACTAGGAACTACATTTAACGTGCATGCCCTTCCTTCTTTGAAATAGAGAGTGGCCACTGCCCTGTGCCAGGAATTATCTGCTTTGTGTCTGTTTGCAGAAGCGTAAGGAATCCAATGGCCTTCAGTTGCGGGGTTTGTCTCATTCAGATTTTCCTACGATCGATTTCTTTATTTCAAGTTCACACCGCTCAGCAAAATGTACGGGAGTTTATTATTATGTAGTAGCCAATCAACAATGTCAGCCGTGCTATGTAGTGAAAATTCAATGCGGCGGTGACAACTGTGCCTGCAACCGCGTTGTTTTGTGTTTGGTTTGGATTTTGGAGGGAATCCAGTTGTCTCGGGCAGCGTGCCACATGTTGATGTAACTCCACTGCAACTTGGTGGCCTCGATTACATTCTACATATCAGACAATCATCTCGCATTAACATTTAGCCATTTAATACTAGATCTACGATCTGCACTAGTTGTGTGTGCACGCTTTTGGAATGTGAGATTGGAAAATGTGGGAGGATGTTGGGCAACTTCATATCAGGAAGGAGCTGACTGCGCTGAGAAGAGCTCGTTGGCTTAAGGATCCCTCCACTTGCTCCTCTCTCAAGTCTCCTAAAAACTGCATTGTTCCGCACGGAGATGGCATCGCTGGTGCCACTTATTCAGCCACAGGAGACCAGGTGAAGGGGATGCTTCACAACTGGACTGGACAAGACTACGGCAATGCAATAAGCCACGGAGACGAAACTCGAGGTAGGGTTTTTAAGAAGTATCAGTATGCTACAAAGCATGATTACTCCATTCACGGTTTATCCCAGGAGCAGCAGGAGGGCAATGGAGATAGAGGAGTGGATTGCAACTCCCGGTCAGTGTCACCCTTACTCACCAAAGATGCATATAAATCCCGCCAACAGAATGGCAATGGCAAGCACAAGAAAAGGTCTCAGGTCTTAAAACATGCTCTCGAGTCGTACACTCCCACAAGCACTAGGTCCAACAGCAGGAATGGTGATCGTAAGCAACGCAGTGTTGTTGGGTCGTGGGATGGCACGGCATTGTCTGGAGAGGAGGAAGTAGATGGCTTGGATCTGCCTTCCCAAGGATGTGGAATCCCTTGCTACTGGTCCAGAACTCCAAAGCAACGCGGAGGGGGACTGGAAGGCGGGACTTTCTCTCCGACTTTGTCCGATTCTGTCAAGAGAAAAGTGGGCAATGGAGTCTCAAGACAACAGAAAGAATCACCATCACCATCGAGTTACGACTACAGGATGCATGGTCATTTGGGGGAAGCAGAGTATAGTGCGGAAGGCTTACCATTGTTGACTGATGGAGCTTCTTCAGCAGAGGGAGAAGGTACGAGTGATGGATATTCGACTTATGACATGGAGGCAGCTTGTAAATTGGAGAGGTGGAGTAAGTCAAGAGACAGAAGCAGAGACCATGTACATCTCACTTTAACGCACGGAAGCGGGGAGCTGGCGATCTATGGGGACAGGCACAGAAGCCTAAGTCAGAAATATAGACCCAAATCATTTGAGGAAGTGGTAGGACAAAACATGGTGGTGCAGACTTTGGTGAGTGCTATCCTAAGAGGGAAAATCGCCCCTGTCTATCTATTCCAAGGGCCCCGCGGCACAGGGAAGACATCGACTGCAAGGATTTTTGCAGCAGCTTTGAATTGTTTGTCACCAGAGAATCTCAGGCCATGTGGATTCTGTAGAGAATGTATTGATTTTGCTTCTTCAAGAAGTGTGGATGTGAGAGAAGTGGATGCCACTAATAGCAATGGTATGGAGAAAGTCAAAGCCCTTCTGAAAAATGTTGCTTTGGCGCCATCATTTTCACGCTTCAAGGTCTTCATTATTGATGAATGCCACATGCTGGCATTTGAAACATGGGCTGCACTTCTAAAGATTCTAGAAGAACCACCTGGACATGTCGTCTTCATTCTCATTACCACTGATTCTGATAAACTACCTCGTACCGCTGTATCCCGGTGCCAGAAATATCTTTTTCCAAAGATAAAAGATGCCGAAGTTGTAACCAGATTGCAAAAGCTTGCAATCCAAGAAAATTTGGAGGTTGATTCTGATGCATTGGATATGATAGCAGCTAAGTCAGAAGGTTCTCTTCGAGACGCTGAGACAATGCTTGATCAGCTTAGCTTGCTGGGACAAAGAATCACTCTCTCACTTGTGCACGAGCTTGTATGTGATCCTGCCCCTCTCTGTGCAAAGCCTTTTTAAATTTTTATGCATGCCTGGTACCCATCAATTCTGTCAAGTATATTGTATATGTACCTTGAGTTATAGTTCCCGACAAAACAAAATTAAAGATCACACAAATGTTTAAAGTGTTCTTTACTCAATCATGAATATGCATTTTTTACACTGATTTATACTTCTTAGATACAATCTGTTGGGAGGTTCAATTCTCTACCTCAGTAGTCAGGATTTGCACCTAACCTCATTCTGAACTCTAACTAGTGAACAATAAAATATTAAAACCTGATATGCAGGATGTGACTCCTGTAGATGTTAACATACGGTGTTACCAAAGAACAGTTGGGCACCTCAGTATCACAAAACTGATTTTTCATGAAGGAAATGCTTACTAGATGTTATGATACATGACACGATTTGCTTCAATATTTGTTATTGGCATGTTGTCAGTTAATATGAATAGTCAATTATATATTTAATGGTTAACCGATTTTATGTTCTGTAAGTCAACTGTATTTTTGTCAGTTGGCTTAGCGTTAAAAAACTAATTATCCTATAAATGATAAACGAGGTAAGCGATAAATTAGCTATAAAGTGGTTCTTGGATGTTAGAATAAGGAGCGTTTGGTGGAAGCATTTCGTGTGCACAAGTCTATGAAAATTGTGTATTGGTCATTGTGGCAACGACATGCTTATGTTAAAAGACATCCAATAATGCAATTTTCAATGACAGCCGATAATGCTGTCGTCAATAAAGAATTTGATGGGATCTTGGTGCTTAAAGTGCTAAAAAAACTCCATGGTCCTTACTCTCAATTAAATAATACGTGCCTAACAATTGACCCTGACAACTACTGATGTTAACCTACTCAAAGGTTCCATGAAGATTGAGGTTTTGTAGTACTACCTATAAATCCTTGTGTTTCTAGCAATTAGTGATTGTTTTTATTTATTATTTATTATTTGTAATGCTCTAATCAAATAATGTTGTAGGAGTCGTAGATAACTCAAGAGAAAGATCACAACTTCTAGGTATCCTCTGCTTTTAAGCATTGTGGTAATAAAAACCAAAATAAAGTACTTGTGTTTGTAACAATTAGTGATTGTTCTTAGTTATTTATTTTTAGTTGCAACAGCCAATCAAATAATGTCTTAGGAGTCTATATAACTTAAAGAAGGATTGTACTTCTCTGCCTAGCAAGTAATTGTTTTTATTTTTTATTTTTTAGTTGCAATGGGATAATCAATAATGTCTTAGAAGTCTTAGATAACTCAAAGAAGGATTGCAACTTGTGTATATCCTTTACTTCTATGCCTTGTGTGACCTGAAATAAGAAAAAATAAAGTAAAAGCGTTGTGTAGAACTAGAAATTGTCTCTTACATCTTTATTTATCTAGTAAAAAGTAAGTTTTACTTTGTTTTGTATTGCCACTATGAGTTCCTTTCATCTAATTGACGACGAGAAGTTAATCATGTTGGGAACTCCAAAAGTTGGTAGTGATGGTGGATGAAGGAAAGGGCAGTTGAAGGTAGTACTCAAGGGTTTAGTTTAGCTGGGAGTGCCATGAATTTTGATTGCCCTTCCAAGTTGTCTGAAAAGTATGCCAATGATGCATTCAATAATAAGATCTCTTTATGGCAGTTTGCAACAAGAATAGATGCCAACAAAATTGTTAATTTTAGGGGGTGCTTGCCTATGGAAGTGAATGTACACCTCCTACGCATTGTTGATAAAATGGTTGTGATATGTGGTAAGCTTTCATATGAGTAGAGGATTGGGATAATAAAATTGTATAATGTAATCGTATCCACACTTCTTGATGTTAAGGCATCAACACCTTCTTCCAAAACTACTAGTACTTGACATGCACAAGTTCTTATTTTTGTATTGAGTGCAAATAGATCCCAAGGGGAGTTCTAAGGCCATGGGTTCAATTCTAAATTTAGTGGTAGCTATGTTTAATGCATAGGATAGAGACGAGTTAGATGAAGCTTTTGGCAAGATCTTCTTTTCTATTGGCATTCCATTTTATGTTGCTTGGTCTTTTATTTTAAGGAGGCCACGTTCAAGGTTGCATGAGCAAGGCCTTCATGTGTAGAACCGAGGGAGATGAAATTGAGAATTATTATCTTTGATTATAACTATTTTAATATAAATGTATGCTTGTTAGAAATGAAAGCTACACGGGTCTTATGTGGGTGCAACATTATCGTAGATAGGTGAATAGTAATTAGACATTGTCTACTCATCAATATCATGTAAGGAGGGGCCTTACTTCTCTAGGGTAATATATTGTTTGGGGAACCTCAAGGATATTGAGTTTCAATTTCAAATTCCCAAAGATGCCATTGAGGAGATTGTCCCTAACAATGTGGTGTATGGTACCATATATATAGGGGAGCTAAGAAGTTGGTTGAATGTGCCTACAAGCATATCTATTGAACCTCTCAATCTGTGTATGCCAGGAATAGTGCACTCAAGGGCATTGGCAAAATTGAGTGGATCTACTAGATTATAGCCAATGCTAGAGATGTGCATGTTTCATCCACAACCACCACACGTCACATGCTCTCTTTTCATCTTTCTCCAAGGAGGAGTTTATTGAACCCATCAAAACCAAATGTGCATCTTACTTCACTATGTTGGAGAGGATGATTTAGTTGCAAGACCCCTTGCAACTAATGATCATGGCATATGAGTAGAATTGGTGGGCTGATTCAAAGACTTAGTAGAAGTTGAGGGTGAAGAAAGTGCTGAGGAGTGATACATTTTTGTCAAATACCAAATACATAACCTTCATTATATCCCTAATTTTCATGATTATTAGATATGGGGGACTTTGACACTTATAGTCATGGGGAGATATATTAGTGCATTGCTAACACACTTAGCCAAATAAAGGTCGTTTGACATAGAGACCTCATCAAGTAGTTCGAAGATGAGGACATTTGACTTATCATTCAATTGTAGGTGGGAGAAGCTCAACTTATGCATTGAACCTAAAGTGGTATGTGTAGAGGCTTGGTGAACTTCTCTCTATACATGATGTGGAGGCAAAGAGGGGCCTCGTAAAGGAAATTAGGAAGATGTATGGTGCAAAGAAAGCTGCATTGGCTGATAGCGATAATTTGGCATAGGAGAACCTAGTGAGTTAGGTGGCACTTGTATAGCTTTCCATCATTGATATGCATTCAACTCTTATCGTAGGTTTGTAGTTCCTTTGTTGCAGAGAGGATTTGGTCTACATGCAATTTTATCCACTCCATCAAGAAGAATAGGTTTAACTCTAGGAGTGCAGAGACTTTTGTTGTTGTACGCATTGTGTTGTTTCTCTTGGAATATAGACGATTGAATTCAATGAGAGTCCAACGACATGGCGGGATGTAGAACTTGAGGAGCTGATGGAAATTGACGAGGATTAGGTTGCACATATAGGTCTGGTTGGGGTCTAGTTGCAGGAGCGAGACAATTCTAGTAGTTCCAACAATTAGGAGTATGCCATGAGATTTCAATCTGATGAGTTAGGTTGGCTATTATATTTTGTGTGTCAATGTTACTTTGTAGTAATTGTACTTTGTATTTTGTATCTTGAACTTGATGAATAATTTAAATATCATACTATAGATGCTTTGGATCAATTGATTGTCAAAACTGTCAAACTTTATATAAATTTCAGCTTCTCTTATTCATATTGTTTACAAAATTGTCGAACTTTATATAAATGTCAGCTTCTCTTATTCATTTTGTTTACATAAATGATAAATGATAATATGCAACATCTTTTATTGGCTTTTTATAATTAATATATCAAATATCAGATTTTATATATTATTTTAATCGCTGTCCGATGCTCTCCACAGAATCTGGAAAAAAAATTGTTGTTTGTGAAACCCAACCCTTAGTCCCCAAAATCTATCCTCCCTTCACCACGACTTGGAGAAACATTGATTTTTCTATCCCAAAGGATGTGATGACTCATGAGGATGGTGGGATAGGATGCATATTTACAATGTTTTCAATTTGAAGTATGAAGTATAAACACAATGTCTTCATACCCATTATGGTGTCTCATGTTTATTGATGATATTGCTCTTGTTCTCTTGAATTTCAATGTTAGGTGAATTGAACTGGGCCACAAATGGGGTTCTCCTACAGTTGTGCTCAACAGAGTCAGTCCAACAAGAATCACCTTTGAACCCCATCACAAGCACAAAAATATATTTAAACCATATCTGCAAGAAAAAAGTATATAAATTAATGCCCCCTTCTCATCGATGGGATAAGAATAAGATAAGGCTGAAGTCTGAACGTTCAATGGTGGTGAGGTGGGAACAAACAAAATCCTTAGGTGTAAATAGTGAGCATCACCACAATATAAGGTGTTTTTTTCGTTGTCTTCCCAATTAGCTCAGATATCTTCAAAACAATTATCGAGAGGTATCAACCTTGAGATGCCTATCCTATTTGTTGTCATGCATAAACTTAATATTTAAGATATGTGCCTCAAGGTTGGTACTCTTGTCATTTAACAGATGGTTGTAATTAAGATAGCTGAACTAGTAATAAGTGCCATATAGAATAAGCGGTCTTGTGAGTTGAAATGCACTCATGAGATCCAATATTCGCAAATTAAAAAAGGTAAAGGCTATATTGATTCCAAACTGGTTTTCATTGACTTCGATATTGCAACATGCATCTGTTATTCAAATATTTGAATAACTTATCACATTTTTAATTTTCAGAGGCTTTTGGGATTTTGTTTTCTAGCAGACCTGTTTTTTATTTTATTTTTTGATTAGTAGATTAGGGTTTTATTGGGGATCCTTGCCCACAAAATACAATTATGCCCCTATGGGCTGCAGCCTGGACACACAGATTAAGAGCCGCAAAGATAATGAAATAGGACAAATCCAGCTACAAACTTTGCATTGTTACAGCTAGATAGTGCATACAGAAAATAATGATACATAGATTGTATTACCATAAACTAGTCAGGTATATCCCATAGCTTGAAATAGAAGTAGAAAAAACATGTGAGACCTGGGGATAGCTCATGTAAGTAGAAGAGGGAGGATCAGCCTCCCCAGTAGCTGCCACATTGAACAGAATCAACATCTCCACTGCAGGCTCACCACTGGACACAAATTCCTCAGACACATCAGGCATCTCTCTGCCCACATTAAAACCACCTCACCACCAATTGCTGCCACACACCCTTGCCCCCTGGTAACCACGGCCTCGGCCTTGCCATTCTCAACTTTGTCCTCACCCTCGTCCAGCAGGTATAGTCATATGCACAAGAGAAATTTGCTTGTCTGCTCTGGCAGCCATGAATCTAGCCTTGCACTTGTTCTTTTTGATCAGATCAGTCCGAGAGGTGAGGACATGATGTAAACCTGCCTTTTATTTATGTGTTTTAAATTGTTCTTTTGTTTTATGTACAAAGTTTACAGTCACCCCCTTGTGTTATCTTAGCCAGTTGTGCTTCACAGTCCCAGTGATTTACTTAGTCATTTGGAGATATTTTCTTTCTTTCTATGTCACAAGTGGCTTTGAATGCCTACATTTATTTTTATACTCTTCTTATTTCTAAATGACTTACTATTAAAAGCTCCCATTCATTTGTGATTTTTCACCACAGGTGGGAGTAGTTTCAGATGAGAAATTGCTAGATTTGCTAGAATTGGCATTGTCAGCTGACACAGCCAGAACTGTAAGAAGGACCAGGGAGTTGATTGATTCTGGTATTGAACCAATGACTTTAATGTCCCAATTAGCTACTCTCATCATGGATATTCTTGCTGGTAGCTACAAGTTTGGAGATATTAAGTGCAAGGGAATCTTCTTCCATAGGCATGCTTGTAAGTACATTTGTTTTTTGCATGTTTGATTGGGTTGGGAACGTCTTGTCCTTCTTGCAAATGGAGTTTCTGTTATTCTTGCAACTCTTAGATATGCCTTACATGCAATGTTGTTTAGAAAATTAATGCAACTTTGAAATAACCCACAGTTGTTATCATTTTATATTCAATTTTTTGTGAAGATGCATCACACATACTAGTCATTTCTGAATTATTATGTTGGTAGCATGCACCTTAATGATGGTACTGTACCAACTAATGCATGATTTGAAAATTTCAACATGTCAATATTTTCTTGTTAATTTAAAAACTGCTTCATTAGTTTGTTTTGGTAGGATACTACTCTTAATGATATATTTTTTTATTTTGAATCATTGCCATTGCAACTGATTTATTATTTTGATATAATAGAAAAACCAGCAAAATTATCTCTCTTCCCGTGGATTTGGTCATCTAATTGTAGAGTTTGGATTGAATGAATTTCTTCCTGTAAGAAGCTTGGATCTCTTTGAAGAGAACATAGTTGGAAAATGTGAACTTGGCACTCCAAAATTTTGATTCAAACTCGGGACTTGACAAAAACTCTGCAAAAACAAAAAACATAATTACACAAAAGAACAAAAATTGATGCATGCGCACAAACAATGAACTTAGAGAAAACGTAAGTTTATTTTGATTATCAATTTGTCATAATTTGAAAAACTAACTAAAACTGAGCTACTGTACTGGAGGTCTGAGCCACAGGGATTCTATATGTTCTTGCAGTTGCACCATTCCTATCTGTAAGCCTGTTGGTCCTAATACTTATTTCAAAGCTTTTAAGCTCAGGAAATCTAAATACAGGATTAGTTAATTTTGTATTTAGATAAGATAAAAGCACACACTAAAACAAGGAAATCTGAATAGTTTAACTTTACCCAGCCTTTTTGAGTTTGTCCTTGAAACAAAAGTCTGTCTAGAATACAAAATAAGGAAATCTGGGACTGCTCAGTTTGCAGTTGCACATTCTGAAGACAAAATGAGAAAAAAAAAAGAAAAATAATTGAGTTTTAGAAAACACTGTTGGCATTTTTTTGTCACCTGGACAAGTCTGTATATGTTGTGTATATGTATCTATACCTATATACATATGTGTATATGTATGTATACATATTTATACATATATCTATACACAAATAGATATATAAAGACATACATATATATGCATACATATGTGTATGTATGTACATATATATGTGTATATACCGGCATATACATACATGTATATACATAACATATACACATATATGTATGTATGTGCATGTGTTTGTACATATCTTTATGCACATATGCAAACATATGTGTGCATGTCTGTACTTGTACGCACACACATATGCGTGTGTGTGTTTGTCTATAGACATGTACATACACATATACATAATATATACATATACATGCATATATGTGTGCATGTGTTTGTATCTATATCTACACATATACACATATGAGTATATATAGACATCACAAACATATATTATAGCAGTTCCCCAACCATCCCTCAGTTGTATCCAAAATTTGGGATTGTTTTTTGCTGTCTCTAAAATACATAGATATATTTATGTATGTATATGGTATTTTTATGTATGTATGTATGTGTATATACATGTGTGCTCATATTTTCTAGCCATCCTTGGTTCCCAAAATTTTGGGTTTTTTTTGTTGTACCTAAAATGCATATGCTCACCCCAATCACTCCTCATCCCTTAAACTTGGTGAAACCTAAGACGCATTACTATATTTATTTTTTGTAACTCCCAACAAAACCTAAGATGTATTGTAACTCCTTTATTAAGATATATAAAACAAGATTTTGTATAACTCCCTGGATATTCCCATGATACATAGTTGTCCTATATCTATAGCTCATATTTTGAATAATCTTCTTATACAAATTATACTGTAAGGAAATAAAATGCTTCAAATACAATATCTAGGGTAAATAAATACAAATAAGCAATAATGGACAATTAACTCAGATAAGAGAGTTGGATTTATGTTACACCCCGATTGTATAGCTACTATTGCATAGGGCAATTGAATGTAATGTTTGAATCTTTGTGATGAATAAAACATGTTTTTTTTTATCAAAATGAATAAGTTCTATTTAAATGTTTGTCTCATTTGATTGATACTTCTCTCGATGTTATCCTTGATGAATGTTGCATGCATAGTATTGAATTATGAATATTCTAACTAAAGATGTTTTGTATACTGTTGATGTTATGAACAAGTGACTGTTGAGATTATATTCCTATGGTTGCAGGAACAGGAACTATTCCTCCGGGCGGAGGGGAGACATCACTCGGGAGAGGGGCTTGGTCGAGTAACCGATAAAGTTGATCAAGTTGAGCATACACACACTTCACTGAGGGTTTTGGGAACTGAGTCAGATAGAGTTGTCATGATAAGTCATCCTTAGGCTTAGGAGTTTTTGATTACTTCTTTATGCTTTATGAGTGGTGTTACTTGATTGACTGACTTACTGTTCTGTGAACCTTGAATATGAAATGTGAACTGATAAGTTATATTGATGCCTGGAATTTACAGTTAAATGTATATGTACATGTTTGTGCAAATACGTGTATTAAGGGTACTCTGACTGGCCTATAATACACGTAATTGGATAATTGAATATAAACATGTATAGATATATTTAAGTGTAAATGTGGATATATTTATAAATATATTTAATAATATATTTAATATAGACATTATTATAGTTTTATCGATAATGAAATATATTGATATATCTATATTAATATTTAGATATTATATAGATATATTCATATATTTTAATAAAGGTAAAATAAAAACTATAATAGTTTATATTTAAATATAATGCTAAATGTATTTATAACATTTTAATATACAAATTAAAATGACTTTGCCTTGGAAATAATGGAAATGGACTTATTTTAATCATTTGGTAATTATTTGCATTTACCATATGGAATAAAGGTATTTCGAAATTCTTAAAACCATTGGAAAATATACGTTGGAAAATATTAAAGGAAATTTAAAAGCTAAGACTATAGTCTTTAAATGATTTTAAAAACAAAAGTTTGAAGAACTGAAAATCGCGAAAATCCTTCACATTGGGAAAAACGCGACTGTGGAGAATGGCCGGAAAATGGACAAGGAATGGAACCCCCGCGTGCGCCCATAGACCCGGTCGCTATTTGATAAAACGCCTACTGGAGCTCCATTCCGGAAGTGCGTGGGAGTGGCGGAATGAGGCCAGGTGCTGCGTGTTTAACCTTGACGTTTTCGACTGTAAGCTTCAAACGCCACTGTTCATTCATTCCGCCATTTTTGAGGGCATTTTTAGTGACTACGCCTGTAGGTGGTTGTCTCACGAATTTACCATGTGAGAGTGGAAACATTCTTCGAAAATGAGGTTGATTCATCACTTGCTTTGCTGAGTGTCTTGCTATTTGTTTGCCACTGCATATTTTGACAATGTCAATAGGAGAGGTGTCGAATTCTCATGCCTACAATGTAGTAAACATGAGAATTCAAAACCTATATAAGAGGTTGCTCTCATTGTTATTTTCACACTTTCCTATCTGCACTTGCAATTACGAATTTCCTATTTTAAGAACTACAATCCCTCTTTGCTGTTAGTGTTGCTAAGAGCCATACTTCACCATTACTATTTGCATTTGCTGTGAGCTGCAATCCCTCTTTACTGTTTAGTGTTGTGAGAGCCATCTTGCTGTGACTGTATTGCTGAGAGCCACTTTCCCTCATTACTGTACTGCATTTACCTGAGAGTTATACTTGTTCATGTTGTGAGAAGTATTTGGTAAAGACTGTGAAGGACGGTGGAGGAAGAGCAGAAGCTACCGATCGAACTCATTTCGTAGCAAGGGAATCAGGCATGAGAAATGTCTTTTTTTAGAATTTTTGTCATTTGAATTAAAAATGAGTTTATTTGCTTGCTTGATTATGCTTTGCATTATGTTATAGCATGAAAGGAAAATATTAGAAAGTCTCTATTTTCTAAGGAATTGTATTGAATTGGGAATAGCTTAATTTCATTAGAAAAGGCTTATTGAATTAGGGAATAACCTGTTTCGTAGTGAAAGCATGTTATGTTGAAATAGGTTAAGAGCTTGTTGATTTGGAAATAGGTTAAGAGCTTGTTGAAATGAAATAGTTTAATTTCATAGGAAAGAGCTTATTGAATAGAGATAGCTTGAATTCATAGGAAAGCTTGTAAAAGGAATAGCATAAAAAGGGAAATGTTTGATTACTTTTTAATAGAAGTATATTATGATTTGTATTACTTGAATACTGCTTGAACTCCTTAAATAAAGGAAAAGGAACTAGTTATTAAATACTAGGACGAGGGTGGATTCAGTACCAAGGTAGTCTAGAGCTTTAGAGTTAAATAGGTTAACTAGAGAAAGCTATGTACTCCATGGATAAAGATTTCCATGTTAGGAGGTACCAGAGGGACCCCTTGTTGACTGTACTCCATTTCTTGTTTAAGTAATTGAGGTAGGATAGTCTGGGATGATTGACCTTCCAGTGAAGGACTAAAACCTACGCGTAGTGTAAGATAGCCTTAAGTCAAATCGGCCCTGAGTAGTGTATATGATAGATGACCTTCATTCGAAGTACTGAATGAGAATACTTTGGCCAAAGTAGTGGAAGGTACGACATCCACTTAGATGTGAGATAGTCGAGACTACACTGTCAGTTCATTGTGATCCATCATGCTAGTTCGGGATTGTGAAATAGCAAGTTCTAGATGTATAGGACACAACACTATGCTCAGTTGGGTTGTCGTAGCCGGTTACGTTACCAATCTCTTCGTTCGAAGGGAGGGCCATCTATCGAATGATAGATGTGCGGGGGACCGCATTACAGTCCGTGATTGTCGGAAAAGCGCCTGAGTGATGTTTCTCCTCCACTGCAGGCAACGGATACACCAAGATTTGAAAGGAAGGGAACCTGGACCGTCTTACTACTATTTGTGCAAAAGCTTACGAGCTATGTATGTAATTTGTTTTACTTTTGTACTTTGATTTATATTTACAATGAAAATGGAATTCATGTGGAAATATATATTGTAACTTGCATGTATTTATCAATAAAGAAAGGAAGAAGTTTATTGCAATGTCTTTGTTACTTGTTACTTTTATATGTCTGGAATTAAATGTTAGAAAATTTTTAATTACCCAGTTTGGGGGTTGTTACAATTTAGAAATGTGTACTTGATTGGTTTTGAAATAGAAATAAAATAACAAAAAAGAAAATACTTGCCTTGATGTTGGAAAAGAGGAGACCAAAAAGATTGTGGCAAATGATTGGTACCTGATATTTGAAACTAGATTTGAGATGAATAGATTGAGATGATTGTGCTTAGTTAAATTTGTGACTATGCACAAACTTGTGTCCAATCCACACTTGTGGTTTTGAACTATTTTTTTCAGTTCCAAACTTCTTATATGGTTTTGAAATTGAGGTCGTCATATCTTCTATACCTGCAACAAAAACTCTCTTGTATTTGCACCTGCAAAGTGAATACTTGGTGTTGTTGAACACCATTGGAACTTGCTATGCTAGGAGAGGAAGGTGACTAGCTTCGCACCTTTTGCCTTAGTCAAACATCATTGATCAATTCAATGATTTTGTTAAAAAAATCAAGACACACCTAGCAACAAACGCAATTGACTATAATGTGGTTATGATGATGCTAAGTGCTTGAAACTTTGATGCAATGAGGTGCAATGGAATGAGTGCTAGACTGACTCAGTGCACAAACTAGGGTTTTGCTATTTGTTGATGTGGCTAATGTAAAAGACTAAATAGTGACTTTTGGTTGATCCTTTTGACAAATGAGTGTAGACTGGTTGTCTTAATGATGGATCCTCTAAAATTCTAAATGACTTAGAGGTGATGTCTTTGTATGTATGTTGTAGACACACAATTTCAAAGTCTTGGGACAAGAGTAGGCAAATAACAAATAGTTGGCATTGAGTCAGCATGGGGCCACAATTAATTTTGAAAATGGATAGAGTGGGTTAAAAGTGCACATGTGGCCTTGACCTAGGCCAATGCTGCACATGCAATTTTGAACCTGGCTGAGGAAACTGTGATCTGAGATTTGGAATTTTTCTCAACAAAGAAGATTCTGTTAATGGAAGCACGAAATTGACCACAATCATGTGCTAGGGCAATGTACTTGGGATACCCACACAAAGATGTGTAAAATGAAGGGGAAAAGTGCAAGTGATTCAATTTTAGGTTTTAACCCTTACACATAAAGCTTTGCTTCTCATCTTAAGTATTTATCATGGTCATAACAAGGCCCCCTGTTTAAATTGATTTTCCCTTGAAACAATTCTAGAGCCGGATGCTAAAAAATTTCTAAGCCTTTTAAGTTTTAAACTTTTTCTCAAGCTTCTTTATCTATTAGTGAGCACTGCCTCTTGGGTCAAATGGGAAACAAAATCATCAAGTGTAGTGTATTAGCTATGATAGGAAGGCCACATATATTAGATCATTTTCTAGAGCTTTCATCTTCCAAGTAGAGTTGTTACCCACTCCAACAGTAGATTTAGATTCTAATGCTTCTTCAATTGTATACTCTTAAGTAATGTTAAGTTGGTGCAATCTGTAGGGCACTGCAATTGCCCTTATTTTCATGCTTGGAAGGCAACACCTAAGCATTTAATCAATTACTCTAAGCAGCAATGTGTTTCAAAAAGTACTGTTGATAGAGGGTGATTCAAGGGTTCATAGCAGTTTCCATTTGACAATAAAGCAAGTGATTCAAGCTCAAGAAGCTGAAAAGACTTGAAAATTCCTTGTGCTTGGATATTGATCAATCAGAGTTGACAGACCCTTCAGTTCATCAAAAAGATCTGCCATTGATAGAACATCTTCCACGATGCCAATAAAGTAACCCTTGTACCACTGTTATGATAATAAAACTCTATATTAATTTCTGTGGTCCAATCTGTAAAATGGCTATAAGTACCATTAAACTTGGCTGATCATCTCTGGTCTGCTTCTATGTAAGAACTTCATATGAATAAAGATATACTTCTGTTAGTCTATCTAGTATTCATTGCTGTTTATGTTCATTACTCTGAGTACTAGTCTTATCAGATATAGGAGTAAAGAACATTGGTGTAAGAACTGACATTGTAGTTGCTTTAAATTCTGAACTGAGGGAAAACCTAAATTGAAATATGATATTCCGTTGTTTTTGTTTTAATTTTCAATATTGAAATATGAAAATTCCACAACACCCAAAATCCAAGAAAAATTCATTTTGCACTTCAAAAAACATTATTAAGCAGCATAAACATAAAGGAAACTCTTTGGAGAAGAGGTGTGTGTTAGCTGAGGGCTACTTGTCCAGGAGCGGGCTAGGTGCTGCAGTTAACCATGAACAGTATCTTCATAGTTTGAACTCTATGGCTTAAAGTCTGGTTTTCTTATGCATATGGGATTGTAGATGCTTGTAATCTATTTCACAAGGTTTGTGTTTGTGTTTGACTTTGAATGTGGCAAGGAAAGCATTCTTGGACAAATTCATCAAGTACTAAACTTTGAGAAAAAAATCATGATTTTTTTTCTTGCTGTTTGTGCTGTCTGTTATTGCTTTTTGATGATAGTTCTAGGGCCGTAGCCAATGGTTGGTAGGGTTTTTGCAACCCTGCTCTGCCCCATTGCCTCTTCAATATTTTATTCTCTACCATTGCTTTTGGAAGGTGCCAAACTTGAAGATTTACGGCTTAAACTGCTGCCAAAAGCCATCAACAATGAAGCATCTGGATCAAAATCTGCCCCTTGGCGTCCTCAAATGCTTTTGTTTCTTGACTAGACTGCATGCCCATGATAGCGTTTCTTGTTGAAAATATCAGCCACTTCATAGACACCTTAATGGAGCATGCCTTAGTTGGCCAATTCATTGGATTATGCCCAAGCCCTATCATTCTTGAAAGATGGATCACCTCTAGTTGGGGTTCAAAAATATATGCTTATGACCTACCAATATGTGGCCCACAGATACTTCACCATAATATTCAAGTTTACAAAGAAAGCAAGATGCAATTTCTTAGGGTTTTCCCTGGTTCATGGGCATTAGTCTTTGTTCCTGAATTTTTGATATGCTTGTTTCAATCCACAGGTTGATATGCCTGAAGAAGTTCTGTTCTGGGTAAGTCTTCCCTTTCTTCCTCTGCATCTCTGGATTGAACTCTCATGAGAGCTTATTGGTAATAAAATTGGAATTCTGTATGATTGGAATCCCGTTAAATCTCTTTATGTTGCATGTGCTTGTATTTGTGTGAAAGTAAATCTTATAAAAGGCCTATCTTGCCATGATTGAAAGCACTATCATTAAAGTTTCAGAAAGTAAATCTCTTAATTGTCTATCTTGCCATGAATATGGTCATTTCGGCAGGGTCTGCCCTCTCAATAAAGAAGCTCAAGCTATGAGAGTTACCCAATTCTGATGGATTTCAAAAAGTCCTTCACAAGAAAAGAAATAGAAGGTCTAGGAGTAGAAACTGAGGCGTGCTGACTCTCATCTGGAGACTTCAAAAAAATTTGCTGTCCTTGTTTCTAATTAGGAAAAAGACATGTAATTTGATTTTAATCTGGAAGAGAAAATTCAGATACAAACCAGTCAGAAAACAACTCATAAAGAGATATTACGCACTCAAATATTGCATGAGGATCCACCTAAAGAACCTCTTAGGGAAATGGATTGAGTAGAGCAGAAAAAAATAGTTAAGGAAGTCATCGTGCCTAGAATTGGCTTTGATCACATTCACACCAGATCATCTACCAAACTGAGAAGGAAAATGAATCAAGATGTTAGATTTGAAGAAACAAGGAAGAATGTAGTGGTTAAGACCCAAGCGGCTTTGGGAGGTTTCTCCAAAGGTAAGGACCCTCTAAAAACTGATAGTGCTCTCATGGAATTGTCAGGGCTTCGATGGTGCCCTTAAAAGAAACTACCTGAAGGGTCTAATCAAAGATCATAGTCCTCTTCTGATAGGAATTCAAGAAACCAAATTAGTTCAAAAAGTTTGTTGGTTGAAAATTTTGTATACTTGGGAAAGCGTACAAAATTGTGGTTTCAGCCACAGTACGTGAGATAAAACTCTCCTAATTAAGGGAAGGCTCCCCCTTTAACTAACTTAAACTAATATGGGTAGGACAACAATCGTTCCTCTTTTTTCAGGAAAGATTATATTCTTTTCTCTTAGCAGAAAAGCAACAACAAATTTTAAGAAAATTAATTACAGCAGCCATGCAATGAAACCAAGAAAGAGGAAATAAAGTTTCCTGAAAGTACAAAGACTTCCGTCACTTCCTCCGGGATGGGAAAACAACCAACAAGTGCAAAGTCTTGAAGACTTGAAATCCTATCTACCCTTTTAGAATGATTACCTAATGATAATATACAGCATAGGACAGCACAAAGTCTATGACTATGATGTACTTATTAATTACTTTAAATGAGAACTACCACGAGCACAAAGACTTGCAATTCTTCTCAATTTCTAAATACTAACTACGAATTCAACCTTCAACAATTACAGCACAAAGTCTACAGATATTCCAAGTGAAACTCTTTTCAGCACTATTCCACAATCTCCAAGTAGTCACAAAGTAATGCTCCAAAATGACATAAGAACACAAAGGATGCAAAGTAGGACTTCAACACAAAGTCTGAAATTCCAACTCTTTGATATTACTTGAAAAATCACAACTTATAACTATAAAGCTCAAAGTCTTTATGAGTACAAAATTCTGCAGAATTTTTTTGCTTGCCAAAATGATATCTATTACAATAGACCCCCTCAAGTATTTATAGGAGAGAGGCCTTGAGAAAAAGGTGGGAGGATCTCAACAAACTTGAGAGAAAATCTCTCAACCACTAACTAACTGCAATTGACTTATTCAAAATTACAATCCAAATTGAGATTTGTCTTGTAAGAATTTATATGTAATTACATTTTCCAAAACTGCAAGAAAAAAACACTTGCAATTGCAAAACTTGTTTTTACACATAATTTGTCGAAAGTAAAATACATAAAACAACATAATATTCTTCACTTCGTCCCGTTCCCAACTTTGAAAGATAGAAACTTGCTGATAATTCCCTGGAACTCATCAAGATCGGGACCAAGCGTGTTCCTAGCAACGACAACAATCTTTAGGATAACATCATAGTATCTCACTGTCGCCTCTCTATGTTCTTCAAAAGCAACTTGCATCTTGTTGAAGACCATCCGGTGATTGACAATCTTATGGATCGTATCCATAGAGGACTGATCTAAATCTAGCTCCTGGTGAATATTTGTAGTTATCTGAGAAACAACATCATTGGCTGCAAGCAATTCCCCTTCATGACTTAAAACTTTGCAAGGGATTTTCTCAAAGTCTGAAAGTATGCCATGCTTAACTTCAGCACTCATCTCAAGGGTAGCCTGGACATCTTTGATAAGATCTTGAACAACTAATGACTTGTTTGTCATAAGTTCCTCAAACTCTATATATTTTTCCCTTTTTGAAATCACTAAATTGCTGCACAAAATTTCCAGCTTCACTTGATCCATCTCATGCTAGGTTTTTAAATCTTTCTCAAGAGAATGTAGGCTTTGCTGAAAGGCTTCCAGAGTTTGATTCATTTTGAATCTTGTTGCTTTGACAGTACTCAAATTCTTCAATGCCTTTTCGACCACTGGTATTCCTTGGTCAATTAATTGGGCTGTCCAAGAATAAACTGCTTTAGCTTTTTGCACAATTCTTTCTAATTGCCTGACTGATTCTTTAGGAGCAAACGGAGATAGTGAATCAACCGTTCCTGATGATCTAGTAATCCTTTGAATAACTGAAACTAGCTGTTCATTTTCTTCTTTTAGCTTCTCTTTCTTGGCTAGACGTTTATTGTAGCTTTGTGCCAAAACTGTCATTGAACTCTGAGCATCTTGCATCATGTTAGCGTGAGTCGGCTTGCCTAATTCCACTCTAGTGAATTTGTAATCAGACACCTGCATCTCTTCATGTGGTTTGTCTATGAGAGGTTCTGCTATTTCAGCATATTTCATCTTATTGCTGTCAACAAACACTTGTGAGACTATCTTCGCTTTCTTTGCAACCCTTGGTTTGGATTTCTTCAATTTTTGGAAATCAAACACATCAAGAGAGATTGCTTGTTTCTTCCTCTTCAGAGCAACTGAGTTTAACCACGAAGGAAGATCCAAGGTTCTCACATCTAAAACAACAATTGTAGTCTATGTAGAAATGGATTCATTTTGTGACACAAATGTAATTCTAGGAGGTGCCTCAGTTTGGATAGCAACAATGGTTTGATCAGAAGACAAATTGCGACTAGGATCAGCCATAAAACAATCAAAGCTTGTTGCTGATGTATCTATCTCTGGGCGAGTTATTTTTGACATCACCGAAAGGATTGGATTTGTATCAAATACGTTCTCCAAATTGTCATGCAAGCTTCTCACAGGCGTATTCATTATTGATGTAGTTGAGGAATGATGAATAGCTTCTGAAGGTGGGATGGAAGAAACGAACATTGTAGAGAAAGAATTAACATCACTGTCAATGGAAGACATAGGAGATATCGCAGAAACAGGTATTGGAGCTTCAACGTGAGGAGACATTTCACTTAGAATAGTAGAGGTTTCAAGAACCTCTTCTTCCTGTTGATCAAAAACTTGAACCTATGTTTCCTTAACCTCCTTCCCCTTTAGTGTTTCTTTCTCTAATGGTTTTTCCACAGCCCGACTAACCCTCAACTTAATCCTGGTACCTGAAGAGGAAGCTCCTTCTTTTGACTTGTCTTTAACCTCTAATTTTAATCCTTTAGGCCCAGCGGAATCATCCTCAGCTTCGATTCTGATTTTTATAGTCTTAACACCTATGCTCTTGAGCCAAGTGCTAGTATTTGCCAAGACCGACTGAAACCTATCAAAAATAGTGCTAGATTCCTTCTGAGACCACTGTATTGCAGGAATAGGGGCATTAGCAACCTCTTGTTCTTCATATTCAGGATCCAAAATCTGACCGTCATCAATTACTCCTTCTGGAACTAAGGTCAGATTGAGATCAACAACTTGCTCCACTATAAGCCTACAGTAATCCATTTTATAGATATCCTTTTCTGTCCAAAGGTCTGCCCAAATGTCTTCAATGCGATGCACGTGGGTGAAAGCTCTTTTAATTTTTTCTTTCACTCTTCTGTAGTCAAATTCCATTCTGGCCTGGAATTTCTTTAACTTTATCTCTTGAAGTTCAACCTCCATTGCTTTCGCTCTTGTGGAAGTTGTCAAAGAATACCTCCCAATCAGCAATGGATTATGTGATGAAATGCTAACTCCAGTCTTGTTGTGTGCAGCTTGTCGTACATGCACTGTCATCAACTGTCTTCCCAGCTCCATCAAAATGATTTTATTTGTCGGGTACCTTGGAAGCATATAAGGTTGGTCTTCAAAACAACCAACTCTTACGTAAGAGAAAGTAGGGAATTGAATGTACAGACAGTCGTATTCATTTACTTTTCTCCAAGCAGCCTCAGATACCCTATTGTTCTCCAATGCTTTGTCAAATGAACACATGAGATGACCAAAGAAAGCATCTTGAACCCTTCTATAATGCACACGACTTTTCCTTAAAGTCAGTTGATCATAATACTCCCATACAGGCACCAATGATCTATCACCTTTGGTAGAAAGGCCTGGAAACTGCCTCAATGAAGCTGCTATGTAAACCAGATACAAATTCATATAGAAGGTGAGTGTGGTGGGAACCTGTGCAAGATGTTCACACAAACTGTCGCTGATTATTTCACCCCAGAAAATTGGGTATTGTGCCTTTCTGATAATCACTATGAATTTATACATCCAGTTTTCAAACATATTTGAGACTTTCAATCCCACTATTCTGCTCAGGAGGGTGATCATATCATTAATCTCTTCCTTAAAATCAGACCGATAGAGTTTGGGTATCCGAGTCACACAAGGTCGTGATTTGAGAAGCCATTTGTGATTGATATGCTTGATACAATCATTCTTCTTCTGCTCGTAATGTTATGAGCACTCTTCATTGCGATGTCTGAATACGTAGGAGCATCAGGAACTCTGAAGATTCTGTTGATGGTTTCAGGATCAAGTTTGATAACCACGTTGCCGTCATCATCCCTGATGGTTCTTGATTCACTGTCAAAGTGGGATGCACATGCAAGAACAAATTCTGGCTCAAGGGCAGCAACAGGAAAAGTAGACACCAGGTGAATATGACTTCTCAGCAACAACTGCATATCGTGAGAAGTTGATTTCTCGACCCTTTTAAGAAACTTGGACATATCAACATGCCCAATTTCTGTGTCTTTGATTTCATCTATGTTTGAGACCATGTGAGATGGAGAAATCTCATTCTGATACTTATATCATATTTGTACTTCATTTTCTTGTTTGTTGGAGAAACTAGTTCGTCTGTCATTGAGCAGGAATCTGCAAGGCTGTAGTGAAAACCCCATAAGGTCAAAACATCATCAGCATCAATATGTGAAGACATGGTATCCATAAATAACAAGACTCAAACCCTAGGGTAATGAAACTGCTTTCTGAATGATGGTGGAGAATGAAGGCTAAAGACCAATTCGGATCTCGGTGGGTTGATTGCGAATGAAAGCAACATTTTTTCTTTTGCGGGTAGCAAGTCAAAAAGATTTTCTAACTTGAACTTTGTAGTCAAGTGTTGGAAACCCGATTTATAAGGTATTTAGAAGCATTTCGGGTTTTGGAGGGCATTCAACAACTTTTATAAAGCGCAATTGGGATTTTTTGAACATTTAGCAACTTTTAATTTGCAACTTTTAAACTTGCAATCCTAGTGAAAAATCCCGACTTGCTATTTGGTAATGAAAACCCGAATTTAAGCCAAAGCTCATTTTCGCAAAGATGGAAGTGAGGATGAAAACGGAGATGAGTGTAAATGAGTGAGGTGAATTTGGTGAAGGCAAATGGAAATGACGTTCTTGCTGAAATATGGCATTTAGATGAAAACGCATATGACATATCTTAGCTAAAAGGAGCTGATTACCAAGAGCTGTGGTTTGACTGAAAGGGAAAACGCGTTTTTGCTTTAAAGACTCATTTCTTACAAAATACAACTCCTCTCAAGTCACACAAGGGAATGACGGTTTCTATTGATCAGCTGCAAAAATACGTTTTAAAACAAAAACGTGATTATCAAGAGCCACTATTTTACTTTCAAGACACGTTTTTTGAAAAACAACTTCACACAATGGCAAAAGAAAAAATGACTTCATAAAAAGACGTTTGAAGAAAAAGAAAGAAAGAAAACGCGACTGTACATGAAAGGCGTTTTCTGAAAAACAAAAAGAAAACGAAATAATGGAAAACGTGTTTTGACAATAAACCTTGTAAAAAATTCACACATCATAAAAGAAAAACGTTTTATAAAGACGCGATTTGATAAAGGGAAACACTTAATCCAAAGATAAAATAGAAAAGAAACTCATACCTGAAAATGCGAAGTTTGAAAATAAAAAATGGAAGATGCAAACCCCAGGCGGCTTGAACATTACTTGCATAATCTTCAGCAAGAGTGAGAACAATAATAATCAAGCTGAGAGGTCGTGAATTCAGCTGAAGAATTTAGGAAAGCTCCACCAAAAGAGGTAAACAATCAAACTCAAACACAAACACTCCTCAAAACTTGGGCAAATTTCTCCAATCGAGTTTTTTGAGCTTAGCAACAAGCAAAAATAACACAAGAAAGACAAAAATCGGGTTTTTAGACTCTCTCAACAACTTTTCTTTTTACTCATGGGAAAAATAGGAACTTTTGGCTCTTTTAGCAATTTTAATTTTGACAATTGAGGCAAAATAGGAACTTTTTGACAATTTAGCAATTTTATTTTGTCATTTAAGCCAAATAGGAACTTTTTGATGTTTTAACAATTTCACTTAAAGCACCAAAAAGAAAATCGGACTTTTTTTGAGTTTCAACAATTTCACTTAAAGCAAAATCGGAACTTTTTGGAACTTTAGCAATTTTGCCTTTAAGACTTAAAACTTCCTATTTTGTTGAGCTGTCATAAAAACCCGAATTTGACCAAAAACACAAGAAAAATGACTCAAAATTTTACAAAAATGGAAAGGGGAGCTGATGAAAGGATGCCCAAGGGAATCATCAATTGAAATCTAAAGTTTTCTAACCTCAACACCTCGTTAAACGTGCTTTAGAGATAAAAACTTCAAATTTTTGGTAGGTTACCCCAATTTTTGTCATGTCAAAAATTGAGGACAACAGTTGGCTCCGACTGGGAAATGACCTTTGTGAACAAAGGTTGTAGGATCCAGAATCACATAATGCTCTAGTGTTCTTTCCATTGGGTAACAGAGTCAATAAAAGAAAACTCAAAGAAAAATAAAGAAAACCAAAAAGATGAAAAGACCAAAAAGACTAAAAAGACTAAAAAGACTCAAACCTTATGTATAGAAACTAATCTAAAACTCTACTGAAAGTATTGCTTTAGATGCTGCCCACTGTAAGGCAGTGTGAATGGAGTGCCATCTTGATATGCAAGTAGAAAATTGTTTTCACCAACCACTTGATGAATTATAAAAGGGCCACGCCATAGGGAATCAAATTTCCCATGTATGCCTTTGGGCTCTCTCCTTTTATCCCAAAGCAAGACACGATCTCCAACTTGAAATACCCTCTGCTTTGCTTTTTTGTCAAAGAGAACTTTAACTTGCTTCTGATGATTGTTGATGCGATCCACCACTTGTGACCTTTGTTCCTCCAATTGTGAGAGAAACATTATCCGTTTATCCAAGGAACCTTCATTTGTATCATCTTCAATGGCCTTAGCCAATTTGAGAGTTGGGAGTTCCAGTGTAATAGGGATTTCTGCATTCACACCATAGAGCAGCTGAAATGGAGACATGCCAATGGCTCTTTTGTGTGTAATTCGATCAACCCATAAAGCATCATACAACGCTTTATGCCATGATCTTTGATTCTCATCCACAAGTTTTCGGATAATAGTGATCAGATTTTTGTTACTTGATTCTGCTTGACCATTACCTTGAGGGTAATAATTTGAAGAGTGAGCCAAAATAATGTTATAGTCAAAACATAACTGAGTTACCTCGTAAGAGGAGAATGTAGATGCATTATCCGTCACTACCTTACATGGAACTCCAAATCTTGATATGATGTTCTCTTTCAAAAACCTACACATTACTTCAGATGTAGCATGTTTTATAGGGACGACCTCTACCAATTTGGTAAAATAATTCGTCGCAGCAAGAACATAGGTATGTCCAGCACTAGAATGAGGATTAATGACGCCAATGAAGTCAATTCCCCATTGTCTGAAAGTTTCTTCTACCACGACTGGTTTTAATGGCAACGCCATCATCTTTTGCTTGCCAACAAACTGTTGGCATTGTACACATTTGTGTACCCATTTATATGTATCTTGAAAAAGCGTTGGCCAGTAATACCTAGCCCTTAAGATCTTGTGAGTAGTCACTGATGGAGAAAAGTGCCCGCCACATGCTAAATTATGAAAAGATTCTAGCAACCTGTCTTGTTGTGCCTTATCAACACAACGCTGAAAATTACCATCAAGAGTTCTTTTATACAAACCACTATCCCAAAGAACGTAGTTTGCAGCCTTACGTTTCAAATTTCTCTTTTCTTTAAAAGACAGATGAGTTGGACATTCACCATAAATCAGAAAATAGGCGATGTTTGAATACCATTCATCAGTAGTGCTGACAAATAGCACCTTGGGAAGGTCTTTGTAAATCTCCTCTTCTCCTTCTTCTGAAACGCTCTCAGCCATAAGCTGACATAGACCTCTTCCACGAACAAGCTTGGTAGGCTTTATTTCTAAATCGTATTCTTGTATTTTCGCCACCCAAATGCCTCTTTTCATACCAAAAACTTGCTATGTCAAAATAGATTTGACTACTGTATCCGGAACTAGAACCACTGTATGAGAGTTGAGAAAATAGAATCTGAAATACTTAACTGCTTTTACTACAACAAAAGCATTCTTCTCAATTGTGGGATATTTGAGCTCGTGAAGCTTCAACGGACAACTCATGAAGGCAATAGGAGATTCAATTCCTTCTGAATTTTGCTGCATCAAAATAGCAGACATGGTATGCTCGGAAGCATAACTATACATTATGAAATCTTTAGTGTAATTTGGACAAACCAGCATTGGGGCGCGAGCGATCGCATCCTTGATCTCAGCAAAAGCAGCTTTTCCTTCAACATTCCAATGAAAAATAGATTTCCCTTTCATCATATCTATGATATGATGAGTTTTCTCAGCAAAGTCTCAAACGAACCTTCTCAAGAAGTTCACTTTCCCAAAGAAAGAATGAACAACTGTCTTACTGGCTGGCAAAGGGAGAGTCTGAATAGACTTTACCCTCTTCGAGTCGATCTTGATTCCTTCTTCTGACACAACATGTCCCAGAAGTTTTCCCTCAGTTACCCCAAAGACTGACTTCTTGGGATTAAGAGAAACACCGTGTTTCCGACATCTTTCCAATACGTCTTGTAAATGAAACAGATGATTCTCACGGTCTTTTGAAAAGACGGTGAAGTCATCCAAATACACCACAATATACCTTCCCAAGATACCACGAAAGGCTAAATCCATTGCTCTTTGAAATGTTGCCCCTGCATTAATTAATCCAAAAGGCATTCTACAGTACGCAAAAGTACCCCAAGGAGTGGTAAAAGCAATTTTGTGTTTGTCTGCTTCACTTACTTCAATCTGGTTGTAGCTTGAAAATCCGTCCAGCATAGACATCATTTGAGCACTTGCCACTGTCTGTAGTACTTGGTCCATAATAGGCAAAGGATAATTATCCTTTAGTGACTGTTGATAGAGATTCCGAAAATCGACGCAGATGCGGATTTCTCCATTCTTCTTACGCATTGGAACTATATTAGCTACCCACGTTGAATGATGAATAGGAAAAATAATTTGTGCGTCTAACATCTTCTGAATTTCTGAATGGATAGTACCAATTTTTTTGGGATTGTATTGATGTTGCTTTTGTCTAAAGGGAGCTGCGTCACTCTTCAAAGAAATTTCATGCTGAACTTCTCCTGATTGAAAAGACTTCAGGTCATCATAAGAATAAGCCAGCACATCATTATATTGGCATAACAGTTGAATAATTTGATTTCTCTCTTCAAGAGTGCAATTGTTGCCAATATTAATCAATTTGGGATCATCTTCAGACCCAATATTATACTTCTCATACCTCGTATGAGAATCAAAATTCACCTGTTGCTGTTGTTGGCAAATCATGTCATCCTCGGTCACACAAGCCCCTTGCTGTTTGTGTGATCTCTCATCAAAGAAAGGAGCCAAGTATGGTTCTAGATGAATTTGGTAATCTGTCTTGTGTCTTCCATCACACATTTGATCCATCCAATCTTTTAAATGCCCTCAAGCATCAAATCCAAGCAACAAGCAACACAAGGACTCCAACAAATAGTGGAATGCCTCTCCATAATAAGTCTTCTCCCAGCTACATGTGTTGTTGCGTTGTCCATGACAATGAGGACAACATTCTCAACCACAACCTCTTTGGTCACGCTCTTCAACAGATTGCACAATGTCTCAGCATTTTTGACTTAATGCAAGGAATATATTGACTTCAAGAACACCGATATGCCACTTGAAGCCACTAAAAAGTTGAGGGTCATATTACTTCCATCTATCCATCCATTTGTTAAGATGCTATAGCCCATACTCCAAAGTAAATTTCTTTTGGTCATCAACTACAAACTATGTATTTTGATGGCTTCCACCCACTCAAATCCTTAGCCGTTGGAGTCATAAGCTCCTTACCAACACATGCCAATGCATTTACCTACCCTTTTCAATATGGGTTTTTTGTTACATTAAAGGGTGTATTATTGTAGTACCAAAAGTTTGCCACAGCCATCTTAGCCTCATGGTGTTTCTCTATATTCCAAGTAGTACTTTCAATTGAAGGTTGTGCCTCTACAACATTGCAAGGAGTAACAAAATTTGGTGGAGGAAGATGGCTAGAACTCTCATGAGTTTCAACATTAGATGAAATCAAATGATGAATGCATGAGTCATTCAGATTGGAATTCATCATTGCTGCCACTACTGCCATTGCTTCCCTTGTCCTCTTCATTTCTGTTTTCTTCATAAAAAAATTAGTTAGTAGGTCATTTGTTTCTCTTCTAATCTTATTAGGCACATTAGGACATGTCTTCCATCATGTCCAAGTATTCTAGAAAGGTGTTATTTTAATCTATTGATTCTTCCTATCATAGGATGTTGACAATAGTCACAGTTGAGCTTGCCCTTGGCATACCTAGCATGCCATGCTTTTGTGTCGGCATTCCCATCATTGCCTTGTGTAACTTCCATTATTGATTTTAACAGAGGCAAAAACATTAATAGGTTTTGAAAGAAAATGGTAAACATTTATAAGTTAAATCTAGGTAGGCAACAAAAAAATGAATAAAAAAGTAAATCTATGCGCATGTTTTCTCTATCTTAGGTGCAGTAGAGTTTGATGCAAAAATTTGGGAGTTCGAAAGAGATACTTGGCCATGGTTTTTCAAAATTTAGAAGGTATTTAGCAAAACTACAGACTGGACTTGGCTCCCAAGTCTTGCAAGCTCAACATTTTTAAAGGGAACTCATGACTTGTGGCAAGTCTGCACTAAGTTTTCAAACTATGGGTGGAATATGGTTAGTGGTGGTGGGTGTGGTTGTGAGGATGAACTCTAGAGTAGGGTTAAGTGGAAGGAAAGGAAAATAAGCTAAACATCCTATTCTCCCATTATGTTTTGGAAGGCTTTGTATAGAAGTGGGAAATTCCCCCTCTTTACAATAAATTGTTTGCCTTTTTTTCCCCTAGAGTATTGATGAAGGTTGTTAGTTGGAATGCAAGAAGGCTGGAAGCCTTGGATAGAAAACATGTGGTGGTTTGGGAACTCTGTACTAAACCAAGAGCTGTGGAGGGGATGGATTTCAATTTATTTTTTCCTTCAAAGAGTAACTCTTGCTATGAAATGGATGCTTAGGGTGGTTGATGGCGATGAGCCTTGTAAATTGCTGATAGACATAACCTTGTTAATAGTTTTTGGTTAATAGATTTGCCACCATTGATGTCATATAAAATGACCCTGAAGTTGCCCAACTTGTTATGGAAAATGAACCAATAGTTGGAGAAATTGTTGTTTGTTCTGACAACTTTCCTTTGGATTTTAGAGGTACAATTCCCTGTTATGATAAACTTAGATATATTTAGAGTTTGCTTTTGACCAAAAAGCAGGAAAGGTGAAGATTAAATTTATAAAAAAAGCAACTAAAATTCCCAAAATAGATTATTACTTCCATACAAGCAGGAACAAACTCATAGGTCTGTTCTTTTCAAACTATGAATGTGTAGCATGCAACCCATAATAGGTTTTCAGATATGTCAGATTCACAAACCAATAAAATCATCTTTCAACCTAACCAGATTTTACAAACTTTGGAATAATTTAGAATATCATTTAATACGAAAAACATAAACACTTAAAATAGTTATTACACAATGTTAGATGTATAATAACACATTAATCTATTGCCAACACACATACTAAAATAGATTCCTTTATTTTAGATGCCTAACATTGTAAAGCACATAGACTTACAACTTTTGTATAAAAAATATTCCACCTTTCAACACCTCTATGCTAAAATTAAATCTAGAATAAAGAAAAATTCCTTTACATTTCCAATCGGTTACATATATATAGCTTCCTTGTTGTAACTAATTCTTTAAAACAACAATTTAGTATAATGATAAAGTCTCCTAAACACTTTGGAAACTTGAAACATTTTATAACTTAAAAGTCACTTGGAATAAAGTCCTTTAAAAATAAATCAAACATGATGCTTTGGAGGCACAATATCTTCTTCCATATTATATTTATCCTTCACGGTGCACGAGCCTAGAATTGGAGATTGTGAGGCTTGAGCAAAAAAATTAGCTTTGTAGGCGCAAAATGCTTTGATTGCTGGAGCAATTTCATTATGTTTTGGAATGGTTACATTGTTTGTTCTAAGCTTCCATATTGCTTTGTTGCTTCAAATATTTTCCAATTTGATCTGAAATGTTAGAAGATGTGCAACACAGTCAATGAGGGAGGTATCAATATTACCCGTCTTTTTCATTGATTTTGCACCAAATGCTTGATTGTCAAAGGACCTCTTGATCATTATCTTGAAATTTTCTTTGATGGATTGAGTGGCAATGACATGAGAATCATCCTTCGTTAGAACATCAAAATTGATAGATATGAAATCGATTTTCATGTCCACCTTTAGTTGACTATGTTATTTCACTAGTTTAGTTTGCTCTTGGATATTTTGCCTCATGGTCATTACTTTCCATTCAATACTTTTTAACCATAAGAGGCACCTATTTTCATTGGCATTTTGAAAGATATGTTTTGCCACAAGCTTATCATTACTTATTTCAATCATCTGTTTGAGGTTTTTATCAAATTTTATCCATACCATCTCATCTTCCTAGAATGCATTGATTTCATCATCAACTTCTTTCTTTTTGTTGTCAATTTCTTCATATATTTTCATTGCATCTTCCATAAATTCTTTTCCTTTTGTTACTATCTCATTCACCCAATCTTCAATTATTTTCCCATAGGATTGATACTTATGTATCTTTTCAATTACCTCTCCACCACTTCTTATTTTGAGATCCAAATAGGAATCTATTTTATCTAGTGGTTGTGTTGAAGTATCAAGAATAGATTTGAGGCAACCAGTTAAAGTTCTCACTTGTTGTTTGAGCTCATCTTGTGATTGTTTATTCCTTTTAGTCCTTCCACCGACCTAGTTGTCAACAATTTGTGAAGATTGATTGTGTAATGATTAAATCCTTCTTAGTAACTTCACTTACATCTTTTTTAGTAGAAAGATGAGCCACCTCTATATACATATGACCATAAGTGTAGGTCTTTCATCATCCTAGAAGTAGTCTTGGCCTTCTTAGGTTGGGGTGACTTTTGGAGCAAATTGGCAACAACATCAAATCGGGGAATGTTCAATTAAGCTACCTTCATTTTTCTTGAAAGGGTCTATTGTAACCAAGAAGATGGTGTGTGGGATGGAGCACCAGAGGATGTTCTAATGGTACTTGGGGAGAATTGCAATGGCCTTCTTAGGTTGGGGTGACTTCTGGAGCAAATTGGCAACAACATCAAATTGGGGAATGCTCAATTAAGCTACCTTGATTTTTCTTGAAAGGGTTTATTGTAGCCAAGAAGATGGTGTGTTGGATGGAGCACCAGAGGAGGTTCTAGTGGTACTTGGGGATAATTGCAATGGCCTTATGATTGGAACTGTAGTAAATGAGGGTTCAAACTTTGTTAAATGATGAAACATTAGGTGAAGAGTGAGGCGAAGGATTGGGCTGAATAGAGGGGTTTTTAAGCGAGTGTGGTGGTGAAGAAATTGGTGATGAAAGAGATAGGGAGGATGAAGAGGTACTTACTTGAGAAGGGGTGGAGGCAATATGGATAGCATCTTATTCTCTTGATTCTTCTTAATAATTTCTCTTTCTCCTCTTTGGAGGATCTTCATCATCATCTCCTCCCTCTCCATTGGTAGGTTGAGAGTTGGTCGATGATGAAGAATGGGGGAGGGGGAAGAAGGTTTTGCTTGCCTTTCTTCCCTTTGCTCTGTAGTCTCTTTTGTCTTGGAAATTTTTGTGGTTGATTTTTCCACAGTCTTCTTCATCACCCACTTGTGTATACCCTAGTTGATGGGAAATATGGGTATGTTTGGGTATGATTAAAATAGATAGGATCCACTAAATTTGATGCATCATCCTCAAGGCCTTGGATATCCCAATTTAATTTGAAATCTTTAATTTGTCCTAGGGATAACCTCATCCAATCCCTCCTTCTGACTTCATATTCATTGTCACGATCAGCCCAATAATCTTCAATCCAATAATCTTCATTGTTGGGACGTGATGGAAGCTAGGTCGAAGCTGCAAGTTGTTCTTGACATAATATTTGCTGCCAAAAGGAAACCTCATGACAAAGAAATGCATGGTGTACTTTACTAAAACTCTCTCAATATTTGATGCATCATACAAGGTTTTGCACTAGCTTGATAGAAAAAGGAATTCTTTCCTTCTTCCTTTCCTTACACTTCTTATTAACTTTGCCTATTTGCCTATAGACTTAAATAAGAACAAATTTATTGCTTACGTACTTTTGCAATTTGTAAGTAATTCCATCAAAACCATGAACCCTGATGTAAGTGAATCTTTGGAATTGAATAAAATAACTCCCATATGTGTTGATCAATTGAACAACCTTTGGAGATATTCTCATGCTCATGTCACCTTGGAGCTTTTTTACCACATGCATTGTGAATGTTTCATTCACTCCCTTGAAGCTTTTATAGCTATTCTCCAATTGGAGTTGTGGGTAATGGTCATAAATTTGAGTTATCTCATCAAAATTACCAATAGGAAGCAATTTTGATCAAGCTCCCTCATGTTGGCTATGGCAAAAAACAAATATAAGGATATATAGAATGATTTGTTGAGATGGAATTGGGTAAGTTGCTTGTGGATCTTATCATTGCTTATGTTACCTCAATCAATGAATTGTTCTCCATGGATGATGACAATAATAAATAGATACATCCATTCTTCGAAATTATGAGCATCCTCATTACCAATTAATTTGTGGAGAAGCACAATAATATTTGAAATATCATTGGCAAAATGTGACTTGTGGAGGTTTTTCGATAGTTGTGACTTCCCTTTCTTAAGAATTGCCAACCAGTGTCTTGTAATGGTGTTGCAACATGCACTCTTCTTAGCGAACAATAGTGTCCAAGTCTGCAAAAAATCTCTTTTAGGTAACTTAAGGATTGCATTAAGAGACTCCCCACCCAATTCAGCTATTACTCGATTATTTGTTGTTTTCACTTCTTGGGTTTGGGGGTCATAATGATTTATACATTCTAGAATCAGGTCTATGCATTACACAACTACGAGGAATCCATTTGCTTGCAAGAGCCCACTTTACACCAACTTCTCCGTAATTGGGGACCTATTCTCGTTACCCATTCTGCTCTAGAAGTCATTAAGATTTATTTGCCTCAATTTTGTATCTCAAATCTTAGGCAACACAATTTTCAATCTTGAAAAATGCTCACATTTGAGATATTTATACTTCAATTTTACAAAAACCAAGTTACAAAGGAAGCAAATCATATCTTTAAACATGCAATCAAGCAAATCCGGTGGAATTTTGATTTTGAGCAAGCAATTTTGTGGGGGGCAATTTTCCATGAAAGCGGCCTTATAAAATTGAAATTCCCTTCTTTGTGGTTTATGAGGACAAATAGTAACTATGTACCTTTGAATGTAGGAGAGCTCTCCATTCTGCACGTGTGATGCCTTCAATGTTTGCACGTGTGATGCCTCACCACATATAGAACCTCCAATTAAATTTGAAATAAATAATTCTTTAGTTTGCTTATTGAAGGTTTTAAGGGTTTTCAAAACTTTATTGGCTTCTGACAATGATTTTGAAATTACATCTAGAAGCCGACGTGGTGATTTGCCTTTACAAAATTGCTTCTTACATCATTGATGGGCCATTGTTGGAAACCTTCATTTAACTTGGAAATGGTAATGAATATCTTGTCAGTTTCCAGTGAGGTTGTGACAATCTTGTTGGATGTCGACACATGTTTCAAAACCTCTTTAGAGTGTTGAAATGCTTTTGTAGAACACTTTTCATTCATTTTCCAACGACTGGGAAGTTCAAAACATCTTTAAAACCTCTTCATGTTGCTTCATTGTTGGGGTTCTGAATAGTACTTCGGACACCAACAAGGTTGTGACAATTTTGTCGAAGGCTGACAAAGGCTTTGAACACCATATGAAATTTCCAACATCGTTTTTCGAAGAGTTTTTTTCTTCAAATAGAGTTAAAAAAACTTCATCGTCATTTGACACATTCTTGAATTTGAACAAAACACTAACACACTTCATTTTCAAAAACCCCAAAGGTTGTGGTAGTATTGTTGGGCTCTGCCAAGGTTCTCACAACCTTGTTGGGGCCCAATGGGCTTGTGAGAACCTCATAATAGGCTGATGCAAGTTTCGAGACATAACAGTTTGCTAATGACTTGGTGCTTAGACAGTTTTGAGGGAAAGCGCACAACTACATACTCAAGGCAACAAAGTACACTGAAAAAGAAATCCCAATGGACTGGTATGCATATTTGAGATATTCTTTTTGGCGATTTTAAGTTGAAGCCATCTGGATCCCTTGGAATATTGTTAGAGACATTCTCATTGGACACGAGGTTTTTTCAGGTCATTTTCTTGTTTCAGATCTAATTAGTGCAGTCTTGAAAACAAAGATGCTCCCTTGGCATGCATTAGAGGTTGTTAAGCTAGATCTTGGCATGCAAAAGGGCTCAGAGAACTGGATCATATTCTTAGGGAGGAGGGATTGTTGCCTTGGGATCTTCTCAAGGATAAATTTCATATATCTGAGGAACATAAGAAGACTTATACTCTAGTCCAGAATTCTGGAATTAATCTTTGCAAGGATAAACTGTGTTGTTTTGGAGAGGATATGTGGGAGAATGTGCAGTGCGTAGGTGGATGGAAGCTGCTGGAAGCTTCTACTAGATACATATACTCCTAGCTTTCACTAATCACTGGTTCTGCAAAGTTAATTCTGTGTGGGGGCTTTCTGACCCAATTGATGTGTGTTCTAAAAGGTTTAAATAGATTTGTTTCAGTTTTTTAGAACCCAAAAAGAAATATTTTCATTGGTTACTTGTTCATCAAAAACTTGCTGCAGCTGTTGATTGTTCTGCTGAGTTATGCTTTGTATGGTCTGTGGTCAAGTGGATTCTTTCTATCATTTGTTTTTTCGACTGTTCCCTATCTAAACTTCTTTGGAATTGTTTTCTTCCATCCTGGATGGCATGCTTTAACAAGGATGTTATTGAATGGTAGGATATTGTGTTTGGATCTATTAATTTGTGGTAAACTGTGTAAGTTTTTTTCCCAAACTGTTGTTAATTTTCTCTACCGAAATCTTAGAGTTTAATTGGACTGAAAGGAACAAATATGTGTTTCAAGGACAACACAGATTACTCGGTGACTTCTCTAGAGAAGTCATCATTTCCATGATGTCTTTGCAGGTTTTAAGGTTAAAAGATGTCATGAAGATGTGAAGAAGTTTGTTGAAGATGGACCTTCTTTTCCAGTTTGTCATTCCAAAGGAGAGGGACAATGTTGAGCAGCTGATTCTCAGAACATGAGTTATGAACCAGATGGGTGGCCTATGCATGAAGTAGATTCTGAAGATAAAATCCTTCCCACCAGTTTTACTCCAGCTGGTGAGGACAGACTGTTCAAGATGATAACAAGCAGGCTCCTGGTGATGTGGGTATTCCTGACGCAGTCAACTTTCAGCAGGCTTTAGTAGACAGCTCCTCGGACAATGAAAGCATGGATGATGTATCTACTCCGTTTCTAGATGTCCCTATTAGCACCTATCCTGAGTGGTGGGTTATGGAGTGTATGGAGTTCAGAACCAAATGTCTGGAGAATGAAATGCTAAATTTACTCAAAGCAATTGATAAGAAGGAAGAAGCCAAGGAGAAAAAGAAGGGAGAATATCTCTTTTAGTTACTACTTCTGTGTTCTTCTGTGTTGTATCTTGGTTCTTAGTTTCTTGCTGTTTCATGTAAATCTGCTGGATATGATGTACTCCTTGGTTGTTTTGTTAGCTCTATTGGAGCTGGTCTTACTGGTCTCACTACTATGGTTTGAACTTATGCTCTGTGGTAGCTAATTTTGGTTATATTTCGTATGAGTTGCCTGTAATAGCTATATTTGTGCACTTTCTTCCAATTTTAAAAAGAATTCAAAATCTTATTTGAAAGCAAAATGCCAAGAAATCTTATATAGAAAGAGAAGATACTATGAACTTTTCTGTTTGGACTTTGACACAGTATTTTGTCTGTAATATTCTCTGAACTCCAGGTTTGCCTTTTTGATTTCCATTTTGTAGAATACCTTTTATAGAAGTGCACAAATGTATGTATGTATGCATCCATGTATGTGACTGGGCAACCTTGAAAGTTTGGATTCCATAAATAAAGGAAGCTTTGACTGCTCTAATGTTCAGTACAAGATGGCTGCTGAGGTGATTAATGAAAGTTGAAGTTGGAAGTATCTTTATGTAATTAGTATTTGATTATGAGTAAAAATTTAATGTTCTTATCAAGCAGATTCCAGGCTTGATTTTCTTATAATTTTCCTGACTAGAATAGTATCAACACACATGTGCACCATGAAAATGAATTTTGAAACACTACTTGATATCAAGCATGTTTTTGTGCTCTTAGCTTCTGACTTAAATTATCTTTACTCATTATGTTTTTTCCTTCAAACTTGTTTGTCTGTCAAATCCTCTAAAAGTATAAACTAAGCTCTCATCAATCTGACAGGTTTCCAGATCTCTCATTTTGATGTTGAGTGAAGTTCTGGTAGCTTTATTGCATTTATTCTTTTCATTGTCAACAGGATAAATGCAATTGGAAGTATCTGTATGTAGTGAGTTGAAGTTGGAAGTATCTGTATGTAATTAGTATTTGATTATGAGTAAAAATTTAATGTTCTTATCAAGCAGATTCCAGGCTTGATTTTCTTATAAGTATCCTGGCTAGAATAGTATCACCACACATGTGCACCATGACACTGAATTTTGAACACTACTTGATATCAAGCATGTTTTGTGCTCTTAGCTTCTGACTTTCACTTTAATTATCTTTATGCATTATGTTTTTTTCTTCAAAATTGTCTGTCTGTCAAATCTTCTAAAAGTATAAACTAAGCTCTCATCAATTTGACAGGTTTCCAGATCTCTCATTTTGATGTTGAGTGAAGTTCTGGTAGCTTTATTGCATTTATCCTGTTCATTGTCAACAGAATTAATTTTTGTGCAGTTCTTTGAAGTAACAGGGATATTAAGCATTGACTAATTTTGTAAGTGTATGTGCACTTCTGAAGAAACAGCGTGTGTTTATTTTATTTGGAACAGAAGCTTTAGCAAGAATAGCAAATCTTATCTATTGGGTCCTGGTAAAAAGGACTTTTGCATAGGAGTGCTGGTAGCATGTGGGGTTGTATCTTTGAAAATATACTGTTATGCTATTGACTGTACCAGTCTTGTTGAGTAAGATATTAAGCTTCTTTTGATTTTAGCTGTGCAAATTTCCTTGAATACGCTAACTTCTCTTTTTCTGCAGTAACAGAAGAGGAGTTAGAGAGACTAAGACGAGCCTTGAAAATTCTTTCTGAAGCAGAAAAACAGCTGAGGGTTTCAAATGACCAGACGACATGGCTGACAGCAGCTCTTCTCCAGTTTGGTTCTGGACGGTCTCTTCTGGTTCCCACATCTGCTGGTACCAGTGCCACACAAAGTCCTGCAGCTGTAAAAGAAAGGAATAATTATGGACTATTGTACAGTGGTTCATCATCCCGACACGTTTTAAGTAATAAAAAACTGTTTGAATCATCACTTGAGCATTCAGATTCAACGGCAATGCCAAAGTCTGTGGTAGGGAATGCAAATGGCAGTCTGAATAAAGGGCACATCGTGTTGTTTAATGAGTCAAATAAAGGAGTACCAGTCTCCAAGATCAAGGCACAGATTCATTCATCGGGTTATTCACCTGGGCTGGGTCATTATGGGAGGTGTTTTTCAGATGGCACCAGTGATAACAATGATTCAGCTCAACCAGAATTCAGCTGTATGAGCCCAAGTAAGTTGGATGAGCTTTGGAGGAGAACTATAGAAGAATGCCGCTCAAACACGTTAAGACAGTTGTTGTGTACACAAGGAAAGTTGGTGTCAGTCTCTACAGGAAAAGGTAGGCATATCTTTTTCCCCCTTCAGAGTCCACAGTTATTTTTTCTATTCAAAATGGATTTGCTTAGGAAATGTCCAAAACGTTTTTACTTCTCATGTTGAGTTTTATAAACCATTGCCAGGACGATTAAAGGCATAAATTGGTGGGAATTTTAATCAGTTATCTTTTCTGGAATGAGAAGTGTAGTTCGGAAGTAGTGATGTTTCATTTAGTCACCAATTTTGTTTTGATTTAGCGATTATTGGTTTTTAATAATTTTTTATTTTTTGAAGTTTTAAACAGCTTCTGCAGTGCTGTGAACTATATGCATCATACTTATGGTGCACACTAGTGTTGACAAGTTTTTTGTGCCATAAAGTGTTTTCATAAGGTTCTCATTGTTGTAGCTTTTTTGTGCCATAAAGTGTTTTCATAAGGTTCTCATTGTTGTAGCTCAGTTACATGATTGTCAAAGTGGTAAAAAAAGCTGGACTATTTATGCTGCACACAATGTGTTGAAGTTTGCACTGATAAGTGGCCACTTGTAGGTTTTGCAGTTGTGCAATTAGAATTCTGGAATCCAGATACAAAATCCATAGCTGAAAGATATGTCAAGAGTATTGCAAGTTCAGTTTCACTCATTCTAGGCTGCAATGTGGAGATTAGAATTAACCTAGCTTCTCTCACAGCTGAAGTTGAGAATATTAAATCTAGAAAAAACTCAATTGAGCTGTTAAAGCCTTCAGCCAATGAACAGAGGGATGTTAAAATTAATACTATAGCAGACCAGGAATGTGAGAGCACTGCCTTGAATTCGGATCAGAGAATGGGATGTGGAGAAACATGTATGGAAGCTCACTCTGCAATAAGTAAAACTGAATCCTTTTCAGCAATGCCCAAAGGATACCATAAAGGTTTACTGATGCCAGCAGAATGTGCTCAGGCAGATGAATTGCGGACTATTACTACAGGGGAAAACAGTGGCCTGGATGTTGTGCATGGTGGAATAGAGGAAGATTCAAAAATAGGAAATGGTTCTGTGACAGATGAACAGAGATTAGAGAGTGCTTGGTTGCAAGCAGTAGAAAAATGTGCTCCTGGTTTAAAGGATATTCTGAAGCCTGAGAAGAATCAAGTACTCCCTCGAGATGTCGTCGATCTTCAAAATGGATTTGCATCCTCTGGTGGTATTAGTACTGTACCACTAGGAGTCGCATTACAGCAGAAAGAAGGGAGATCATGTCATGAGATGAGAGCATTGAAGTCAAATGGAGGTATTGACTTTCGGAAACTTCGATGTGCAAGGACTGATCACCAAGAGTGCCTATGTTCTAGTTCATTTGATCAAGGTGCTTTTGTAACCAGTTTTGAAGAGGAAAACTTGTAAGTTCAATTTTTTGAATGTCTTGTACCTTTGATGCCTTTAATTCTTCTATAGCTCTAAATTCTCAAGTGCTATGGTCATGATGATAGAAAATGTGTTTCTTCTCCAGAAAAATTGCATGATATTCTTCTTAATATGGTTCTCATCTAAATTGCTGAATCGGAATTGGTTACGAGTATGGGTATTTTGGACACTATGCTGGAATGATAATTTTTTTGGGCTGGGTATGAGTTGGGTACATCTTTACAACAAAAAAAGTCATATATATACATACAGTTCAGGTTTGGGTTCGAGGGTTTAGTTTGCGGTCAATTTTTTTTTTTTGGGGTCGAGCTCGTTGATACAAAAACATACAAAAATCAGAAACATATATGCAAAAGTTCAAAATACACCAATATTATAATAGTCAAATATTAGTCAAACTCGAATGTCATGATATAGATTAAAGTTAGAAAAAATAATAATGTCAAGTGTCAACAATCAGCCATCATTGATCAAATGTCATATGGGTCGTCAAAAATATCATCATCACCATCCATATTAGATGATGTATGTAGTGGTAAATTAGAAGAACCACAAATAGTGCCATTGACACTGGCACTAGCACTAGAACTCTCATGCTCACTAGTTGGCTCATAGTCATCGTCATATTAAGTGCAGTAAAGAGGGCAGTGGAAGCATCCAACTCAATACACTTGCTTGTGTCCCCTTCTTTGTAGTCACTTTGTTTATGTGTAAGGAGCCACAAGTTTGAATGTGCATACATCAAGTCATCTTCTTTTTTGATTGTAGTCTATTGTGCTTTATTGAGTGGATGAAGGAGTATGTGCTCCAATTTTTCATCAAATGAAGATGAACTAACAATCTATTAAGACCAAATTAAAGAGTTAAGAGCTACAAAATTTAAATAAAAAAAAATATAAATAAAACTTAAAAGTTAAAAGATTTTTTTTATAAGACTTGCGATAAAATTTCTATCGCAAGAGATTGTAGGTATGTGCATGCTTGGACATGGAAGTACCACCAACTATGAGCATCAACCATGTACTTGTCTGGAAGGGCATTGAGACCACAATCATTGGAGCATGCAAAACTCGTGAACTCAGCCCTCACTGCATCACGTCTATCACGATCAGTGAAGAGTCAGTGAACTGCCGCCTTGTACCCTTGAGCCACTTCAACATCTCTATATGGGGCAACTCTTGCTGTCACAAAAAGGAGCTGAGCACTATAGTATTTGGGGCTCAATGCAAAGGCAAGAAGATGCAACAGAGTGGTTATTTTGTTCCATCTCTTTACAATGATTTTGTGTAGTTTTTTGAAGAAGTTTTCTTCAAAATCTTGCTCTTTTGCATTGCATTTATGATGACTTTCTTCTTAATCATTGAGTTGATGCCATCATATATCTAACCCAAACAAGGCCTATCCATGTTGGCATAATAGATCATGCTCAATATGGGATAAGTGAAACTGAGGAGATACTTATCACGATCCAACTAAATGTCATCTAGGATCATTTGCTTAACCTTTGCTGTCCTTGTAGTGCTAGATTACCTCCATGTGGACCAATTTGAGTTGATGAGCATGTTAGAAAGTGCGTCATGAACTTTCAAAAGTCGTCTCAACACAATTGTGTTGGAGGAAAAATGGGTCTCATCAACCTGTTTGAAAATCAATATAAAAATTAAATTTACAAAAATTAAAATAAAAACAAAATTAAAAAGTTTACTAAACAAAATTAAAAAGTTTACTAAAGTGAAACATGCTTATTATTTAACTTACCTTCAACAACAACAATATCAAGAATGTTCTAAATATGCCTTGTGACATATGGTGGTTGGTGACAAACATTTGGATGTCTTCAGCCTCAGGCTTACATATATAGACCCTGTCCAAACCCACAGGGGATCAAACCTGGACCTTGAACCTGGGTCTGACCGGACCGGGACTCGGGGATATATATAATATATAACACACTTTTATTTATATTAAGAATAAAGTTGATAATACTGCAAATCATGTATTTACTAAACAAAACTACCATATATATTTCAAATTTGACATACATTATATTAATTCAGTATCAATTCGTCAAACTTGATTGTCATGATAAATATTCGTTGTTTAATATTAAAATAGATTTATAAAATAAAAATATACTAAATTTATTATAGATTCTAAATTTATGATCGATACCAAATTTGAGTTTTCCTTAATAAATCTTATATATATGGTATATCATAAACTGTTTCACATTTTTTATCATTTACGGTTTTTTTATAGGGTATATCATAAACTAAACTACCATAAATATCTGCACCTTGAGGTAATCATTTATGTTCTTTTAAATTTTTTTAAAGAATTTATAACCTGTAATACTTAATATGAATCCAAAATCATTTGTAAATTGATTGAAAGCTTATTGTAAGGGATTTGTCATATATGGTGTAAGTTTGAGCAGTAAGAATATCTGTTATGGGCAATGCATGTGAAAATGTTCTCTGTTTTCTGTGACAGTTTAGGGTTTTGGGCTGCAACTCCTTTGCTCTTTGTCTTGAAAGTTTGGGCTGTGAAGCAAACAAAATGCGTTGAAAATCAAAATGACTGTCATTAGGGTTTCAAGTGTATGTTTTATGGTCAAAAAATCAAATGAAATGCATTAGAAGTTTTGGCTGCTACTGGAGTTGTTGTGGAAATGCCACATCCAACCTTTGGAATCACTTGGGTGCATGCGTCAATGACTTGGAATTGGAATGCTATTATCAAGAAATAAATAGTTACCCATAAGGGTCTATAAAATTGATAGTGCAATTGTTGATCATTGATATCCCATATGGGATGATATTTTTCCTTGAGTCTGACATGGATGAATCTAATGGTCTCCTTGGCCCCATCTATGCTCTCATATGTATAGCCCATTGTGACCATCTCCCCATGAGCAACATGAAGGAGGACAACTAAACGCTCTATGAAGTGCAGTTAAACAATAATATAAATACTATGTTCCAAGCCGTTTTGAATATGGGGACAGGGGGACGATAGGGGATGGGGATGGTAGTTTGAGGACCGTTTTTTGGGTATGGTGGTTTATATATATATATAAATGATTTTTTCAAAACATATAGAGAGAGATACTCAAATTAACAGCAACCTTACATTTCTAACTTCATACCAGTAATAACAACAATATAACAGTAGAGATAGAAGGTAGATACTCAAATTTAATCATGACAGCAGTATACTAGTCATATTTCAGCAATTTAACAGCAATAAAATTTAATCGTGGCAGTAGTATATGAGTAGTATTTCAACAATATGATAGTATATTATATAACATTGCAGTTTATAAATTAAAATTAAAAATATAGAACTTAAAGTTTAAATTCAAGTCTCAAATAGTCAAACTTCAAAATTCAACTAGGCCTCATCTTGGTTGTCAATATCAAAAAACTCGGATTCTGTGTCACTCTTTGGCTGAAGTTATGGTTTGTCAAATGGAATCTTGACCAATCCTGGTTGCACCTTCTCCTCATCAATTTGCTTAACATCTTCAGGATCAATATCCTAGCATGCTCTTGGAGTTTGTGAATTCTCTGTTTTCTGCCAATCATAAAGTCTCAAGGCACTATGAATTGGAACTAGCTTTTTTTCCTGTTTAGAGATAAGCATGTTCCTCTTGATTAAGTAGATGAAACTGTAGGTGGACCATTTCCTCTCTACAAAAGAGGAATTAGCAATTTGTGAGAGTAGACAAATAGCAAGTTGTTTCAACTCCGATGTGTCTTTCCCATGAAATTTCCACCATCCAATAGGATTTGTTTTGAGCAATAGTGGCTTTGTCCATCTTAGCCTCTAGTTTGTTGAATGTAGGACTTTGAAGATCAGAAAATTGAAGCCATTGCACTCGAAGTATGGTTGCCTCCTCATTGCTATAAATCTTATGGAGGGCTTTCATAAACCCCTCCATCACCTCATCTTCTGCAGAGAGATGAATTCGGCTAGCTCTAGGTGTGTACCACCTGGGATTAAGAGCATAGGTAGCCATATGAAGAGAAGTGTTCATTGTGTTCCACCTCTTTGTGACAATAGACCTGATATGCTCTTCATAGAATTGTAATTCAGGATCCTTGTCACGAATTGCTTGCTTCATTTGATCAAGCATGCTATCAAAAATCTCATAAATCTCTCCAAGGCTAGTAGAGTCTATATCCACATACCCGATTACACCCATAACAGATGATATGATAGAGAAAATATATTTGCAAGCAACATTTACAAATTATGACATCGACACTATTAATAATGTAAATTAAAACCTAAAAACAAAAAGTAAGATAAAGTAGAAAATCAAACATATTAATTATTAAATAAATGTTTCTTACTTGATATTGGACCACCAAGTGTCATTAAGCACCCTTTCTCTCACCACCTTACGTTTTGTCTTTGATTGAGCCTACTTTTTTCTTTCCACAAACCATCATGGATTGTAGATCATCTTGCACCTTCAACACTCTCTCTAGCAAAATGAAAAAGCTAGCATATCTAGTCTCAAATGGTTTGAGGAATTCTTTCCTTGATTAAGATTAGAATAGTGCAAGCGAAATGTGATTGTTACATAGAGGCATTTGTATGTCTCTAGCTTCAACCATTGCTATCTTCACCCAATCTATTTTGCCAATGTCTTTCAAAGCATGTACACAACATCGAGTCCAAAAAATATGTTTTAAATTCTCTCAACCATGAAACCAGCTAACTTACAAACACTAGCTGAACCTGTCATAACTTGCTCAACATCAGAACACCCAACCTCCTCTACAATCTTCTTTGAAATGGAAAACTAGCAATCAACATTCTTATGTTTCCTAAGTAATCAATAGCTTTAAGAAAGTATGAACCAGCAGGACATGTAACAATAATTTCAATGAGTGGTCGATGTTGAATACCGGGCCACCTATTCATGACAGTGGAAAAACCAATTCTCATCCATGTTTGTCTCATCTTCTCCATCAATATTGTTGGAAATAAGCCACACCCGGACCGACGATGGGTTGGCCACAAGGGGCCAGTAGCTCAGTTGGTAGAGCACTCCAGCAGCAAATGGAAGGTCCTAGGTTTGAGTCCTAGCCGGTCCAAATGAGCAGCAGCTCAACAAGTGGTATCAGAGCTAGGCTAGGAGCCCCAAGCACCCATAGTGTGGCTTAAGGGGGGGTGTTGGAAATAAGCCACACCCGGATCGACGATGGGCTGGCCACAAGGGGCCAGTAGCTCAGTTGGTAGAGCACTCCAACAGCAAATGGAAGGTCCTAGGTTCGAGTCCTAGCTGGTCCAAATGAGCAGCAGCTCAACAAGAAATATGTTGACCTTGAAATAAGAAGACCATGCCAAATGAGATGGACTAGCATAGGCATAAAAAACATTGGTCATCGAATCATCTGATTGCTCATGTTTTTGTGAATTCATTAACCTTGCCATTATATTTTTTTCACCTGCAGTAGAAGTGGCCTTTCTCTTCCCTCTATGACAACTCTCTCGAACTGATACATTGGAATAGTCATCAATAGATTGCATTGGTTTTGGATGAATGTTTCTTACTCTTAGTAAATTTTTCCTTACTCTCTCCAACCAACCTTGCCATTTCAACTTCTTGTTCCAATGTTATATTTGCACAAAATCTAACACTCTGTCCTCTCTCACCCAATAAATTGTCTGTAACCCTACTATAGCTCCTGTGATAATCAATTTTGCAAATATGACAACCAATTCTTGTTGCTCCCAATATATTTATCCTTATTAATGGTTAAATTGGTGGCAAATCGAAGCAAGAGTTTTTTGGGGTGGAAAGGGCCTTTTGCAAATTTTTGAAGAGAGGGTGAAGAGCATGCAAAAAGGTTTTGTGGAGTTCTAATAGAACCCGTGTTTGGATTTTCAGAATGAGAAGAAAGGTCTATTCTATTTACTTCAACTTCTTGATTGCTCGTATTCACATTGTCATCAATGATCACAACTGCTAGTGCTCATTTTGTAGTGTTTTTTGTGTGACAACAAATTGAAACCAAAATATTTTAAAACTAATTTCACACCCTCTCTAACAAGCTAAAAAAAAGACACAAGGCAAAATGACATACCTTGATGCAATGGTTGTAACTGAACCAGATGATTTCTTCTTTGAATCTTCCACTTTCAGTTTCAGCTGTAAGTTTCTTGCATGTTTGCAATTAGTAATACTGATAATTTGATAAACTATTTTCAAATTTTGAGGCCACCAAGGCCACTATTATATATATTCTTTGAATCTTATTTGATTGTTTCAAACTTTCAAATTTCAACAGAGCATGACAAATGAGGCTCTATGTATTGTAGAACTCAAGCTTCTTCTATCATTTATTGCAAACTTTAAAGTTTAAATCAAAATTTGTTACATGGGGAGATGTATCCACCCCTCAAAACCCTATCCTTGTAAGTAAATACTGAACAATGATCACTAATATCAAATATTTTAATGGTCTCCACTCTCTAGCAGCAATAGTGCAACCTCCAACACAATCAATGAAATTATAAAACTAAGAATAGAATGTATATTTGCATATTAGGGAAAATAAGGGGTGTGGGACCCCACGTCCCATTAGAACCCAATGACAATTCGCCACATAACCTTTTTATCTTTTTAAATTGTTGAAATTTTTATGTAGGGGGTGCCTAGTTATACTTGAGATGGATGAGGGATGTTTGGGGGACGAACATGTGTTCACTACAAGTGTCTTCTCGTCCTTGAATAGAGGGACGGGTTTCAAGATTTTTCTTGGATTTTTCAGTTCGAGGGGGGCAGCTAGGGGATGTCCCTAAAATGCCTCAGGGGACAAGGATAGGTGTTTGAGGGGTGGGGATGCGTCCTCGTGTTAAACATGAATAAGTAGTTGGATAATGGATTAAATAAAGTAACATAAAATTATAAACAAATAAAAGTACTATAAATGATAAACTAGTAAAATGAGAATAAATACAAATGAAATATGAATTTACATCTACATTCTCTTTCATTAGAAGATAGAATTTTTGCTCATTGAAAACCTTCTCAACCATGCCAACTCTTGCAATGGTATTATCATATGAAGATGGAGACCATGCCTGACTAACAAATATGCGCCTCAAGGTGACTTGTGACTAAAGCAAAGATTGTAACATGATAAAGTTTATTGCATAGTGGGATAATCCATGATAAATCAACTCTTTTATGCTTATTTGTTGTCTCATTAAGTTGAGGACCCACGCATGGTTGTATATGTATTTGCAAGTGTGTTTAGCATACTTCGCAATTGCTTTGATTCATAGGAGTTTGCCAAGATCCTCCGATATAAGGTCAAGGCAATGAGCAAGATAAGGAATCTTGAATATGGATGTGTGCTTCTCCATGAGGTTTGCAAAAAAATAGTTTGCTTCATTGTCTGTAATTACCTACACAACATTTTCTTCACTCATTTTGGCCACAACTTCCTCTAAAATCTAACAAAGGAAATCAACATTTTTTATTTTTTTGAACCATTAATGGATTTTTCATTTTAGGAAAATTGTTTTACTTTTACCTAAGGAAGAAACAAGAAAATTCAATAATTTCTTGTTCCTCCTATCTGTTTGACCATTAAGCATGATGATGCAACCGTTCATATCTCATGTTGGCCATCAATTTGGCCTTCATGTTTGTCACTTTTTTCAATCAAAATCGAGCCCTTTATCTCTTCATTGTTAGGGGCTCTAAACCTTGCCCCAACAACAATAGTGGTATGTACTAGATTTTCTCAATAAGGAGTCATAAAACAAAGAAAGAAAAGTATTCTAAAATTAAGAATCTAATAAAAAACCTTGAATTTTAAAATTAAAGAGAAAAAAAAGAAAAAAGGAAGACATTTTGAAAGCATAAATAAGAAGGATTTACATTGCCATGTGAAATGGAATAGAACAGTAGAACCAAAAGTCTTCAATTGCACTCCTTGTTGCTTGATGCTTGTCCTTGTTCTAATTTGTGCTCTTAAGTGATGGTTAGGAACTTGGAGTATTTTGTGGTACAATATATGAATCCAATCTGGATATGTGAATTCTAGGCTCAACATTAGCATTGCCACTAGTGCTCAAAGTCGAAGGGAATGGGGGAATTAGAGAAGAAGTCTCTTTGAATGATTGCCATCTCTTCATTTTGCCTCTTTTTTAGTTTCTTTTTCCCATTGAAGGTCGCTAATTGATTAATTTGTCAAACCAAGATTTGTTTTGTGCCCACATGCACCCATTGATTTATGTCTTTTTTCCTTGGTTTGCATTTTTAAATTGTTTTAAAATTAAATGAAGGTTTCCAGAGCTTTGGTTGTGAAGTTTATGAAGAACATGGCCTTGGTTGGACTTAGCATTAGGCATGGATATGATATTTGATATTGCAATTTTATATTTACTTTTTAAAAAATAATGGTAAATTTTGGAGAGGTCTCCTCAAGGTTTATGTTTGATGTCCATTTACATATTTTTTAAGCTTTGGTCTATTGGCATTCCAACTCGTGCCTCCTACCATATTGTAAGCATTTTAAATTTTAATTCACATCTTTTAGTGTGACACGAAATAGAATGTGGCATGTATGGTAATTTTTTTTTTCAAATTAAAAGAAGAAGCTCCTAATAATAAAAACTAATCTAATCTAAACAATATGTATTTACTTTGTACGATATGTACAATGTTTTTTGGATTGTTCATGTTCATGCTAAACAAAACTAGAAGTGTGTCTATTTGGATTCGCCTAGGGCAAAAGGCTGATATACACTTCAACTCAAGGCAAAAAGGTTTTTCATGTGTTTTGATTGAATGAAGACCATAAAACAACTACTGTGCTTATGTTGTTCAGCTAAAGGAAGAGACTGAGCAATGTAAGTACACATAAGGATTTGAATTGGTTTAAACACAAGCACACAATCACTTTGATAAGTTGAATTAAGGAATTAGTACAAAGTCACAATCCTTAACTTTGAGTAAACCTGCAATACAAAGCTTGCAAACTTGGTAAAAGTGATTTAGTCTACCACAACATTCACAACAAATAATACAAAACATCTTAATAGCATTTAGAGACAAGAAAGACATTACTAAATTCTATTGAATAAATGATACTACATTAATAATATTGGATCTTAAGCACTTATTTATAAGGTTATACAATGTTTTTGCATTAAAATAGAAAGAAAAGCTAACAACAATTTCTACCTTAAGAATAGACTACTTGCATGCAATGTAGTCTTTATTACAAAATTTAATCCACTAATACTAAATCTGGGCTTAGGCAATCTTCAGTTAGACTCTCAATAAAGATTACTATAAACTACGAATAGACCACCTAGAAGGTCGTCTAAAAATAGCTGATTTGCATTATTAATCTTCAAATATAGATTTTCCAGAATATGCCCATTCCCTTGAAAACAATGACGACTAAAAATAGCATAGGCTGAAAATAGACAATTTTAACAATTGGCTCTGAAGACGATTCTGATGAAGCTCTTTGTTTTGAACTTAGCAATTTCTCTGACATTTTGATGCGTAGACTACGAAGACCTGTGCATGTTGATTCTACATCAAACCTTATTTAAGAATTCTGAAACGCTTGGTATCCATCTTCTGTCATCTCTCCAACCTTTGTGACAACTCTTATGACCATCTGCTTTGTTGAACATCAGACGACTGACCCTGAACCCTCTGATTGAAGAATGATAACTTCTCACAGTTTGTTCCCAGGTTGATATGACACAGATTGGTCACTTGGACTTTTGGAAATTTGTAGTAGGGAAAAGGTTATGAGTTTCAAAACCTTGTTGAAAACAACATCCTAGGCTTTGGAAAGAAGATTTTAAGAATCTTGTACCCTTACTTGCAGAACCACTCTTATAGGAGACAAGGTCGATTCAGTGTTGTTTAGTCATCAAATTGATAAGATATTGGCATTAGAGATAATGGAACATATGCCAGATTTGAAGCAGGCATAAATAAGGCAAATGTTTTCATATCATTGATGCTAACTGGCCTAGAGATGAAGAGTGGGAAGGGTAGTACAAACAATTCACAAAGAAGTGTTTACTCATTTGTTGCATTCTTTCAGCATTGTTTCAATAAGTCTGGTCAATGTATAAGTGGGCATATGTGCTAAATAGTTTCTTTTCAATATGTATTGTGCTAATCTGTCAGAGGAAGCCGGTTCTGAGAATATATACTATAAGTTGGTGTGATTACACATGGTGGCAATTTCAGGAAGTCGTATGGCCAATAGGCTGACATGTCCCCACAATGCACCTCATCTCCCCATTTGAGGCCTATACAAAGAAGTAGGAACTTGCATATTTTCGTTGATATATTGACAATGCAAAGTTCTCTAGTTCTGTTGTTTTGGGGGAAGTTAAAGAAGAGCATGGAACTAATCATAGTGGGTTCTCAAGTTAGCAAAGGTCTAAGTCCAAGAAGAATTAAAGGATCTATTCAATGAGCTAAGAATTGTTCTCCTAGACCATCGGTGGTGATTCAATGTTTAAGGAATGGGCTAAGAAGTTTGGGAAGTGGCTGTGATCTAACTCTTTCCCATTCAATTATCTACAAAGGATCGTTAAGTTTTGTGAGCTGCAATGATCTTTTAAATCGAAGAGTGTATCATACTGAAAAAGGCCATGGTATTTTTGATGTCATTGTTCTTACTTCATTTGAGGAGTGGCCCCTAGGGCTAATTTTGTGGCTAGAGATTTACTTCATCAAACTACATGCTCCCAATCAAAGCCCCATCAGCAAATTGAATTGCACTCGCTAAACTTTAGTCCGAAGTTGCACTTTTAAGTAATAACTATATTGTTAAGATTGTTAAATAATAGGACGAGTAATTAGTCATCCAATAGAGGTGAGCATTGTGTTGTTACTATAAGTAGAGGTTATTTGCTTTGTAAAAATGATCAGTCTTAGAGCATTTTGTAAAGAATTTGATTGGAAACTCTTGGAGAGGATGAATGGAGTAGCATTCTGAATTATGCTATTGTAAACTTAGTTGTAAATGCATTTGCAATAAATCATTATAAGACTGGCATGCCCTCCATGCAACTATAGAAACATGTTTCAATTGCAGACTTCAGACAAACCCCTGTCATTTACTGGTGCCCATGTAAAGTTGCTGGAACCTACTCTATAACTTATGAAAGCCTGAAAATCCATTACAATCTGCTGAGACCCTTGGTGATCTCTGTTTATGATTGAAACTAAGCTAGATTGTTGCAGACAAAAGTTACCAAGGATGCAATCTTTAAACACTTTGCTGTTTAGACACTGATCAACCTGCAATAAATGTGTAATGTCCCCTTTTCCTGAGCAGTGGTCAGATGTAGCAGTTAGCCTACTCACTGGTCCTCGTAGGCTAACAGGGTCTTTAGGGGACCCTTTTGAGGGTAATCTTTGGTTCGACAGCAGACCCTTTGGTGCTAATTTCAGTATTCATCAGCTCTTTGTCCCAGTTTATTGGTGGTTCGCTTTTCAGAGGCCATTCGGGAGACTCTGATGCACACTTACTATGTAATGTTTCTCACCCGGACTTGCCCTAAAATTCGCTTGTTTGCCCTAGAATTTGCTTGTTGATTAAGTTTAGGGTTTCTTCTTTCTAAATGAATGTCTTTTTAATGCAATAACTTTGGGTTGGGATTTGTATTCACCATATTAACAACATATTTGTTAGCAGTAATATCTAGATATCCAAAATATATTCATAATCATAAAGCAATAATGAAGACATAAGAGGAGTGCCATGGGTGGATCTGCCCTGAAGCCCTCAAATAAAGCTCAAGAGGTTGTCCATCACAATCCTTCTTGCCTAGTGGCTTAGTACTTGCATACTCCATTCATGGCAACACCTCGGAAGACACTCGTCCTATCAGGGGAGAGGAACCATAGAGTCCAAGTGGCCTAAGGCCTACTGCTTCCTATTGCCCAACCCTTGTTTCGGGCCTGTGGGGATGAATCCTTAGGTGGGACCCCCACCCCTCCATGACCCAACCCTTGTCTCGGGCTTGCGGGGCGGAATCCTAGGTGGGGTTTTTAGGCAAACCCACTTACTCATGATTCACCCTTCTTGATAGGTTCACAAGCACATAGTAGACAATCTTTATATAATCATAGAATATGTAGTATTAGTGACTCATTTGTATTTGCATCCATTATGCTTTGCAAGTATCTAACATGAGTGTATAATCAAATGAAGCCTTATCATGACAATGCATCAGAGTGCAGAAGTAAATGTGACCATATTTATATATCCATGTCGATCCTTCATCATATTCCTTTCTAGCCTTGATATATGATAATGCATTGTATCAACTAAAAGATCTAGCATCAATCAAATCTAAATGCATTAATAATCCAAAGATCAATAAACATTATCTAGTTCATATAGTCAAATGGGGAAACATATATGATGTCAGTCCTATCATTGTGAACATGCATTAGCATAAGGGGGAGTAGACTGATAAATACCAAACTCAAAAAAGATCATACTAGAATTCATAGCAATCTAAATTTATCCTATTCTTCCCTATGTTGCCTGTAAGTAAAGTGTGTATGTTAGGGTTTTAGATTCATCGACTTGAGTCATTCAAGGGTCAGCCTTAGTATAGATAGCAATCAGGTTGGGTTTTATCTCCAAGCCATTTGCATATTAATTAGGTGGGAAAGAATTTTGTGTGTTCCACTAAGTTCAAATCCTTGACTTGAGATATAGTAGTTAGATCAGATAAAGAAAGTATGCTGTAACACAACGTAGATTGTGTTGGATAATCCATCATTGTGTGTTCCTTAAGTTCAATCATTTGGAAATTGCTAAATATTAGATGCTAAGTGAGTAATCTCACCTAAATTGTGGTGCCTCTCTCAATATAGGATCTACTGTGTCTGGATGATTGATTGCCCTCCTTAAATGATAGCATTCTTTATCAACATGACTACCATATATATTTATACATATATCTTGTTGACTATTATGATTAACCATCTTTTATAAACCGATGTCTTGTAATTTTGAATTCGTCTTATTTGTCCCTTCCCCTTTGCCTATATCGATAGCAACTACTGTTTCAGGAATCTCTTAAATTCAGTAATTCTTAAATTCAATAATTCCTATGCAAGATACTGATTCAGTGGAGCAACACCTCTTTGTTTTGGCTTGAGTAGATGGATTCACCTATTGGTATATAATCATCCTTTGTCTTCTGATTCACTCACATTTCACTTCTATGATTCTTACCCTGCAGTTGATCTCATTCCCAAGAGATTCGATGATCCCCCCCTGGCTCTTTATTGTTGAATATTACTTATACCTTTGTGTTTGGTAGAGAATGGGTGTGTCTCTTGGATGAATGTTGTCCCCTTAGGAGGGGCACGACTAATAGTCTAGGAGTAATCATGGTCAAAAACTAACTGTTACCTTAAAATTATTCTCACACTCTATGACTAATCAGTGTTAGCATTAAAGGAAGGATCGAGTAACAGTTTGGAAGGTATTCAGACCATAGTTACGAGACTCAGACTCAGCTCAGACTCGGCTAGGGTGACTCGACTCGGGACTCGGCGCTCGGACTTGGCACAGACTCGACAAAATGAAAAAACCCTAGAAATTTAGAGATTTTTAAGAATTTAAAACTTGTTTCCAGCACCCTTTATTGAATAAACCTTAAAGACAATAACATCATTAAATAGAAGCAAATTTGATCACATACACAAGTATACATTGATCACATAAGTATAAAGTACACAAATTGTAGCTGAGCTGTTGAAGGAAATAGCACACTAAGATATATAAATGTAGTCAAATGTATACAAAACTCATGGAATATGAAATCCATGACATCAAATTTTCCATACAAATATGAAATATCAAAACAATAGCTACAAGTCTATGGCTTAGTGGAGCCAACATCCTTCCTACGAAGGCTTCTAAGGGTCCTCAATGATGTAGCAGCTGCAACCATAGTCTCTGCCTATGTCTCCATGCCACTCTCACCAACAACAGCTCTGTGTCCTCGTTCTCTAGCTTGCTCCTCAACCATGGCTACAACCTCAACCTCTCTATCTGCCTGGTCCACCCAATCAAGGTCCTCGTCACTAAAGATTGCATCTATAGACTCAGTGATCCACTCAGACTGTGGATCAACCTCCTCTAGCCTGATCGGGGTGGCGTCATGGTAAAAAATATTCCTATATCTGAGCCGAAGGTTGTAATGAACATATACCAAGTCATTCATCCTCTCCACTGACAGTCTATTGCGCTTCTTGGAGTGTATGTGCTCAAACATACTCCAATTGCGCTCGCAACCAGATGAATTGCATGGCTGGCTTAGTATACGAATGGCAATATTTTGAAGGTTTGGTGTATCAGAACCAAACATATGCCACCATCTATTTGAGATGAGAAAAAGAAACAAAATCAATCTCATTTCCAACTTTAATTTTCAAGTTTCAAGTTTCAAGTTCAACATTTAATAATAAATTATAATATAAAAAGATGAAAATTATGCCCTTAAATATATTTTTACCTGGTTGTAATGTCGTCCTACTCTCTTTGCACAATTGGCGTGCAAAGAGGTCTCCTTGTGCTTTAGTGAAGGCATCTCTATTTGTGTACTAACAGTAGGCAACATCTGCTCTATCGTCGAGTAGAGCCCACTAAGAATTTCTTTATCTACACGGAAATCACGGCTGAATTGGAAGGCCAGATTTAGGAAACATGTGGCTGCATGGAGGGGCCTATGAAGTTGGTGGTGCCATCTCCTATCAATGATCTCCCAAATGGGATGATACTTCTCCTCAACTCCACCATAGACGGATCTAATGGCCTCTTTGGCCCTATCCATGCCCTCATATATGTAGCCCATTGCGGGCTTCTCCCCATTAGCAACTCATAGGAGAACTAGCAAGGGCTTGATAAACTACAAAGTGCAAACATTAACTTAAGCGTGAACAAAAATAAACAAATAAAAGTAAAATATGAATAGAAATTAAAACATAATGAAGAATTAAATTTTACCTTCACAATCTCCTCCGTTGGTGCTCGAAACTTTGGCTCATAAAAAATGCAATTATTCACATCAATCCCTACAGTGGTGGTAGCATAGGATGAGGAAGACCACTCCTCACCAACAAACATGCGCCTCAAAGATGCCTTTGATCGAATCAAGAATTGTAATGTAATAAAATTTGTGGCAAACCTAGTGATGCTAGGACGAGTTAACTCCCTCAACCCCCTGTATTGCCTCATTAGGCTAAGGACCCATGTGTGATTGTATACAAATTTCCAAATGTTTTTTGCCGCATCCACACATGTTTTGATCCAAGGGAGCTTGCCAAGATCCTCCAATATGAGGTCAAGGCAATGGGTAGCACATGGAGTCCAAAATATAGTACGGTGCCTCTCCACCAATAATCTACCAGCAACAACATAATTTGCTGCATTATCGGTCACCACTTGAACCACATTCTCTTTGCCCACCTTAGCTATCACCTTCTCTATAGCCTCACAAAAGTATGTGGCATTTTTGACATGGCCAAAAGCATCAATGGACTTGATGAAGATGGTCTCACCTGCAAAAAAGAAGCAAAACCAATTATTCAATAAATTAGAAAACATAAATCAGCCATATTAATCACTAAATCAAATTCAAATTTCCAATTAATCAATGCATTGAGGGAAGTACAATTACCTGCGAAGGAAATTAAAAAATTAAGCAACGTCCTATTTCTCCTATCGGTCCAACCATCAGTCATGATGGTGCAACCCAAACTCCTCCACTCCAATTGTTGCTCCTCTATTTGTGCTTTTACATTTGCCACCTTTTGACTCAAAAGTGGGCCCTTTAATTCATCTTCGCTAGGGGCTTTGAACCGCACCCCACATATAGTTATGGCATCAACCATATTTTGCCAAAAGGGAGACCTAAAACATCTCATAAATAAATTAATAAGTTACTTAGATAATTATTGTAAAATGAAAAGATTTAACATTAAATTTGAATTCAACAATGAGATACATCTAGATTCTAAAATTTAAATATAAATTTTAAAACAATTAAACAAAAAAGAATTACCTGGCTACATGGAAGGGAATGGTGCAATGGTACCAAAAGTCTACAATTGATTTTTTCGCTGCATAGTGTGCGTCCTTGTTCCAACCCATGCTCTCAAGCGACGGTTGGGAACTAGGAGTATTGCATGGTACAAAATATGAATGCACCCTAGATTTACGAACTCTAGGGCCAATGCTAACACTCCCACTACCACTAGCAGTAGCGGTAGCACTAGGAGTATCCATAGCTGGTGCAATAGCAGAAGCACTAGCAGAAGCACTAGCACAAGCGCTAGCACTAGGACAGTATGGAGGCATGGAAGAAGCATCTCCAACACCACCAGTGGTCGCCAACTCCTCCCTCTGCCTCTTTTTCATTTCTTTTTGCAATTCAAATGTCTCTAATTGCACTTGCACCTCACGAATAGCCTCAGGAGGTGCATTAATGCAACCCATTGCATCATGGACGAGTATGCAAGCAATATGGTATTTCAATCTGTTTATGCCTCGATGATATATTGTTTTGCATTATTTACATTTTGCCTCTCCTTTTTTTTGCCCGGGAAAGATTTCAAGTTTCAACATGTTTCCAAGCAAGGTCTTTTCTGCTTGGGGTTTGAGACATTGTAAAAATATGGTTTGAATTGCAAATGAATGTGGCTGCAATAACAAGTAGGGTTTCTAAAATTATCTAAGTTGCAAGTAGGGTTTGTAAAAAAAGAAATGCAAACTCAAAAAAACAATGATTTTACAAATTACAATGATTTTTTTGTTAAAAAAACACAAAAAAACCAATTAATATCAAACTTACCTCTTAGATTAGGCTTGAAATGCAATGCAAACTCCTTCCAATCGCTGGTAATGAGCTCTCAATGCACCTCCTTGCTGGTATGAAGCTTCCCAAATGCTATCTGATAATGGATTTGTCTTCAACTTCTTGTTGGTTGCCCTACAATGAACTCCTGTTTTTCCTCACAGCTCTCTTTTCTCCTCCTATTTTGCCAAGTAAATGAAATGAAGTTGCTTTTAGGGTTGAGGAGAAGATATAAGTTAAAAAAAAAACCAAATAAAGTGATTGTTTTATGTTTTTTATGCTTGATTCACTTTGCTGTGCCGATCGAGACTTGCCTGGACTCGGCGAGTTCGCCAGACTCGGCGAGTCCTGGTAGGACTCGGTAGGACTTGGTCGAGTTCGAGCCCCCAGGACTCAGCCAGGGCGACTCGACTCGAGTCCTGGCGAGTCTCGTTACTCTGATTCAGACTATGTTACCATGTATTCCAGTGTTGGTGTTTCTCGATGCCCATATTGGCTGGCTATTCCTTTGGTAGTAATGGACATCTGTGGAATTAAGCACAATTATCATTTGGCCGATATATATATATATATATATATATATATATACTTTTCACGTTGTTTGAATCCTTCATTGATATGGAGTATTATCAAATTGCTGTTGATGTTGTATGTCATAACTAATCCACATATTATGGAAACCATCCTCCCTTTTAATTCTATGATAAGATAAACCTTTTGGTCTTTGCCAACAATGATTTTAAATTGATATTGACGTCTAAATATGGAGTTTGCTGTCGTCCCCATTAGAACATGGAGGTGGTATGTATCTTAGATGTAGGTGACGTGACTTCCATGTAAGCAAAAGAGATGAATACGATCGTAGTCGAGTTGAGAATTTACATCGCTTCTTAACATTCCGTCATGAGAATTTACATCGCTTCTTAACATTCCGTCATGCCTAATATATTAGTGCGGTTGTCATGATGGTTCTAATGCTCGTAGGTGACATCTTGGATTATCATTGGTTTCTTTCAATAATTCAATAGAATCTTTATCTAACACCAAACCAATGTATCTCCCATCATTGCAGCATAATATTATATGGGCCCGATTCTACGTGATTACAATGCTCGACTCTCTAATTCCCCTGTTGTTAAGTTCTATAAAAATATTATAAGAGTCATAAGATTTATGATTAGGGATATCTCAACCCCATGACACTATATAGGCCTTGGTTGTAATGATTATATAATATTTACATTGTTTAGTATTTATATTAAATTATCTTTTATAATGATATTTTAGGCTTTTATTTTATTATTTAATCCTAGGTGTTGAGTTATCTATAAATTGTCAATACATATTATTTATCTCACATTATTACAATGATTATAATAGCTAGTATTTATATTTTGGGAGTTGTATAATTATATTTAATTTTGATAATATAATAATAATTATAATTATGATATTGTCTTTGACAATCATAATTATAATGACATCAAATGTTTAATATTTTAAATATATATTTTGTTTTTTTTCCGTTACAATTTCGGGGACATGACAATCTTTAATCACTTTGCTGTTTAGACATTGATCAACCTGCAATAAATATGTGTAATGCCCCCTTTTCCTAAGCAGTGGTCAGATGTAGCGGTTAGCCTACCCATTGGTCCTCGTAGGCTAACAGGGTCTTCAGGGGACCCTTTTGAGGGTAATCTTTGGTTCAATAGTAGACCCTTTGGTGCTAATTTCAGTATTCATCAGCTCTTCGTCCCAGTTTATTGGTGGTGCGCTTTTTGAAGGCCATGTGGGAGACTCTGATGCATACTTACTATTTATAGTAAGTCACTTGTATGGTCAGTTGGCAGAGTACTATATCTAGCATGTAGCACAATTATATCTTGGAGTTATATGGTTTAATTTGGTCCTGTGCATTTAATATTAATAACACCAAATAATAAAGTGTGTTATTAAAATATATTAAAAGGGGACTTTATATTAAAAGGATATATCATATGAGTATTAAAGTTATTTTATATTATAAAGTTGTGCACCAAAAAGGAGGGAAAAGGAAATGAAATTAAAGTAAATTAAATGAGATGAAGCCAAATGCAAATTGAACATTATAAAAGGGCATTTGAAGGTCATTTTGGAATTTTTCTAGATTATTAATCTTATTTTGGAGAAATTTGGAGAAGAGCTTCAGCAAGGGTTTGCTGGTAATTTGAAGTTTCAGACTTTTTGAGGACAGAAAACCTCAGAGAGAATAATGTCTACAGGTGTGGAAGATCACCCGAGGACATTTTGAGAGATAATCTTATTTCAGAGGTTATCACAGAGCTTCATCAGCTTCCTGGAGATCATCCTTTAGGGTTTTACAGAGCTTTCAAGAACAGAAAATGCCATCCGGGTATGAATGCTTTCAATGTAATTTCATGGCATTAATAAATCTAATATAATATTATATTTGTGCTATAGCATTTCTTTATTATGCAATTTCATGCATTTCTTGGCATAAATCATCAAAAACACAAAAAACCATAAAATCCCAAACAATCTGGCAAGGTAGTTTCAGTTAGCAAATATCTTCGATCAGGGTGGGATATTTCAATATGCAACCTGGGCAAACCACTCATGCATTTCATACACTTTTTTCAACTTTCATGTCTTTTGAAATGTTGCGAAGTGTACTCCAAATGATTATTTGGCTTTCTCAACGACTTAGCCTTTATTGGGCTCTTTTGTTAATCTGAGATTTGATTTTTGCCTTGTCTGATGCACTGGAAATTCCTTTCATTGGCCCTGAAAAGATTTGAATACAAGACAGCTGAAAAAGCATAGATGAACAAGACAAATTTTGAAATATGAAAGACAAGGATTTGGCTTGAGTTTTATCACAATACAATTACTTTTTGTATGGGTACAACGAATAAGGAAGTCGATAACAAACAAGGTGTGACAGAAAATTGGGATAGAACCACCAAATGTTTTTTTCAATTCTCTATATATTTTTTTTGCCAATTACAGATACATATACAGTACCAAATGCAGGGAAAACTAATTACCCTACTAGTGTACCCAAACTCAATACCCAGAAAATTGGGATAGATGCATCAAATGTTTTTTTCAATTCTCTATATATTTTTTTGCCAATTACAGATACATATACAGTACCAAATGCAGGGAAAACTAATTACCCTACTAGTGTACCCAAACTCAATACCCATACATGAACTCGCAATTTAGGAAAAATATCAGTGTGGAACAAGAAAAAAGAGAGAAAAATGAAGAGAATAAGTTATCTCAATTGAATCAATGTTTGTTGCCAATATGTTTGCTGGTTTTTGCTTCAATGGATTGTATTTTAGTTTCAAATGCACTTGTTTTCTCCTTGTTTGTGCTTGCAAATGAAATGAATAGCATTTAGAAGTGATGAAATTCTTTTTTATGCTATTAGATTTGGGACTCAACAAGTCCTGCAAGTCTGGCAGGCTTGGCAAGTTTGACTATCCTTGCTATGAACTGAGTTCGAGTCTCTAGGATTTGCTTAGATCTGCTTGCCTAGCTACTTGCCGATTTTGGTGAGTTTCAGGCAAGTCTTGTAACTCTGATCCTTACGATAAGTGAAAATGAACTTTGGATAGATTACCACACTTACAAGAATCATTTCTCCACCAAATTCTTATCTTTATAAAAAATCAAACAATTTACTATATCTCTCCTCCAAACTTATTGCATTTGAGACTATTGTCCCTTAGGAGAGGCAACAGGTCTAGGTGACATGTCCAAAATTTCAGAATGGCCAAAATTTTGTTAGTCATTGTCAAAGCAAATGGTGGTGCAGACTGGCTTTGTCAGTTTGGTTGCATTTAGAAGGGCGTTATGAATCATCTAAAAACAAAACGAAAAAAATTGGAGCTATGATGGTCAATATACAAAAACCAAAGTAATGACCAAAATAATAATTACTGATTGTTGCTAAGTTGTCCATAAGCATCTGAAGCTAAAAGTTCACCCCTGGAACCTTCACACAAGGAATGCAAAGCACGGAAACTACCAGCAGGGCTGCTGAGCAGCATTGAACAGTGACTCCTTTTTTGGCAAATTGTGGCAAGTATAGGCACAGGATGTTTTGTATAATCTGAAAATACAGCGTATATAATTGTATAGACTGATGGGTAAAGGCAAGATGTAAATTTTGTATAGAGTGAAAATCAGCAGTAGCATACCAGGCAATGAGCATATAGGCTGATGTGTTAAGACATGATGTAAAGGCATGATGTAATTTTGGTATAAACTGAAAAACAGCAGTAGCACACCAAGCAGTGGCATACTGTACACCCTCATCATGTAAATCATATATGGCAAAGTAACAGGGCAAGGCAGTGCATGGACGAAAGTCCATATCTATTCTCTCCATGTAGATATTCCATCATATGGCTTGGCATCATATCCTTTATACAAACAATTGAATCTCATGTTAAGGCAATCCACTCATCTGACATGGGGCACATTTTATTAGTGGCACATAATGCATAGTCCCATCGTTTCAAATTAATGGGTACTTGCGTGTCATTGTCTGTGCTGAGAAACTCACTTGTTTATTCACCTATGCCAAGTTTTTACCGAGTTAATGAATTTAAGTATTTTTTTAATTTGCTGAGCTTTTATTGAGTTATTGACTCAAAAGTCAAAATTGGGTCTGCTGAGTGTTTCCGAGTCATGAGTTTTAAAACTATGGTGAATACCATCTTAATGTTCACCCAAGGCAACATGTAGAGAGCCGTAGCATTATGTACTCTTCTTGGGGTTGTATATAATACAGATACCAGAATTTCTTTCTTGTCTCTATTCATGTCAAGTGTTTGTCTTTTTCATGTGAGATGCTTATTCTATTCTTTCATTCTATGCAAAATGTTTTTGGCAAACATTTGATGTTGCTTGGGAATCTTCTACAACTCTGTCCCTTGGCAACATGATTAGTTATACTTATTTCTGTATTAGGTGCCTATCAACAGAATTTATTTGAAGAAAATCTATTTGACTTGAAACATGGACGACTGATAATTACCTGTCATAAGTGTGAGATAACTGAAATATATGATGACTGATAATTACCTGTCATTAGTGTGATATAACTGAAATATATGATTTGCTTGCAGAAATGCCAATTTTTGTAATAATGAACGTGTTAGCAGAAATAATCAACATGGAGTTTTTCCTCCTGTTTTACATTTTAGGAGATAAATACTGTTTTGTATATTTGGTCAATGTTTTCATGGTTGTGTATGTTTCATGGTTTCTTTGTTGCATTGCATTGCATTTGTCGAGTTTTATTCCATATTTTATCATCACAATGAATAATTTTTATTTCGTGTTTTGTGTCCATGTCACACTGAATAGGGCATATGGATCTGACTCAAATTCTAGTGGTATTCTTTGTTGGAAAGCACTCAAATATGACCAGGAAAAGGTTTTTGACCAGAATCTCTTCTAGCTTTCTCAATTGCTATTTAATGTTTTTGTGTTGATTTAAGTTGCTTTAATTAGCTGATGGTTCTAGCTGGTTACTGAAATCATGATCATATGTAGTTTTGAGGAGCATTTTAAAATTTGTTTGTGTACTTGAGTTTGTAATTGCTAATGAGATAAATGTTATTGTGATGCATGTTTTTTATTTTTTGGCAAAGCAGCAAAGGAGACGACCTCGAAGAAAACCAGGCTTGCTGTTTTGGGTTGTGCCCTGTGCTAAGGCTAAAAGGGGGCACCAGATACAGTAGTTTTAAATGGAAACTGTCTGAGCAAGTTGGCAAGCAAATACCGGAATAACAAGGATAAACTATGTACACAATTTTGATCTCTAGAACACGATCCTTAGAATTTGTAACCTGACGTAAGCTGCACAACAAACGAAATTGTTTCTGAGACAGGCTAAGCTGATCAAATTGCTTACAGCCTCTCTAGTGTTTTCATGGGGACTGGTGCTATGAATTGCATAGCTCCAATACAGCACCTTCTTAAATAAGATCCTTTATAACAATTGAAGCTTATGCAATATCCTATGGATGGCAAATGCAAGATCGAGAAGTTACACAGTATCTTATTTTAAGGACAAGTCTATGTGGATTGCAGTTGGATGATATCTGAAACCCAACTAACTACATGGCTATGTAATTCTATTCCATCACAAAAAATGCCCGATTCTATGTTTTATATTGCTTTGGTTCTGATATGCCATGTAAGCGTTCAATTTTATTCTTATCTTGAATAGAGTTCATTTTAAACTTTGCTGTCGGGGATTTTAATTTGTGACCTCTGTTTTAAATATAGTTCCACGAAGTTTTGGAATGGGATCAGTTTCAGGGACGGGGACTAAGTATATAAATTTGGGGATGGCGGCACCCACGATATATAATAATAATAAATATTTAAATATAATTAATAATAAATTAGAAGGTAAATTATAATATATTATATATATTAATAATAAATATAATGTTTTTTTATATAATAAATTTAATACGTTATGTACAATAATAGTATTTTATAAAATATTTTAATATAATTGGCCATTTTATAGACTGAGAAATATCAGAGGCTATCTTGGAGCTGCAGAAGTTGGGGAAAAAGTTAGACATGGAACTCTGGGATCGCGTTTGGCTTGCATAGGTTACAGAATAGGCTGAAGTCTTCAGAATCACAGAACCCTAGCTATCGCTGCATGAAAATTGTGAACCATTCAGCCCAGAAATCACAAACGACTTCCATGCATCTTTCCCACAATTTTCTGTCCAAAATTTGCATTTGAATAGGTTGCAGGTTGTGGTTTGTGCAAGGGTTGGGTGCGGTGGGAGGATGCATCCCTCTTAACACTGGTTTTAAATAAGGAAGTTGAATTTGCAGGAATTTTCTTCACAAAATATTGCAGGCATTCGGAAACAGCCTTCCAAGTTTTTAAGGAAGATGAATTTGCAGGAATTTTCCTCAAAATTTTGCAGAAATTCTGAAATAGCCTCCCAAGTTTTCTTATTGTAAAACATTTATGTACTTATTTAATTAGGGGGAACTGATGCGAAAGTAATTTGCTCATGCATTTTAGAAACATACCAAATTGGAAGTTGAAGCATACTCCATATGGTCTTTAACAGTTAATATCGTTATATTAGTTATTATTTGTCAGATAATGCACATTGGTTTTAATGGTAAGAGAGTAGGCCAATAAGGCTTGTGTTAAGGACCTTGGTGCTCGAAGTTCCTGGTATTTTTGGTTATGAAGTTCTTTGGCCAATTACAATATATAGGGAAGACCGTTGAGAAACGTTTCCTCTAAAAATTTCACTTAAAATATGCTTCGGCAGGAGTTTGCTATTGAGATGGAATGTGCAAATGAATATGCTGATTCACTCAATTGCTGATATTTTGGTTCATTTGAGCACAATCTTGGTATCCTAAATAGTTTCTACCAGAGCTGATGTAAACATACCCAACATCGAAACCTACACAAAAATTGGTAACGTAGTTTTTGTTTGATTGTATTAGTTCTAGCGTGCCAGATTCCATCAGAATGTGTGAAGCATGCTTTGATGGGAGTAATACTGGGATGAGTGACCTCCTGCAAGGGTTTGTCATCAATTACCCATTTGAGACAAACAGGGCAATGTGGGATTCCCAATAGGAGATGCCTAGAAGCACCCGTCAACTCCTAGAATTAGTAGTTGAATAGGAAAATAGCATGGGTCAACTCCTAGAATTAGTAGTTGAATAGGAAAATAGCATGGGGCTAGAGCTGGGGAAAGAGGAGACTGCTACGAGGATGGGAACAAAACTTAGCTTGAAAGTCCTAGTGTTACACTGTTTTGAAGAGCTGGAACTCAAGTGAGTTAAGCCTCACAGGTGCCAAATTAACCACTGCCATAACAACGGAATCCACAATGAAAATCTATCTTTATTGAAGCGATGATAAGGTTGGTTGTCAATGGAACCTACTTAGCATTTGAGCCAGTCTTATATATTTCGGATTATATTAAATTTCTTGTTTGTCTTAAAATAGCTAAATAATAGCAGTCTAATGTAACGAAAAGTTAAAAAGGAGTAGCTTGGACCCAAGTTACAATTCTAATCTATTAAATTGCTCAATGCACAACTAATCATAAATATAGGTTGTAGTGGAAGCCATTTAGAAAGTAAATTTCATTTCCCAGGATATATAAACATGACCATGAAATCTGGCGTGCTAATTGTCTGATCAGTAATTAAACTCCTGCTCCGAGTTGGCATGCAAATTAGGCCATATGAATGGTACAATTATTTGAGCAATAGTCTATCAACTAATATGAGAAGAAAATATTTTTGAAATGTAATTGTCAGCGGACCGTGTTAACCTTGCTATGATCAAAGTTTGAAAACTCGGACTCGGCAGTCCAAAATAGGACTTGGACTCGGGACTTGACAGAGACTTGGCAAAAAACTCGGCTAGGACTTGGCAAAGAAGAAAACCTTAGTTTTACAAAAAAACAAAAATAAATTAATGCAATTAGAGAACATAAGAGCCTAATTTGATTATCAATTTCTCATAATTCAAATATTACAGATGTTATATGATCTTCAAACACTCAATATTTGAAATTTCATCATTCATACTTGGTTTCAAAATTTCAAATGAAAAAAAACAAATAAAAAACAAGTTTTAAACATTCATACTCATTGTTTCCAGGTGATGCCAAGAGTCCTAAGTTGGGACTCGCACGAGTCACTCGCTAGGACTCGGGAGTCCTAGCCTAGACTCTCTAGGACTCGGCTCAGGAGTCCTTGGCAAGTCAACTCGGCGAGCCCTAGGACTTGTGAGTCCCAAGAGTCTTTTGTAGGACTCACAGAGTTCTCAAACTATGGCTATCATAACTTTCAACGAAAACATGATTGGTCACTTGGCAGCTTGTAGGCCATTGATCCTTGTCGAAGGGTTTAAATAAACATTGCATTTTAAAATTATAATAACACACCTTAGGCCAAGGCATTAGTATAATTGTAGTGTGTATTTTGTACTAGTTTATTTAGGTGTCATGAAGTACAACTAAATAGTGGATTTGTGGGATAAAATCTAGCCCAAAAAATTAGGAAGGGAATTATGGATGAATTAGTTTCACGCATGCACCTTCGTATATAGAGCCACAATATGCAGGTTTGAAAAGCTGTATTTTACTCTAAAGTTCTTAACATTTCTTAGTTTATAAAAGTTGAAAGCTTTAAACTATTTTTTCTTTTTTAAATTGCGCCTTTATAATTTCTCCAATTCTAATTTTCTTAGCGGGGGCAAGTGATTGGCATAAAACAAAACAATATCCGCTTTGTATCAAGCACTCAATTTAGACTTTGGAGTTTATGTAGCATAGAATTACAATGCTCAAAAGCTCAACACCACGAGCTTTGTCATGGACTTTAAAATTACCTACCAAATAAAGGAAACTGCCATATCATTCTCTCCTCGATCTTAGAGATAATTGATTTTTGCTACCATTGTTACACTCCAGAAATACCTCTTGCATCAGAGTTCATTTCAACAGGAACCCTGAATATTGGTAGCAGCTAAAACCAAATCTGCCAATGAGGAACAAAACACAAATATCACACCTCTGAACCTGTACATCACAAGCTCAACTGATAGAGATTATCTATATTGAATTGGGGATTGCTAAGAATTGCTTATGGACAATCGAATACCATTAGTTCACATGCAAAATGGACTTGTTATGTAGACACAACACAAACAACGAACGCGTCAATTTTTTTGTCAAATGCTAATTGAATATTGTTTCTAATGTCTTATGTTTTTGTCTTCTACAAATCGAGATCATCATAGAGGGAAACATGGTGTTATATTTTTCTATTGGCGTAACCCTTGCACCCCTTCTGGTGCAAGTGCTAGTGGTTAGGATAATGGTTTAGGAATTTTATTGTTAGGGTTAGGGTTAGGGTTAGAATTAGGTTAAATTTATGATATTATGGTTAATGTTAGGTTAGGGTTATGATTATGGTTTATGGTTAGGGTGTGATTTAAGGTTAGGGTTTAGGGTTAAGGTTTATGGTTTATGGATTATGAATAGGTTTTGTTTTATGGTTGGGGTTACGATTAGGTTTAGGTTTAGGTTTAGGTTTTTGGTTTACTATTAGGTGTTAGGGATAGGTTTAAGATTAGGGTTAGACTATGAGTTACTATTAGGGTTAGGTTTAGGTTTTTGGTTTACTATTAGGTGTTAGGGATAGGGTTAAGATTAGGGTTAGACTATGAGTTACGATTAGGGTTAGGTTTAGGTTAGGGTTATGATATAATGGTTTATGGTTTAGGGTTAGGTTTAGATTTAAGCTTAGCTTTTACGGTTAGGATTAGGGGTTGTTTTTGGATTTGGGTTATGATTAGGGTTAAGGTTAGAGTTATGTTTATGGTTAGGGTAGGGATAGCCCACCCTTAATTTTAACTCATTTTATTTCCCTAACCCTAACACTAATAGTAAACCCTAACCCTAACCCTAACCCTAAACCTAAACCTAACCAAAACCCTAATCGTAAAAGTAATCTTAACCCTAATTTGTAAACCACAAAGTACACAATTTGTAACCCTAACCCTAGCCTTAAGGGTAAACCTAAACCTAATCCTAACCATAAGCCATAATTCTAAGCTTAGGCCTAACCCTAGTTCTCATAACTATAACCCTAACCTAAACACTCTTATTATTCAATTCAAGTATTTATCTTTCATTAATTACCTACATTCACTCTAATAACCCTATCCCTAACCCTAACCCTAGCTCTATCCCTGACCCTAACCCTAACCCCAACCATAAGCCAAATCCAAAAACCCTAACCCTAAAACCTAATTCTAAATCTAACCCCAACCCTAAACCATAATCCTAACCCTAATCTAACCCTAACCCTAATGCTAACCCTAACCTTAACTTGCATCATAACCTTAACCCTTATTGTAACCCTAAATTGAAGCCAAACAATAGCCCCAAAATTGTAATCTTAACCTTAAACCTAATTATAACCCTAAATATAACCTAACTCTACACTAAACTTAATTGTAACCCTAACCCTAATTGAACTTCAATGCTAACTCTAAATTTTAAGGTTTAATTAGGATTCAAATAGGGTTACAATTAGTGTTAGGATTGGGTTTGGGGTTCAATTAGGCTTATTTTGGTTAAGGTTATGAAATTAGGGTTTAATTAGAGTAAGGATTAGGGTTCAATTAGGGTTAGAGTTAGGGTTTATTTAAGGTAAAAATTGGGTTTAGGATTAAAGATAGGGTTAGGGTTAGGGTTATGATTAATGTTAGGTTTAGCATTAGGGTTACTATCTGGTGTAACATTAGGGCTAGGGTTAGGGTTCAATTAGGCTTATTAATAATATGTTAATGCTTAATAATATGTTAGGGCTTAATAATATGTTAGGGTTAGCGTTAAGGTTAGTGTTAGGGTTAGCATAAAAGGTTAGGGTTAGGGTTCAATTAGGATTATTTTGGTTATGATTATGATTAGGGTTTAATTAGATTAAGAGTTAGGGTTCAATTAGGGTTAAGGTTAAGATTCATTTAGGTTAAGGTTCAATTATGTTTCAATCAAGGTTAGGTTTAAGGTTACATTTTTTGGTTAGGGTTAGGGTTATAGTTTATGGTTAGGGTTAGGGTTAGGTCAAGGTTAGGGTTACGATTATGGTTTATGGTTCAAGGATAGGTTTATAGTTACAATTAGTATTATGGTTATGGTTAGGTTTAGGGATAGGTTTAGGTTAAGGGTTATGATTTAGGAATTATTGTTAGGGTTAGGGTTAGGGACAAGTTTAGGGTTAAGATTATGGTTAGGGTTAGAAATAGGTTAAATTTATATTTTTTCATGGTTAGTTTACATTTATTATTTTTAGGGTTTACTATTTATGTAAGGATCAGGTATAGGTTTATGGTTAGGGTTAGAGTTGAGGTCAGGGTATGAGCTATGCTTATGATTTTAGAGTTGAGAATAGGGTTACCTACATTCACTCTAATAACCTTAGATCCCTAACCCTAACCCCAACCCTATCCTTGACCCTAACCCTAACCCTAATCCCAACCCCAATCGTAAGCCAAATCCAGAAATAACCCCTAACCATAACCATAACCCTAAAACCTAATTATAAATCTAACCCTAATCATAAACCCTAAACCCTAATCCTAACCCTAATCTAACCCTAACCCTAACCCTAACCCTAACCCTAACCTTAACTTGCACCATAACCTTAACCCTAATTGTAACCCTAAATCAAAGCCAAATAATAAATCCAAAATTGTAATCCTAACCTTAAATCTAACCTTAACCCTAAATGTAACCTAACTCTACCCTAAGTTTAAACCTAACCCTAACCCTAATTGAACTCTAATGCTAACTTTGAACTGTAAGGCTTGATTAGGATTCAAATAGGGTTAGAGTTAGTGTTAAGGTTAGTGCTAGGGTTAGTGTTAGGGTTGGGTTTAGGGTTCAATTAGGCTTATTTTGGATAAGGTTATGATTAGGGTTTAATTAGAGTAAGGATTAGGGTTCAATTAGGGTTAGGGTTAGGGTTCATTTAGGGTAAAAATTAGGTTTAAGATTAGGGTTAGGGTTCATTTAGGATAAAAATTAGGTTTAGGATCAAGGTTATGGTAAGGGTTAGATTTAGGGTTAGTATTAGATTTAACATTAGGGCTTAGGATTAGGGTTCAATTAGGCTTACTAAAAATATCTAAGAGTTAATAATATGTTAGGGATTAATAATTCGTTAGGGTTTGCATTAAAGTCAGGGTTAGGATTCAATTAAGATTATGTTGGTTATGGTTGTGATTAGGGTTTAATTAGATTAAGGGTTAGGGTTCAATTAGGGTAAGGTTAAGGTTCAATTATGTTTCAATCATGTTTAGGTTTAAGGTTACTATTTTTTGTTAGGGTTAGGGTTATGGTTTATGGTTAGGGTTAGGGAAAGATTAGGGTTATGATTATGTTTATGATTTAAGGATATGTTTACAGTTACAGTTAGTGTTATGGTTAGGTTAGGGTTAGGGTTAGGGATATGTTTAGGATTAGGGTTAGGGTTAGGGATATGTTTAGGATTAGGGTTAGGGTTAGGGATATGTTTAGGATTAGGGTTAGGGTTAGGGTTAGAAATAGGTTAAATTTATGAGATTATGGTTAAGTTAAATTTATGAATTTTTAGGGTTTACTATTTAGGTAAGGATTAGGGTTAAGGTTAAGGTTAGGGTGTGAGTTTTGTGTCATTTACCCCTCAAGCCTTTCATTACTAAATGATTTAAAAACTACCAACCCATAATCAAAAAAATAATTTTACCAAAATTATTAATGACATTTGCCTTGAAGATTATTATTTACAATTTAAAATAAATTAAAAAAAATATAAAAATGATAATAAATACATAAATAATAATGTTATAAATTAATTTAAAATTATATGATAAAGTTAAGCATAAATGTAATTCTTAATTACATTATTATTTTAAAGATATATATGCCAATTAATAGCATTCACCTTAGAAGATTATTATTTACAATTAAAAATAAATTAAAAAAGAATATAGAAAATGATAATAAATACATAAATAATAATAATATAAATGATTTTGAAATTGTATGATAAAGTGTAAATATAATTCTTAATAGATATATATGTCAATTTTAAATAAATTAATTTAAAAACTTATTTTTTATGTATAATAATATTTTTTTATTATTTAATTTTGTTTTAGATTTACACTTACAAAAAATCATATTAAAACTATGTATTTAAGTTTTTATATTTTTTAGAATAAAATCTTTAGTAAAGCCTTAAAATTATAATATTTCTTTAGAGATATATTTTGAATATTTTTATGTTTTAAATATTTAATTTAAAAAATATTTTTTTTCATGTAATATAAAATTTAAGATAACTCTTTTTTATTAAATTTTCTAATTTTAAATATATTAATTTAGAAATTTCTAAAAGAACAATTGTTTTTGGTTCTTTTATAATTTTATTTCTATTCTATTATTAAAAAAACATTTCACAATCAGATCAAAGAATATTTTTCTTTGTAATTTTTTTTAATTCTTTTATAGCATGAAGTTTCCATAGTCCACGATAAATTAGAGAGATAATTTCTAGATTCAAAAAACTACACATAATTTCAATCCAAAGAGTTTTTGTACTTAATTTTTTAAATTTTAGAAACTTCTTTTTATGTGTATTAATTTAACATTTAAAATTATTTTGTATGTTTTAAATATATTAATTTAGAAACACATTTTAATGTGTTAGCAAATTTACTTAATTTTCTAATGTATATTATCAAAACATTTTTCAATCTTTATTTTCAAAATGTCTTTTAAAATATTATTTATATATTGCATTCATGCTACAACTTATATATATACAAAATAATAGATAAATTAGACTATGCCCTTAAAAGTTTTTTTTATTATAATTTAATATTAATTATTAATAAAAGAAACCAAAAATTAACAAAATATAAATCTTGTTTAAATACTAAGCTGCAATCTATAGTTAGCATGGCTATACTTTTATTCCATCCATATATTAATGTTGTAATACATTATATATTATTTATTTATTTAACCTATTGATCAAGAAAATGGGTTGTCACAAATATTGTAGAGTTAAAAAGAAAACTAAAATAAAATGTTTTAAATGATGAGTTCATATACATATTTTCCTTTCACACTTATGGTTGAAATCTAACATTTCACCAAAATAGAACCTTCACAAAACATTAAATTAATGAATGACATAAAGGAAAATAAAAATAAAGACTAAAACTAAAATATTCTTTGATCACTTCATTTGCACAAGTAATGTTTGCATGGGTATTTGAAAACCAAATTAGTCATTGGGTCTTCATTAGTAGCAATTTACACATAGTGAGGTAATGGATAAAGTAATACTATGTCCCTTTTTTTCGGGATCCGTATCTTTGTAGTGGTTAGTCTATTATCTAGTTCTTGTAGGTTAACGAGGTGTTCAGAGGACCCCTTTGGGGGATATTTAGGCTCTTCAGTAGCTTGATGTTTCATTTCGATATATTCAACTTAGTGATGACATTTGGTTGGTAGGCCTTTCGAAGGTAGTTCAGGAGTTCACCATTCATACAGTAAGTGATATCAGGCTTAGTGGTGGTACACCTGTAGTTGGTAATTGTGTTAGGACACTCTCAGGGAGTTATTGCTAAATTTTTTCCAGGAGTAATTAAATTATTAAAATCACGTTATTTTAATAATATTCTTTTATGAAAGTGACTTTGTAATTAAATGTTATAAAGTTACTTTTAATAAAGTACTTTATAATGGTGTTATAAGGTGAGTAAAGTAACTTTAATGAAAATGATATATTTTAAGTTACTTTATCTTTATTTCATTAAAAGACAACTTTCAAAAGCAAAAATATTAATCAATAGTGCAAGAGACAAAGTTGGCATTGGATTTTGTGAGAGGATTATTAATATTTTATTTTAAAAGAGAAAAGCCCTAAGTTGGGTGCTAGGATTTGGACAAAGCTAAAAGGTGAAAAAGAACATCATTTGAGCATCCGAGTTTATTATTCACAATTATGAGAGCTGAGCAACATGTTTGCAAGTATGAAGTTTATGATGAAAACCCTCGGTTAGGATAGGATCTACAGGCACGAAAGACCGTCCAAGGATTCTTGATTGAATGGTCTCAATCAGAGGACATTATTAGAGCATCTCATAGATTTTAGAAGAATATTTAATCAACATATTCAGATTTCCATTAGCAGATTATAAGTTAAGTTGGAGGACAAATAAGCAACTGCAAATTCTCACAACTGGTACGTGGGAGTTGGATTCCTTGTATTTCTACCTAGCACGTTGGAGATCATTATTAGCAGGACATTCTTGGTCAAAATCCCATTCCCAATCAGGTCGTACAATTTAGCATTGATAGGAGGGTTTCAATCAATAAGAAACACCTTCAATTTGGCACAATGGGTTTTCAAGGGCAGGCTGTACCAACTAGCAGAGGATTGGGGGTTAATCAATTCAAATCTACACATTTGTGAGTAGCAGTTGATCATGATGGATGTATCTAGGATTAAGGAGTTTATTTGCATAAAAAATAAAGTGGGCTGAAGACATTCCCAAGTGTGGCGTTTAGTATTTGAGGTGACTAGATTGCTGTTGTAAAAATGATGCTTGCGACCTTACATTCTAGCTTATGGGTATGTTCTAGCCGTGTTTCAAATCAATAAAGAATAACTGTATCATCTTTCATTTATGCAATTTACTTTCTATTATTGTATTTTTGTAATTTCTTTATATTTATGGGACCATTTCTAGCACTAAACCAAAAAATCAGAATACAAACCAAAAATAAAATAATCAGATTTGAAACCCTGGGGGGACATCATAGTGGTATAAGAGCAAAAGATATCCTGCCATCCTGTGCAGTTAATTCATGAGTGAGAAAGAACAAACTTATCAAAGGGGTTCACGACCATGGAAACCTCCATAGCTGCTAGAGGGTGAAACTATTTTAGGGGTTTTAGGTATTCATAATTCTCCATAAATACCAAGGAGTCTATCCAGTGACATCAAAAGCATTGTAGGTGCAATGGAAAAAAGTGACAAAGGGCATGTTGGTTCCATTAGCCCAGATGCCAGGAGAGCGAAAATTTGATACTATGATGGATATGTTGGTTGAATTCTTGCACAAGATGAACCAGGTTCCTACTCCTGGTTATACAGTATGTCCTGATAATCTTGGTAGTTCTAATACACAGCCTGAGGACAAGTCAAGGATTTCACTTAACTCCACACCTAGGCCCTTGCAACCTACCTTTACACATAGGGTTGAGGCTCAAGTTCATCAGGAACAACCTCCTGAGTAGCTGATGACCATGGTCAACGAAGTTAGGTCCATCCATGTAGAGTATATTTCACTTCCTCCTATCATTAGGAACATCTTGACTTTTGACCAGTTCCTGAACCAGAGGAGACAGAGCAATGGCGGTTGGCAGCTTAGAGACTAGAGCACCATAGGGTACAAGGGATCTTCAATAGGTAGTGAGAAAAATTACTTTGGAGCATTTTTATGGTGGCCATCATTGTACATCATGTGCTTGGGTCCAGAAGTTAGATAACTTCTTGTCCTTGAGGCCCATGCCCGAGGACGAGGCAATCAGGTTTTCCATGCTACATTAGGACGGCATAGCTCACAAATGGTGGTACCATGGATTAGTGACATTGGGACACAGTTCAATCACATCTTACAATGAGTTCACTAACAAACTCATCAAAATATTTGATAGGAGATATCCAGAGGTTCTCTTCCAAGAACTTGCACAACTTAAGCAAATTGGATCATTGGAGGCCTATATCTCAGAGTTCCAGTGAGTATCAGTGATGGTCATTGGTATATCAGAGAGGAGATTAGTGGTAATTTTTAGTTAGGGTCTTTTAGAACCCTTACATGGATGGATCAAGGCTTTTGATCCACCTTTATTGTAGGACGCGATGAAGAAGGCACAAGACATGGAGCTTGCTGCTCCAAAAAGTAGTTTCTACCTATAATAATTACTCCTCCAAAGGATGAGATTCATCACCAAGTTGCAGATCCACAACGGAAATCACCACAAAATTCTAATGATGATACCATAAATAACTTGAGGAGGCAGAAATTATGCTTCAAATGTAAAGGGCCTTGGGATCATAAGTGTTCTATGCAGGGTCATGCAAATCCGATGGAATATTTTTATGTTGATAAAACAATTCTAAAATTTTTGAACAATGATCTGATATGGAGGACAATGAGATAGGAAGAGCATCCACAGATTCAAAAATAGACTTACCAAAGTTATCCCCTATGGCACAACTCTCTAGCATCCAAAGAGAGGGGTCATTCAAGATCAGAGGAGTCTTGAGCTGGAAGCGGATGATCACTTTGATTGATACAAGAGCCACTCATAACTTCATTGATGAGGGATTGGTTTCCAGGAACAAACTTTAGACAGTATTTTGAGGGGTTCAGGGTGAGAGTAGCAGATGGTTTCATTCTCACTTGTATGAGGAGGATTCTTAATCTCACCTTGCAGTTGAATGATTATGAATTCCAAGCTTATTATTATGGCGTCAACATGGGTGAGATGGATGTGGTCTTAGGAATGAAGTGGCTTCATGCAATTAGTGAGTTTTCTCTCAACTTGCGCACAATTGAAATGAATTTTGCAGTTGATGGTAGGAAATATGTGTTGAGGGCAATGTCTAAAGGTAGTCTACGTGTCATCTCCTTCAGTGGGAAGAAGAGTAGAGGGAAAGGAAAAGAGATTGAACAGGTGATGGAGGAGCGAGACCACCTTTAGGAGGACAATGATTTCATTCATTGCCCCAGAAATTCAGAGAGAGGTAATTTAGATCAGCAAGAAGACAGTGTAAAATTTGTTATTAATCCATTGTTTGAGGATAACACCGATTTGACTTATGATAATCCACTCTTTGTGTTGGATGATGACACTCTTTTATTTCCCTATGTGGAATTGGGCGACAATCACAGGACTTGGGATCCTAGTTGTGGATCGAGAGTACAGTCAGGACTTACAGATGCATTCCATAGTGTGTGTATTGTGTGATGTGCATATAGCTTTACTTTCATCCCACTCGCATATGATTTGACTACGATGCATTAGGCAGACATGCGTGAGATAGATAGTTGGTATGAGGTGTCTTTTTCTATGGATGAAGAGGACAAATATTGCAGGTATTAAGAGTTGCTTCTATAGGATGATCATGTTTATAGGAAACATGATATAGGGCTGATCCTAGATGATGTGGCATACCTGGTGTGGTTAGATTGGTGCATGAAGAGTCATTTGGAGGCAAGGATGATAAATCCCAATTTCATCCATGGGATCCAGGGGGTGTACACCCACAAAGGGGTGTGATACAAGAAGGCTTTCAGGGGGAGTTGCTTCACCCTCTTCAGTAGGGTGAAGATTATATCAGAGTCACGCAACGAAGGTTAGCAAGTGTTATGGCAGGCTTCTAGTTGGGTTGTAGGTCTTATGATCTACCTTGCTTGGTAATATGCTATTTCTTTAGATAGTTGTTGATAGGGTTATTCAATTTAGCACTATTGTTCTCCAGTGGTTGCCGTGAAGTTTCAGTAGAATGTGGTATCGTCTGGTTTGGGGTCCCAACATTTAGGATGGGCCTGAGTGTGCATGTGAGGATTGATTGAGGACAAGCAATCTTGGGGAGGGCGGACTGTAATGTCCCATTTTTTTGAGATTCGTATCTTTGCAGTGGTTAGCCTACTATCTGGTTCCCGTAGGTTAACGACATGTTTAGGGGACCCCTTTGGGGGAGATTCAGGCTCTTCAACAAGCTTGATGTTTCATTATGATATATTCAACTTAGTGATTTAACATTTGGTTGGTAGGCCTTTCAAAGACAGTTCAGGGGTTCACCATTCATAATTGCTATTTATAGTAAGTGATATCAGGCTTAATGGTGGCATGCCAATAGTTGGTAATTGTGTTAGGACACTCTCAGGGGGTTATTGCTAAATTATTGCTTGGAGTAATTAAATTATTGAAGTCACATTATTTTAATAATATTCTTTTAGTAAGGTGACTTTATAATTTAATTTAATAAAGTTAATTTTAATAAAGTACTTTATAATGGCATTAAAAGGTGAATAAAGTAACTTTAATTAAAATGATATATTTTAAGTTACTTTATTATTATTTCATTAAATGCCACAACTTAAAAAAAAGAGGGTAAAAACACAAAGCTGTGTCACACTTTCAGTCAAATAAATAGTTCTGAGCAAAACATTTTTGGCTAGAAAAGTTTCGGTTGAATAGGTTTCGACCGAAACCATGTGGCCTATACGTGGCACACAGGGTTTTACCCGAATCCAAAAAAATTAATTTTTTTCCTTTGTCAGTTTGAAATTGACTTATTTTATGTGCGAGGTTTCTATAGAAAGAGTTTCGGTCGAAACCCTTTCTACCGAAACTGTCTATGTGGCATCTTAGTTGGTAGCCAACTCAACTTTTTTCAAAATTTTCTAAAACTTTCAACTTTAACTAAGTATTTCTTCATCCAAAATGATGTTTAAAAAAAAAAGAAAAATACCCTTTTGTAGAGCTTGAAGTGGTGAATCTGAATGTGTAATTTTTTTAATATTTTGATTAGTTTTAATATATTTTATTTTTAAAATTAAGTAGGTTGTTAAAGTTAAAAAAGAGGTTGATTAGAAATTAAAAAAAAATAGTAATACATATTAATTTTTTTAAGAAATATATGGTGCACTAGAGGAGAGAGTCTTATTCAAAAGGGTATAAATTGTTTTTTGAAAATGATTAAAAAAAAAGATAATAGTTGACATCCCATGAAAACTGTCATATTCTGACAAGTTTGACTTTAAAACGTTATTACGAGAAAAATATACATCATAATTTGATTTTTTTTCCATGCACTAGATATTGAAGTTACCTGTTTGGAGAAAAAAATTAGGGAAAAATGAAGTTTTTTTCAATTTGTTTCTTGACATTCCGTGAATGTCAATTTTTTTGAAATTTTTAGCATTCCAAAATCTGTTCTTAAATTGATAAAAAAATAATGAAAACAATTTAAAAAAATCTGAAAAATTATAGAAATAAACTTCAACAAAAGTTCTACATTTCATTAGTTTACATCATTTTGAAATTCAAAACATAAAGACCACTTTTATGTGGTTGAAGTTCATAATTTTTTTTGCTGTTGGCGGATTCCTTTATAAAGTGTGACACAGGTTTGTGCTTTTACCTAAAAATATTAATTAATTGTGTGAGACAAAGTTGGCATTGGGTTTTGTGAGATCATTATTAATATTTTATTTTAAAAGAGCAAAACCCTAAGTTGGGCGCTAGGATTTGGAGAAGGCTAAAAGGTGAAAAAGAACATCATTTGAGCATCCAAGTTTATTATTCACAATTATGAGAGTTGAGCAACATGTTTGCAAGTATGACGTTTCAAGCTGATCAAAGGATGAAAACCATCATTTAGGACTTGATCTATAGGCATGAAAGAACGTCCAAGGATTCTAGATTGAATGGTCTCAATCAGAGGGTATTATTAGAGCATCTCACAGGTTTTAGAAGAAGATTTAGTCAACATATTTAGATTTCCATTAGCAGATTAGAAGTTAAGTTGGAGGACAAATAAGCAACTACAAATTCTCACAACAGGCACATGGGAGTTGGATTACTTGTATTTTCTACCTGGCACTTTGGAGATCATTATTAGCAAGATGTTCTTGGTCAAAATCCCATTTCCAATCAGGCCGTATAGTTTAACAGTGATAGGAGGGTTTCAATCAACAAGAAACACCTTCAATTTGGTACATGTGGGTTCTTAAGGGCAGGCCATACCAACCAACAGAGGATCGAGGGTCAATCAATTCAGATGTGCACATTTGTGAGCAACATTTGATCATGATGGAGGCGATTAGGATTAAGGAGTTTATTTGCATCAAAAATAAAGTGGATTGAAGACATTCCCAAGTGTGGCATCAAGTATTTGAGGTCACCAGATTGCTGTTGTAAAAAATCATGCATGTGACCTTACATTTTGGCTTATGGTCATGTTCTAGTTATGTTTCACATCAATAAAGAATAACTGGGTCATCTTTCATTTATGCAATTTCCTTTCTATTATTGTATTTTTTGTAATTTCTTTAAATTCTCAGCACCATTTCCAACACCAAACCAAAAAATCAGAATATAAACCAAAAACAAAAAAAATAGATTTGAAACCCCAGGGGACACCATAGGATTGTTAGCCGTCACTCCTCCATTTATGAGGTGAATATCTCTTTAACAAAAAAATTTAGAACAATATACGACAATTGAAAATTCAATTGCTCAAATGCTTCAATACCTGATTACATGGCTAGATTTAAATCTTTTATCATAGGTGAGAACATTTGCTGTAGAAAGCCATTTATGAAGAATTAAAAAAAATGTTGAAATATTTGTAAACATTAAAAATTAAAAATAGAGAATGAATAAATAGTCATCTTTATCTCTGTCAATAAAGCAAAACAATGCGCAAGAAAATGGTAACCACATGAATGCAAAATTTGAAGTCGAAGTTGTTAGGTTGCAAAAAAATGAATGTAGAACTTGTGCATGCAAAACCAAAATTACAAACTTTAATTACCTTATCAAATGCATAGATTTCAAAATTTTCATGCCATTCACAGCAAAATTCTTATTGTTGATAGCACCAATTATTTTTGTGAGATGTGAAAAAGGGTGAGTGTTTGATATATAGTTAAAGAAAAAAACATAATTGGAGGAGAACTACCCAATTTAAAATTGAATTACCCGATTTAAAATTGATTTATTCAATCAAATTAGAAACTTAACAATTTCAATAATATTTTCGATAAGGATAAGAATGTGTTGGTGGATTTTTTAATTTTAAATAAATAAATATTTGCTAATTGTCTGTTGCTTTTTGATACATAACTGGTGGAGAACTGTTGGACTTAAAACTGATTTATTCAGTTAAAATAGAAACTTAATAAATATTACTATTATCATTTAATATTAATGTTATCATTTATTATAAATATTACTATTATCATAATGGAAACTTGCTTTACAAAATATTTAATATTATCATATTAATAATATTACAAATATTACTATTTTCATAATGGAAACTTGCTTCACATTTGAATAAAGCATTTCTAATAAGATTTGTTTGAAGTTTGTAGCTGCATGTGTATTTCTTTCATAGATTGTGCTAGGGTGCTATAAGGTGTGTTGCCATTGTAGGGTTACACCTCTCAACGTAATTAATAACTATTAATAGATATTAATATTAAAATTTGATAGGTTCCACTTTGTTTTGGGGAAGACTTAAAGTAGCATGAGAGATTGTAAATAAGTAAAAATGTAGAGTAGAGTATGAGGGTTTGTAAAGAAGTTAGGAGATTGTTAGGTGGTATAGGACATCTCAAGGAGTATTTGGAAATACATTGTAGACCTTAGAATGACCTAAAGAATCTATTTTGGTGAACTCATTGCTTTCCATAGGGGACAAACTCATAACTACTATGATGAATCCACTCATATTATGGCAAATATAACTAGATTGTAGTGAATGCACAAACATTAGTTCATTGGAAGTGGTGAAAACACTATAGTATAGTGTAATGTCGTAAAATTGCACCCCTTGTAATTTCACATGCATTTTTGTATCCACTTTAGTGTCCACTCTCTTAGTATTTATGTAGGCTCATTGTAGCTCTTGCATCAGTCTTTTCCCTCTCAAGATGCTTAGGACCCCTTTTCAGTAGCTACCTTTGTGTACTAGCTTTGGGTCAAACTTTGTCTTCCTCGTTCCCACCACTTTTTTTTCTGATTTATTTGGACACTAACGCATCGTGCAGACATCCGTGCGCTACACTAATTTCTTGTGACATTTTGATGTTCAAGTGGCCATACTCAGGTGTCTTGCCACTTGTCACCTCCTTTTGTCGGTGGCAATAGCTCAGGATGCCTTGTAACGATTCGAGAAACTTCTTTTCCCTCCTGTTCTCTCTTTAAAATAAATCTTTCCAATTCATTTGATCTCTCCGGATTTCTCTGAGTCTCTCCTCTCATCTCTTGGACATTCTCTTGCCTCTCTTGCTTGTTGCAACACTCTAAAGTTGTCACAATGCTCTCTACTACTCTCTTGGCTCTTGCAGCTCTCTGTGGCTTCCTCAAGCCTTGTAGGTGATATCTCTCTCATCTTGTGTTTTGAGCATCTTGGGATTTGTCACACCCTTCATCTATGTATTTTACTATTGTTTCTATTTATTTGGCTATCCATGGAGATGAGAACGCTGAAATGGGGGTTTGACTGAGGCAAGCCTCTAAACAACTCCAACAATTTTCCTCGATCTTATGTGTGCAGGAATTGAAGATACTCATTTATTGGAGGCTTCATTGTGTGGTTGGTTGTAAGCGCTTTCTTTCTCTTTTCCTTCATTTTTTTATCTACATTTTACTTAGTTTAATATACTTTATTTTAATTCTGTTATATTCTATTATTTTCTCGTATTTAGGAAGTTCTTAGTAATCAGATCATTAGTAGTCACTTTAGCTGTTCTTTGTGACATTCTCATTTTCAGTTCATATGAGATGCTAGCGCACCTCTGGGATGCCAGTGCGTCACAATACCATTCAAATGTTGTGTTGTCCTTGGTAAAAAACTTGCTATTTTCTCTGGAAAACCTATGTGATCTACTCTTTCAGATTCTAGAACTTGTTGATGGTGAAAATGAACCAAACAACGTTAAACATAATATCGCTACTCTATTTCTCCTGAAAAAGAAAGACAACATATAGTAGCCTAACTCCCAAGGTCCTGGTAGTTGGTTCTCAATTTTCTGGTGTCACTCAATTGGTCCATGCAACTGTAATATTCAAGGGGCCTTTTCCGGTAATAAGGAATGAAAACAATAACAAATTCATCAATCTGTATTTAACAAACAGGGGGTTTTTAAATAAAAGAAAAAGATAGATCAAGGCATACATCAGTGAAACATGAATAAATAATTATCTAATATCCGGACATATATCTTCAACAACGAATGTTCCTCCAATAGATCAAGAAAACCATAACATGATGTAATTTACAGAACAATCCATACTATTGCATGCATCTATGGTGCTTAATTTAACATCATAATCACACATCATAAACATTTTAAAGATTCCAAAAGAACAAACTCTCATTCGTTGCCAAAATCATAGATCAACAGACTTTCAATAATTCAATCCATAGATAATTTAATGAAATAATCTTTAAATCTGGTTCCTTCTAATGATTATCATCACATAAGAAACACTCATGCTTCAACACAATCACTGGCACACATATAGACTATAATTCATTAACCTTATCCAGTAAACTCAATTCCAAAATCATATTGCGTAAAAAAAACCTGTATTTTTGTATTCAACTGTAACTAATAACAAAGTATCTCTGTAAAAACTATGAAAAATTCTATCTCCTACTATCAGGTGGCCAATCTTATTCTCATCAGCCGACCCTTACAATATGGTACCCTATAGGTATATATAGATATTCAAAATATGAAGTCCTCTCTATCTAAAGTCGAGATCCACCTTTTTAAGAACTTAAATTTTCTTGGAAACTCAGATCAATCGATCTGTAGTTCCCATATTGATCATCTAGTAAACTGGAGAGAAAAAGAGAGAGGAGAAAAGAAAGCCATGCGCCCATAAGACTGTCAGTCATGCATGCAGAGAAGAAAAGAAAGCCATGCACCCATAAGACTGTCAGTCATGCATGCAGAGTTTGCTCTGAAGTGTACTCATCATAACAAGAGAAGACTTGTTGAAGCATATCCAAATTTGGTCCATCAATCCAATTGTCTTCGAAGTTGATCCTCTTCAATTCAGCAATAGCAAAATTTTCCACGTCTCTCAACTTTATCAACTCCCTTCTAGCAGCCCTTACCTCTTCTCTAATATCCATCAATGGATACAACAACATATCTTCTTCATCATCTCCCTTTTGTACAACCTCTTTAAGTCTACCATCCTATTTCTCTTTTAACTGACTTAAAGGCAGGCCTTTCTTCACCGACATATCAACATTCAATAGAATAGCAATAACAGCTTCTAGTTCATCAAGTTGTTCATTTAGATCCTTGCGAGAATCCTGAACTTTATTCTTATGTTTGTACAAAAAGTCAGCTCTAAACCGGATTATGCTGGAGGCCTTTTCCAATAAATCTGTGTTATCCTCTTCAAGGATTGACTGCTCCAGAAGAGTGGATTTTGGCAATTTATTGATCTCTTTTAGCTTTTGAATATACCCTCTATACTCCTCCTCTTGTTCTCCCAATGCTTTAGCATGCTGACCCATTTCTTCTATTAACTTCAAAGCTTTTTCATGAACCTCATAACTACTTTCTAGCACCTCACCTACTTCCTGATTGATCTGGTTGGTCCATCTATCCATCATCTCAGCCTTACTCCTTATCTGCACCAAATCATCCACCTCTCTCTTGCTAAGTAAAAATGGTGTCTCTATGGTGGTAATTTTCCGTAACCTCGAAGTAGAAACATTCTTCAAGAAGGTGTGTAATTGATCCAATTGAGCCTTAAGCTCATCCTTTCTCTATTTATCCTTTATCATTCTTGATTTGGTGGATCATGCTACCACATCAATTAAGTTCATTTGCTGATTTCTTCTGGGTCTTCCCAAATTGACCGTGCCCAACTGGTAATCAGTTAGTTGCATATCCCCCATATCCTTATCCACCATCAGTATTGCACATTCAACAACAATTTCTCCTCCTTCAGTGAGTCTGGTGGAATGCAAAATTTTAGCCTTCTTCTTGGGTCTTTCCTTTTCAATCTCTTTCATCATGTCATCCCAATTAAGATGTTGTGAGGGTGTTACTAGCCTCTTTTGAAGATCAAGTTTTAACCAAGTGGGAGCACTTGGAGTAGTGGCCATTACAGTAGAAGAAGAAGCATAAATTGTAGAGAATAAAGGCTGTAGCATATTAACCTTAGGTTGAGGATCAACCTCTTGTACATCCTGTTGTTCTTGCTCTACATTTTCTTGTGCAAGATTTTTAACTTCTTCCTTTTCCTTTTTCTCTTGCATCTTCTTGTCTTCTTGTTCCTTCTTTAGTTTTTCCTCTTCCAACCTTTTAAGTCTGTCCGAGGCTTCCTTTTCCTTTTGTAGCTGTTTGGCCAACTCCTCAACATCTTTCTCTTTTTGTGTGCGTTCTGCTTCCTTCTTCTTACAAGCTTCTTCAATTAGCTTCAATTTGGCCTCAAGGGCTTCTCTCTCCCTTCGCTGCTTAGCCTTTTCCTCCTCTAGATCATGGATCTTCTGCACCATCTCTAGCTTATCATTTTCTTCTTTGGTCTTGAGCTCCTGCTCCTTTTGCCTTTGTTGTTTCAGCACTTCATCAACTCTTAGCTTGGCTTCCATTTTTTGTTGTTGAAGTAAGGCATCTTCTTGTGACTTAGCATCTATTTCCTTTTGATTCTCCATTGCTTTTGCATGTGCCTTAGCATCTGAAGCCTTCTTTACTTCCTCAAACAGTGCCCATTGATCTTTAGTTAACACATGTTTAGTGTCTAGAGACATCTCCTCTTGCACATCCTTTTCTAACAAGGTCTCATCAGAATCTATTTCAGTATCATGGATCTCCATCTCCACTTCCTTTCCCTTTAAGGTTTCAGCTATGTCATGGAGAGTCCCCTTAGGTATTTCTCCTCCTTGTTGCTCTATAGGAAGAACTTGAGCAAATGACTCTCCTGCAAATGATACTGGAGCCACCGCTCCTGTTGGAACATTTTCCTCCAGTGCCTTAGGTTCATCTTGAGCTGAAGCTTCCAGCTCAATCTGTTCTACGTCAAGAGGGAAGACCTCTAATGGTTCTTTAGGTGGAACTCTCCTCTTAGTTCTCTTGTATCCTTTACCTTTTTTGGGAGCTGGACCTCCAAGAGCTTTAGCTCTAAGAACAACCCATTGGATACTCCTATCCAATATAGGTCTTACAATATGTTTGATATCAATGGTTTTCTTAGCATCCCAATCCACTGGATCCAAAATTTTTGTACCTATGCTTTGTGCCCCATAGGATGGATCCAACTCTACCCCATCATCCGATAGTGCATCAAGAACATCAGTTGTCACTCCAAATTCGACCATGAGTGGAACAGGTAACCTCTCATAATTCCTCTTTCTGAGGTCATACTCATCTTGAAGATCACTCCAAAAGTCTTCCAACAAGTTGAATTGTTTATCAAAGACTGAAGCCAATAAATCATTCATCTTCTTCTTTGGATCAAAATACTTTCGGGCAGTGTATAAGCCCAACTTTAAATGCACCAATTCACTACAAATCACTTTAGCTCCCACAAGATGTGGGCAACTATACTCACCCAATTTCATGGGGAACTTGTGACAACCGGGTTTGTGTTTTATTGCCAGCCGGGCATTGACCCCCAGAGCTTGATAGACAAACTCCATCAAAATCATCCTGTTGCTGCAACATCTTGGAAGTAAGTGAGGATGACCCTCAAATCCTACCAACCTGAAATAAGTGAACTTGGGGTATTGGATATACCAACATCCCCATTCTGTGATAAAGTCCATGGCCTCATGACTTAGCCTATATCCTGCATCTCCATTAAGCTGGTTAATAACCACATAGAAAAATGCATCATTAACCCTTCTAAAGTGTAGCTCAGACATCTGCAGGGATAGTTGGTCATAATGATTCCAAACTTTGTTTAGCCCGTTAGCTTCTCCCAATACACCTACTCTGTTCAAACCCGGGAAGATGCCTCCTCTGGCTATTGCATAGATAACATAAGAAGTCATGAAGAATTTCTTAGTTTCCCTTACTCTGGTAAGCTGATCATGTATGCTGTCTGAGACAATCATAGGCCAATCAAACTGCTGCTTGCCATCAAAGATTGTCTGAATAAATGGAAACATCCATTCCTTGAAATGAAATGCATCCCTCTTTCCAAAAACTCTAGATAACATCATTATAAGATCTGATACTTCCTTGTAAAATTCTGCCCTCTTTGGCTGATCTGAGAGCTTGGTCAGGGACTTCTTCTCTGTTCTTAACCATTTCTTGTTTAAGTGCGCCCTATTGGTTTCTTTGTATTTGCTATACATCTCCAAAGCCTTGGCCTCATTCAGTTGTGCAAGATTCTTTGGATCAGGGACACTGAACATAAGTTGAAACATTTGAGGAGTTAGGTCTATAATCACATTGTCTTGTGAATATACACATTGTCTGGTGGTGGGATTATAAGCTCCAGCTGCTGTCATTATCAATTCTGGGCACTGGATGGAGAGAGGAAACACAGTGATGTGAGCCAAACCAGACTCAACTATTCTTCTAGTTCTCCCTATTACATCCTCAGTAAATGTTTCTGAGTATAGCTCCTTGTAATTGAATGGGCCAAGATTGGTGTCAGTTATATCAGCCCAATCAGATTCTACCTTGCTAACAGTGACAGCAGGACCCCTATGGTTATACCTCAAGGTATAAGGCAACTACTTTGGTTTAACCTTCTTAGGCTTAGTTGATGCCTTTGAAGTTTCTGTAGGATGACTCCTCTGAGCAACTTCTCTTGATATTCTTGACATTCTTTAACTTCCTACAACAAAACCTTAAATTAGATTCTTGAACAAATATAACAAAATATGCTTTAAGATCTTACCCTTCTTATATATACCATAGGCGAAACCAGGCAAAAAAAACATTCTAAATAGTCTGCCTTAAAACACTACTGGGATCGGAGTCAAAAAAATTATTGAGATTATAGTAATAACAAGGCGGGACCGGAGTTGAAATTGGAACAGTAATCGGAATCAGAATAGGAACGAAAATTGATTCGGTTCCATGAAGATTTTCTAATTTTGTATTCAGTTCCGATTCCAGTTCTGCTTGGGTTATCAGTATTTTGAAATCCTGCTTCTTATTGTAAGCGGAGTTGGAGACGAGATGGAAATGGAATCGATACTTTATACAAAACATGGTTCAAAGTCTAAATCGATTCCAATCCCACTTCCGGTTAAAATAACCATGACATCATAAATGCTTTCGATAGGATAATAAACACTAAGATCTAAGAACTAGGTCATATCATAATGAAAGGGGATTAAACATAACCTATATAAGACCATCCCCATATGACTGTGAGGAAACCATAACAATTAGGGCATCATATTTAAAACAAGAACGCACCAAAAGCCTAATTCACAAACCTTTGATCTCTAACAACCTAGGGCATGAATTCAACCTTATTCAAACTAATTAGATTATCAAACTGGATTCCTAAGACAAACTATAATTTATCAAACCCTACCTACTGAAGAATAGTAACTAATCTATGTTATTTAAAACCTAGGGCATCACGATATGGTCACGTTTAAAACGTGAAAATGACCGTGATAAAAACAAACAACGAGCAACCCAAAACGCAAGAACAAGCAAAACAAAAACAAGAACACAAAACAAAGAGAAGAAACACGAAGAAAATGAACTCGCAAGAGACCCGAGAGTCATGAAATCACGAGAAACCAACAACCACACAAAATGAAAAACGCAAAACAAAATGAAAGAGAAGAACAAAAACCCTACCTCAAACGCAAATAAATAGGTTAACCCTCTGAGATGATCCGCGCGTGATCGACTCACACACACAAATGCTCCACTGCAACTTTGGTTCACTCTTGATATTTTAAACAATGATGATAACTACCAATTAATTCCTAATTAAGGTAAAAACTCGCAGTTTCATACGTGCAGAGCTCCACTAATTAATTCCATAAATGCGGCAGATCGGAGTCGGAATTGCAGAGGGAAATGGCACATTATTGCAGTGCGACTTCAGTAAAGTCAAACCTCAAAAATGGGAGGAGCGAAATTAGATTTGGAATTGATTTAGAAACTTTGTCCAAGTTTCGCATTTGGTTGCCGTTCCGGCTCTGGTTTCGCCAACAAAGAAGAAAACAAAACAAAAAGTGAAATAAAAAACGAAGACAAAAACAACAAAAAAACCAAAAATAAAACCTAAGTCTAAACAAACAGACCAAAAGGCAGAGGCGAAGGCAGAATGGGAATTGATTTAGAAACCATGAATAAATTCAGACTTAACGTCCGCTCCGGTTCCGGCTCCGACAAAGACAACCAAAAGACCACAAAAAGAAAAGACTGTCGGGACGGGAATCGAAATCGATTTTTGAAACAAGTTTCAAAACCCGATTTAGTTCCGGTTCCGGTTCCGACAGAAAAAACCAAAGAAAAACAAAGTACTGGAGAAGAATAACTCCAAACTTTGTTTGAAAAAAAAACAAGGACAAAAACAAAAAGGGGGACCCATTTTGACCAAGGAAAAAGATGGGGTGGTTATGCAAGACATAACAAAACTCTCATTATTTTACTTGTTACTTGAGCATTATTCCTTAAGGTAGTTTGAGGTAGTTTAGGGCAATTCGTTCCCTAAGATTCTCTTGGTAATCAAGAGACTCATGAGTAGCGAATCCCCCTTCTCTACACATAGACATAATGTGGCATGTGAAGTGTTTTATTGTTTTTATTTTTGGGGATTTTAGTCTTCCTTTTCCAAGCTTAGAGAGGCTATAGAAATGGAAACTGAAGTTAGAAAATAAGTTTAGATGTGTTAATCTTGTGGAAACTTGGGTTCATGTTGATCTTGGTGAAAGAAAGTGGCAATGTAGGGTTTGAAGCTACAAATAAGGTTACATATGTTAAGTGTAGGTGTTTCATTATTGTGGAGTTTTGAATACACCCAGGTGACATTGTAAGACCTCTTGTGCATCTCTATGATAGTGGAATGAAGAGAAAATATGGGTAAATGCAAGAAGATGAGTCCACGAAACATGGAAGTTTTCGCCTTAGAAAAAAATCCGAAATTGGCTTCAACAAAATGGTATCTTGTTTTTTAATAAACAAGATCCCATTTAGGTTCAGTTAAAAAATGGGACCCCATTCTAAAATAGGATCCTGTTTCATAATTTTTTTTTTTTTTTTATGAGATCTTGTTTCTTAAAATCATATATATATTTTTTTATGAAACAAGATCCCGTTTTTTAAAATTTGATTTTTTGGTCAAATTTTTGCTTTGTTTTTGGTTTGGGAAAAGGCTTGGGGACCCAAACCTAAGCTTTGGACCTGGTTTGACTCGCAAGTTGAAGGTCTTGGCAATGTCACAAGAAAATAGTGACTTTGGGCATATTTCTAAAGACTTTTTTTGTAGATTTTTTTGACGAAATTAAAACCCATTATAGATGAGATAGTGTATTCTAAATATGTAATTTTTTTACAATCAAATTATTTTTTCTATTTTTTAATTAATTTCTAATAAAACTGGTCCATAAACTTGAAATATCAGGGTTTTTTACTATTTTAATAACTTTTTATTAAAATATTTTTTGTAAAACGAATTGCACAAAAATGTACTTTAGACAATTCTTTTCAATTTTCAAAAAATTCAAAAAATGATGTTTAGGTCATCTTATGCGTGACGTACATCACGATTTTTCAAAACGACAAATATGGCTAGTAAAAATTTAATAATAAAAAATTCAATAAACAATTACAAAAAATATCAAAAAATGTGCTTCAGTGAGTTTCAAATATTTTTCCAAAAGGATTTAGAAAAATATGATAATTTAGGTCAAAATATGGATGACGTACATGTGCATGGTATGGTAAAAAAAAGTGACTTTTAAACAGTGGTTTTTAGAAACGCCTATTGAAAAATCAATTTGTAGCATTTGGGTATTGAAATAAATTACATATTTGGAAATTAGACTCTGAGTACTACATTTCATGATTACTGACTTTTTTCAAGATTCCATCTCTAAGTGCTTCAAATTTTAAGGTCAAATTTGTCAAATTCTGAAAATCAAGAAAAACACTTCCACTTTTTGGCCAAAAAGTGGACTCAACTTCTTGTCAACACCCATATCTCTTACTAGAGTTTTCACCCATTGAGGGATTTCTCCAAGGTAACCTTTGTGTTGTAGTCTTGCTTATGTGTGAGTTTTTGCATTTCCCAATTTGATGAATTTATCTTATGCTTGACACTTGAATGAATGCAATTAATTGTGATAAACACAAATTAGAGATGAAGTACAATGTATTTTGAAGAAGTGGAGATGACATTGAGAAAGATGTAGTTGATGAACAGTGTGTGAGGGAAACACTTCTTGTTTATGGATCAAAGTGTCATCAAACTAATTATTTTGCTTCCAAAAATTCAATTTTGGTATAATGATAGGTTATGCTCTCCACTCTCCACAAGATTGAGCAAATGTTACAAATTATTTTGTTATGAGTTTGAGATTTGGAATAGGGAGTGGTTAAGGAAAATGATAATGAAAAAGGAAGATTATGGAGAAGCCCATTTAAAGAAGTTGGAAGATGTTGCTAAGATTTCAAGTATAGAAGAGAGGATGAATAGAGTGAAGATCATGATAAAGGTCTTGAGCATATGAGCAAGGAAAAAGAGAAACTATAAGAAGAGTAAGGAGAGACCTCATATAGAAGATTCTTCAAAATTGAGTCAAATATTGACATATAACCCTATGATGTAGAGAATAGCCTTGAAAATCTTGATCAATGGGTTTCTTAGATGGAGCTAAAGTTTTTATGAACTTTATCCTCATAAACAAGTTTCTTTTGCTAGGTTCATGCTTTATGAGCACATTCTTATTTGGTATGAAATCTATGCTCAATATTTGGAGATTAAAAAAGTGCCACCCATCATGAAGTGGGATAATTTTAATATGATGTAACTAATTCTACCCTATATGCCACAAAGGAGAAAGGGTGATGCAATGACACCATTTGAAACAAAAATCAGAGAAAAGTGTGTAAGCTTTTACAAGTGGATTTAGAAATAGCTTTGTTAAGCTTGGTAAGGATATTATGGACCATTAAGTGTTGATAAAATACATTGGTGGGTTGTTTGATCATTTCAAAAGACTAGTCATAATGGCCATCTCCCAAGATATAGACAAGGAATGTGCCTAAGTGTATTACCTTGAGCTAGACAAGAAGGGGTCCATGTTGTTAAGCTTAGCATGAAGATTAATATAAGCTATAGTTGAATGGAAAAAACCTCCTTTTGCATTCCTATGTTTGCAAGTTTAAGGTCTCTATGTTGAGTACTTGAAGGTGTAGGGGTTGATTAATGTCAATATAAGTATTTTTCTTCAAAAGGAAGCTAAGATTGGGGATGTGCTTTAGTGTAGTTGGAGATACTATTATGCTAATTTTTAGATGATGGTTATATTGTTGTGCAAGGCAAGATGACATATTTACAAAATGCATGGTTCTTCAACTTTCATTTATTGATTCCTATATCTTTGGGGGACTAACAACATCCTACTAGGGGTGGTGTGATTTGGAAATAGATCATAGAAGTTTTATCAATAAGGTAAACATGGTTCCACTTAGCTAAGGAAATGATTAAAATATATTCTAAATTTGAATTCATTGGAATGCAAGGTATTGCAAAGCATGCAGGATTATAAATAATTCAAGAGAGTGTTTGGGGCGGTATGGGACATCTAAAGGAGTATTCAAAAATGAGTTACAGGCCTTAGAATTACCTAATAAATCTATTTTGGTGAATTCATCTCTTTCCATAGGTTGTGAACACATCACTACCATGATGAATTTTTTGTGATTGTAGTGAATGTGCCCAAACCATGGCGAATGCACAAATGTCAAAATGTCACAACATATTGAATGTGGAATCCAAAGGGGTTTGTTGTTTTACCTCACTTTTTAGATGTTCTAATCTTCATTTTTTGAGATTCAAGAGGCTATATAATAGGTAGTTTAAGTTAGAAGATATGTTTAGACATGTTAACTTGTGAAAGCCTCCATGATCATGTGGGTCCTAGTGAAGATAATATATATTATGGGGTTTTGAAGGCATGCATAAGTTTGCAAGTGTTAGGAGCTAGTGTTACATCACCATAGAGTTTTGAATAAGCCCTAGTGAAATTGTAAGATCCCTTGTACATATCTATGATAGTGGAATGAGGAGAAAATCTCATGCTTACAAGAGTTTTCACCCATTGAAGGGATTATTGATGGTAATACTTCTATTGCAATCTTGTTTACATGACTTTCTGCATGTTTCGTTTTTGTTGTGAGCTTATTACATGCTTGACATTTTTATGGACATAGTTAACTATTATAAATAACTATTACAAATAGATAAGAATGTCTTTTTAATTTATGATAGTGAGATGAAATTGAGAAATTTGAAGTTGATGAAAAATGTGTGAAGGATACCCTCCTTGCTTATGAATTAATACTAGGGATGATTTTTTGAAAGAAAATTAGAGTAGGATAAATTAATTGGCATAACTAATAACAAAGATGAGAAGAAGACATTAAAAACACTATTGAGGACACTAAGAGATTAATTAGTTGAAGAAATAATGAGGATACATAAGAAATGAGAAGAACAACAAAAAAAATTACTAGAGAAATAGTTAAACCTATAAGTTTATACACTAAGTCTTGTTTTTCAAAGCACATGTACACAAAGGAATACATAATATTAGCAATTTATTTGTTTTTTTTTTTTCAAGTAATCGGGTTTTCAAATATGCAAAAATTTGGGCAATGATTCATAGAGTTAGAATTACTAGGTTAAACTATATGAAATGAAATACATGTATTAGAACTTTATTTTTATGGAGCATGCTAGAAGACAAAAAAATGTCCAACTATTCTTTTAGATCTTGTACAATTTGCATTTGATCTAAAAGTTAATACTACTTTAGCCATAATTAAACACTCATGCACATTTGAAACCTGACTACATGTTGACTCATCTAAAGATATTTAGGACCCTTGACATATAATGAGTGACTTGTATGAAAAAAAACCATAGTACAAGCAAATAAAGATGCAACGTTACAATTGTATAATCAAATTTTGTTTGAGATTAAAGAAGTTTCCAAGTATCTATCAAAAATAAAAAACATTAAATAACAAATAGAAAAAGCCATGGTTGGTAAATTTAATAGTTAGACAATTATAATAGTAACCTTGAGAAATATTTCATCTTCATACATGAATTATGTGAAAACCTTTCAATTGATATACAAATCAAGTAGTAGAAATTATGACGTGCGAGTTATTAGTGCAACATGTCAACAATTGACTTTGTCAAAAAAACACATGGCGAAGGGAATTTATGACTAGCATAAGTAGAAATGATATAGGTAGAGGTGTAAGAGGCAAAGTGTGTCACAATAGCTTTGTTAGAGGAAGAAGAGGTCATCACCATACAAACAAACGAGGTGTTTTCCATAATGCTATTTCACTTTTAGTCATAATGGAGAAAGTCACTACTAAAGGAAAGATAAATTTAATGTTTATGATTGTGGTTGTGCAAGTAGAGGAAATATAGAAAATAATGTATAATGTTATAGATTTGGGAGAATTGGATATTATGCCCCAAATTTTTATCCAATTCACACACAGAGCTATAGGTGTGAGTTTGAATAGGAAAGGGTTTGGGTTTGTTTAGGCTAGATCACTGGGTTTTGTTTCATGCTTGACAACTTGGTTACACTTGTGTTTGTTGTGGTTTGACAACTTGACTGCATTTTATTTAGTTTTGTCCCATTTTAGAAATTTTGTTGGTCTTAAGTTTAGTTCGATATTTATACTAGGTTTTGTTGAATAAATGGAGCAATCACAAGAGCAAAGATCAAATAGAAACAACAAGAAACCTTCTGAAAATGAGATTTGAAAGAGAGATTTGATATTTCCTCAAGATAGAATAATTATAAAATGAATTAAAAAAGTAGACATTGCTTTATGTGCAAGGATAAACAAAACCTAAAAAATTCCTAAGTGAGCTTAATAAAAAGGTAATTAAGTGTAATTAAATTAATAATTACACCAACATCTCCCATTAAGTGAAACTTAGGGTAGCATAAAATAATGCAATAAAAATAAAAGATGGGTTTTGGCAACTAGGCCTTAATGAGGTACCCATTTACAAATGAAAAAATCTCTCATAATTGGAGAAAATGAGGAAACCTCATGGAAAAAACTCCTCTAAAAAAAAAATGCTAACATGAAAGAAAACATGTAATAATATGAAGGAAGAAATCCTCCAAAAGACCCCTCAAGGACAACTTCCTTCATCCCAAGCATCGATTGCAACTGGAGTTAAAGAGGTGATGCTAAAGGTTTCATGAAGATGTTTGCAACCTACTCCTTTGTAGGAATGTACTCCATGGTGAGAAAACTATCCTAAATAAACTGCTAAATGAAGTTCATGTGGATCTTTATGTTCTTAGTCCTCTGACACTCCACTAGGTTGTGGGAAATATGAATGCCACTCTGATCGTCACACCAAAGAATAGTGGAACTATAAAGAGGGAAATAAAACTCCATAAACATCCGATGAATCCAAAGAACTTCTTGTCTAGTTGAAACTGCTACTTGATATTCAACCTCCATAAATGATAAACCAATAGTTGATTACTTCTTTCAAGACCATCTATGTGGCTAGAACCAAGGCAAAAAATAAACCTAGAAGTGGACTTCTTATCATTAACATTAACAACCCAATTTGAGTTAGTAAAGTTGAGAATCTTAGAACCTCTTGATGTATAATGAATACCATAAGGAGAGGTACCCTAAATGTATCTCAAAATACCCCTAACCACCTTGCAATGACTGTTGGAAATTGAGAGGTTGTCATTGATGTCAATAGGTGGAATATGGATAACTCTCACAATGGAATTTTGATGACTGTCTACTCTGGTAATGGAAGTCTATTAATCTAGTATCTTGATCTGGATTATCCTATTTTGTAAGATCTACTTAGAAGCTGATAATATGTTTCATCTTGACATCTATTGCATTCACTAACATGGTTTCAGCTGACTAGGTTGTATGGTTGGAAAGGTACAATTACTAGTAGTTTTGGAAATGGTGTCATACTCATACACTGGCTATGTATGTCATTTTGTGGTTCAGATTCTATCTCAGAAAAAGATACCATTACAAGAATTTGTACATAGATTTGAAACTACAAGATGCATTTTAATTTGGAGTTTCATAATGATATGTGAAGGAATTTGGAGGATATGAATGATAGTATTTTGATATGTAGCCTACAATGAGTTTTCATACAACAAATTGATGTGGGAGACTCCACATTTTCTCATATTTGATTATCTTACCGTGCAATGCTGAAGATAAGTAGCTCGATGTTGTCTAAGGGAGAAAATTATGCTAACAAGTTTTTATGTTATGCGTTTGACGGAATGCATATATGTTTGGAGTTTTTGGTCTAACTCTGGCCGACTTAATTATATATTAATAGTGAAAAGTTTTTATATGTGATCCAAATGATTAAGGGATCTATATTAGGTCCATGCCGATGGTTTATATGCGAATACAAATATGTTTTAAGGACAATGATGAAAGAGTTGTCTAGGTCAACCTAATTGGTGAACATGAATATATATATATACATATATATGTATATATGTAAGAAATTCTTGAAGAGAGGAAGAGTAGTAGAGTGTGTGAAACATACATGAAGCTAGAGATGTGAAAGGGTATGTGAAAAATTGTATGGATGTGCAAATAAGTGTGTTATATACGTATTGTGCTTCACCAAAACTAAACCCCAACACAAGGAAGGTGCATTTTCATCAGTTCATACTTTTGGCAGTGAGCCACATCATTTTGTATGTTGGAAATGAGCCAGATCATTTTGTATCTACTTCAGGCTATGAGCCTTTCAAGGACAGTGATTCCTAGAAATGAGCCCTTGTAATATTTTATATCCAGATATATTATATTGTGAGCTAATCCTCACCGTGGTTTTTCCCATTTTGGTTTTTCCACGCAAAAATACTGGTGTTCACGTCTGTTGATGCATTGTCTTGATTCCATGTTTTCTCTTGTTGATTCAGTCAGATTTGTTATAATGTTTAGATGGATTTTATGTGAATGGTTTTATAGAATACTGATTCACCCCCCTCTTAGTATTCTGGATGTTCAATAATTGGTATAAGATCTTGGTTCCTTTGAAGAAGCCTAAAAACTTGGGGAAGGTCTTGAATTTTGAATACATGGAAGATAAAAAATTTCTTATTCCTCCAGAAGTGATCTCTGCTGGATATATAGAAGAAAATGAGGATTTGAAGGATATGTTGAAATAAGCAAATGAGTCTATCAAGAATTTGAGGGAAAGATATGGAGAAGTCGGTGATCAATTAAAGAAAGTAGACGAAGACATCAATAGATTGAAAAATAATTGGAAGAAAAGAGAAAGATTGAAGATTGTCAGAAAGATGAAAATGAAAGGAAGATGGATGAATGTTCAAAGCTTGAGCAATAAGTGGTAATTTTGAAATTAGATCGTGAAAAGGAAAAAAGATATGAGGATAAATTCAAGACAAGCACTGTAATGCTTGATGAGTTGATTAACTTTTAGAGATATGATATGGATAAAATTGGTCTGGGATTTGAAGAAGGACAATGTTCAAAGGCAAATCAATCTCTCAACATGAAGATTCAAACTGATGGTGGATAGTTCAAGAATCTAAGCAGAAATAACAGAAGGATTCCCATCAAACAAATTAATTCTCAAAGGTATTTATCTTTTAATGGTGTCTATTATTCTTGCAATAAGTTTGGATATAGGGAAAAATATTGTGAAACAAAAGAAGAATAGAATAAGGGAATGGATGAAAATACCTTATTATTCTCTAGTCAATTTTTTGAATGCAAAAGAATTGAACATAAAGATTGTAGACATCAGAAGTTGACTAAGACGGTTTATCCATTTAGTGGCTATTGTAATCACCGTAAATAATTTGGACACAAGGCTAACCAGTGCAAAAATAGATTGAATAAAAGAAAACTTGGATGGAAGAATATTTTTTTTTGCAATTGCATAAATCCAAAACATTTTGCCAGAAATTGTAGAAGTAGAAACATGAGAAGTGACAATCCAATAAAGAGATATGAACCAATCATTAAGTTTGATCCAATAGAAGTGAGGAATAAAATGGAAATAATTTGGAGAAGGGAAGGATAATTTAAGCAAAGTGAATCAAAATCATCAATCCTTTCTATGTCGTCCTCCTATGCAGACACTCCCGTTAAAAAATAATTCAGGCAATGCCTAGGAGGGAGCAATAATTAGAATATTTAATGATCCCTCTTTAAATATATGATGTCATATCATGAAATGAATGCAATTATTAGGATAACGAATTTAGTTTTCATGCGAAAGGAAGTTGTAGATACACATGTGTGAAGAATGATGTTCATAGAGTTGGAAAGGATGGAAGTGTACACGATTTTTGAGGTGATCTACTTGTGATCTGAAATATTTATTGCAGAAGAATTTTGGATGAATGGAATAAATTTAGATATGTTAATGAAAATTCATTTGATGAAAAGCATTTATGAAGAAGTGTGCAAAATAATCTTGAAGAAACCAAAACAACTTCATACGACAAAAAATCAGAATTTGGCTATAGAAAGCAAGGAAGAGGTAAGTTGCTATACACTAAATTGTTTAACGAATCTTGTTGAATGCGATGGATATACATCAAATCATAGAAAATTCAGTGAGGCCGGAACCACAACTTAAATTGTACCCTGTTAAAAACTTGGAACTTGATCTTTTGGGTGCTTTTTTAGAAATTCCTCTTGATGGTATACCGATTGAAGACGTTGGAAGTATTCACCGAAAATTGGAAGAATCCTCCTACGGAAAAGCTCACATATTGTGGGTTGAAGAATTAATTGGAAATGATTTTACCATAAAACCAGAATACAATGTGCTTACAAAAATGAAATTGGATGTATGGAATGATTTTCCAAACTTTAGCAAGGAAGAATGATGTATCAAAATGGCTCTTAGCAGATTTAATGGTGAATATGTGTGGCTTGATGAATCATATTCTATAACCAGGGAAGTAATCAGGGAAGTAAATGGATTATTATCCTCTAGACCAACTCATAAGTGCAATCATGATAAAGGAAAAGGTTTAATTAGGAACACACGTGTTGGAATCACTAACCCAACAATTCAGTATGCAAGTATATTTCACAGTTAATTCTTGGTGAGAATGATGTCTCCACTACTGCAATTGATCGTACATTAGATATAGTTGAGAATAGAATAGAATATGACCTCTGTGAGCTGCTCTAACAATAGTTGTTGGAAAATCTAAGAAATATCAAGAAGGAGAAGAATTGTACATTCAAATATGGTACATTGGTTTTCTATCTAATTTTTCATTTTATGAAGGAGATTCCTGGAATAGGTAAGGTTAGTTGGGAGAAAACCACACTAGTCTCTCATTAGATTGAGGAACTTATGAGAAATATTGGGGATTTGGATGCATAAGAAGGTGCTCTTGTTGCATTCTTTTGAAAGTTCCAAAGGAAAATGAACAAAGAAGGAGAGTTCCCAAAGAATTGGTTACAAGATATAATAATGATATAACATTTTTGGTAACCACAGATAGCTGCATTACTAAGGAAGTTGAACCAAATAATTCATGGATACCTGATTCTAGATACGAGATTGAGAAGGACTATGCTGTTGGCTGCATTGAATTGTTGATTAACAACCCCCAGGACCCCAACAGACCTAGGTTTGGAACCTACACTGAAGTAACTAAAGTTCTTGAGAAGAATGAATTAACCTCTAGCAAATCAATATTTTTCTTCAGAGAGAAGAGAAGAGTCACAAAATTTCATGCATTAGTTGCTCAAGTTGAACCTACTCCAAGATGACTTAAGCAGTTAGCCATGAGAAGGGAACAATTTCAGAGAGTTCCTAGTTCATCACAATCCACGATGGTAAGTACAAACTCATTAACTGATAGATTTGATGAATTAAAGAGTGAGCAGTAAGTGACATGGTCACTTGGGTTGAAGACAAAGGATTGTTGGAAATTATAGAGAAATGTAAGTCTACTCATATCTCTGCACTTAAAAGACTCAAATATATTCAAGAGTGTGAGATAGAGATCAAGTGTTTATTCATATTTTGTTGGACTTGGCCTGATGCAATTCAAAAATTCAAGGATGTTGAGAGCACTACTGAAACCCATATTAGGTTTGCATCTAGCTCATTTGATCCTCCTCTTGGTTTGGATGATTAGACTTTGTATGGATTGACAAAACTGCATGAGAAATACCTTGCATTGCACAAAGGAAAAGGAGAGATGGTTGAACAATATGGGAAACTCACATATTTAATCAAGATTAACTGTACACCATTCTATTATGTTCTTTTGGTAACTGAAAGGATTTTGAAATCTAATGTTACCCCCAGAATTGTGGTTGAAGGAAATAATATCTTAAGTGATATCAATTATCTATGTAGTGCATTTTCAGAGGTAAAAAGGATTTGGGATGAAGGGAGATCCTCATGGATGGGGATTCTTAGCAAGATTCAAGGTACAATAGCCTCCGATTATCGTCTCTATTTGGAATATACTCCTTAGGGGGAGTGCTCAGGTATGCAAAGGATATGTTAAAGCATTGAATTTCTTTTTCCTTTACCATTGATGTCAAAGGGGGAGAGAGAGAAAGAGGCATCATGTGAAAACAAGAAAAAATTGTAAAATATTCTTTGAAGGGAGAGGTATCATGTGAATAGTTTTTGAGGTTGGGGGAGAAAACTAAAAATCAGGAATAAGTATTTTTGGTGGTTTTCACATTGTATGTTGTCATCAATGACAAAGGGGGAGATTTTTGGAAATTGAGAAGTTATGTCAACAAGTGGAATTTGAGTAACTATCACAATGGAATTTTGATGACTTTCTGCTTCGATAATGGAAATCTATTAATCTGGTATCTTGGTCCGCATTATCCTATTTTGTAAGATCTACTCAAAAGCTGATAATATGTTTCATCTTGACATCTTTTGCATTCACTGACATGGTATCATCTGACTAGGTTGTATGGTTGGAAAGGTACAATTATCAGTAGTTTTGGAAATAGTGTCATACTCATACACTGGCTCTGTATGTCATTTTTTGGTCCGTATTCTATCTCAAAAAAATATCATTATAGGAATTTGTACTTAGATTTGAAACTATAAGATGAATTTTTCTTTGGAGTTTCATAATGATATGTGAAGGCATTTGGGAGATACGAATGACAGTATTTTGATTTGTAGTCTACAGTGAGTTTTCATACAACACATTGATGTGTGAGACTCTATATTTTCTCATATTTGATTATCTTACTATGTGATGTTGAAGATAAGTAGCTCGATGTTGTCTAAGGGAGAAAATTATGCTAAAAAGTTTTTATGTTACACATTTGATGGATTGCATATATGTTTGGAGTTTTTGGTCTAACTCTGGTTGACCTAATTATATATTAATAGTGAATTTTTTTATATGTGCTTTGAATGATTAAGGGATCTATATTATTTCCACGTCGATTGTTTATATGCAAAGATGAATATGTTTTAAGGACAATATTGACAGAGTTGTCTAGGATGACCTAATTGGTGAACATGGATATATATATATATATATATATATATTTATATATATATGTATAGATGTAAGAAATTATTGTAGAGAGGAAGTGTAGTAGAGCGTGTGATAGATACATGAAGATAGAGATGTGAAAGTGTATGTGCAAAATTGTATGGGTGTGCAGATAAGTGTGTTATATATGTACCGTGCTTCATCGAAACTGAACCCCAACACAAGGAAGGTGCATTTTCATCAGTTCATACTTTTGGTAGTGAGCCAAATCATTTTGTATCTACTTCAGGCTGTGATCCTTTCAAGGACAGTGAGTATCAAAAATGAGCCCTTGTAATATTCTATATCCAGATATATTATATTGTGAGCTAATCCTCACCGTGGTTTTTTCTATTTTGGGGTTTCCACTTAAAAATACTGGTGTTCATGTGTGTTGATGCATTGCCTTGATTCCATGTTTTCTCTTGTTGATTCAGTCAGATTTGTGATAATGTTTAGATGGATTTTATGTGAATGGTTTTATAGAATATTGATTCACCCGCCTCTCAGTATACTGGATGTTCAAAAATTGGTATCAGAGGTTGGTTCCTCTGAAGAAGCCTAATGTCTTGGGGAAGGTCTTGAATTTTGAATACATGGAAGATACAAAATTTCTTATTCCTCTGGAAGTGATCTCTATTGGATATATAGAAGAAAATGAAGATTTGAAGGATAGGCTGAAAGAAGCAAATGAGTGTATCAAGAATTTGAGGGAAAGATATGGAGAAGTTAGTGAGCAATTAAAGAAAGCGGATGAAGACATCACCAAACTAAAAAAACAATTGGAAGAAAGGAGATAGATTGAAAATTGTCAGAAAGATGAAAATGAAAGGAAGATGGATGAATGTGAAAAGCTTGAGCAAGAAGTGGTAATTCTGAGATCAGATCTTGAAAAGGAAAAAAGACACGAGGATGAATTCAAGACAAGCACTGCAATGCTTGATGAGTTGACTAACTTTTAGAGACCTTCTATGGATAAAAGTGGTCTGAGATTTGAAGGACAGTGTTCAAAGGCGAATCAATCTCTTGACATGAAGATTCAAAAAGATGGTGGAAATTTTAAGAATCTAAGGAGAAATACCGGAAGGATTCCCATCAGACAACCTAACGCTCAAAGGTATTTATCTTTTAATGATGTCTATTATTCTTGCAATAAGTTTAGACATAGGGAAAAATATTGTGAAACAAAAAAGAATAGAATAATGGAATGGATGAAAATACCTTATCATTCTCTGGTCAATGTTTTTAATGTAAAAAGAATTGAACATAAAACTAAAGATTGTAGAAATTAGAAGTTGAATAAGATGGTTTATCCATTCAGTGGCTACTGTTATCACTATAAATCATTTGGACACAAGGCTAACCAGTGCAAAAATAGATTAAGTAAAAGAAAACTTGGATGGAAGAATATTATTTTTTGCAATTTCATAAATCTGGAACATTTTGCCAAAAATTGTAGAAGCACACACATGAGAAGTGACAATCCGATAAAGAGATATGAACGAGTCATTAAGTTTGATCCGATAGAAGTGAAGAAGGAAATGAAAAGAATTTGGATAAGGGAAGGATAATTAAGCAAAGTGAATCAAAATCATTAGTCCTTTTTGTGCCATCCTCCAATGCAGACACTCATGTTAAAACTTAATTTAGGCAGTGCCTAAGGGGGAGCAATAATCAGAATATTAATAACCCCTCTTTTGATATATGATGTCATATCATGACATGAATGCATTTATTAGGATAATGAATTCAAATTTCATACGAAAGGAAGTTGCAAATACACATGTGTGAAAAATGGAGTTCATAGAGTTTGAAAGGATGGAAGTGTACACGATTTTTGAGGTGACCTACTTGCGATGTGAAACATTTATTGTAGAAGTATTAGGGATTAATGCAATAAATTTAGATATGTTAATGAAAATCTATTCGATGAGAAGTATTTGTGAAGAAGCATGCAGAAGAAACTTGAAGAAACTAGAACAACTTCATATAGTAGAAATTTAGAATTTGGCTGTAGCAAGCAAGGAAGAGGTAAGTTGCTATACACTAAATTTTTTGATGAATATTTTTGAATGTGATGGATATACCTCAAACTATAGAAAATTCAATGAGGTCGGAACCACAACTTAAATTGTACCCTATTAAAACCTTGGAACTTGATCTTTTGGCTGATTTTTTGAAAATTCCTCTTGATGTTATACTGATTGAAGACGTTGGAATATACATTCACCGAAAATTGGAAGAATCCTCCTGCAGAAAATCTCAATGTTCTTACGAAGATGAAATTGGATGTATGGAATGATTTTTTGGACTTTAGCAAGGAAGAAAGATGTATCATAATGGTTCTTAGCAGATTTCACGATGACTATGTGTGGCTTGATTAATCATATACTACAACCAGATATGTAATCAAGGAAGTAACTATCTTATTATCCTCTGGACTAACTCCTAAGTGCAATTGTGATAAAGGAAAAGGTTTAATTAAGAACACATGTGTTGGAATCACTAACCCAACTATTCAGTATGCAAGTATAATTATTTCACAGTTAATTCTTCGTGACAACGACACTACTGCAATTGATCTTGCATTGGATATAGTTGAGAACATAACATAATATGACCTCTGTGAGTTGCTCCGAAAATAGTTGTTTGAAAATATGAGAAATATCAAGAAGGAGAAGAATTGTACATTCAAATATGGTACATTGGTTTTATGTCTAATTTTTCATTTTATGAAGGAGATTCCTGGAATAGGTAAGGTTAGTTGGGAGAAAACCACACCGGTCTCTCATCATATTGAGGAACTTATGAGAAACATTGGGGATTTGGATGCACAAGGAGATGCTCTTGCTGCATTCTTTTGAAAGTTCCAAAGGAAAATGAATACAAGAAGGAGAGTTCCCAGAGAATTGGTTACAAAATATAAGAATGATATAACCTATTTGGTAACCATAGATAGCTACATTACTAAGGCAATTGAACCAATGAATTCATGGATACCTAAGTCTGGATATGAGATTGAGAAGGAATATGCTGCTGGCTGCATTGAATTGTTGATTAACAACAACCGAGACCCCAACAGACCTAGGTTTGGAACCTACACTGAAGTAACTAAAGTTCTTGAGAAGACTAAATTAACCTCTGACAAATCAATTGTTGGATTTCAGTTGGTTTGTCCTTGATGTCAAAATGTTTTGTGATCTATATGCTTGATGTCAACAATGTCAACAATGATTATGTAGTGCTTTTGTATTCACATTGTTTTTTTAGTTGATTTGCAGTCACATGTTACAGTTAGAGGTCTTTGATTTAGTTTTTCACAGGTATATGACATTATACAAATTTATGACACTTTATGACAGAGTTTTGTTTTCAGTATGAGAAAATCAAGGCAAACAAAGCATATGTTTTATATCATTACAATAATGCATTAGTTGACCTATCATGGTTTGGTGTCTAAGGTGGAATACTTTGATACAAGGATCTTTGTATTTGATCACATTGTCTCCCAGGTATGAAGAAAGTTTTCGAGCTCTTAGTGGTGATGATTATAGTTGACAAGTCTAAATTCATTTAGACTTTGTGCATAGACAGTGGTAGTCAATATTGACTACATTGAGCTTATGAGATATATTTTGGTTACCTTATTATATATTGATTTGAAGGGCTCTAAAGAGGTTTTTGTTTCCTAGAGCATGTTCTTTCAAAGTTACTTGGGTATTAGAGTTGCAAAACCATTACAAAATGGAGATCAATTCATCGGGTAGTATATTATTGAAATATTTAATAAAGCTTATTCTAAAGTTCAATGGTTTCAGGAAACATTATTATTTGCACTCGAATTGAAAATGACTTTGAATAAAGTCACATGGCTTTGACTTGGCATTGATAATTATTGAGCCTCTATTGTTGCAAATGGTAGGTGTTTTTTTTAAAAAGACAATCAAATGTTATCGGGATTTATTTTTTTCACTTTGGCATCAATATGCTTTTGTTCCAAATGAAAATTGTATAAGGGTTGGGTTATTTTCACAACAGGCAGTATTTTGTTAAGTTTGACCTGAAAGTCGGCTTCAGGTTATTGGTCACCCTCATCATAGATAGTCGAACTCAAAACAATTTGTAAAGAATCCATGAGTCACGTGGATAGTGAATTGGCATTTGCAAAGGCATAATAACTTGGAATATCGATAACATAATAGTATTATCTTTTGATTATCATTTTTTCGGTTTCTTCAGGATTTCGAATGATGTTTAACATCATTTGATGTGGATTTCAATGTTTATACATTTTGAACAAAGTCTTTGAAGACTTAGAGATCAAAAGGTAAAAAAGAAAGAAAGGAGAAAGAGATAAGAGTATAGGGTTTGAAACCCTAGCTGCTGCCACCATGAACAATGGTAGTTACAGGTATCTGCGTGCTAGAAATTTAATGAGCTGCAGTGTGGACTTCAGTGAGGTGGTTATGAGGTTTGTTCAACAAGTTGGTAATGTCTTTTGGCCACCATGATTGGTACTTGTTCTAAAATTTGGAAAGATCTTGTGTCATTTTATAAGAATAACTGAATATGATTAACATTTATAGAAAGTGGTTTTAGTGTTGCATAACCTGAGTTCTTCACTCAACAATTTCGCAGTTATTGGTTATTCAGAATACAGTTTTTGTTTTTTTAACTATATTCATTTATTGTATAAATGTATGGCTTTTAGCCATTACTCGATGATGAGGTTTGATGTTAAAAATAGAGTATTATTTGTTTTGGAAGGGTTTTGATAGTGATATTTTTTTAATTTGAAAAGGTGATAAAAGAGAGTTTATATTGTTTACATCTCTGGTTGTAATACAGAGATTACATACAGATTTCAGTGAGGTTATTTTGTACTGTCATATTCAATACACTTTGTAGTGGGAATTATTGAAAATCATTTATTTGTACTCTGTTGAGATTTTGTGACTGCAGACATTAGTGCAGTTATAAGGTTCTAACAATTTGCAATTTCATAAAGATACTTTTCAAAAGGAGTTGGTGCTCCTAACTTGAAGTGGGTGCTTTAGTTTGTTATTGGAGTTGGTGCTCCACATTGTTATAGATTTGGTGCTCTTTTGAATGAATAAAAAAGATCAATTTGTGAGTGGTTTTTTATACCCCAAGAGGGTTTTTCCACTCAGGAAAATAATGTGTTATGTGGTGAAATCTGTGCATTTGTGTTTTAGCCCATGTGCTTAAGTGTTAATGTTTTCATTCTGTCATTTTTCAATAAAATCCATGCAATTCTCTGATACTTGACTAAATGTTTCATTTTGTTATAAAAGTGTTCAAAGTATACATGAAGTCTTGTGGAAATAAAGCATTAAAAGGAATTGTTCAATCAAGTTTACATGAACAATCAACATCATGCTTTGACATTGTTATGTAAGTCTTTTATCAATATTTCATTCTATTAAGAGTTCTTTGATGTGTTAAAGTTCACTTTGCAAGTTAAGAGGGTTTGTAAAGTTGTCTCGAGGTCATTGTTTAATTCACTCATGAAGTTAAAATTTTGAAAAATTGTACATTACTCTTATTCACCCCCCCTCTCAGAGCAATTCATCTTCCAACATCAATATATTCTTCTAGAGAGAAGAGAAGAGTCACAAAAGTTCATGCATTAGTTGCTCAGGTTGAACCTACTCCAAGAAGACTTAAGCAGTTAGTGAGGAGAAGGGAACAGTTTTAGACAGTTCCCAGTTCATCACAATCCACAATGGTAAGCACAAACTCATTAATTGATAGATTTGATAAATTAAAGAGTAGAGAAGTAAGTGACATGGTCACTTGGTTGAAGACAAATGATTGTTGGAAATTGTAGAGAAATGTAAGTCTACTTACAACTCTGCACTTAAAAGACTCAAAGATATTCAAGAATGTGAGAAAGAGATCAAGAGTTTATTCATATTCTATTGGACTTGGCTTGATGTAATTCAAAAATTCAAGAATGTCGAGAGCACTATTGAAACCCAGATTGGGTTTGCATCTAGCTCATTTGATCATCCTCTTGAGTTGGATGATTAGACTTTTTATGGATTGACAAAACTACATGAGGAATAACTTGCATCACACAAAGGAAAAGGAGAGATGGTTGAACAATATGGGAAAGAGATTTAATCAAGATTAAGTGTACACCTATCTATTATGTTCTTTCGGTAGCTGACGAGATTCTAAAATCTAATGTTACCCCCATAATTGTGGTTGAAGGAAATAACATCTTAAGTGATCTCAATTATCTAGGTAGTGCATTGCCAGAGGCAAAAAGGCTTTGGGATGAAGGGAGATCCTCATGGATTGGGATTCTTAGCAAGCTTCAAGATACAACCTCTAGTCATCATCTCTATTTGGAATATACTGCTTAGGGGGAGTGTTTAGGCATGTAAAGGATTTTTTAAAGCATTAATTTTTTTTCCTTTTCCATTAATGTCAAAGGGAGAGAGAGAGAAAGAGGCATCATGTGAAAACAATACAATTTTGTAAGATATTCTTTGAAGGAAGAGGTATCATGTGAATAGTTTTTGGGGTTGGGGGCGAAAACTAAAAATCTAGAAGAAGTATTTTTGGTTGTTTTCACATCATATGTTGCCATCAATGACAAAGGGGGAGATTGATGGAAATTAAGAGGTTGTCATTGATGTCAATAGGTGGAATTTGGATAACTACCACAATGGAATTTTGATGATTGCCTGCTCTGATAATGGAAGTCTATTATTCTGATATCTTGGTTCGGATTATCCTATTTTGTAAGATCTACTCAGAAGCTAATAATATGTTTCATCTTGACATCTGTTGCATTCACTAACATGGTTTCATCCGAGTAGGTTGTATGGTTGGAAAGGTACAATTACTAGTAGTTTTGGAAATAGTGTCATACACACTGGCTCTGTACGTTATTTTTTGGTTTGGATTCTATCTCAAAAAAGATATCATTATAGGAATTTGTATGTAGATTTGAAACTACAAGATGCATTTTACTTTGGATTTTCATAATGATATGTGAAGGCATTTGGAATATATGAATGAAATTATTTTGATATGTAGTCTACAATGAGTTTTCATACAACACACTGATGTGGGAGACTTTGTATTTTCTCATATTTGATTATCTTACCATGCGGTGTTGAAGATAAGTAGCTCAATGTCGTTTAAGGGAGAATTCAATATGCTAACAAGTTTTTGTGTTACAAATTTTATGGATTGCATATATGTTTGGAGTTTTTGGTCTAACTTTGGCCGACCTAATTATATATTAATAGTGAGAATTTTTAATATGTGCTCTGAATGATTAAGGGATCTGTTGAACATCTCGAATACTGAGAGGGGGGTGAATCAGTATTCCAAAAATTGATAATAAAATCCACTTAACCATTATCACAATTTTGACTAAATTAGAAAGAGAGAAAATAGAAAAAAGACAAAGCAATCATACACATGAATACCAAGATCTTTACGTGGAAAACCCAAAATGGGAAAATCCACGATGAGGGTTAACTCACAATATATTATATTCAAATACAAAATATTACGAGGCTCACTGCTAGGACTCACTATCCTTAAAAAGATTCACAACTTGAGTACAAAAGATGGCTCATTTCCAAGATACAATAATGGTAGCTCATTGCCAAAATGATGAACTAATGGAATACACCTTCAACATGCATGGTTCAGTTCTGCTAAAGCTCATAATATAAAGTACTACATCACTCGAAAAGTCTATATTACTGATAAATAATTTAAGCACTGATCTTCTCCTTTGTTAACATTCAGTTCTCACTTGCTTGTTCATAAACCCACATATCTCTCTTTTTCCACACTCTCACTTGCACACTTTTCGCTTGCTTCTATCTCATATCTATAAAAGTATATCTTATTCATCAATTAGGTCGGCCTAATTGGATGAACACAAAATAATCAAAACCTTTCTTCATCGGCACCATATAATATTTAATCATTTCATCCATGTAGTGCATTATACCAAGTCGGCTATTAGTCTTCATAATATATTGCATTCATTGAGTCGACCAAGACTAAACCACAATTCTCCAAACCATAAAATAATCCTCAAAGTAAACATCTTCTGGATATGAGAGCACATTAATTTCCCATCATACTACCAGTAAAGAGACTATCAACAAAACCTCCATATAAGAATGTTCACCTTAGTAGAATGTAGAGTCTCCCACATAGTATACCTCACACAAAACAATAGTAGGATACAGAGTTAAACTCTGTTAGAGATAACTTTCTGTTCATAGAAAAATACATCTCAAGATCCAAGATATAACTGTCCGAATGAGTCAATAAAACATGGTTAGGAGATTAGAGTCATATAAAATCTTGCAATGAGTTCTAGACTCAAATACCAACATATCGATCCATCACAAAGGAGTATTACCGATAGAGAAGAACTTCTGTTAAACCAAGTAAATTTCACATACTATTATCACCATGTAGTTATTACCATGTTGACATCAATGACAACATAGGAACAACCAACACAATCATCCATACTTCATTCTCATGTTGCAAAGCTTCCAATAATCTCCCCCTTTGGCATTGATGATAACATGCATGATAAATTTTTTTCAAGAATACCGCACTGAATGTTTTGAATACTCTCCCTATCAAAATTGTTCTTCACAATTTTTTTTTTCCTCTAACTCTTCATCTCTCCATCTCTTTATCTCCCCCCCTTTGACATCAATGACAAAGGGAGGGGTCCAGTATAAATGTACACATGCATAAAAAAGTAGTCAAAATAGATATGAATACTGAATTAACCTGAAGAAGAACCTCCGAGACTCTCCAGGATAGCCTTCCATGGCACTTTACCTTCTTCCCATGAACCTTTTGCACTGACTAGAGTCTTGTAAAATAGCTCAAGTTTAAAAAGAGACTCTAAACCATCTATTAAAGTATTGGAATTAAGATTGATCTCTGATAATTCACCAATACAACCAAGAGCACGAGAAACAAAAGTATATCTGAATTTAATCATGTCTCTGAGTGCCACAAATTTCTTGATAACATCTGTCCTTCAATTTTGTAGAGAGATTTTTTTTTCCTGAAGCTATACAATGTAGGACCACCTCTGATTATCTCTATCTCCTACTAATATGTATGTATCTACTCAAGTGCTTAGTCGAGACTCACTCATGCTTATCTCATTTCTCATATTCAATGTATTGCCAAACCAATCTAAACAAAAGGAAAGTATTTCTTGTGCCTCTTTTTCACAACCTTGTACACTCTCCAATTCCTTTATTACTAGATCATGTGCATTCACACATTTTCCTTTGATATCATTCAAATTTTCTTCATCATAACTAATTCCAACAGACATTTCAAGTCCAAAGATGTAGACTTTCAAATAATTAATCATGCCATGAAGATTCTCTGCAACAAAAATAGATGAATCAAAATTAACATCGGGAATAACCATCTGCAAATCTTCTAGAGCTGTTTGAATATTCATTATTTCATGCTCATGTTCAAGCTTACTTTCTTTTTCACCTTCTAGCTTCACTACACTCTTCCTCTTCTTTCCCGTTTCGGCCAGGCTATCGAAGGTACTTTCTTCATTGAGATGCTTAGGGATTTCCAATAGAATTTTAGCATATATATAAATTTCAACCTCAGACACTCCATAATTCAATTCAAATATCCAAAATAACCTTGATTCAACTGCTTCCATGTGACAAAAATCTGCAGACATAAGAAAATTTATGCTTTTGAAGTATCTTTCCACAACACATACTAGAATTATAGACCTTTTGTTCATCCTCATCTAAAATGTTCCAAAGAATGCGACAATGACAGATTCTTGTGCATCCAAACTACCAAGATTTACCATGAAGTTCTTGATTTGATAAGAAATAGGCTTTGAATTTTACCATTCTATCCTTCCTGTTACCGACAACTCTTTCAAAACATAAAAGAGTAGACAAACAACCAAATTGCCATAATGAAAAGTATTCTTCTTTCTCTTCTTAATATCCTTTAAATTATTCAAAAGATGTATGTGAAGTAGTTCACACAAGTCATATTCCATACCTCTTATTACTATATCAACAATAATATTCACCACAATAGTAGAAACTATAGAGTCACTATTAGGGATACAAACTTTGTGACCAAGGACCATAGCAGCATACCTTGTTACCAGATACACAATTGATCTCAAACAAGTCTCTTTTCCTTTAGAACTTGCACTTGTAACCTCAATTATTTCTTTCTCATTCATAGTCTTTAGTTTAGGAACCAGTTCGGAGGAACACAAACCAGTTATATCTCTAATAGCTTCTCTGGAAATCAGACGTGCTTCATCAATCCACAAAGATTCATCATGAATTTTGCTCAATACCATGCAGATATACTTCTCAAATTTAAAGGAAATTTTCTCCAAACATCCAACTTCTTCTCAACTAATACTTTATAGGCATCACGATTCTCTTTCAATTTGTTTTTTCAAAGCACATTGAACTGAGCTGACGATATTTCTTCAATCTTACTGTAAACAAATGCATAGATATCTTCTATAGGAAACACTCTCAACACATTCCTCATATATCTCTTCAACCTAGCTTTATTCGCACAATTCACAATCTTTAAATTATCCATCAATAAAAGTAAAAGATTTTACAAACATGAGTACGTCTGAAAATGTCAACAAGAAATGTATAAATATCCTGCTTTTGAAACTCACTTCGAATTCATCTATTACATTCTTCAAATTTTGAAATTTTGAATTCCCTTCTAAATTTCCTTTGCATGCTTTAAAAAAAATACATAGGCCTTTAATTTCATTTGAACTTATTCCTTTCATTTTGAATGATTTTGTAATAAACGTTCCAACTTGCAGGTAGATTACCTCGAAAATTATGTATGCCTTCATTCTTTCAAACTATACAGACTTCATTCTTCACACATGCGATTGATAAAATATCTTAATCTTGTTACCACATTAAATATACTTTTGTCATGATATGACAAAAGTACCAATAAGGGGGTTCATTAGATTTTGTAATGATTTCTCCCCTTAGCCACTGCTTTTATTTAGAGATTGATGTGAGTATCTATACTGGAGGTCGACATAGATAAGACTGATAATTCCTTTCTCCAAATCCTTTCCATTTCTTTTCTTGCCTTTTCTGGATCAAAGGTTTGATCATTCTTCTTTGTCGGATAGATTTTCTTCTTTCTTCCACTGTTACTACCAGGATGTTTCAATTTTCTGCACTTACAACACGTAACATTCTTCTTTCCATTTTCCATTTTATCCAATAGACTATCTTTATATCCATTTTTATTTCCCTTAGAATCATTCACATTACTTTTGGATTCCTTTTCTTATGACCAAATTTCTTACAGGAATGAAAAATGCCATTGAAGTATAAATACATTTTTGCATCATGTCATTTGACAAAAGTTTTTCCAGAATCGCTTCTTCGCTCCTTGACTTGTCTATCTTTATACCACGTCTTCTTACCAGTGAATTGCTTCACTTTAGAACTCTAACCTTTTTCAAACCCTAAACCGCTCTTATCCATTTCCAGTCTTTCAGGGGTAATCAATTCATAAAGCATCACCGAGCTCATCTTAAATTTGTCTTCAAAACTCTTTTCCCTTTCCATATTAGATCTTAGGATTCTTGCTTCTAATTCCAGCTTTGTGCATTCATATGTTTCTTTTTAATTTCAATTTCTTGACATTCTTCAATTCTTCTCTTCTCATCCAATTGTTCTAGTAGGCTAGTGATGATTTCTTTTCCTTCAGTCAACAGATCACATGCAACAAGACTTGCACATTTTTTATCTTTTCAATATGCTCATTTTCTTTTATCAACTTGTCCTTCAAGGCTTCTATTTCTTTTGAAAATTCAATAGGGCAATTTCTAGAGGAAAAAAATTCTCATGTTTAACTTACAGGACATTCCTTAAGTTGTTAGGCTTATTATGAGGAACCAAGCTCTGATACCAATTGTTAAACATATGGAATACTAAGAGGGGGGTGAGTCAGTATTCCAAAAAATGATAATAAAATCCACTTAACTATTATCACAATTTTGACAGAATCAGTAAGAGAGAACATAAAAAAAGACAAAGCAATCATAGACATGAACACCAGGATTTTTACATGGAAAACCTAGAATGGGAAAAACCATGAGGAGGGTTAACTCACAATATATTATATCCAGATATAAATATTATGGGGTTCACTACCAGGACTCATTTTACAATAAAAAGGCTTATCTCTTGAGTACAAAATATGGCTCACTGCCAAGATATAATGATGGTGGCTCACTGCCAAAATGATGAACTGATGGAATACACCTTCAATGTGCAGGGTTCAGTTCTGCTGAAGCTCAGAATATAAAGTACTGAATCACTCAAAAAATCTATATTACTGATAAAGAATTTAAGGACTGATCTTCTCCTTCATTCACATTCACTTCTCGCTTTCTTGTTCATACACCCACATATCTCTCTTTTTCCACACTATCACTTGCACACTTTTCACTTGCTTCTATCTCATATTTATACAAGTATATCTTATTCATTAATTAGGTCAACCTAATTGGATGAACACAAAATAATCAAAAATTTTCTTGTCGACACCATATAAGATCTAATCATTTCATCCATGTAGTGCATTATACCAAGTCATCTATTAGTCTTCATAATATATTGCATTCATTGAGTTGGCCAAGACTAAACCACAATTCTCCAAACCAACAAATAATACTAAAAGCAAACACCTTCCGCATCTGAGAGCACATTAATTTCCCATCATACTGCCAATAAAGAGACTATCAACAAAAACGCTGTATAAGAATGTTCACCTTAGTAGAATACGAAGTCTCTCACACAATATACCTCACACACAACAATAGTAGGATACAGAGTTAAACTCTATTAGAGATAATTTTTTGTTCATAGAAAAATACATCTCAAGATCCAAGATATAGTTGTCTGAATGAGTTAATAAAACATGGTTAGGAGATAAGAGTCATATCAGATCTCGCGATGAGTTTCATACTCAAATACCAACATACTGATCCATCACAATGGAGTATTATCGACAAATAACAAATTTTGGTAAACCAAGAAAACTTCCCATACTGTTATCACCATGTAGTTATTACCATGCTGGCATCAATGACAACATAGGAACAACCAACACAATCATCCATACTTCATGTTCATGTTGTAAAGATTCCAACAGGATCTATATTAGCTCCACACAAACAATTTATATGTTAAGATGAATATGTTTTAAGGACAATTCCGACAAAGTTGTCTAGGCCGAACTAATTGGTGAACATGGATATATATATGTATATATGTAAGACATTATTGAAGAGAGGAAGAGTAGTAGAGTGTGTGAAAGATACATGGAGATAGAGATGCGAAAGGGTATGTGCAAAATTGTATGGATGTGAAGATAAGTGTGTTATATATGTACTGTGCTTCACCATAACTAAACCCCAACACAAGGACTGTGCATTTTGTATCTACTTTAGGCTATGATCTTTTCAAGGACAATGAGTCTTGGCATTCAGCCCTTGTAATATTCTATATCTAGATATATTATATTGTGAGCTAATCCTCACCATGGTTTTTCCCATTTTGGGTTTTCCACGTAAAAATACTGGTGTTCATATGTGTTGATGCATTTCCTTGATTCCACCTTTTCTCTTGTTGATTCAGTCAAATTTGTGATAGTGTTTAGATAGATTTTATGTAAATGGTTTTATGGAATATTGATTCACCCCCCCTCTCAGTATTCCAGATGTTCAATAGACTCTCATGTGGATTGTGAAAGAAAAAGAGAAAGACCAATCACAAAAGAGATATTGGGATAAAAATTTGTTAGGTATAAAATATTTCCAACCAATTGCATGTATAATGTATCACCAATTGAAGGAGCAGAATAATTGGAAGATAATACAACACTTAATTGGAATAATGTGGGGGTAGCCTTGCAATCAAGAATGTCAAATATCTAAAGCATATCAAGAGTATACATGCACTAAGAAATGGAAATACCATCCAAAGACTTAATAACCTATAAACCAAGAAAGTAATGCAAAAGGCCTAGATTTGTCATATCAAACTGCTTCAACATTGTAATTTGAACAATTTGGATCATGGAAGATGAAATACCTGCAAGAATTTATCATCTACATACAAGAAAAGCATCAAAATATCACCCTCTTGTCTCTGAGTGTAGACTATGGGATTGAAATTCCATCATGTTAAACCAAAAGAAGGCTGAAAAGTGTCCATCTTCTCATACCAATCCTTATGGGCTTGTTTGAGACCATATAATGATTGATGAAGCTTGCAAAACAAGTGGTTTCTCCATATAATTCTCTTCATGTAGGTCTCCATGCAAGAAATAACTCTTCACAAAAATCTAATATACCATCCCTTCCTTTGAAGTTGTAATTGAAAGTACAAGATGACTAAAATCCATCATGGAAATAAGGGAAAAATTCTCAAAATAGTCAACACCTTTGACCTATGAAAAACCATTTGCAACAAAATGAGTGTTATTCTTATCAATTAAAACATTTGGAAAATATTTGGTGTAATACACCCAATTGCATTGAACCAATTTTCTTCCCTTAGGAAGAGGAGCAAGATCCCAAGTATTATTCTTCATTAACAACAAATACTCCTTTACCATAGCCTTGTCCCACTTAGGAAAACCTACCGTGTCTAAATATTTTTGGGGATCATCGAAAATTGCATGTTTGAAAATACTGACACTTGATGTCTATGAGCGAGTACCATGGGAATCTAAAGGATCATGTGTGAAGGATCCAACTACATTAGTTTAAGGAAAACTTACTACGGAAATCACTTTCCTAATGTCAATTCAGAGGGGAAACAATGCAAGAGTGTCTTCTAATTTCAAATTATAAAACATTAAGATGCACACTTAAATGGATAAAACATAATAGATAATAAACACAACAAAGAATGGACACCAAATTTACGTGGGAAAACCCTTTCGGGAGAAAAACCCACCACCAAAGAAAAATCACTTTATTCACAATAAAATGAATTACAATAAAGTTACTGATCCCTTCTTCATAGGTATTTATTCTCTGATATTACAAAACAACATTACAATCAAACCAATCTCATAGTTCTTACAGACCATAGTCAAGAGCAACACTATTACAATGTTCATTCAACATACAATACATAATGACCAAAATGATCTTTTCATCCAAAACAAACCCAACCTATCCGAACATTTCACTTTTCTCACAAAGACCTTTTGATCTCCAAGAATTTCTCTCCAAACTGATTCAGTTCGTTCAACTGTCAAGCAAGTCCAATCGTTGACCATTCTGAATTTTTGGGATTACATTATCCCACATTTTTGTAGGATAAAAACGATCAATAGTTTAAATCCAAAAGCCCAATGAATTTACGTGTCCACGAGTTAGTCTTTTGTTATTTACCCATTTGAAAATCTGCGGCCTCAATACACCCATCGACATAGCTCCATCGATATGAAAACCCATCAACATAGGTCCCTTCTTCAACATAGTATTTCCACATTCTTCCAATTTGCTAAGTTACACCAATATGGCCCTCATCGAGATAGCACCATTGATACAAAGCCCATCAGGATAACTCCCTACACCGGAAAAGGAATTATAGATCATTCCGAAAGTCTAAGTCACACCAATAGAAAACTCATCAGTATAACTTCATCGGCCAAGAAAACAAATGTTACTCCTAAAAATAGACTTAATTCGATATAGAATCTCATTGGCATAACTACAGTTAGGTTACACCGAACTGTTCAATAAGATCGATATGGCGATTGAAATTTCCATCGGTGTAACAACTTTGGGTTACATTGATACGAACAAGAAATAAACACAATTTGAAACACAGATCTTTAGGTCACTTATAGGTTGATCATGTCAAGTGAATTCAAGGTACAAACTCCAACAAAATCCCACTTGACGAGGAATTCATTGGACTGCCAATCACTTTCAGATATCACTAAAGACTACGGGCACCAAGACCCAACAAATTTGTACACTATTTGAACTTAGCTGTGCTCACATGTTTTGTCAACACATATGCAACATTTTCTAGAGTATCCACTTTTTCTAAACAAACCTTTCCATCCTCCACCATATCTTGTACAAAATTTTACTGCACATCAATATGTTTTGTCGTGGCATGGAAAGTTGGATTTTTCGCCAAAAAAATAGCACTCTGACTATCACAACAAATTGAAAATTGCCTTGCACTGAACCCAATGTCAGAACACAAATGTCTAAGACATACAAATTCTTTACAGGTGTGATTTGCTACCATGTACTCAACTTTAGTAGTGGATAAAGCGACTACAACTTTCCACTTACTCATCCAACTAACTGCACCACCATTCAACATGAAAATATATTCACTAGTGGATCTTCAGTTGTCAATGTCCCTTGCCCAATCAGAATCCACATAGCCTCGAATACTGAGTGATCTCTATGAACTAACCAAGTTGCCATGATAGCACAAAGTGTACTATGATGTACCTTTTAAATATCTAAAGACTCCTTTCACAACATCACAATGTGGCCTTCTTGGATTCGCCATAAACTGGCTAAGAACTCCCACTGCTTGGGCAATGTCTGGCCTTGTGCAAACCATTGCATACATTAAACTGCCAATTGCACTTGCATAAGGCACTCTGGTCATGTCCTCCATCTCAGTAGGAGATTTTGGACAATCTTCAACAAACAGTTTCGTTCCCTACAAAATTGGAACAATAGCTGCTTGCAATTAGTCATACCAAATCTCTCTAGAACAGTGTTAATATACTTATTCTGGCTGAGCCAAAGCTTTTTGTTCTTTCTATCCCTGGTTATTTCCATCCCCAAAATATACCTAGCTACACGAAGATCTTTCATTTCAAACTTTGCAGACAATTGAGATTTTAGATAAAAAATCATAACCTTACTATTCCCTATGAACAACATATCATCAACATAGAGGGAAATAATAAGAATACAATCATTTTTCAGTCTTGTAGTACACATAATGA